>OZ023334.1:13241715-13594215 GCA_964007535.1 Brachyptera risi
AGAGAGAGCAATCTCGTGATTAGAACCATAGTCAACGAGCCAGCGTAGCCCAACAAACCACTCGAATCGTTGCTTGTTTGTCATTAAAACCAGATTAACGCTGTTAGATAGACGCTTTACTGCATACAAATGCCATCTAGCGGTGAATGCGAGAACCTGTTCGGGTGTGAAATGAGTGTTAATGTAGTTTGCCTGTCTGTGAATCCCTTGCAGGAAGTGGAACAAAACAGGGAATGATTTCTATAGGAAGTTAGGGAATTACGTTTTCCCGTCGGATTTTCAGAGTGAATGGTTGAATAAAGAATGTTTAGGGGGAGAGGAGAAAGGGAGAGGGTGGAGAGAAAATGGTATCGTTTGCATTGGACAGGGTTTTGAAACACGAATTCAATTTGAGAGTAGACGTGAGAGTACAGTGTGAAATAACAATAATTGAAATATAAGTCTTGGCTATAATTGTGAACGTACTTGAGTGCAAGTTTTAGCAAAGTTCCAATCTGAGGATCAGCGTCAAATTAACCTAGGATCAGCGAGAAAATAGTTTTAATGTCCGAAGCATCTACTCTTATGGTCTTGCAAAACTACCCTCGTAGTGCCCCGCTGGAAAAATCCCACCTTGTCAACCTTGTTACCCTCACAATGATTTTATTCAAGTTTTGATGTTGATAATTATACTGCCGAATGAATTTTTCTTTCGCAGTTGGTTTCGTTTCTATCGAGATGAATAAAACTGAACAGCACGGGTTTTTTTACTACGATTTTCACGATTTCCTTCAATTCAATTGTATGTTCACGATCAGTACAACTTTTTCCATGTCGTCAAACAGAATATTTTTGCTCACATCATATCATTTTCATTGATCATTTTTCGTTCGGTGGTATACGAGATCATGCACCGGGTTTCCAAAAAATTGTGTTCACAAATTGCAGTGTTTGGATCTCAAGTCCAGTATCAGTATTGCGGGGGGAATCTGGTCAGCATGTAGTCGCCGTGTGGTCTGCAGAGATCTGGGAATGACATTGGGCTGATCGGCGTAGGATGAACGCCGAAACATTCAGCGCCAAATGGGAAGGGTATTTAAGAGAGTCCCGAAACATGATGGAGAATAATTGACAGGCGAACAGGATTTAGGCAACGCAAGAAATAAGCTGACGTCGCAACTCCAGTAAAGTCGAAAGTGATACTCTGGATGTGAACGAAGGGTCCTTTTCCTTTGCGGAAAAGGACTGGATACCATATCTGATTGCGTGTGACGAATTGACACGTTACCTGATATTCCTGGCAAGTACATTATATCAAGGGCACAAACCGTCTTTATGCATTCTTTCTTGTCTAATGGCCCGTCTTTCTATCAACAAATTCTCAATATATTCATTCAAAAAATTGTACATCCTTATTAATTAGCGATCTAACAGTTCAAACATACAACTATACGACGTAGGACGCGATGCACTCTCACCAGTAGAAATACCAAATGCCCAGTGAACATTTACAATTAGTGGAAATGAGCACTGCCGCGCTGATTTGATTCAAGACTTGAAGTTCGCATGTTAATCGTGAAACCACGGTGAAACTGAGTTATTTACACCGAAGAGTCGATCCAAGTCCGGGCACCCTGTACTGACTGAGTGACTGATTGGGTGTTTAGGCATTTGAGTTTGCAAATCGCGTACCCAGCCAAGTAGTCAAACCACGACGAAATTTCTATCGCACAAAAATGTTCCAGCCGGACGTTGTTTTGGCACAGCTTGGTTGAATCAAGTTGTTCTCATAACTGGAGCTTCGATCTATTCTTCGAATAATACGTTTAATTGGAAGGAATTATAATTGGCTGGCACCGTCACGTAAGGACACTGCCGAAGTTTGCACTTCGTCAGAAATATATTTCTGAATCACTGTCCGAACCGCGGCTGGTTTTGAATCTCCTCTGAGCATGCGCCGCGCCCCCGATTTGCGAACTCGGGTTCGAACAGAGGTGTGATACGGGCTTTAGGAGCTTTTATTGACTCTCATTTTCTTTGTGATTTTGGTTGGCAAAGTCTTCTAGATTTCCGACCAGGAATTAGCATTCCTCATATCGCAGAAGGCGATATCCACCCTATAGGTGGAGATCGAAGAGACCGTAATGATTGGAGGGACTAATCGCATTGGTGCTTTGACCATGAAGTTGTATTGTATGTAGGTATAGCTTCGTGTTTAAAAGTCGTACAACTTGATGGCATTGAATAGTGAGTAATGGCGGCCATGTTCACTGTTCAAACTTGCTGTTAGGTGTATGCCCACAGAAATTTGTTTTATATTCAGTACCTGAAATCAAGCCCTACTATATTATTACTCAAGGCCTTCCATAGCATCACATAATATGTAATAATAAAGAGGACCTTGCTGAATCACCAACGTGGGAGTGGCTCCAACTGGCAGTTGAAACAAGAACATGGCCGCCGTTTGGAAGTAACCAGAAGTACGTAATCTGGACACGGGTCGTCGCTGAATTGGACCTCCATGGTTTGACCACAGTTGATTTCATTCATATCTGATCTCCACACATTTCTGATCAGACATGAATGAAGAAGGCTGTGACCCGTGACTCTGATTTTTAACAGAAAAGAAGGCTCTAACAGTACAAGTCAACAGGTTTTTCTAACGCCTCTTTTAGTTCTAATTCTGAAGAGTCGACATTGAACATGGTGACTTCAACATTCAAATCGGTACGTAGTGATCTTGCAGCTGGTATTAGAGGTTGGGCGTTCAGAAAAGTTATATGTTATTGAGTATAGCAGTCGAGTAAAATTAGGCGCTGAACATCTCTTGTATTGTAACATCCTTTTTTAAAACAGTTTTTTCTTTTTTCTCCCCTGCAGAAACACCCTCACGTCATCTTCGAGGCACGCACCAAATCGAACAAGGGATGCGGCAACACCGGCACACTCGAATGGGGTATGAAAAACCGGCGGCGACAGAAGCACCTGAGCGGTATGACAGAGGATGATCCCGCACCTGGTGGCCGGTACTCGAGACACGTGAAGGAGGATGACTCGACACCTAGCGCGAAGTACACGTCGAGACACTTCTTGGACGACGTGCTACAACTTCCCGGCGGAAGGTACGCGCGTGACGTCAGAGAAGCGACGAAATACATCGAGACGGCGTTAATTATCGATAAGGCCATGGTGAGTCAATACTTCCGTCTGTAATATCAGATTTGCCAGAAATACTGGACCCTCACCGAATAATCCACTTGGAATAACGTGCTGGTGCTAGCTATCTCCAAGAGGCTGTGACTGATTGATTAATGTTCACTAAAAAAGCCACCAATGATGACAATATATTGAAATAACAAATTCACGGTCTCTTAGACTGGATAATTTAGCACATTTCGAAGCCCACTTCATGAACAGGGCTAGGATTTTGTGCTAACAATAATGGAAACAGAGACCACACACGTTGCCATGACGGATAGCTCTCCTGGTGGAGATTAACCAATCGAAGTCCCAGCCTCTTTGAGCTGGCTAGCACTAGCACGGAATGTATTAGGTAAGGGTCGTGATGTATTCAATTGAAGACTTTGAGGTTATTGACCAGCAAGCAAACATTACAAAACGTAACATCCAATTGCATGATCTCTCATTATGTGGGAGCTTGACAGTGCCAACAAGGTATCCCTGAATTCCCATATGAGGTGTAGATCTAGGTGGCCTACTGATAAACCACGCCTGTTACATAGTAATGAATTAACTGAGCCTGTGTTATGAAGTAATGATGAAAAATTGATGTGATAGATGACGAAATATAACGAAAATCACCATGATCACTGCGAATTGGATCTTGTTAGGATTGAATTTATATCCGTCAGTATGAGTGACAACAGTACTCTTGAAATCAATATGGTTGGAACGATTATCGAGAGAATGAAAGTTCCACATATATATATATATATATATATATATATATATATATATATATATATATATATATATGTATATATATATATATATATATATATATATATATATATATATATATATATAAATATATATATATATATAAATATATATATATATATATATATATATATATATATATATATATATATATATATATATATCAAGACACGATACTATAAATATACATATATATATATATATATATATATATATATATATATATATATATATATATATATATATATATATACATATATATATGAGCCGCCCTCGGTAGCTCGGTCAGCTAAGGCACCGCTTCAGAAACTGAAGTCACCGTTGGGCGTGGGTTCGAATCCCGCATAAGGCATGGGTTTTTGTAAATGTCCTATCACTTATCATCACTTCATAATTTCATAATCACCTGCTCATTCGTACCCCCGTATAACCTAGCTGTTGGTGGGGTCGTTAAGCAAGCAATAATCATCATCATCATATATATATGTATATATATATATATATATATATATATATATATATATATATATATATATATATATATATATATATATATATATATGGTATTTGGAATAAGGCACGATGGATTTAGTAAAAGGCTATAATTCAAACCCCAAGTCCAACGTGTTAAGTCGGCCCTATTAGCACAAGGGATCGTTATGTTATATAATGTGTAGTAGACCTTTAATACCCAGTCCTATGTGTTAACATAGGCCTACATAAAATATATCAACGCGTAAAATATTATTAATCCAGTAGCCATATCTAAACCACATGGGACTCATGAATATGGTTTTTTATTTGATCCATATCTCGTGTTGAAGGTTTGGTGGAACGGAAGAAAGCAATTGTAATCTATAAGTTTCCATTTCAATCATGTAATTCGTGAAATTATTGCAAGTATATGGTATAAGAATTTCAAACGACTGCTGTCTTTCACTTTCGTTCTATTCATCGTCTAACATTGGCGATTGACGATTGGGAGTTTCACTTTGGAAATCTTGAAAATATTCAAGAGTAGTTCTCAATAATTGGATGAATGACGAAGAAAACATAAATTCTCTTCAAATCAGGTCTATATGTATCTGTTTGTTTGTTTGCTTTGTATTCACTTTTCAAGCCGAAAGGTGAAACCGAACAAAAATTGAACTTATTTTTATAAGCAGCTCATTTTCTTACTTGCTTATCATAAGGTGACTGATATCTGAATGATGATAACGGATTAGAATAGGGAATATCATGTAATGTCACAGATCCCATATTAACATCCAATTCCAGGTATTGGTAGAAACTTGGAAAATGTAAATGTAAATAGAAAATGGAAGTTCGGTGCTTCTCTTTTTTCTTATTCACGCTCCACAGGTCAAACACGATTTTTTTGCGATGAAACATGGCATGCACATAATTTTGATGCACAATCGGTTGAACCATTTATGACAAAAACGTTTATAAATTATGAAAAATCCCAGGACAACAACTCGGTAGCAAAAATATGAAAAAAATCTGAATGAATTCAAATTTCCACAGAATCCAAGTACGTACATTATACACGGAATTTCAAAATTTCACATAATTCCAAAATTTCACATGAATCTAATGAGCCATATCGACGGTGAAAATTATCATGTATTTTTCACATCAATTAATGAAAGCTATTGAGAAAACCATTACCAAGATCAATAAGTGAAGTTGATTGGATCATAAAACGACTGTAGTAATACCTCTAGTAATAGCCTCAATCAGCAAAGCAATGAACCAAATAGTTTCAAAATCAAGGCCTGTAGAACTATACAGCTCTCCATCATATTTCATATAAAATCTCGCTCCTCTCACAACGCATATGCTGTGTTCACCTAGTTTTGATTTGTTACTCACTTGTTATAACTTGTCATTACAGTTCGAGAAACGAAACGGAAGTTCCCGAGCAGAGATTGTTCACGACGCCATCCAAGTTGCCAACATAGCGGACCTGGTGAGTGGTTATAGCAATTGTAGGCTGGTTGTATTTATCGAGTTGGTACTTTGCTTTCCGGTTACACGATTTCTATAACTATAATCATATTCACCAACATCTATGTGTTTCAAATTTTGTGCCAATTGAATTAAATCCAGTTTTGAATAGGTTCAGTGATGCATCAGTCAAAAACTCTTCGGAATTATAATTATGGAATTGAAACAAATATTTGCAATATGTTGAGTATTCTAAACCTGTTGCTCTCAGGTATGGGTTCACTGAATATAAAACATTTATTGGTTCAGCAATAATTTCACCCCAATGATTCCATGTTATTATCTTTGCTTACGAATTAAATTTTTGTACTCGCATCAATAATTAGCTCAATTGGATGAGCAAAGTGTGAATAAAGACTCAATAATCAAACAAAAATAGTACTATCTCTGAATATTTCGTTTCACTCTCGTTCCACAAGTGAAACGAGAGAAAGATGTTTGAAGAAATTTGGCATGCACGTGTCATCAATTGATCCGATACTGTATCAATAAGATACTGATAATATACTGTATAGAAGGGTGAACTTCTTAGAAATGCTCGACACCACACTATTAGGACTTTGATCGCTGACGCCTTTCGACAACAAAAATGGAATGTTCACGAGGAAATCCCATGTGTAGCAGAGGATGGTTCCAACAAACGAGTCGATATCATTGCTATACGACCTGATGAGAAGAAAGTTATCATTATGGACCCCACTATCAGATATGAGACTGTATATGAACAACCATCTCATATAAACACTGAAAAGAGAAAACACTACATTCCATGCATCAAAGACCTGTCAACGAAATACCACAATGATGCGGAGTACTGGGATGTAGTGGGATTGATGGTGGGAGCTCGCGGCACCATTCCTGAATTTTTATGCACTTTTCTCGATAATCAAAAAATCCCAAAGAAGGTATTATTAAGAAATATTGTAAACTCAGTTTTGATAGATTCGGTAGGTCTTTTACAGCACCATTTATATTCTTCCAAATAATTTCAATCTTTTTAATAATATTAATAATACCTTATTTTTCTATTACCTTGTTCCATTTTCATATTTTTTTCATACTTTTGTTATCTACCCTCAATTAAGTTAGTTTTATAATATCTCAGGATTTTTCTGTATTCAATTTTTCATCACTTTTGTAAATAACCATTGTACTATATTGTATTGACTATATCACGCTGTACCATCTTGGTATCCCGCTATGCGGACAGTCGTCAATTAAATTGTCATTCTCTCTTTGAGGTGCAGTCGATTTAAAAACGTAGAAGTGAAATGATTCTGAAGTATTGAAATCCTCACAAAAATAACACGAGAGGAAAATGATGAATGAAACATCTCCGAATGAATTCAAATTTCCAAGTAATTCAGAAATATGAATAGAACACACAATGTCAAAGTTTATCATGAACGAATGAGCCGTTATGAATGAAAAAGCTATTGGGTATTTTAGTATTCATTTTTATTTTTTGTTCAAGCCACAGCCTTCTGGATTGGATGAGACAGTATCTTTAATATCTGAATGATCTGAATCTGATCGGAGAAAGCTGTGGTCCAAGCATGGATGGAGGATTTATCACCAAAATATGTCATCCAATATCAATAATAATAATAATATTCATTTTCGTCCAGAAGTGTCATATACATGATATTGGATGGGTCAAATACAATTGAGATTGTACTCACCCCGGCTATCCTATCACCGCTCTTTTTCAACCCCCTCACCTGTATCACCTGTAGTAACTATGTAGGCCGCTAGAAAGCGCAGCAGTCATGTTGCATAGTGCTGCTAACAAGCAGTCACCAAGGCCGTTCCTATATATATATATATATATTTATATATATATATATATATATATATATATATATATATATGTATATATATATATATGTATATATATATATATATATATATATATATATATATATATATATATATATATGTGTGTGTGTGAGTGCATATATATATATATATATATATATATATATATATATATATATATATATATGTGTGTGTGTGTGTATATATATATATATATATATATATATATATATATATATATATATATATATATATACATAGTGACAATACTATTCATTTTGTGATAGCAATTGCAACTATACCTACATTGATTTATACTCGGCACATTATGTACTCCACAGATTACATCTCGTAGATTTATTTTGAGAATATCATTCCATTGCTCGATCAGTCAAGCAATTTTTGTCAAAATCAACGAAGGTTTTCATTTTTTATCTCTTCGGGATCTCAGTTTTGATCCCCACTTGGGTCCTTCTCTCCCAGTCCACCCCTGGTTTAGTCTGACCGTTCGAAGTGAATTGTCTTGTTAGTATATCTCTCGTCTAAGGTCCAAGTAAGTCAATGTGTGTGTGTGTGTGTGTTCGTGTGTGCAGTATTTTCGCACGCTGAACACCCGCGTGTCCGTGGTCTACATCGAGACGTGGCAGGGCACCAATCAGGCGGCGATCGACAAGAATCAAGACATCAGTCGGTCTCTGCTCAACTTCAACGATTACACGTCTAGAAAACTGTTCAAGGTCGACAAGGACACGACGCAGCTGCTCACGTGAGTGTTGACATGGAAACGGCTCGAAATGAAAGTAGAAGATTTTTTTCCAAGTTGATAGACCTGTCATCTTTGTGTTTTTGTATGGGATTCGACAGGTCATACCGGGAGAATAGAAAACGGATTTCACTTTTGGTTCAAACTTCACGTGGCAGAGAGAGAGAAGAGGAGAGTGTGAGAGAGCGAATTCATATTTCAATTCAGATATTGCAGTGGGAAAATATTCATTAACATTTTCTTTGTCAATTTTTTAAACCAGAATCACGAACAGTTGGATGTATAAAGTATACGGCTTGAACTAAAAGTGAAAATCTGTTTCTCTCGTCTGATACCTCTTGAATTCTATGCAATATAACATGGTAAACTGAGTTGACCAGTCAGTAAAGATACTTTTATTCCTGCTTCAAGCTGTAGATTGGAGTAATTTTTAGAGGTCTATGAAAAACTGTACATTATTTTGAGAAACTTCAGATGAATTCTGTGAAAAATATTCCAGTTTAAAAAAAATTAGAGCCTACAGGATTTTGAGAAATAGTGTAAACTACGCATGCTGCTTAGTGAACTTTTGGAAAAATCTCCAAAATCTCAAAATCATTATAGAAAGTTAAAAAAATGTAGAAAATATAAATATCTGAATAAATAAGATATTCCGTGATTTTGTCGCATAAATTAGGCACTGCACTCTAATCGTCGGTGCATGTGTCGTCGGTGCATTGAACGAATTCAACTGGAATAATTTTGTCGTAGTTGAAATCTGTTATTTGAGGTTTTCACATATGAATTCCTACTACTATTAGACCCTATGTCCATTCAACAAATCTGGTATATAAATGAAGTATTCCATCGTACCTAATAATGACATGCTTTCTCTGATCTTTCAGCGGCGAAACGTTCCAAGGTGGTGAATCGGGCATGGCCGTGCCCGAAACCGTGTGCACCGCCAAGTCCGTGGGCATCAGTGTCGACCTCAACACCTACGAGCCACACCTGCTGGCGGGCACGATGGCTCACATGATCGGGCACAACATCGGCATGGGCCACGACGACGGACGTGAGTCACACTCGTACACACTCTCATTACACTTGGCCACTTCTAGGAATTATCACAACTTACTATGAAACTAGATTTTTTTTAAATGATGATGATGATATTCATCATCCCAGTTTGATGAAAACTTGAAATTACCATCTCAATTTCATATTCCATGATAAATTGTATTGTCCTCTAGAGACAATGTCGTAGGCATCACTGATTCTATGTAGAAACATGAATAGAATTGAAGTGATGTTCACGTCACGACTCAGAAAGAAGGTTAGGTCCTGCAGGACAATAAATTATTCATAATTTCTGAAATTGGGAGATAATTATCCTCATTATCCGTTGAAATCCAGTTTCAGGGTTGTGATGTCCTTTCAAATCATAATTCAATAATAAAAATAAAATCATTCCCTATTCATCCCACGGTAGTCGGGATAGGGGGTATAGTTATCTACATACTTTCTTGAGTAAATCATTTGAGATGAGCTGTGCTTGCCAAGCACAAAACCCCCTCGTAATCTTCAACATCCAGCTTCATCAAATCAAATTGACGACTCGGAATGGGCGTGGCTTTACCAGTCGGCCAGTTGGATCTATATAATTCGTAGTGATTTGGAGATACCCCGATTGGATACTTGAATTTCACTTCAGTTCTAACAGCCCCGTCGATTGGATGTTATGACTTGTTACGTCAGTGGGGTGGAGAAAGAAAGTCGTCAATTGTGTTCAAAGCTTATTTCATGTGAATTACTCACTCATCTTAGTTCATCAATTCGTGTTTCCATGTTTCACAACAAGTTATAAACGCTTCTAGGCATCCAATTGACGACTTCTATTCTCCGCCCTATTGACGTCACAAATCACAACATCCAATCGACGGATCGAGCTGTTAGAACTGAGGTGAAATTCAAATATCCAATCGGGGTACCTCCAAACTACCACAAATGATACAGATCCAACTGGCCGACTGGTCAAGCCACGCCTATTTTGAGTCATCAATTGCCTCGAAAGAGAACCTAAGTGAATGAATAAGTCACAAAACGAACGGATACGAATGTTGTGTCCATCTTCCAGGTGAAGAGTGTTTCTGCCGCGACTGGCACGGCTGTATCATGGCCAAGTCCATCATCGGCCTCGAGAACGTCCAGCCGTACAAGTTCTCCGAGTGCAGCCGCTCCGACTACATCGACGCCCTCCGCATCGGACACGGCATCTGTCTGCTCAACAAGCCGAACGAGCTGGAGGTAACTAGATCATATTCATCTCACCAAAATACGTTACTCAGCGTTAAGAGGCGCACACATTTGTGTCTCGGAAGTCGCTTCATACCGCTTTGCAAACCGCGAAGTTTCCGCCATATATATCGGATATTAGATATATCAGTGATAGTATATAGAAGTATACCTAGGAGCTATTTGGAGAGATCCAATATGGCCGCCGAGATCGGAACGAACATATATCGCTAGTCGGATGCAGGAGTATAACGTATCTCAGTACGGGGTAATATGTATACATATATTTATATATATATATATATATATATATATATATATATATATATATATATATATATATATAGATAGATATATATATATATATATATTTATATATATATATATAAATATATATATATATATATATATATATATATATATATATACACATATATATATATATATATATATATATATATATATATATATATATATATACACATATATATATATATATATATATATATATATATATATATATATATATATATATATGGATATATTTTACCGAGATACCTTACTCAACGTTGAGAAGGCACACATATTTGTGTCTCGGCCAGTCACTTCACTCCACTTTACAAACCGGGAAGTTCTCGCCATATCGGACATTTTCTGAGTAATTCCTTGTACATCATCACATCGATGATATAATATAGAAGATTTTGCTCAGTAGCTATTTGTGAGGATCCAATATGGTTGCCGAAATCGGAACGATCATATGTCGCCAGTCGGCCGCATGAGTATAATGTATTTCGGCAACTATAATATCTATCTACGTCTAGATATCATATTTATATGGAAGAGAGCGGTCATGAGAGCAGTTTTGACGATGTTTTTGCTGGCTGAGCTCTCTTTTTGCTGATTGATCCATCAAAATGGAACGAGTTCAATTCTAATAGTTCATTCTCGATTCACAATTAAATTGTTGATCCACTAACATTTGCATGTGAATGACACTTACAACGGCCTACATACATGATAAAGTGGCAACCATGTTATCGACAAAACAAAGTCCCTGTTTTCATGGCCACTCTCTTTCTTATATATGCTCTGTGGGAGAGGTGAAAAGTTTTCTAAGGCCCAATAGACCAATTTCATTATTCAATGCGCACGCGCGTCCCGCCTCTTAGCAGTCCAGATCACTGGTACTGCATTCTGGGAGTTTTAGTACTGCTCAAAAATTTGGCCCGCTTATCCACAGGTTTAAATACGAAACACTAAGATATATAACTTGCATTATCTCTCATTTCACGCAATCTGACAGTGTGTAAATCTCTTGTAATATAGTAAACATATGAATGTTGAAACTGCCATCATATTATAAGTGAATACGTTCACTGCAACGCACAATAATACAAATCAATAGTGCTGAATAGCTTTGGCAGCATAGGACTTTCAAACGCGCATACTAACATCACGTTCTAGTTCAAACGATCGCCGCTAGATGGCTCATTTTTTCCGGAAATGGTCTATTGCAATGTAAGACTGACACCAAGAGTGCAGTAAGGTTAGCGAAATACTGGTGTTTTTTTCGTGATAACTTCTGATTGATATGATATATCGAAATTCTACCATCGGATAATCACACATAGTCTGTAATACCTCGAAGATGATGTGAAATGAAACCATTTATCCTGAGTTTCATAAGTGACAGAGGTATATCCACAGCAGAATGATGTGTTTTATCAAGCTGGTATACGTTTCACAATCACATGCTACAGTATATGAATTGAATAGTTTGAATTATGCCGTCTTCAAAGTACTTGAACTACCGTGTGTTTATCCCATATTGGATTATGATATCTCGTACCACTAGAAATGTATTGAAAAGTTGAATCGATACACAATTGTAGAACTAATGTGTAACACTAACGCGAGAAATAATAGTTCAATATATATGAGATATCCTTGATCTGTTCTTGCATCTGAGAAGCATATTCAACCCAAATTAGCATTTATCATGACGAACATAAGTGATAGTGAGTATGTCAAGGCATATAGAGTGAAGTGTTTAGAAATATTGGTGGAAATTTCATTTCTTCTATCCCCCATCTTCTTGCACGCCTTCATTCCGCTGTCAACTATCCCCATCTCTGTCGCACTCATCATTATGCCTCTCGCTTCCACATGAACCTGAGGTAACTGTCTCTGTCCCACTCCCAGGTGCGGCGCACGTGCGGCAACAGTATCGTGGAAGAAGGAGAGGACTGCGATTGTGGAACGATAGACGAGTGCCACGAGTTGGATCCCTGTTGCGATCCGATCACGTGCAAACTGACCAAAGAGGCGGAGTGTGCATCGGGACCGTGCTGTAATAACTGCAGGGTAAGCGAAATCCCCCAAATAACCGAGCTGTTAGTGGGGTCTTTTTTTTTTAATTCATATTCATATTGAGTTTCAGTGGCGTAAATATTGGCGGTGCAAGTGGTGCAGTGGCAAAGGGGCTCACGAATCAATTCACTTCGGGGGGCCCACTGAGACTGGCATAATTTGCTGAGATGATAATTTATTATTTATTGTTTCCAATTTATATATTCATATATTGTTCTGTTATATAAACGAGACTCGGTGCAAGTTCAATTTTATTCATTGAACCTGAGAGAACAAGACGTATTCATTTTAGTGATGCTGTAGACATTTTTGCATAGCAAAAAGTAAGGCCAATGAATCTCAATAGCAATCAATGAGTGAGTGAAATAATTTATGTGCAATAAATGGTATGAAAATTCGAAGAAGATTTGAATCACATTCATAATAGAATAAATTGGAAGCACACGAATACTTTCCGGGACTTCGCCAAATATGGAAAAGTGGGAGAAGGCTCATTTATACATTTTGCACTCCTGTCTCGTCGTGCCTTATCACGCCACTGTTGAGTTTTATTCATTGTTTATTTATATTGGATTCAAGGACGCACTGTACTGATGACCACGATATATTGGTGTCAATGAATGATCTATGAGATGATGGGATGATGGGATGATGACATGAGAGGTTATTTTATTATATGTTTTTGGATAATGGGAAGAAAGCACCTGTTCAAATTGTAACAACAGGTTTTGTATGTTTAATATATTTTCGAAGTCATTTGAAGCCCATTGTTGATTTTGAAACAAAAATTCACTGAATCATCACTGAAACTACTCATGTAAAGATCACTGAATCTGTTGAAAAATTTATTCGTTTCATGCAGATCGAAACTGAATCTAAAATTCATTCATTTTACTCTCATCCAATGACCAGACTGGCCATTTCAAGAACCTGAACTTGAATAATAATTGAGTAATTCTGAAAATATTTCCAGCTACGCGCAAGAGGAGTGGTTTGTCGGGACGCAGCCAATGAGTGTGATCTGCCCGAGCATTGTTCCGGCGAGACTGGTCAGTGCCCGTTGGATATACACAAGAAGAATGGCAACCCTTGTGGCAACGACAAGGGTTACTGTTTCACTGGTGAGTAGACATTGATCCATTTATCATTTTATTCTCATTTTTTGAACTGTTCATATTTTAAAGCACATGAAGTTTGTGGAGACGTGTGGAAATAAGGAGTGAAATAATCTTAATTTCATTTCACACTTCATGATTCCTGACAATGAGGTCCTGAACACTTATTCTTGAAATTTGTGGAATATGATATGGAGGATAATCACGACTATTCCACTCAAAATGCCTTTTTTCATTCCCGAATTATTCCTTCCCATTTCGTATCATTCCTCATTACAATTGGAAAACTCAAAATCTATTTTGTTGGTAAAATGTGAAGATGAGTTGTGAAATATTGTCACGATAGTGCTATCAACCTATTTTATCATAATATAGAGAAGGTGACCCAACTCGGGTCTTGAATGTGAAAAATATATCCGGGATCACTTCCCGAGTCCGGAGTCCCAATTGCCTGTAGCGTAACCATCACTTTCATATCGAACTATATAAAACAACAATGCTACACAATACTAAACACGGCTCAATACAATTATTATGTTGGCAGTTGCATTTGTTTTTTTTATGAAAAGTATAGATTTGGTGAGTTCAACAATGTCACCGGTACCGTAGCCACTCTTATCTACACCTAGTTCACAAGGGAATCAGATAAATCGTGACAGGCAATTGGGACCTTTGGCTCTGAAATGACCGCAAGAAACCACAAATGTCCTCCATGTTATCAGTATGTGAGTTGAAGCACCTCCTTCATATTATGATAAAATAGGTTGGTATCACTACATCGGGATATTATGCAGCACTTGAGATAGCTTGGCATCACTGCTACGAGAATAATCAAATTTGGATGGCAGTGAATCATATTTGTTAACATATTCAGTGGCTGCTATTGGCTGGAATCTGCTATCCTAGTGTGGGGAGACTCCCAAGCGATAAAAAATTCACATTTCCTAAATCTCGAGAATAACATCCCTGTCTCACTTGTCTATTTGTCCGTGTGCCAACAGGTGTGTGCCCCACGCTGAACCTGCAGTGCGAGCAGATATGGGGCATGGGGGCCGTGGCAGGGGACAAACAGTGCTACGACCAATTCAACTCGAAGGGTTCGATCAACGGCCACTGTGGCAAGGACGACGGTGGCGCGCTCGTCAAGTGCTCGCCTGAGTGAGTGAATTATCACGATATTTTGTACTCGCTGAAAGATATGGTGACCGCTTCTACCGGATGCAAGGATGGATCATTTCTTTAACAGCGAAATTCAACTCATTCAGAACATAGATACCTTACCGAGATACGTTACTACTGTGGCCGATAGCGACTTATGCTCGTTCCGCTCTCGGTGACCACATTGAATCATTCGACAGCGCAGTCCTGGTGTTGAAGTTCATTGGTTTTAAATAATTGAAATGGGGTGGTAATATTGCCCTTGTGGTGCCCCGTCCAAACAATCCTACTTTTCATCCTTGGCCTTATGTGGGGAACAATGATTTTGTATCAACTTTCGATGTTATTAATGAAAAAAAAAATTGAATCTTTACAAATAGAATATGTAGACGGAACTGCTTCGAAAATGTCCAATATGACGGAAACTTTCCGGTTTGCGGAGTGGTGTGAAGCTACTGCCTAGACACAAATATGTACGCCTCTCAACGTTGAGTAACGTATCTCGGTAATATATATATCTATGTTCAGAAAACGAAACTTGAAGTTTCTTCAACCCAAACGATTCTCGCTAGCTGGGACTGTCTTTATAATCCATGAACGTCCCGGTAGCGTCTTGGCAAATCTGTATTGACCACTGCTTGCTTTTCCCGCATTTATTGCTCATTTCGGCTGATGAGTAGTAAAAAAATATATATGTTACCGCGGTGCTTTGCGATAGCACGTTTGATTTTGTACCCGAAAATCACCAGTTCGAATATCACTGTAGTTTTGTTTTATGGAATAATATTTTTGGTGACGTTCCAATAATATGCTGCTTCGTGCTCTGAAATGTACTAATGTCAAATTAAAGTAATATTGCCGTGAGAGTAACTTTCGAGGGAAATTTGGTTAGAGCGTATAGAGACATTATGATTATTGTCTTCATCATCATAATGTTCGTCAAAATTCCAATTTGGTTTATCATCATCACAATTCCAAATCTTCATCTTCATTCTCAATAAGTGGTCCAAGAAGATGGAACGAGTTGCCAACATCATTAAAATCAGTAAAATCCCTAGGTATATTCAAATTATCATACAAAAAACAACTTTTAGTGAAGCAAAATTCTGAGATAGTTTTAAAAAATCATGTTTAATTTAGTTCTAATCTGTCAGCTCTTCCTGTTCTTTTCTTTTTGTTTTCCTTTTCCATTTGTAAATTTATAGTTCTTTTTATTACATCATTATTCGCATTTTAGTTATTATACTCATAAGGTTAGGTGGAAGAGCAGAAACTCATGTCTCTGAACCTCGCCATTTCATTTTTGTTAAATAATCATCTCATTCTATAATTGTTATATGTAAATTGTTATTTCTGTGTTTCTTTTGTCAACTAGGCCTACTCAAAAATGAATAAAGACTTATTATTGTTGGGTTGGTAGGGTTTGGGTTTTGTCTTATTGGATGTTCTATTTTTGTATTGCTCTCAGATTCAGTTAAGGAAGGTTCATGCATGGTGCATTTTTTCCGGAGAAAAATGTATATTCACTGCTTATTTTGAAATAATCCAAGGGAATCGAAGCGAATTCACCTAATGCGTTGGGGCCTATACGGGATGGTCAAGTGACGTCCCAGATGTAACGCCCAGGACACAATTTTGTCTCGTTTACAAAAAGCAATTGAAATTAAAATAAAATTCCCTTATATTCGAAGAGCATTAAACTACTATTTCAATCCCAAATAATGAATGGCATCCATTAAAAAAAAATAGCCCGTGATAACATATTTTTCAGATGAAATACTCAGTACTTATTAACCTATCTTAACCTTGGCTTGTATTGAAAAGTGTACTTGTAAACATGGAGAAAGTCCAAGTTCAAAATCTTCTCTCTTCAACAGTCAAAAAGTCGAAAAAAATGCATTGCAGCAGGGCACCAAAGTGAGAAATGGACTCGAGTGTCGGAACTAACTATGGCAGTTGCTATATCTGTTATAATTTTGACCACCCATACTTCTTGTTCTCACCAACTGGGTTTGTCTCCGTCAGGAATGTGCGCTGCGGTTCGCTCCAGTGCCAGTTGGGGGCGCGCTACCCAGTAGTGGGCGGCACGGACGCGCTTTACTCGAGGACCATCATCTCGATCAAGGGCATCGAATACGAGTGCAAGTGAGTGGTTACATCACACTCGTATCTACGAGAGAAGAAAGTCGCCCACAATTTTGTTTTTATTAAAATGCAATTATTACACAGTCTTGCAGTAACTTTCAAATATTTGAGCTCACGAAAGATGTAGTTTCAATTTTCAATTTGAAGAAATGTTTCATTATCTCCAATGATAATACGATACATAATAATGATTATAACCCAATGGCACAAAATAAAACAAAATCGTGAGACTCGTCCTGAAAAATCGTAATACTCTTTATTAGCATCACGGTTATACAAATATAACTGATATTTGTGTTTGTTCTGTTGGTAGAAGAACATCTTTCGTGATTTAAATTGAATACTATAGTATCAATCAATTCATCACTGATGAGTTGTAGTCTCGATAATCAAACGTGAATCAGAAAGAAATCATCGCATGGAATAGAAATCTAGTTTGACAAAAAGAACTATCAATTTTAAAAACACATGAATGTATTGAAAAATAATGAGTGTTCAAATACAGCATATAAGTTTGTGTACAATATTCTTATTTTAAAGATGATTCAAGCTGAATTTTCTATCAATAAACCCGTGCTGACTTGGATAATAAATATAATGTTGTGCTGCCACACAATTTTGACCAAATCGAAAATGAGAATTTGGGAAAATGTGTTATTGATGGATGGCAAACCCTTGATAGATTTCATATTTGTGTAACACATTAATTGAGAAGAGATCTGCAACTTGTGCAGTTGCTACTTGCTAGAATACTGAACCATCATTCAGGAGACCAGGGCTCGAATCCCGCCATAGTCAATCATATTGGAAAGATGCATCGTGACCCCTCTGTTGTCGAAATGAATTTTTCCATGGTTCCTGAATAAAAGTCTTCCTCTCCAGCATCCAAAACATCCAATGAAATATCCTCAGATTTCATCTTACCACCACTCCATTCAACGTTCACGGCCGTCAATAGATTCAGGCCATCATTGCAGTGTATTGATGAAATCCAATATGATTAGAAACAACTTAATGACTTGTGTTTTCTCCTCAGAGCCACGACTGGTTCGCAGTCCACGCAAGAGATCCCCGAGGACGGAGTCGTAAGAGACGGTACACCGTGCGGCGAGAATCTGGTACGTGTTTGTCTTGGTCTGGCGCAAAATTGCCTAGCTGTCGACGCGTCTCTGAATCCTAACATTTAATCCAACTACCTTGGTGCAATCGTATTGATTTTACACCATCGATTCTTCTTCAGAGGAAGATTCAACCATTCTATAACACCTATCCCAATTTGGCTGAGTGAATTGAAACTCTTTTGGGATCCGAAGTCAAGTCGGATGAGGGTTCGAGTGCAATATATGAGAAATGGGTCTTCGAAAACCCAATTCATATATCATCTGCTCATTCATATTCCAAATCACTTAGCTGTTGGTGGAGTTGTTGAGCAACCAACAATCAATCAAGTTACAAGGTGAGATTATAGCATCTCTTTAGAAAGATTGAGAATTGCATCAAGTGCTTCTATAATAACAATCGTATCAAATCCAAGATATGGAAACAGTTATATTTATTTCTACCATGGTATATTCTTTGTTTCTTAAACACCTGACATGGAGTCTTTGTTTCCTAATTGAGGCTGAGTAAGAAAAAGTAGAATCGTTCCGTCGAGTCATCACAAGAACAATCTTAGCAGTACGAAGTGAATCTAAGAATGCAAAATAATTTCGATGTCACTCGTTTTTAACAAACCGTAGATAGTAAGCTGATGAGTTGAGAGATAATTTTGTATATGGAATGATTTCAATCATCCAACTCTTCCACTTTCTTTGTAACCTTCCACTGGTTCATCATTTCAGTTTTTCGATGAAAACTAGCTGTTGGTGGGGTCGTTGAGTAAAACGATGATAATCATCACTATACGGCTCTGGTGCTGATGTTTGTTTTGTTTGTTTTGTTTGCTCGTGTTTAGATCTGCGTGAACCAGACGTGCACCAGCATCTTCCCGCACATCGACCAAGGTCGTTGTCCTAGCAACCACCACAACCTGGAGTGTTCTGGACACGGGGTAAGAGAGGCGTAATTTTCATTCATTTTCTTTCGAAGCCATCGACAATTTAGGAAACAGCTAGCTAGTTGTTAGTGCACCATGTGGAAAAAATGAAAATATAATTAGAGTAACTATTCAATATGTCTGTTTCATGATGTTATGAAAATATGGGAGACACAAAATATCTTTCTTGAACTTGAAAATTATTTCACGACTTTACCACGTTTACCCTATGAGAGTTGATTCAGCAAGGTACCGGTATCATTTTTTGGTGATAATTTTCAAACGGTTTGAGATGTCAAAATTGCAATGAAGTGGAAACACAGATATTTTCAATACCTTCAAGATGGTATGAATCATTGACTCATATCGCATAACAGCCGAACGTATAGCGAAAATATATTTTTCCAAGCTGCATACCTTTAACAATCAAGCGATATATGTTGAATAATTTTTGCTTCTACTGTCTTGAAGGTACTAAAAACATCGTGTTTCTCCAGTACTATAATTTTGACAAATTATACCATTCGGAAGTTACAAAAAACCGGTAACACTCTAAATCTACAACAACATATTTGAAACGCATCCAACTATATTTCATCCATATGGTTCGGTTTCTGCAATTAATAGTATGAGGCAAAACTTTTTCATAACCCTCTGTTATTACTCTGTTCATATTTTCATGTGAATTATTTCTAGCATGTTTACGGGAAATATACTTGCTTTCCGAGTCACGTGACCTTGTTTGTCTTGTAGTGTGTTCTAGCGTGAACAAGTGCTACTGTGAGATGGATGAGCTGGTTGCGCCGACTGCTCTATCACGTGAACCCCCAGCTGACCTTGTTGTTTGTCTTATAGTGTGTTCTAGCGTGAGCAAGTGCTACTGTGAGATGGATGAGCTGGTTGCGCCGACTGCTCTATCACGTGACCCCCCAGCTGACCTTGTTATTTGTTCTGTAGGTGTGTTCAAGCGTGAACAAGTGCTACTGTAAGATGATCTGGTTGCGCCGACTGCTCCATCACGTGACCCCCCAACTGACCTTGTTGTTTGTCCTGTAGGTGTGTTCTAACGTGAACAAGTGCTACTGAGAGATTGATGAGCTGGTTGCGCCGACTGCTCCATCACGTGACCCCCCAACTGACCTTGTTGTTTGTCCTTTAGGTGTGTTCTAACGTGAACAAGTGCTACTGTGAGATGGGTTGGTCCGCCGCCGACTGCTCCGTCCAACTGGAAGTGACCTACTCGCCGACGTTCACCACAGCGACGTCGGCCATGGTGGACAACAGCACGAAGACGCCCGCCTTGACGATGCAGAAAAATGTTACCCCCTACGGTATGGCAACACGAGCAACGTATACTTACTTCATTCATACTTATATACTTACTTTATCAGTTATCATATTTTGCAAAATGTGTAGCTAAACTTGGATGAAGTCATCCCACGTGAAACGTTCGGGACCTATTTTGTTTCTCCACACGCTGAACTAGTCATGGAGTCATTATTTCTTAATGGAATCCAAGAATGACAAGTTAGGATCGTTTTAATTCTTTCTGTCGGAGAAAAATCTCGCCTTTCCTGAGAAATAGTTGATCGGAGTACCATTCATTTGATGAACTATCTACAGTGAATTATCATAACCATTGACTTCAGTATATTCCCTGATGATGGGACAAGCCTTTCCCTCTGACAGCATGCAATCAGAGCTAGAATGTAACTACCTCTATCTGGTGTTTGTCCTCGGGAACTACTCTGATTTCCTGGCTCAATCTTATTGGGGGTGATGGAAACAGTATCACAGAATTCTTCATTTTTCTCTCATGATAATATAAAAATGTTGATATAAAATCATCTCTTCTTAATTATGGCTACGCATGAATCAATGAGAATATGCAGAAGTTGTTTTGAGAATTTGAGGCGGTCTTGTCACCAGAATGATTTGAAATATAAATTGGCAGACCAAAATTTCATTTCGGAAGCAAGACTCCTCCTTATCCTTTTTTGGGGGGGGCTTGGATTGAACGATATCCAATCGTGTAGTCCCATTTGGCTAGCCTCCGATACACCGAAAAATTCGTACACCGAAAAAATCGTACACCGAAAATAACTTACACCGAAAAAAACGTACACCGAAAATAACGAACACCGAAAAAACTTGTATGAAAAAATAAGTGGATGTGACGATACACCGAAAAAATCCTACACCGAAAAAATCGTACACCGAAAATAACGAACGCCGAAAAGCTATTTTATAGGGTGACTGTACTGGGAGGCAAGACCCGAGTAGAGGGACGCTTCAGGGTGGAGTTAGTAAAAAACTTAGTAAAAAACTGAATCCGACGATACACCGAAAAAAACGTACACCGAAAAAACTTAGTAAAAAACTGAATCCGACGATACACCGAAAAACACGGACACCGAAAAAAACGAAGACCGAAAAAACCTACGTCGAAAAGAAAGATATTTTCATACATGATAGTATTTTATTCATGTTGGAGGGGAATATTCCCCCTCCCTATATATCCATTATCTTGACTCCACCCTGAAGCGTCCCTCTACTCGGGTCTTGCCTCCCAGTACAGTCACCCTATAAAATAGCTTTTCGGCGTTCGTTATTTTCGGTGTACGATTTTTTCGGTGTACGATTTTTTCGGTGTATCGTCACATGCACTTATTTTTTCATACAAGTTTTTTCGGTGTTCGTTATTTTCGGTGTACGTTTTTTTCGGTGTAAGTTATTTTCGGTGTACGATTTTTTCGGTGTACGAATTTTTCGGTGTATCGGCGCATCCCCCAGAAATTTGGTCCGGATAAATTGTTCATATAAACCACCTGCTCATTTAGGGACATTTGACCTAAATCCAGGTATGAGTTAAATTGAAAGAACTCAACAGTCAGATTTTTCTCATTTTTCAATTTCTATTCGGCCTTTTTCATCAGATATTTCAGTTGAATAATTATCCATTACGGTGAAAAGTCCTGGCCCATCATTGTTGCTAGCCCAATTAGTGGTAAGGATGACAAGATAGGATTGTTTGAAAAAGGGCAGGTCATGGTCGATCGCGGGAAATAAATTGTGTGCATACAGGTTACTGGTGACTGGTTGCTTAGGTTACTGTGATGTTTCTCTTATCATACTAATATTGATGTAGATATGAACCTTACACCATCTCTTCCATTCTATTGAATGTTGTAGTGAATTAGTCTGGATTGAGACAGATCAAATGACTTGTATCTACGAAAAACATACTAACTTGATTCGAGAGAGATGTAGAATGTAACTCAACAGATGAAGTGTACATTAATGCAGAACTAAGATGTTTATATTCCCAACATGGTGATGGCCTAGCTTCATCAACTATGATAATATTCCTGTAATCACACAAACATATTCAGTATTCCATTCCAGTTGAATAAAGACTAGTCACTGACCCTCCAATAAATATCACAAAACATAACATCCAATCACAGACGTTGCTTATGTTTACTCTACGAAAATTGGACACTACCAATCAGGGCAGGCAATCTCTAATTACCCTCATGATAAATAAATCTAGGTGGCGAGAAGTCCTGATGACTGCTTTCTGATTGTTAGATTCTGAAGAAAGAAATGTTGATGTATGAATATTGAAGTACTCAATATTTCACAACACAAAGTCAAAGTTACAATTCTATTTATTTTTTTTCAATTGGCTTTCATTGATACAAGCGTATACTTGTGCCCACGAAAGTAGAAGGTATTGCGCGACCGTTTCAACCATCACAAAATATGAACGACTTGGTGGTTCGCACCTTCTTCTCTCGTTGATACAAGTATAGATGTTATGATGACTATAGATATAGTTATTAGAGTATAGATGACATGTTATGATGGATTCACAATGACAGCTAACGCTGAGTGCTAAGAGCAAAGATTAAGGTCAAGACTTGGAACGAAAGGTTGACGAGTACAAATTCTTATGCTACCGATCACAATACGGTTAATGTCCTTGAAATGTTAACCAACTTTCAACTTCAGTGTTGATCTTAGCTCTTAGCTCTCAGCCAAACCAATAAGATGGATTCATTATAATAAGCCTCCTGTCTGCACTATGCAAGTAACTGTACTTGCACAGGCCATCAAGAAAGCTTTTCGCAAGCACTTTCTATTGATGAAACGTACAAACACCTCGATTTGTCGAACATCGATCAAAAAAAAGTGTCTGTCTATCAAAAAGAAGTACTTTGGAATCCAGTATTATCCGGATAACTAGAAGTTGACTAGCAATTCAAGCTCCATTGTGAACATTACAAATGTCAGTCTTAGTCTTAGCCCTAATCTTAGCGTAACCTTGATCTTAGCGTTGGCAGTCATTGTGAATCCAGGTGTTAATAGTCGACCTGTGTGATGTTTCTTGCAGGCACGAAAAGCAACAACTTGAGCACTGGCCAGATGGTCGTGGTCCTAGTGGCCGTGTGTTGTGGCGTCTTCGGTTGTTTTACCCTAATGGCGGTTTGCTACAGGTACTGCAGTGATGCCAACTTTAACACACAAAAAGTGCTGCAGCGGCTAGAGACGGGAAACGGCTTGCCAACCTTGACACGGAAAATGAAGCTAAATGAATAAAATTGAATTTTTTTCATAAAATCAACACTATTTTTTTTCAATTCCAAATGTCCTCGTTCTGAGGGTTCATGAAAACAAATGCAATGTGTGACCACGGTAATAGTATAACTTAACTGCTGGTTAGAGCCATCATTTCCATGTCGGTGATTCGGGATCTACTTGCAATTTTTCATTCTTCTCAATAACGTTTGGACAACAATATGCTTCTCATCATTAGTCCATGATTACAATAAGCCTATAGCCATTCAATCATTGTTAGCTATTCCATCTATTAACTTGTTCAATGCTATAGCTACTCATCAATAAGATCACACTGGTGATTAGGAATTGATGAGCAAGATTCATGAAATGGATGAATAAGACCTCATTCGACTCCTATTATTCTCAACCTCCGTGAATATTGACAGTATGCCATTTGTGCCTTCATTTACTTGTTGAATGATTGCTCAATTTTTTTGTTCTCAACAATTTAACGTGAGGAGGGTATTTTCAAATGAACTTACATAATCAAATCACATAATTTGAACTATTTTGAACTCTTGGCTGCAGTTTCACAAGTCATTAATCACTTCCATGATTCAAGTTGTGAATCAAGTTGAATACTGATATAGTTTTAATCTACCTGACTATCAGATTACCATTGATTGAAATCTGAAAATTAACTTTCCTGATCACGGAAATCTGCATAAAAGTGTATATTTCCCTTGTCAAGGTTGACAACAGCCGTTTCTTCTCATCGCCAGCCTAACATCAACAACAACAACAACAACAACTAACTAACTAACTAACTAACATCCTCCTTGGTGCTTGTATCCCGTACTAACCATGTTTGTCTTGTGACCACGTGTTGAATGTGTGTAAAACTTGCTTCGCCAGCTCGGTGTTGTAATGACGTAATACCCGTGACGTAATCGTTGTGTGTTCTTGTCGAGTGCGCAGCCGCGTGAGTGTTCACATCTCTTACCAGGACAAGAGCCACACTCCACGTGGCGTGCACGACAAGGCCGTTCTCTATTGGAAGAAAATTAAACATTGTCGAATTGACCAAATTAGAAACTGCTATATTCTTCACGTACACCTTTCACGTTTGTGAAAGGGAGGCTATTATTCCCGATCGTCAAGTCTCCATAAGGTCGATGAGTCTTTCTTGCAATTCCGTGAAGGTAGAATAAGGTCTTTCAATTTTGACTCACGCCGTACACTTCCAATGAATTGACGTAGTTACCGGGATGTGTTGGAAATTACAAATATCATATACGTATCTGACCGTTTTCATATGAGTCACCAGTCGTAAGAAGATTGGACAACCCAGTGGAGAAACTAATAAGATTTCTTCACCACAAATGCTCACATTTCGCAGTGATGAGCTTGGGATGAACTTTTTAAGAAGCAACAAAATAAGTTGAAAGATTGGAATGCTTGACTTTTCTATCCACATTGCGTTCATGAACTCTCCAACCTGATTCGTAGAATTCGTAAACGATTGTTATTGGTCATTAGTAGAGTGTTTAGACTCCGATGACAGAGAGCGGCCAGTTTTATACCTATATTCCGTTGCAGCTTGCTTCATTGTTGGGTTATATTTGCAGTTGTTGGGTCGTGCGTTGTACGCCTGCGCGTGCAGTATGATGCGCTGATCGTTGAAACGTATAACATTGATTAACCAATATTATAAATGGTGGGAGGAAATATAACCCGTCGATAGAAGACCATGTTTCAATTGTACATACTTTGGACATATTGCCAACTTTTGTGTGGGTTGATTGTGCAGAAATTTTGGAGTTCCGAATAGACATATCTCACCAGAGTCCAGGTTATGATAGCATCCGATTGTATTCAATTCGTTCACATATAATCATAACTCATGACATTTCGATGATTTTCTTTGTGTATTTTTGGACTCGATAGATTTTTATTATATAACTGAATCATTCAAGGAACTTCATTTGATTTTCAATGAGCTAATCTCAGTCCTTCAGATTCATCACAAGACCATTCTTCTAAACTTTAATCAATTCATGTCCCCACGATCTGAAAATCAATTAAGATTGATGTATTTTCAATTTTCTTTAACCTCGATTTGATTATGATTACGACGGCTTGTTCAACGGAGAAAGTTTGATGATTCCTCTCGTAGAGAGAAATTGTATGATCAAAAAGTGAATCAAGAAAGATGTTTCAAAACCTTCAACATCACATCCCTACTTGATCGGTGAGTGAAACAATCATTTTCTTACTAAGGATCGATCTTAATTGTTGTGTTTCCTATCTATGTTCAATCATTCTCATCACCGAAATATGTCGTACAATTCAGGAATTGCGTTTAGGAAATCAATCCATTCATTTGATTCAACTTCGAATAATGTATAGGACTTGAGGGTTTTTTCTTAGATATGAATGCTACTCGAACCCACTGAGTATGAATATATATATATATATATATATATATATATATATATATATATATATATATATATATATATATATATATATATATATATATATATATATATATATATATGTATATATATATATATATATATATATATATATATATACATATTTATATATACATATATATATATATATATATATATATATATATATATATAAATATACATATATATATATATATATATATATATATATATATATATATATATGTTATATATATATATATATATATATATATATATATATATATATATATATATATATATATATATATATATATATCAATATATATATATATATAAATATATATATATATATATATATATATATATATATATATATATATATATATATATATATATATACATTCGTATATTTTTTTTTGAGAGACAATCAAAATGTGAATTTATCTTTTAGATTATTGTAAATATTTCGGGTTACGTTTCCTCTCACTATTTTTACTTGCTAATGTATTTGAGTGTGTTTGAGTGTGCCTCTATCATTTGTTCTCCAGTCGAAATGTAGTTTGCCGTTGTTTGAATTTGAAGAGCAGAACAACTCTAAACTCTGTCACTGACGATGTAGGAAATATAACTTCTGAAGAATTTTGATAGAATGGAAATTTTTCAATTGGTGATTGAAATTGATAAGAATAAATTCAAGATTCAGACTGTCGGTGAGTTTTTCAGTTTTTACGTTAATGCTCACCTGTACACCGCTCCTAATGATTGGTACTGCTGAACACAGACGTCACAAAACTGAAGGATCCATCGAAATATTCAGCCTTGAATGAATCATCATCAATTCCAAACATCTATTTGAATGATGTCGTATTCTCTCAAAACTATTCAACATGAAAATATACTTTCCACCTTCCATGACAATTTTGTTGTTGTGATGCACTTTCCATATCGATTGTTTATTTATTTTCTTTGAATGTAGGTATTGACGGTTGGTTGAACGGTTGGCCGTTGTTTTGTACATAATTATTACAACTCCATATTGTGTATTTTGACATAAAAAAGCAAACGAATTGTGATGAAAGAAAGAATTTTACCCGCATAATGTGTGAAAAACAATTTTTTCATGCATCGCTGTTTTTTTGCTGATTATTTGTGCTTATTTTTATTTTTATTTTTTTTTGTCTTCTCTTTTTCTGTCTTACCTATACCGCATGGGGATTGTCGCCCCGTTCCGCCTCTCCGATGCGAACCGCCAACGATCGAACATAACCTCACTTTCCAAATTATATCATACGCGTACGTCCTGCCACCTGGTGCCTTTCTACGTAACTGTGAGTCACCTTTAATTCAATTATTCACTCTCATCATTTCATCTCTCGGGTATTTGTATATCAACAACAATTCATTATCTCACATATAATTATATCTTTCTCTCTATCTCTCACTCTTTATCTTTCTCTCTTGCACTGCGACGTACAAAACAATTGTTCGTTACTGTCAACAACTCAATTTTTCACTTTTCTCGAATTTGTCCTGATATATCAATCCTTTCAATGGTCTTCCAATGTATTATCATAATATATTATGTTCAACAACTCCTCCAAATTCTCCCTTCTCATGATCAACATTTTCTGATGTTCCATTCATGAATTCGTTTTATTCAATATCTACACTTTTTTCCCAACTATAACTAAACCAAGCCATTTTCGTACTACTCATTTTCTCATTTGTATTAATTATTTTTCTGATGATTCATTGTTTTTTAAAAATGACGGCAATGTGATCGTCGATCAATCGATAATCGAATATCATCCCCACCAAAAAAAAATCGATTTTATTCGATGATAATATTTTTATACAATTTTGAAAAAAAATCTCCAAACGTGTTATTGATTCTTGTGAAATCACTCTCATATTTGATGGGAATTGTTAATATTTTGAACCCTGTGATAATGTTTTGGCAACAATTTTTTCCTAATATTGATGACAATGCGTCTTCCCACGTTACGTATAACATATCGAACCCTTAATATAATATGGACAATAAAAAATTGACTGACCCTATTTATTATATAAATTATATAACATTGTTGACAACCCTTGAAATTATTTTCATATATTTTCTTTCCCACTATATCACTCATAACTTCGTGCCAAAATTGTCTTTTACGATAAAACAATTTCCCCTTTATGAATATAAATGTTACCTGAAATATATATATAAAATTGTTGACAACCCTGACAATTGTTAAATCTACATCGGATCTGTGCCAAAATCGTTGAATTCCTATGAAAATATCTCATACATAATTTTCAAAATAATGTTTTCTAAAATATATGTAATTGTTGACGACCCTTCCCATTTTATATACACTCTTTCTCCCCTCGCCAAATCTCTCTTTTTATATATCTTCCAAAACCATCTTCATCCCCAAATAATCACCTCCGCGTGATGTAACGAATCCTATATAATAAACAAACTCATGAATAATTATTGAAAAAACAACTAAAAAAATATTCTATCCAATTGAAAAAAAATCATAATCACTCGCCACATCATCATCTCACTCATTCACGGCGTCACCATATCGCGTCCTATGATGGTCGTATCTCATACCTTGACGACACTGCTCTTGTGACGTCACGGTGTGCAGAGAACGCGCATAGCACCAATACGGTGTTCCTCGTGACCATGCTAATGTCTGTGGTAGGGGGGGTGTTCATTGTGTTTGCACTAATGGCACTTTGCTACAGGTCAGTGGTAGTGCACGGAAACTTCTCTCTCTGCCTAAGGTTAGTGAGCAGATTAATCAGAAAAACACACTGAATATCTAGTTTATTTTTAGCAAAGCACTTTTATCTTTTTCATCTTTATATCTCCATTTTCATGTAGATTACTAGAGTATCATCAATTGGGAGACGCGATAGTTTGAGGGCATCAAAACATTGAAATGTGCAGCTGTAAGTGGGAAGACTGATTCTTCAACGAATTGTAAGAACTGAATGTTTTTAATTGATATTCGAGATTGATTATTATTTATAAAAAATATAGAAAAATATTAAGTATAGAAAATGTCTATACATATTTCATCAGTTGTGACTTGAACATGGTCAGCAATGAATGGTGTTCCCTTCATGTACTGCTACACATTCACGTCACAGATGGGAAATATATTGCCATCCCAAATCTTCAATATATCATGAATTAGTACAAACACCAAATAAAATTGTGACAGTTTCCATCATAATTTGTTGAAAATATATTCTTTCCACACACAATCGTTGAATATGTTGTTATGATGACCCTTGAATGGTATGTATTTTGGCAGTTGATCAAAAATCTTGGTCTAGGTGATACTGGAAACTGGCTATTGGTTACATTTCGATGGTCATTTCGATGGTTAGACCTCGATCAAATTTCATGATTCACTACCATCTGGATACTTGTTGCGTTTCCTGATTTTATTAATAGCTTTGATTGACTATAATGGATGTATTCTAAAATATACGCTTTCACTTTCTTTTATAACCTCAGGTTTTAATATATCAATGTTGGTATATGAATCAATTCAAACACGAGATCCCTGATCCGACTTCACATTAGTTTTCAAAGTGAAGCCTCGACTAGTCGAGTCGAATGGGCGGCAAAATGCATCTTGAAATAAATTACGATCAGTCATGATTAAGTTTGAAAGTACTATCGCAAGAGCAAATTCAGATGAAGTTCAATTTTGTACATTTTTCGACTTTGTTTAATTTTTAATTCAATTCTGAAAAAATTCGAAATATGATTTTTGTGATGAAACTATTTTATTGTACCTATATTTTGTAAAAAAAACAATTGTTCTTGTCATGGTGCATAGTATATGTCTCGAGCAGACAATCATTGATATTCCGCGTCATTATTATTATTGATAAATATTAATTGTATTATTATTTTTGTCATTATCAAAACATAAGTTGACATGGAGCTATTTTCAAAGATGAAGAATTTGAAAGACATTTTTCATATGAGACTATGAAATGTTATAGGATATATCATATGTATATATAGGATATTTAAAAATATGCTTTAGAATATTATCAAATAATTTTGTCCATTATAGTTCATCATAGTTATTTGATACTCTGTTAGATGTGTTGGTTGTACAAGGTATAAATAAAGGTGGTCACTTCATATTCCAACTCTGAACGAATGGGCGGAACTACATGATAATCTGGAACTTATAGTGATAAAATGAGTATCATTTTTACGGTAAAAAAAATTGTGATCAGACTTCATCAATCGTAGAGTAAATTTGTCGGGTATATCGTTTTTCTAACCATGTGAAACTTGGCACAAAGTCATAGTTCCGGAATCAAGACTATAATTCACAAAGTAGGATCGTTCGGACAGTCATCAATGAAAATCTCATCACCTCAGTAAGTAATTTATTTCATGGTGAATGAATTCATTAGAAAAAAATTATTTCAAATCGAAAAAAAAATAGAACATATGAATTTAATGAATGATTATTTCAATCAAATGACATTAAACATGTTCTTTCTTGTGACACGCTCAAAACGATATGTATCAAACTATTATTACTTAAATTCTCAAAATAATATAACTTGGATTTTTTCAAAGAGAACCACTTCTATACCTTATTCAATCATCACTGACACGTTATGACAAGATGTTTGGGACCTCCGACCGTCAATAGAAAAGCATATTACAAAACGGTCGTTCAAACCACAATGTTGACAATTAACTTTTCCACGAATATGACATAATGTTGCTCTTAAAAATGCTTGGAATTTGATTTCAAATAATATCAGTCTTTTTAGTGATACCGAATAGAATGGTTTTGGACATGGAAATTATAACAAGACAGAAACGACTATCTCCTCATCACCTTCAAAAAGTTATACGAAATAACTGATTAACTTTTAACACATAATTTTCACAAGTATATAGCTGAAAAAATATTATTCAGCTATACACCCGTGAGAATGTTGAGAACGAAGGTTGATGGATCACATCATTTCGAAGTGAACCAATTGGTCTGAGTTTCTATCATGTTATAATTCATATTCCATAACGTTCTTAAATTATACATTAAAACACTGCCATTCTATAAAATCGAATTTCATGCACTCGTTAGTTTAGAAGTCAACTATTCAACCGATTTGGCTGAAACTCGAACAACGCATGGCGTCATTAGTTAGGAGTTTCAGTTTTATTGGTTGCCAGATTACGGCTTACATAGAAAATGCGAGATTAGGAATAATGTTATGTAATGTGTTTGTTTTGAATTGCCAGATTGAGACACATATTGTATATATTTTGATGAAGAGAAATGAAAATTGATAACAAAATTCAACTTGCATTGTTCTGGATGGATTCATATGGACGAATGGATGAAAAGAACGCTTTTTCAGATGTTTTGTAATTTCAGTTCTGGAAACGGCCATTTTCAAGCCATTCCATCGGAATTTCATGAAAATATCATCAAATATGATATTTGTGGGTTCCTATCTCATCAAATTCATCTATCTATATATTTATATATATATATATATATATATATATATATATATATATATATATATACATATATATATATATATATATATATATATATATATATATATATATACATACATATATTCATTTATTCATATATATACATATATATATATATATTTATATATATATATATATATATATATATATATATATATATATATATATATATATATATATATCCCATTCGATCATTATAGTTAACTTATTAATGTTACACATTTCTGAAACTTGGTGTACATTATCAGAAAACACATATAATCCATATTCAATTCTGTCATCTATCATTGGGAAAAATACAGAATCAGCCCAATGCTTTCATATTTATTTTTATACTAAAATATAATACAAAATGGTCCACTCTGACAATACAATTACAAGAACAATGGCTCTCGGTTCCTCGTGAAGTTGTATTGTGACCTTGTGGTTCCTTGCTGTCATAACGTGTCATAGTCGTGTAGTCTTTATACTAGCTCATGACGTAGATCATACGACTCGTGACGTATTCATTGCCAGAATGAGGTAGGAATTGTGTATCAATGTTGATTAAATCACGTCATTTAATTCATAACAGCGGTTACAATCCGAAATAATTTTCCCACTTCTAACTGATACATTCGAAGCAATTTGAATGCTCATTTCAGAAACACTTTCTTCATTAATTGATTTATTACTTGAGAATTCTCAGAAAAAAAATCTTGTTTCAATGGAAAAATATATTCAAATTAATAGAATCATATAATTATTATATTGAACATATACCAAGTTCAAGTTTTCAAGTGATCTATAGTAAAAAATCGAAATTTTGTGCTGTCACTACAAGATTCTCAAAATTCAATTTCATAATAACATGATGATTGTTTCTGTGATTATTCTGACATTTTTAGCTTCTCCCTAATGGTGCCCCGTCCAAACGATCCTATCTTTCATCCATAGCCTCAATTGGGGAACAATGATTTTGTATCAAGTTTCGATGTTATTAAAAAAAAAAAAAAAAAAAATCACAGAATATGAATGATGACAAGATAAGATAGTTCGGACGAGGCACCAAAATGGCTCTTACCATCTTGAAGGAAATACATGATTGAAATTGAGCTTTGCACCTTCTGGCAATGAGTCGTCACCAGTCATGAGTCAAGTACTAACACCGATTAGAGCACTAACCAATGGCAGTTAGTATAGGCCTAGGGGCCGGCTAGTATCCTACAGCCAGCAGCGTTTGTACTCGGTAGCGCGTATCTTCAAGGCCGGGTCAGGAGAAGAGTAGACTTTCATCCTTCGAACAATCATCATCATAACTTTGAAAAAAAATCAAATTTTTCTTCCGGAAATATATTCAACAAATCATTTTTGGTATTTTTGGGGTGGCTGGTGTGATTCCAAATGCGTGATACCCACGTTTATATTGATAACGGAAGCTTTGAGTTTTCAATTACAAAATTTCTTGATATCCATTTCCATCCCAATCCTGATATTTATTAACAATCAGCTTGAAGGTTGCTCAACCAACTTGAAAACATGAGGACATGTATTGGAGTCTCCGATATTGATTCAATTGTCATTAGTCTCCATCTCAAATATGAGAAATCATTCAAATTTGATTCCATATTTTGGTATCGAATTATACTTTCAAATGAAACCCGGTTTGATACTATTTACTCAGAAACCATTCCTTAAAATATCATGTCTCACTCATATTATTATGGATAAATTAATATATCACTTATATAAAAATTGAAACATTTTATCATGTCACAATATACAATTATAGCAATATCAATGTAATCAATCGATTTTTCCCCACAATTGAAGTATTATAATATTTGCTATATGAACCTGTTTTTTTTATGTATAACCTACACAAAACTTAGTTTGTTTTGCATATATTTCAATCATTTCATCACTCATTTCAATAAACTCAACCATCATTAAATTTTACTCTCTCCTTCAAGTAGTCCTATCTAAAACTAGATGCATTTCCACTAGCTAGCCTTGAAATACCTTTCCCGTTATTTGCAAAGTTCAAATCTATTGAATATATATATATATATATATATATATATATATATATATATATATATATATATATATATGTATATATATGACTAACTTATTTGACTCTCTCTCTTTCTCACTCTTTCTCTCTCCTTGATCTCGAGTCTTAAAGATATTGCCAAATTAGTTTTTAATTCGGTGCTATTCTTGACTCACTTCTCTAGTATTTCTCAGTAGCAGTATCATGTTGATTTAGTTACTAATTGAGTCATACACATTCATCTGTAGCTCCTTTTCCCCACCCCTCACCCCTGATCACAAACCTCTTCCCGAGTTACGTCTTTCAACTTATCAGTTTGGGAGACTTGCTTAAAGCAAATGACATCTTTATAGAGCTGTATATAGCAACGGTTGAAATCGTTGAAACTGAACCAAATTGATGTTACTTGCATGAAAACGGATACGACATTAAAATACAGTTTTTGAGGAAAATGAACATTCAAAAAAATAGATTGATAGAGTAAATATATTATATCGGATGAGATTGTGTCTATTATGAACAAAAATATCTGAAATATAAATTGACACAACGATTCATTTTCCTATTTTGTTTTGATAACATATTGAGCTCAACACAAATTCATTGTTTCCCAATTGAGGCTTAAATTCGGATGTGATGATAGGATCGTTCGATCGATTGACACTTCTTTTACAGTGACTCTTCAAAAATCTGAAGCATTGAATTCTGATTTCTCAGCAAGCATATTTCGAATACAATTGTTACTAAATTCGAAAAGAATGATTTTCAAGATCTGCGTGAATATTTCCAGATGTTATTCAATTCAAAAATAATGCAAATTCCATATGTATTCCATATCCATTATGTTAAAGTTGAACAATTAGGAATTTCTATTGATTCTATCACATTGGAGAAAGATTGTTCAGTTAAAATGTGAAACTCGTCATTTGGACGTATTTTTCAAGTTAAATATCAGGATTATTCAGTTTCCACTAATCTCCAATCAAAAATAAAACCACTGAATAATCAAAAATATAATAAAATCGTAAAATGTATCTTTTCCCCAGTAGGATTATACAAGGCAGTCATATTGAATATTCCTCAAAGTTTCTGCGTTCAGTAGCCAAATGCTGAAAATATTCGAAAAAACAAAACTGAATTTGAATTAATTCTATCGTAAAACAAGTGATCATTCATCCAAAAAATTATACGTCCCACATTTTGATTTCGATTCTATATTATTGATGTTAATACCAACCGGACTATATGTTTTTTCTCTCAAACTGTATTTTTTGGTTCGTTCTCTCAACACTTCTTGATGGATTGCCTGTGATCACACGTGCTGCTTTTCAATGTTATCCCTTTTCTCTCTCGCTCCAACACTCTGTCTCTTTCCATCACACTCACACGCCTTATCTCTCACTCTCTCTCACTCTTACATGAGCACCTTGTATATCTCTCTCGCACTTTCTCTCTCTTTCTCTCTCTCTCTCTCTCTCTCTCTCTCTTTCTCTTTCCATAACTTCACTTTTACACGCGCTCTCACTTATGCCTCGATTTATCGTTAACACAAACCCAAAACTTCAATTTCATTGAATATATAAAACAGTGGAACACCCTCATAGAAATGGAGACCGATATTCATCTAAATATACGAATATACAAACATTATAATAAAACAACAGCTCTTGATCTAAATTCGAAAGAGATAAAAAGAATTCAAAGAATGTATACACATTCTAGGCCTACATAAATAAATTTACTTTCTCGAAAAAAAATCTTTAAATTTAAATTTTACACAAAATATTGTCTGGTACTCCAATGTTTTATCTATAAATCGATCCATACATATATATCTTATCCGACATCCTCAAAATTGATTAATAACATCAATTAGTTTGATCAAAATGTCCTCCCGACTTGATTTTCCCCTCCCGTCACATTCCTACTCCCCCTTAATTTCGTAATGATTGGAAACTAACTGAGATGTTTTTTTCTGTTGTGACTTTGTCAAAAGCCCTTAAGAGACAGGGCTAAGGAATGAGTATCCATATACAATATATTCTTATTATCAAGTACTTTGGCTTATCAATATTTCCATTTGTTACTTATTGATTGTTTGTCATGTATTTTTATTCACATTGTTTTTTTTTATTAATGTCGCTACATGTTTTTGTCAGTGTATGCGTGTGCGTGTGTGTACGTGAATGCTTGTGTGACTTAACCTTATCCTTTGTAACACTAATCCTCGCCAAAAAACACTACCTAATATAATTATATATATATATACGTAATATAAGACTCATTTATGACAAATTCTGACAACACTTTACGCACTTGCACTTATATAAAAACAAACTACACGCACTGTTCGAATATTAGAAACATATTTTAGAAAATAGGAATTGAAAACATTGTTCCAGCATGTGAATTTGAAGAAATACACGCATCATTGTTGGTAGTTAGAAAACCAACGAAAATTATTCAATTGGGAATTAAAAATAATAATCAATAGGACATATAGAATAATATAGAATTTATTAAATCAGTTGCTATAGATATTCATTTGTTAAATTCAGTTATTTTCAGGGAAAATTAAAATAGTAAAAACAACAACTCTTCATAAATACTAATTCGGTATTATCATTTTTGTTCTCGCCATTTCGTTTCTGTCGATTTTTTTGCTTAAAACTGTTTGTCGAACCCACCGTATACAGAAGGAAGAGTACAATGCCGAAATATGAGCCACCATACAATGTGAAAAGTCCTCAAGCCAAGAATTACATGGCCAAGACCACGGCCCCACGTAACCCCGAAGAAGCCGCTCTAGACAGTGCCAACAAGATTTTGACTTTTGGGAGTATGCCCTCTTATAGGTAAGATGGACATTGTCAGTTGGTCAAAAACACCAAATACACATAAGAGAAACACTTGAATAGTAACCAATTTGATGTAAGACGTTTATAACTACAAATTCATACGTATTTTAATGTCAAAAATGAAGAAAAAAATTAAATGGACTTGTTTTTTTTTTCTGTGAACAACTATGGTGAGACGTTTATAAAAAAAAAGTGAAAATAAATAACGAATAAAAACGAGCACTTAAACTAACTGGGTACGCAAGAAGAGAATGATATTCCCCTCAAGAAATAATGTTCCATTATTTTTCATGTTGAAAAAACAAGAAGATTCACCTAGATAACTTATTTCCTCCTTATGGTGGACTATTTTTAATCAGATGAGTAATCAAAGATGAAATTGAAAAATCACGGTCCTTTCTTTGATGGAAATACTCATTTATATATATATGTATTTGATAAAACAGGATTTAATTACATTTCCAATTAATAATCAAAATGAACTAAATCGGTTTCAGAATTAATAAGAAATGGCTACATTCTTCATGTTTTTACTGTAGTTTAATATTGCAACAAACCACCAGAATGAGTGAATGGACGAATGAATGAATGACATCATAAAAAAAATAACGATTCACCATCTAAGTTGCCATCACATATCTTTAGTTATAGCTGACTCATACTAATGTTTATTTTATTTTGAGTTTGCATAGTTTTCTTTACATTTCTATAGTTGATTATATATTCACATAGGTATATAAAACTGAAATCTCTTTTCAATTGCCCTTGTACAATAGGAAAAATATCTGGTAGATCACAGAAAAGTTGGCTCATAATTGCTAACCCTTCAAGATAAAATTTGACGAAGAATTCAAAATTCGTTTTCAAATTCAACAAATTCTGACATTCTGATATCGGAATGATTTTAGTTGACCAAACTGAGTGATTTTTTTCTTGAATCAACCTAAAATTCAACCTTCTCATATTGTAACTGATCAGGTATTGAAACAAATAATATTTTTCAATTCACTGGTCAAAATTTCATAAATACAAGAATCATTTAATTTATGAACTACCGCACAGTGAATATTTGTTTTGATATAACCATGATGTTAGCATTGTTCCTAGATTTTCTGTCATCTTGCCCATGTTACGTATTAATGGCGTTGCAACTTGTGACGTATTTGACTCACGTTACTGTTACTATATTACCGTGATTTGCTTTTCTCCCTTGCCAACGTGACGTCATCACGCGCTCAACGTGGATTCTTAAACGAAAAGCAAGTGTTCTCTTTACATTTATAATATCTTTCATTGCTGATTATTCTTTAAAACTCGAGAAAAAATACGATTTCAAGTAAAAATTGTTGACGATTACGTTTGGCATCCGAAGTTGTTGGATTTTTATTTTCATCTCAATATTTATCTCATCAAAATATTTTTGTTGATACATTCGTAAGTGGTTGTTCGTGAATCTTAATATTTGTTATCAATATATAGCTGAGTACTGTCGTCGTGTGGTTCTCAATTTATTCTGTGTACATTTAGAGGAAATGAGATTGAATCATATCCAGAATTCTAGATATGTCATTTCAAAAGACACCTATCGCACACATTATATTGATGTGAAGATGGCATATTGTTCAACAGAAAGTCACCACGACCTATCAGAATTCATGATCAATAATTTAATATGGTATAATTCGTCATTCCAGTAATTTTTGTATTCATAGGCCTATATATATATATATATATATATATATATATATATATATATATATATATATATATATATATATATATATATATATATATATATATATATATATAATAGACACACACACAGCATATATAAATAATTCTCATTATTGTTTTTGAATGATTAAAATTTGTAAAAATGATAAATAATATATTCATCGGAATGACAGATCGAAATATCGTTCCTCTAATTTTAGAGAAAAATCTTTTGTTCATATTTCTTAAAAGTATATGTGAAAAAGATATCGGAATATTTCCATTATGCTCGTGTATTATGAATTGATCGTCAACAATTTTTACATTCCATTTTCAAATATAAAATCACTATGTTAATTCTCTCTTTTCATTGGCTAACAATATAATAATTGATGATGATTTTTTTCTATTAGTCGAAGCGATTCTGCTCGAGTCCTATTCCGACCGTCGTCCAATCAAATGTCAGCTGGATTAGCCGCGCGCTTACAGTTAGTCCACTTTATTCATTTGAAACAGACATCTGTTTTGCTCGATTAACGTCGTTGATTCTTTTCTTTCAACTTTCCTTCTCATTTTAACAGTGTCACCGTAGTTCTTGCGGCCCACACGTTCATATTGAACCCTCTCAATTAATTCAACGAGATTTCAATTTCTTACTGATAACTTTTGAACGATCTATAATATTACGAAATATTGTAGTACAGGAGAATGAGAGGAATAATTATTTTCAGACACTGACATTTTCGCATTTATAAACCTTTTGAGAAATTAATCAGCTGTATATCGAATGATACAATATAATATTATGTATTTATATATAATGATATATAATTTATATATATAGTATAATAGTTATTATGTATGTCATCTCAAAGTTTTGGAGCGATCTGTGTTTCCATATAACTAGAATTTTCAGATCTTATACTATTGCAGAGTTATCAATAAGGAACTGAGAATTCAATAGATCGACTTGTATGAGCTTATCTGTCCACAATTGGGCTGATTCAAGTATTCGATTAGTCTTCTATCGTGCATTCGATTCCAGGAATATGTAATCACATCATATAGATGAGATATAAGAGGGTTACACAGGTGGACTCAAATTTCATGAATGTTCCTATTTTGTGAATCCAATTTTTTTTCTATCAAAATAAGTTGAATAATATTTTCACATAGCGATTATTCCACCAATAAAATTTCGGGCATTGATAAGCTGATGTATTTCGAATCATCTGTACCGGTATATAGAAGACAGTACGTATTTGGTACACATTTTCAATAGTATATATTCATTCAGATATACTGGCTTATATATATTCATATATATATATATATATATATATATATATATATATATATATATATATATATATATATATATATATATATATATATATATGTATATATATATATATATATATATATACATATATATATATATATATATATATATATATATATATATATATATATAAATATATATATATATAAATATATATATATATATATATATATATATATATATATATATATATATATATATATATATATATTGCCAATCATATCTGATGATTCATCTCAAATGAGCATTGTGCTCTTTCTGAGCAATAACTCATCATTTTAGAATTTAAAATATCACAAAACAGAAGAATGATTGAGCTGGTACCATTGTAATGATACATAACCCAGTTGATGAGAGTGGTCAATAAAATTTGGAGCTTTTTGAAAGTAGCCGAAACGTAAGAGGCCTACGTGACACTGTTAAAATATTGCTTGCGGGTGAGATCTACAGTTATAGCAAGAGTTTATGAGAGCCGATTGAATGAAATATAGATTTGTTGATGTAAATTTGAAACGATTTGAGTAAAAAAATTCTGATACAATAGAAGGCCTACTACAGATATTTTTAATACCATCAAGATGACAAGCGTTGAAATTAATGGCCATGCATCTCAACATTTTCACATGTAAAATATAAAATGATTATCAATGAAATTTGTACGATTTGTGTTGAAGACTTATAACATTTTTCGTGGTGAAGATGATAGAAAGATTGTGTCGTTGTTAAACTAGAATCTGATTTATTAACCGTTGGAAAGCTATCAGCAAAACCTGTGATTTCGCTCGATCAGTTCTCACGTGCTCTCATAAAAAAGCGGGAATCAAATACAGATAAAACTGATGTTGATTGTCGTTAATTGACGGACTCAAACAGCTAGCGGTGAAAAAAGACAGTTAGTACGTTCGGGCATTATCTCTCTGAACATTATTTCTCGGTGAATAATAATATTTGTATACGAATGCCATTTCATGAATATTTCAATTCAAAGAAATGTATTCATCAATGACATTAGAATCTTGCACGATCATTGTTCCTCCTCTAAGACTTTGAGAAATTTCACATACCAAATTTCATTAATTTTCCCCAAAATCTTAATTTTGATTATTCATTAATTTGATTTGATTTTGATACATTTCATTTTAATTTGATTCAATATTCATCAGAATCGATCAACTGTAAAAGTGTGAAACTGAATTCATGCAAAGTAATTTAAATATTACAACTGACATTTTTTTTTTTCGATTGATAATTCATTCATTTTTTCTCACTTATTTTTTGTCAGATTCTAATGAGTTGCTTTCTATTCGTGTGAAACAATATTTCTCATTCATAAAATATTTTCGATTTGAATATAATCTGCCACATTTTTACCGCCAGGCTGTTTGATGCCTATGTCTTGATTTGGCCAACCAAATCCTTGTTACCTTGTTTACTCTTACGATCATATTGTGTTTTGTCTCTATTTGATCCTCTCCTTCTCTCTCACTCTCTTTCTCTCTCTCTGTTTCTTTCTCTCTCTTTCTCTCTATAGCCTATATCTTTTTCTCTCTCCTCATGATGCTATTCAGCTACTTCGGATTGGTCTACCACTATTACTATAGTTTTTATTCACAGAATAGCTTGATTAATACTCAAGACTGATCTGCATTCCTTACCAGCTTCGACTTCTAGCCTAAATGCCAATATAATTCACTCACATTACTGATCAGTGAAAACCTCCATCCAATAAGTAATTCGAAGTAACGGCCTAGGCCGCTATAGGCTCACGAGATTGATACTTCAACCAGATAATATACACTGAAATAGCTGGTTACTATTGCAAGGACTGAATCCCAGAACTCATATCGGTGAATGTTCACCCACAGAGCTCAATACTATGGCAAGATGTTTGGGCATTTAATATTTCCATTGTTGTCAGAACATCTAGCTCTGCCCATGGTTGACTAGAAAATTTGACGGACTATTGAGATCTAAGGCACCGTAACTTGATGATTCTATGGCTCTGTTACGGTAACTAGCTCGTTTAGTAAACAGTAACCAATCAAAGTCTTGATGTAATGGAGCTAGCGACACCTAGGCCGTCATTTTGAGTAGTTTGTTAGGTAATACTCATTGGCCTACTATTTTGTAATGTTGGTATTTTTAAGATAAACGTTGAGATAAGTAATATTGAAGAATTAACGTTCTTTAGGTTTGCAAGACCAGTTGAAGTATAATCGATTGCATGTTTGAGTTTCTAGCGAAGAAACTAAGCATGTTTTAGTAACGTTTTTAGATTTTCTAATTGATATTTCGTAACACTTTTGATTCTGAACTATTCTTATATATATATATTCACGTTTCGAATTATGCATAGGAATAAGTAATTATTCCGTATTAATTTCCAAAAATTATATTGAAAGTCAAATTTGAAATCTCAGTCTCGAGATGTGATGCGGTGTATATTTCAAATCTTCTATACATATTCCATGGAATTGTAAGTCTGAATGAAAATATTGTTCATAGAGATCTCAGATATGACTAACATTATAGAATTAGTTATTGCAAGTGATATACTTAGTTTCCTCTGGAACGTATTCATAGAGAATGACCATACAACTTATTCAGCACACAAGAACAGTTTCAATTTCATCCTAATACTCACTCACGAATGAACATATTTGAAAACTATCATTCAGAAAATATCTTCCATGATCAATTGTTGGCTTCATTTCCACCATTCAGATCGACGCATATATACAGATATTTATAAAACACGACTTATGATTTGATGAACAGAAACTAACATCACGAATATGGTTTCACGTTTCATAAATACAAAACTTGAGAACGTATGGGGGGGGAGTTCATTAGGTGAAATATCATTTTTATTGTGACAACTTTGTAACGGTATGAGTTATCAAAACTCTCAAAACACAAGTCAACTATTGTGTGATTTTCACAGGTGAACTGCCAAAAAAACACATTTCCATATTGTGTATATCTGTGAAAATTCCCAGTTCAATGATATTATTTGAATGTTCTAAATTTTAATGTTTTGAATTATTTAAATTGTGTTCAGTATCATTCTAACTCATACCGTTCAAAATATATCATGAAATAGAAAAATGATATTTTGTATAAACAGGGTACTTATAAATTAGGGTATACATTGATGTAAAGATCCTACTGTGATTATTTACAAAAACATCGTCGGTATAACACAATAGTTTTGATATGATTATCAACTTCAATTTTCAATTCCAACTCTATTTGAACACAGTGTAGTGATTAATCTTCGTCTATAGTAAACTATTATCAGGAGCATTACATAATCTTATTGACTAAAATACTACATTTGATGCACTGCTTCTCCAAGTGTAGCTCTACCCTTTAGCATTTGTATTGACCTCGCTGTCTAGTGGAATGCCAACTGCCTTTCATGTCTCGCCTCTCTTATTCCGAATTACCACTCATTTCGACAACAAACCTAATATTTTACTCGATTGTACGAACTTATGATCAAGTAGTAGTAAGCTGATTGAAAATCAAGATACGAAGATAACAGGAGTAACCAGGAGTGATGACAAGTTACTTTTCTGGGACCCGTATTCACAAAGAGTCCCAACTTGTCTTAAGTTAGGACCATTTTACCGAGTTGGGACCAACAATGGTCACAAGTTGCGACTATTTCAATGAGTTAGGACCAATATTGGTCCCAACTCAGTAAAATGGTCCCAACTTGGGACGTCCTAAAGATAAGTCTCTTTGTGAATCCGGGTCCAGGTATTGCTTGATTCAATTATTGTCCACTCTGGGACTTGAGCCCTAGCACATGTTCATTATTTGACAAAAATGTTCATGCACATAGGCCTGGGTGATGAATGGCATCCATGAAGGTCAGTTGTTGGGTGAAAATTTCAATCCTTGGTAATTGTTAAAAACAACCACGAGGAACTGTGATGACGTGTAATCGCTGCACCTCGGGATCTGTTGATCTGAAAAGATACAGCCTACGAGAGTTGTTACTCCAATATGTCATATCATATTCAACTTGAATATGGGTGTCTGCTCAGCTCAGTTGGTGAGAGCTTGTGCACAAACTAAGAGCTCTTGGGTTCCAATCTCGGAGTGGATGCATTTTCATGATTTGACGAAATGTTCATACATATCGATAATGAGTCATTGTTTGATATATATATATATATATATATATATATATATATATATATATATATATATATATATATATATATAGATAATATATATAGATATATACACATATATATGAAACGATCGGGTAGGATTTTATTCATTGTGCGATGTTCATTGATATCGCTGAGTGTCGAAATAATTTGTAATTTGCGAACAAGTCCCTCCGTCCCTCCATCCCCCCCACTCCTCCCTCACCCCCCAGCCCGTGCGAAGTGTGATCACAGGCAATCACCAGAAAACTCTCTCTCTCTCTCTCTTTCTCTCTCTCTCTCTCTTAGTCAATCATTCATCACATCATTCAATGTTTAGATCTGTTCAGTTGGTACGCATGTCTGTACTAGTTATTAGTTGTTGAATGGTTGGTAGCGGACATTGTGTGCTCCTCTGTGTTTGCTTGGGATTTGCAGAGAGCACAAGTTGCTGGCAGCTAAGCGACTGGCGATGAATTCAGGAAGTGAAGACGAGCCAATGCATTCAGGTAATTTTATGCATTTTTTCATCATTTATGTGTTACATATTCCTTTTATCATCCATACATATATTTGAAAAGAAGAATATTTATATATATATATTTGAATATATATTCTGGACCAAGTTGGATAGATATTCTCCCATCTCTGACTGACTGTATAACAGAAAAAAAAGCTCGAAAATAAAACAAAATTGTAGATATTTTCAAATGTATGCATCACTGTTCACAAATGAATAACCGTTATCGTACTTTGAGCCCATTTTAGCTATTTCATGTTCACCTTGAAGATTGACCTCAATAATTAACAGTTGAGAACTGAATGTCATGTTGAACTAGTCTTTGCCTCATTCTGTGAATTTGTGTGGATAAACTGCACGAGTAATCATGAGAACTCTCAACTGCCAATTCGAGCCATTCTCATGTTTTCAATTCCACCTAAGATGCAGGCTGTTGATTTAATGATTTGTAAAAGTTCCTCCGATTGTGAAACTGCAATGAAATGCAAAGCATTCAATGGGACTCTGACATTTTTCTATGATTGTTTGTTATTTATTTCAATGTTGTCACCCCTGACTTTGTTCGTGAACCCCCCGTGTTGTAATTCCCTGATAGCAATCAGAAGAACCATCTTGGAAATATACAAAATGTCTTTTAAAAATCACAATTATTCTTTCGATATGATATTTTGGTAATGACTCTATCTGAAAATTGGAAAATTCCGTGTGTGAGCTGTAATATGGGCGAGCCATGTGTATGAAAAATATTCCAAAGCTGAATATATAGCCTGGTTTCGATATTATCAGGTCACTGCCTTCGTTATGCAGGCTAAATTGTTCATTATTCCCAACAAACTTGGAATACAATATATCACAATTTTTTAATATAGGCCAATACAATAAACTGAGAGATCAAAATAAATTACTATGAACTTAATGTAACTCAATATGGATCGAAACGATGTGACCATGCTGTGAAGATTTCATCACAATCCAACAATATTCATGTAGCACTAGTTATTAATCTTTCTGTCTTCATGTCATCATGAGAAATCAATGAGAGATCGCTAATTTTCAGGTCACCATAACGAATAAAAGAGTTCATAGAATAATGAAGACTAGAGTTTTTATTGAAGAACATAATTTGAGGAAAATTGAGATCTACTTCTTGCAACACTGCGTAAGATCATTAGGAAAGAAGCCTCACTTTCAGTGCCACCCAAATTATGAGTTCTTAATTGGCTACCAGAATGCTGATTTGAGCGTATGAGACTTCCAATAATTACATCGGCTACAATACATTATGTATATGCCACTTACATTAAATGACACTAATATCTCAAGCGAGTTTCATTTTAGTGCTCCAGAACAATATAGCACCACTCAACACTACCATTGTACTCATATAAATCATAAACTTCAGGAATGGTGCATAGAAACTTTGATTCGAGTGGTTTGAGGAAAGCAAAATTGTGAATCAGAAAGTAGGCCTTAACAAAGATCTGGGGGCTCTTATGTATACGGGGTCCGCCGGCGGCAGAAAAACTCGAGCATTTTAGAAGCCTATAACCTAAGCTGGCGTGTATTCTGTGGACCGTGAGTGATTGTGAGGGTGTTAAGACATATTGAGTGAGGAAGGGGTCAGAAACATAAGTGGGGGGGGAGGATTATTTTCCCTCGACCCCATCCCTCCTGCTTCAAGGCATTCGTGAAGCTATAGATGCACTATCGTAGTGCTCGTAAGAGTCATCATTGATAAGACCAGCACCGTTTTAGTTTTCAAAATACCTCTCATGGTAGAATGACCATTCGTCCCGGACTAAACGGGACTCACATTGATTTTGGTGAATGTCTCAAGGGTCGACTGGGACGCATTGTTGTACCGATATTGATGGAGAGTTTGGAATATAAATGGAAAAATGAGAATTCAATGGTATTTTATTGAGAATTTTACAGTGAACAATTCCACTATTTATTGACACAGAATATTACTTTCAAAATACTGAAAAAAAAATGTCATTCAACAACATCGAAACTTCATACAAAAATCATTGTTTCCCAATTGAGATAATGTATGAAAGATAGGATCGTTCGAAAGGGGCACCACAAGGGCGATATTACCATCCCATTTTTCAGTCTCATCAAATACTAAAATACAAAATACAAGTTCAGTCAAGTCGCTTAGCTGATAGCCAAGTCTGTTTCAATGACCGCGAAACTTGAATTGATCTATCGCACTTTACACGTGGTATTCCATCTCCCACAGTGGAAATACTTCGCCAAAATATCCATAATTTCAGTAGCAGCTGGTGACGATTTTGTTTCAACAGTACGATCCACTCAATAGTTTAAAGTATGGAATAAAAAAATGATTTCTCATTAAAGTTATGAGATTCGTGATTTTTTTAATTTCATGATTCAAAGTATGAGATTCCATCAATTATTATAACACATTATTCACCCTACTTGTCAATTTACACATATCGATTGCTTTCAATCATGATATACTATAATATTATTTATCAAGATGGTTCTGAAATAAATGTTGCACGTCTATCCCTCCCTGACGACTAAGTGAGCCAACAGCTTACCTAGTTTATTCAAATTGTTACCCTTTTTTATGTGTGTGTATATATATATATATATATATATATATATATATATATATATATATATATATATATATATATATATATATATATATATTTATACGTAGACATATATATTGGTTCCATGTAATCGAGGAAAGCTCTGACATAGAGTAATGCACATCAGTTTGATATATATTCACTCTTCAAACTATCTACGAAAACGGTTCGGAAATATGTACATTATTCAATTATTATCCATTCCTCCGTATGCACAAGATCCATAACACTGAACATTCTGAACGACAGTCCACACGATTTGTTTCTCTTCAAATAAGTAGTGAATAATTCATCGGGATTGTTTATTATATTGGCCGAGAAGAACCCTAGTTAATCTTGGCTTTTCTTTCCATCAAGGAGAAGAGGAGACGGTTTCGTTCATAGATCTGCCTCCTAACAATTTGTCCAAGTTGCCTGAGAAAGGCATACTGAAGAAGTCGGGCCCGTACGGCACGGTTACAGGCGACCATTGTAAAGAGAAGTGGTCAGAGGAATCCCAATCTGATAATCAAGAGATATTATCGCAATCGGACAACAATATCGGTAAATAGATTGAAATTCATCAGATGATTATCGATTTTTTTTTTCATTAGATTTTTTCTCATTGAATCACTACCACATCATTTCTGTTTTTATTCATTTAGTCACACGCTAAGCTATGTATAGTCACACGTGAGGGGGAATGATGAGGTCGTTTTTTTTTCACTTCGAACGCGTCTGCGAATTTACCTGTCTGATAGTCTGATAATTCACCTGTATGCACAAGGGCACATGAGAATCGATCAATGGCCGAATATGAGTCTCATGATGATGAACTTTGAAACGTTGATATTCGAGTATAACAAAAACACAGATCGTTTCACCATCGTCAAAGTAATATACGTGAGAAGAAATAGAATTATCACTCTCATCGCATAATTTACGTATGTAACCAGTGAAAATTTGATGAATATTCTCATATATATATATATATATATATATATATATATATATATATATATATATATATATATATATATATATATATATATATATATTTATATATATATATATATATATATATATATATATATATATATATATATATATATATATATATATATATATATATATATATTTATATATATATATATATATATATATATATATATATATATATATTTATATATATATATATATATATATATATATATATATATATATATATATATATATATATATATATATATATATATATATGTACATATATATATATATATAAATATTTAGTGTGTGTGGGTGTGTGTGTGTGTGTAGATACAGGGTGATAATTTCATATATATTAATTCGAAGTGTATAAAAGAGATCCGTGTTTTTGATGTATTAAATGTTTCATATATCACATTGTTGGAAAGTTATCACCAAGAGACTGGTAATTAGCTTAAGTTTTCCCACCCTCTCATGCGCTTCTAAGATCCAAATATGATCTTTCCGATAGCTCGTCATTTTCATCAATATCTTCTGATCTGGTGTACGTCTATATATTTCTAACGATTTCAGTGTCCAACTAGAAATCTACTTCTTTATTTCCCGAAAATGAACAAATTATATGATAAATTAATGTCATTCGAAAATTTTCCTGAGGACAAAATTATTTTTGAAATTAGAAATATCTGTGATGTACAACACCTCAAAAAAATCAATATGATGATTAGATATATAGTATATATCTATATTTTGACTCAAAAGTTCAGAGAATATATTTTTGACAGGTTTTCTCGACCCAGATATTTTAGAAACGCATCTCTTTTAAACAGGAGCCTGACGAATTTCATTTTATTTAAACGCGCTTAAATATACAAACCAATCAAATTAAGCCTAATATCTCTGGTTTCTTGAAGTTTTTTCTTCCGGTGATGATTTGAATTAATCACATGCAGTCAAGCTACTAGATAAAAATTACTGCTTGAGTGATCAAATCTCGAATAAATAAGTTGTTGAGGTAAGCTGTTGGTTTGCACCGTTTATGTTGCTTGCTCATCCATTCATTTGTTGTCTGCATGGTCCATATTATTCGGTCGTCCACACTATTTTGCATGCATGATCATTATACATAATCATATTTGTGTTTTGATATTATGTTATTTCCAATGTATTTAATCATGCATGCATGCGTGTATTCCTATTGACATTTTGAAGCTTGTTGACTATATATACAGTCGAATTAGGTGATTGAATTTAATGTTAAATAGAATTGAGCTTGACAACGTTACAATATATATATATATATATATATATATATATATATATATATATATATATATATATATATATATATATATATATATATATATATATTCTATCAAAATATGGTTTACAGGCATTGAAAGGAGTGAATGATGCCACAATATCCATAGTTCACATTCAAATAGCATATCTTCAAAACATTCACTTCTATTCAGGAAATGAAAATGTGGTCCACCAACTGAATAACTGTGACTGCAATTTAAACTCTATGCAGGTTTCAATATCGAAGCCGTAAAAGATGAAGCTGTGCTTTTCACAAATCTCGTCATTAAGATTAAAACCATTGTTTTTCGAAATATCACAGCTATATATGAACTGAAACCGAACACACTGAACCGTCATTCAGGAAACCGGGGTTCGATTCCCGCCATGGTCGACCATCCTGACAGGGTTTTTTTTTTTTGGTTTCCCTTTATCGTTCAAGTCAATACTGAGATAGGTTACAACAATAGGTCACGGCCCACGACCGACTCCTTCCCACTATCCAAAAATACCTAATAAAATAACCTTTCACATCATCCCATCATCTCATATATCATTCACCGACGCCAATAGATCGTAGTCATCAGTAAAGTGCGTCGTTAAACCCAATATAAATTTGTTTAAATAAATAATATTCATAATTATTCAGTTGATGGACAGCATTCTAGTCTCGTGGATAAAACACCTGATGAACTATAACAACATACTTCCCTGCTGGCTCGATCAGCCTAGCTGAAATCCAGCTGTTGGCGGGCCAGACGAGTAAACAATAATCATCATCATATGCAGGCCAATTCACAATCTAAATTAGCAGTAAATTCAACTTGAAAGTTTGCTCAATGGTATTCAAAAGCAGTGAGAAAAGCCTTGAGAACAACATTATCAACTCCAAAAATTGCTCCTTATTTCATATCGACTGTAAAACGCCGGCCTGTTGTATTAAAATTTACCAACAACGTGGAATTTAGCGATCACCGGTTTGAACACGCAATATCATGGCTGGTAATCTAGTTGAGTGGATCAGTCGCTGGAGCAACCATCCTGACAGAGGTGTACCATGGTTTTTCACCACTCTTCAGGTGAATAGAAACACATCTAGACAGTAATTATTTTCCACACAAATTGTTAAATTTTTTGAAAACATACGTGAAGAGATTATTTGTATGACGGTGAAACTATATATTTTCAACAATTGAGTTTACCTCACGATGAATAAAAAAATACAGATAATTAAAATGTAACCTAATGTGAATGTTCATTCTGGATTGACCGCATTTGAGAAAAATAATCTCTGAATGTCATGAAGCAGTTTTCACAGCATTATGTTCAAATGAGAAGTCAAAACGATAGTTTTCATATGATGATGACGCCAAAATTGTTCCGCTGTGGATACATCTCTTGGCCGTCTATTTCTTGCCATTCTATGAGACTGAAGAGAACTATTAACTAGCTCCACTCAACTTGGTCCACAAACCACGATAAAACGAATAATCGATTAATCAATTGAACTACTGATTTCTTTTGCGAATGAGCCGTAACATCATGCTGTCTCTGTCATGCACGTGCACGTACAGTCGGCCCAAGCCGTCGGCCGTGCTATCCGAGCAGTGACGGCGGGGCGGGCATCTCGGAGGTAGAGCGCACGCTGAAGAGTCTGAACGGCTACCACGAGGACATTCTGGAGGCGCTGCGTAGCGCCGCGCAGCACAACCGAGGTAACACGACGCCGTCGGGCAGCAGCAGTCTGCTCAGCGAGGAGATTCTGCGCAAGTCCATTGGTGAGTCTCTGTCCTCAATGGGTGTGTGTGTGGGGGGGGGGGGTAAACCATCATTCTGAACCCTCATCTAAGAACCACTCAAGAGTGCATGGGAATCGATTTAGCAAAATGTAAGTTTTTTTTTTAAATTTTGAACCGTATGAGATACCAGAATTTCAACTGAATGAATATACATATACTTTATAATACCTTCAAGATGAAATGAGCTATGAATATTCAATTAGAATTGCTTCAATTGTTGCTAAAAGCACATCTTCTAACTGTACACATTTGACAATTTTGCGATATAAGGTGATTATTTTTCACCTATATTAACCATCTTGAAGGTATCTTGGGTATCAAATTTATGTATTTTGTGCCGCATCAGAATTTTGATATCTCATACCGTTCAGAAGTTACCATCAAAAAACTGATATTTCGCTAAATCGACTCTCATGCATTATGACGTGTTATGCCTTGCTGCCTCCAAGTGGCTGGTACTTTGATTGGTTAGTGTTTACTACATGAGAATATAATAATAGGCTTCTAGCGAGTGACGTCACACATTGTTGAAAGAGAGAGACAACAATGTGCACCAGTTGGAATTGACCAATCGAAATATTTGGTAGTCCACCAGTTCGCTGTATTGCTATAGTAACGATTGTTTGTCGTTTGTTACGTGCCAACACCCTATATAATAATAAATTCACGGTCACTTGAACTTAAATCATTCATGCCATTTCGTGACCCACCTTATGAGCAGGGCTAGGATTTTTTGCTAACAACAAACACATAAAGTGTACATTTGTTGCCATGATGTGAGTAGTGAGAGTAATGTAACGGGGGGAAACTGTCAAGTCAGACTCATCTATAACTGACACGGACTTCAGCAAATGATTACCAATCCAAATTCTAGTCTCATGAAGCTAGCACCTGGTACTGGCACCGGCACGAAATTTCTTGAGTTAGAGAAATACTGTATATTCATCATTTCTACATGTAGGTATCATTTTTATTGTTTTTGAAGTGGCTCTAGCTCTTGACTTCGAGCATGATAAATTTATATGATTCACACATCACATATAATAGCAATTAACATCATGCCATTGTTGTACAGAGACGTTTCATCATCGTTCAGTATAAAATATGAGATTATTATGAAATAGAGAATCGGAATATGTAGACCCGAAAACAAGAACAATATGTCACTTTCAGGTAAACAAGGTTTATATGAAAGATTCCGATTTTATCAATTTTTTCGACATTATTTTAGAAAAACAGTACAATTCAATATGTTTGATGATTCAATCTTGATAAGAGGATTGGTTCTATTCAAGTTCATTACAGTATATCTTGCAAGCTGGACAACAATCGTTTGAAAATGATATGATTTCAGTGCAGTCGTTACTGCTCTGGACGTTACTATATTAAATTGCTAACATTTTCATTATTGTTATACAGGCGTCACTTTGAATGAAGATGTATAATAATAATCACTGAATATATTAAAATCCCATTCACACGAACATATCTTCTCATTTCCAACTCATTGTTCGTGTTCTGACGTGTGTAACCCCTTTCGTCTTCCAGCCGAGTGTAGTGGTGGCTACGGGGACTACAAACGTTCCAGCCAGGAGAAACTAGCCGACGGTCCACACACCCACACAGTCTTGGTGGAAGGCTCGAACCCGATGCTCCACCACCGGCAGCCAGCTGATGTAGACGATGACGACGACGAAGAGGTGCCTCCGTCTATAGGTGAGTTGTGGAACTTCATGCGAATACAATTGGCGCCCAACGTGGAATCACCCTTGATAATGAATATTTTTCTCGTAACTTTACTAATAATTGGCTTTTTAAAACTGTATCATCAGTTTGTTCAACCAGCTTTATGAGAATATAATGTAATCACTTTTCTGGTCATTGAATTCACGTGTTGATCGTGCGAAGTGGATATTTCAGCAAACAGCCCTTCTGTACACAATTTGATTGCACAACTGCTAATTCCAGGTCATGATAATTTTTTCTTGTGTTGTGCTATGTTGAGAAGGGTATATCAGTAATAATCCTGGTTGAATATGTTGTGGTTGATAATGTTTTTCCACGTTTAATTCAAGTTCTACCCGATCACAACAACAATACCTGCATCAGCTACAAATAATTGATCTCGGGTCTAGTTACTCTCATGGTTCTGCCTTATTCATGAGTCCAACTCAGACCCACCCAGTGTACTATACATTTGTGATGAACTCTCACTCCAATTTGCTATTCCCACCAATATAGAATAGTATTCAGAGTACTATTTTATGTATGCCATTTATGTATTTCGTTTTCATCCAGCAATGATAACATTTTAATTGTTCCATTATAATGATGAAATGTTCAATCATAATATACCATATGAGGATAGTCAAAATATACACTCACCATATAGTCACTGAACTTATAAGCACATTCAAAAACACTTTGGAATCAAATTGATGTAACACATTCAAAAACAGTTGAAAAGTGACCCTTAAGAAAACATACTTCGAAATACATTTTAATAACACATATAGTCAAAAAATGTTAATTTGAATTGATATGCTTTGCCAATATAGGACCAATCCGTATCCGAAACCTGGAGGACCTAATTCGACAACTAGAACACCACTCTGCACGACACATGAGTCCGAGTGGCTCCGAAGATATCCGAATGTCCGAAACCGAAGCCGACAGACATTATAGGCTCGAGTCTGGGCACGGCACTCCGTCAGGGTGAGTACACATACAGAAAGCAGTGGTAATTGTTAAGATACAACATGAACAATTCAGTCACTTCGTTAAGGTGGGACCGAATCATTTGTCAACAAGTAATCCATGTCACAAATTAATTCCCAATTAGGGCTGCGGATGAAAAGAGGATCGTTCAGATGGGGAATCACAAGGACAATCTTATACCATTACCAAATATGGAATTAAAGGAGTGTGATATGTAGATGATGCTTTGAAAGATGTGGAACCGTCAAGTAACAATATTCCATCAACCTGGTAGAGTTACCAACATTTGTTGATGGTTGAAAACTTCAACGGTTCAGTGAATAATGTAGAATACTATTACAAATTTCACAATCGCTACTTCGTTTCCTTCTGAAACGGTTTTTCTTGATAGCTTTTTTGCTGCATCAAATGAGACATCAAGACTGTGGAACCAAATTTTGTCCATTGACGTGTACAGAAGCGACTAGGCTATCCATCAAACAACTTCTCCAGCTTCCCACCAGAGCTTAGCGAATTGATTGTTTTGTATACTACTCAATGCAATGTTCGATATCACCAATTCAAATTTTAGAATTTCATCACGCTGAGCTCGATTAGGCCCTACTGTTTTTTTATTAGTTTGAAAACAACTTATACACAAGTGAAAAGCGAATGTGATTACGTTGAATGTGTACGTTTTTATAAAAGTCACACCATCTTCTGATTTTAAAATGGTTCAATTGGGGAAAAAAATTGAAAATAATGTCAGTGTTACTGTAGCCGTAGAGGGCCGTTTTCATAACGTGCGACTGAGATTTTTCTGGCCAATCAGAATGCCGTTAGATTCTGAAGCTTGAACCTGTTGCTCGCTACCGCGATAGAAATAAAAAGATGTAACACTTGAAAAACACACCAGAGTTGAATCACTTCAACCATTCGTTCATTCAATTAATTGATTCTGTTTGCGTTCATTGGTAATCAATCAGTTGATGTTTCTGTATCTCTCACAATATTTTCTATATTGAACAAATATTGGGCTATAAGAAAGAGGAAAACCAAACATTCTAAAATCACAAGTATGAAATTCTCATCATAAAGAGGCTACGATGGATCAAAATCTGAAATCAAAATTTGCTCCGAATGAGTATCGTTGTCAATTAAAAACGGTTTATGGTCAAGATGAAAGCACTTTCCTCGTACAAACCTCATGAAAAATACAAGATCCAAGAAATAGAATTCTGTCGAAATATTTTCTATGAAATAGTACTCTTCAAATAATCCATTATTGTAGTATATGCGTGTCACATATACCGCTAAAAGTCACTTTACCACCTAGATTCAACTTGAATCATATATTCGAATTGATACAGCAGATCTAAGAGTGAAGACGAGGTATGACACGTTAAGAGATTAAAAAACGCGGCTTTGTGAACAACGCAGGCGATTTTTTGACCGCCTTCGCCTGCCGCAGGCCATGAAAACGGGCCTCGACTTGATCAGTTTGAAAACGTTAATGCCGAAAAACCGATCGCGATTCAGGCCAAGTCCCCAGTGATGGTGGTCGACTTGGGTTTGGGTATCTCATTTTTTTTAATACTTGTGAACTCATTTTTCAAAAGACCAACCTGCTGATTTCACTGATCTCGTCCGTGAAAGTATGTAATGTATATACTTCAAATGTTACACTAGAAACAGTACCAAGTAACAGTACGTATTTAGTAATAATTCCAAGAATAACAGCCGAAATACTCCCGAATTATTGTGTATTTCCAATTTCATCCCATTTTTGACACATTGATCGAATATCATCATTGTGAGAACTCATAAGATCACTATTATTTGCCTAAATGTCACATTTATAAAATATAGTTGATAATTTTGGTGACCTGTCCGAACGATCCTACCTTATCGTCCATTGTCTTGATTGGGAAATGAATGCTCTGTGTCAAGTTTTTCATATTAATAGAAATTATCGACAAATACAAAGCTTATGTTCAAAGATTTGAGTTTTCTGGTTTTAATATTCATAGTATGGTATATACTTGCATTCACGACAGAGAAGATTCTGCTGATAGATCGATTGTGAATATTTAGGTATTTGCAGCGAAACCTGTCGCATGTTTTGAATATTCGAAGATTTTGAGAGATGAGGTTTTTTGTTTGTGATCATGAATCTCGTCCTGAAAAGACATAGAGCCACAAAATAATACAGCCACACAAATTTAGCTTTGCTATTAATTTTTGTCAAATTGGTAGACAACCTCCAACTCTCGTGAACGCGAATATAAACCACTCTGCGTCAACAAATTTGCAAGCATGAACCAAAAGTGCGCTAGTGGTGAGGGATAAGAGGGACGGTCACTCGGAACCTTTTTCTATCGTGGATGAAAGTATACACTACTACATGTTTGTTGATATGATTGTATCGACGAAATAAAAAGGTCATCTACCAACAAAATATGTGTTCAACCTTATTTAAATACAATTACATGCTGCAGATTCGAAGAAGCTCAACACTTTTAAAAGATGCAGCTTTGTTTTTTCTTGTAAATTTCATCCTGAAAAATCAAAATATCATAACTGTACAGACATTTCCGTAATTTCTGTATTTGTTATGTTGGTATACGACCTTCCAGTTTCGCGGATACAAGTTTATGAATATGATAATGGTGATAATTGGTGGCACTTGTTTGCATTGTATTCTATTGACAGCATAACTAGCATGTGTCGTGGTTATTTGATGGATCCAAGTGGATAATGTTTGCTGGGCCCAGATTCACAAAGAATTTTATCTTAAAACGTTTTAGCGCTTAACCCGTTCTAAGTGAAAACAGAGATATCACGTTCTAACTTTATAACGGTTTTATCCTTATTCCCTATTCACGAAGAATTTTAAGAGAATTTTACCGTGGTGTTATCTTTAGTCCCAACTGTCCGTGCCGTTGCCGTGTGACGTCATTGTTTTCGACTGTCAACCAATGTGAGCAAAGAGCGGGATGTCAATCAGTTTGTAATAACGCGATATAAACATCAATTACTTGTTTCCTACAGCTAGATAATATTTAAAATCAAAATGAATGCAAAAAATGTTGTATATACTTCCAAGTTTGTTGTTTTCTAATTGTTGTGAATCTTTTTGTTGTTGAACATCGAGAAGGCTTTGCATTTTGTTTCCCGCTAATTCTGTCAGCTGTCAGACGAGATTCCCAAATGTGAGGTTGAGATTGAATATTAAGTATGATAATCGTAATTCGAACCGTTTCTTTACTCCCAACCTCTCTAGATTTGTATTTTCAATCTTCTAAATATGTACTAATTGAATTTGAGTGAGCCAAATCTCCAAAATCATCGAAATCAATTGCGAGGTGAGTGTTTTATCTTCACTAAAACCACTCGGGACCGGTGATAACTTTATCACCAACTATTCTTAAAACTTTTGCTTAAACTTTTTCGTGAATACGAGTTACAACCAAGTCTGGTGATAACTCCTAAAACTATTTTAACTTAGAACGGGTTAAGAGATAAAATTCTTTGTGAATCTGGGCCCAGTATTGTAGTATCATCTGCATACATTATGATTTGCACCAAACACTTCCAGACCTCTCTCCTCGCCCCTAGTAATGTCTGTTTGTTTTCTGTTTGTATGTTTGTTTATCGTATACGTTCATCGGCTTTACCCGAGTGACATCTAAACCTATTGATTATATATCAACAAATTTCAATTTTGAAGAAATTTATTGATAAAATAAATAAAATGTTGTTTTATTAATACATATACAATTGATTAATTGCGGTAATTCCGAGATGATGCACATTCGTTATCTTAGTTTCCACTTCATCGACCAAATCGCCATAACTGTTCAATATAATGCAATGTGTGATAAGTAGAGGATACTACTTTATTATTTCGATTATATTTATTTTGTTTTCGACTTTTTGACGGATGATACATTACTGTATTCGGTAGTCGATTATTTCATTGATTTGATGTAGTCTGATTCATAATTCCACATATTACTAACTTAAAAATTACATTGACGTATAATAATGTATTTTTTTAATCTGGCAACAAATATGCCAAATTATGTATCAATGTGTCAGCGGTTAAAATAAATTGATTGCTGCCCATATGTATATATCTGGAATATAAGCTGGTCATATAAATGATGAATATTCATTCATATTCAATTTTCATCAATAATAATGATATGTGTCATTCGAATTTGGATGTCCTATTCAAATTACTCATCAATAATATTCGTCAAGTATTCATTTCAATTGAAATATGAGTATTTAATAGAGAATGTGTCTTTTTTTCTCAAGGCAAATTCAATGAGATACCCTTAAATCTTAAACCACGTAACTCAGTCCCATAGAAATTATCTCAAATTTGTATACTAGCCTAGAAAGTAATTTGAAAATCTATACATTATGGGTATACGAGTGTGGAAAGTGAATTATCAGCTCAGTTCCATCTCGGCCCGTTTATTAAATACCTGTTATCAGATTATGTCACCTCAATTCTCATTATTTAATTGAAACGAGTTATATATCCAAGCCAGGATTTCATTGCTGCAGCTATTTTTGTAACCAGCACAGTAAGCTTACTTATTTGTACTATAATGTCAACCAGCCTCATATCTGCGAACGTTTCCGTTATAGTGCTAGTGCACAAGCACCATAACGGAATGTTTCGACTGATTCCAGGCCACATTTTACCATATTCTAGGTTCATTCAGAACCCATAGCTTATTTTCACATATTCTTCACTCACAACCACCTTTTCTGGTAGATTGAGGGGAGGTAAGGTTCTTCCATGATACAAACAATAGTATTGCTTGTTCTTTCTAACAGAGTTAGAATAATTATTCTCTTCATTGGAATAAATAACTTGGTACGTAGATTGATCAATCATTTTTGCTCTATTACGGAAAACAGACATACCTTCTGAAAATGAAAAAATACTTACCTCTCGTCACCTTGATAAAAAAAAAGCTGATGAAAAGTGAACAAGATGTCAACATATAATATATGGTTGCTGAATTTACATCGAATTTGTAATAACTGTATGGGCCTGAATTCGTAAAAGGGTTTCATCTCTTATGATATGTTATTCACATCTTGTAAAGAAAAAGATTCTAATCTTATAACGAAGAAGTCAATAACAGTGGAAAAGTCGTGACAAAGTTTCGGTTCGATTCACAGCGGAAAACATTGTAGGCTTGTGAATTAAGGAGCCTTCTCTGGTTCAGGATCATTTGAAATAACACGTGACTGCGCTGTAAAACATCACACAATCATTCAATAACGCAGTGGCTAGAGACACGAATTTTCATGGCACGATAATCTTCAATTTCGTGGAACCTACGTAAACAAGAAGTAATACATGAATTTCCGTGGGATGTTCAAGATGGGCTAGTTGATTTAGATCGATTGGGTTTGTTGGATCAGATTAATTTAGTTAAATTCACCTTTCTCAGTTTATCTTCTGACACACGCGCATGCCCACACTCATAGCTTCAAGAAATTCTTGGGTATGTCCAAGTGGTATTGAGGGTTGTGACGGTTGAGCAGTCCCTCCATCACTCTATCTAGCATTCAACTCCCATCCCTTCGATGTTAAAAATATATGAGACAACCAATGTAACGTCCAAATCTGAGAGTCTTCCGATCGTGAGTCATCTAGTAGTGGTACAAGGAACTAACTTGGTCTACAAAATAAATGCTAGATTATGTTGAAGTCGACTCAGCTGTAGCAATATTCTAAATATCTAAATTCTAAATAATCTGAAATGCTAATATTTTAGGGTCACAAAGGTATGCAGTGAGGTTCTAAATTCTGAACTAGGTAGAGCAGCGATCGGTGGGCTCAAGGGCAGTACTCAATGTAAAGAACAGTTTCTAAAGGAGAAGATGAACCACCATGTCCCCTTGATCCATCTTGGTGCTGCCCTTGCTAAATTTACCTAGTAGACGAAATCTGATTTTACTCATATATTGCCTGAATATTCAGTAACATTATCACATGCAAAACTCTTGAAAAATTACACCTGGAATTCAAACAAAAACTTAGTGTAATTACAACGTAGCTAGATGTGCACTTAATCACGCTATAACTGTCTAACAAAACCACCAAATATTGCAAACCAGTAATTACGGTGATGCCAAGCGTTAGTGGTATGTGAGTCAGCTATGCGGATACAGAGTATTCTAGTGCTCATCTAGCAACATTGCAATTACAATTTACTTTTGTTCGCAACAAAGTATGAATTTGTTGAAAGGTTCGCATCATATATGTATATGATTATGTTGAGGAATATTCAAGAATTATAATAGTGCGTTGGATTCATATTCTAGTAATATTATAGGGAATAAGATGTTTTACAAAACAGGTACATGCTATGGCAACTAGTTCTGAACGAATGACCAACGCTGGTTGTAAATCAAACCGAAACGATGTCACATCTCCACTGTTATAGACTTTTTATTCAATTGAACTTCAAACTTCGAGTCCTTAAACCAATCTGGAATGGAACATTATGACAAATGAACCCTTTCATAAATCCGGACCCTGGTTGACAATATATACCATTGAAGTCCGAGTCATAGGAACATGGTTGCACGGCTTTCCATCACGCTAGGTCACGCGAACCATCAGAAACTTAATAAAAAGTTTTTGATTCCTTGACGTGACTTACTGAGCCGGAAAATCGTGCCACTGCGTTAAAAGTCATCACGATCCCAAAACTAGATTTTAAATAACAATTATAGCGATATTCATTTCCTCATTTTGGAGAGAATTAGAAATCTTGATCTCCATTCAGGAATCATGATTGAATCATTTGTCCTCCAGGATCGTGCCCTTTTCTGAGTTGTGACGTTGACATTACTCGATTCTGTTCATATTTTCATACAAAATCGGTAATTGTCATGACTCATCTTCTCTGCAGGACAAAGAAATAATAATAATTTCTCAAATTGAGATGATGATTTCTAGTTTTCTCTCAAATTTGAGAGATGAATATCGTAATTATCCGTTGAAATCTAGTTTCGGGGTTGTTATGTCTTTTTCCCAGATCATAGTGATACGTTTGCACGTTGTTACCGTCCCGATTATGTTCCATGAACGAGTCAGAAACTTTCCGTAATGCTTCTAACTGGTTCACGTCATTTACCGGGATAGGAATGGCTAGTCAACCGTGTTACTATGAATCAAGCTTCACTATGGATCAGGCTCAAGTCGACTTACTGTAACGGTACGAAAGTACTGCCAATGAAATTCTCACTAAGATACAAACTCGAATTATTTTAATTTTTGTTCAAGTAGTTCTCGAACGGTAAAAAAGCCTCAAGAGAGTATAGGAGTCGTTATAGCTGAAAATCGTTTTTTATGATAACTTTTGCACGGTATAAGATATCAACATTCTAAAATGGGCGGAACACAGATAGTTTTGATATCGTTCAGATGGTATAAGTAAAATCTAGTAACCTTTCATCGCATAAAATGCACATTTTCGCTGGATAACTGAGTCAGAATCCAAGGTTCATAATTTGATCACACAACAGTTTGAAGGTATTGAAGGGATCTGTGATTATCTGTATTATGATTTTGATATCTCATGCCGTTCTCAAGTTGTAATCAAAAAACTAATATCTCGCTAAATCGACGCCTATTCGATATTAGGTCTGCTTACTTTAACGGAACGGAAATGCTACCAATGAAATTCTCCTCACTGTGATACAATAGTTTCTTCTTTTATTCGAGTAGTTTCTTGAACGGTAAAAAAACCTTGAGCGGTTGGTTTAAACGATGGTGTTTTTATGTGTCCGTTCCAGGAAGCATAGATTCTACCTGTGATATGCCGGTCACTAGGCCACGATCACCGTTGTACCGTACTTGACCTTGATAGACAAACATACGGCGAGGTAAAGAGACATCTGTCACTGCACGACCTTAACACTATCTCTTTTTCTCTTTTTCATCTCTCTTATTTATATCTATTTTGGTTGACACTTTGCCAGGAGACAATAATGCCAGGTTGGTTTCAAACCCGTTCTAGCCTAACCTACCTGACACATCCTCAAAAGAAACCCAACTTGGAATATTATCCCCCTGGCAAATTTCTGTCCCCCTTTTTTGGTGATAGTGCAGCTTATATTTGTCTGCCTAAACAACTTTTTTCAAACTGAAACTGGTGTTTTCTTGTTTTGTTTATCCTCTGTTGGAAGCCACAGCGTTCAAACACCCATTCTGATGGCTGTTTATGAAACTATGGTTCAGTTGATATTGAAATTTGGCTATTGGTTGTTTTCTGATGGTCACCATAGTCAACGAGTATATATATATATATATATATATATATATATATATATATATATATATATATATATATATTAAAAATATTCATATTAAATATATATATATATATATATATATATATATATATATATATATATATATATATATATATATATATGTATATATATATATATATATATATATATATATATATATATTTAAATATATATATATATATATATATATATATATTATATATATATATATATATATATATATATATATATATATATACATATATGTTATATATATATATATTTATTATATATATATATTAAATATATATATATATATATATATATATATATATATATATATATATATATATATAATATATATATATATATATTTATATATATATATGTATATATATATATATATATATATATTTATATACATGATTGACAACCAAACTTCAACATTCGGTGTCATCTAGATACTTGTTGGGCTTTGAATGGAGTCGGTACAATTTAATGTGTTGTGCTCTCAGTTTTGGTACACTATTCAAACATGAGAAAATTTAGAATAATGAAAATACTGCCACCAAAATGGCTGTCACTCGGACAGAGATTCTTCATAAAGTGAGGTTAGGGGGCTATGTATAGTTGGGCTCAGTTAGCTGGAGCAGAGTCGATTCAATAGCATTGCTAGAGAGGTCATTTTATTTGACTAGTGTAGTTTACCTTGTTACAACCAGGAGCGCCGACTATACTCAATGTCGCTTGGTATACAAGTAGACATTTTGAACTATACCAACAGCTCAAGAATTTGTTAATGTTTGTTAAATTCTTTTTACAATGAAATACGATTGGAGTCATGTTGGATGCTGTCAACCACTTCTTCTGATGTCTATAGTGGAAATTTCAAGTACATGTGTATTTTTATGCGTGGATTTTTAAATCGTTTGGCTCAAAGTGATGATCCAAAGTGGTGGCAATGCTTTGTCGACTCTTGACTATAGATCTGGTAGAGATAGAATGGGATAAGATAAGATAGCAGAATAGCAGATGAGAACCTGGCATAAAGATACCAAAACCCTGAAATCTCTGAGTCGAAGTGGCTTAAAAACTGATGAGACAACAAAAAGCCACATCCAATGACTTGATTCAATAGAGTAAGCTTGGTACAATATGAACAAGAAAACAACAATTGGAGTTTAAAAGAAACATGACTTGAGCGTGCGAAACTATACACTGCGCTTTTCCTTCTCTTTCCAACATTTTTATTTCATACCAGTATTGAATTGACACCAAAAACATTATTTTCCCGCTTAAAAATATATCAACATAATGTATAATATTAATCAACCACGAAATACATTGGAATATATTGTTTATTATTAATTTTTCAGAAATATTTATCTTTCCACAGCAATATTCATGTTGCAGTTGGCATGCTGTAGTTTTAGTATGCTGTCAATATTAATGGCACTTGATTATATAAGTGGTGATTATATCAAACGAGTGATTTATTTTATTCTTTGTCTCGATTGATTGCTACATTATTGCACAAAGATCAGTGGTAAGGTCTAACTGGAATGATTAAATTTCTTTAGAAATAAAAATATTTTTTCATTTCAATTTTCATCCATTTGAATGAGTTTAAATGCAGTCCATGTGATGTTACAGTATACATTATACAAGATCAAGATGAGTTCGGTGAAATAAACACAAGTTACAACAAAAATACCCATTTGGCAAAAAAGACCTGAACATGAGTTTCAAAAAGAGATTCCTTCATGATGGTCGAATTATTAGATTATTGTGAAATTCACAGCTTTCAGTTTTGCACCTGCCTGCTTAGTATATAGTAAATTATATTCAGACCTATCACTACTTTTTGTATATCGTATATTTAATTTTGCATGCATTCATCTCTGCTAGTCTTATGAACACCTCTTTCTGAAATACCGGCTACTTCTCCATCATTTTCAGTATTCACTTGGGCCCAACAGCTCTGAAATGGAAAGAACAAATTTGATAAAATATTTGAAAAGGTGAAGTTGATGTATATTGAATATCGAAATGTCTATAGGAGTAAGTAGATTATGGCAATGATAACGAAAATGCGCCGTTGAAGTCAATATGAGTATAAAAAAATCAAACAGAAAAGCCTAAACATTATAAATAGTCGATTAGCCTGCTTCATAGTGACACACGTTTTTCCGTCCTTGATAGTCACTTGAATAACTTACAAACTTGACGGAAAGTTTCTGACTGGTTCACGTGACTCACAGGTCTTGTAAACTTTGCAACCGTTGTACTTTAAATCTGGTGTCACAATTTTCTTAAATTTTTTTATTTGAATTTCAATGTTGCCTTATACTTCATCCTTAAAATCATCACCATTCTGGTCATTTGGGTTGGTCACTTGGATGCAACGCACGTGATATTCAAAAGTATGTGCATGGCATGATCAACTAGTTTTTGTACGTGACTGTATCTTATATCTTAGTGTCTTGGATATTGTTCTACGCATAATTGACGAATAATGATTGATGATTGATATGCAATTACTGCCACCACCAGTACCTATACTTGAATGCGTCTTTGAGCGTAAGCTGCGGTTCCCAATAAAGCGGTTTAGTGGTTCTAAATTTTAGAAATTTTAGTGGTTTCTAAATTTCTGAATATTTAGTGGTTATAAAAAAATACCCAAAGATGTCACCAATTGAGAAATGGTGGTGCTCCTAGAGTTGATTTTTCAAATTCATACAAAATTTTCGAATGATTAAATACCAATTTCAGCCAAGAAAACTTGAAAAGACTTACACAAACACATCAAAGATTGTGTTGAAATATTTCATACACTGCATGCGGTCTTCTATGTGGGCCGCATCATATTAGTTTTATGGAATAAGTAGGACTATATTTATATAATTGGTATATTTTTCATTTTATACATTTGTTGATAAATTGATAACAAATATAATAAATCCGAACCGGCACATTTAGCTCAGCTCAGCGCTTATACGCGCTTGCTCCATGTGACCGGGAGATGAAAGTAGATCAGACCTTGGTTCGATCCACGCCACTTGTCATCTTTACAGAGTTTTGTTGTGGTTTTCCTCTGTTGTAGTCCATGAGCAATGCCGAGATGGTTCTCCTACAATATAGGCCACGACCGCTTTCTTACCACTATCCTTCCCATCTCCATAGAACAAAGAGTTATGGAAGCATATTAGTATAGCCCATATTAAATGCTCTCCGCTTGTTTGAAGGTTAGCGGTATAATTAATTCAACGTCTAACCTCAGTACCTCTAGAGTGGCCACACATCCAAAGTCTTCGTCAACCGCTTTTGCACGAACATTCAAATTGGTGAATACAGTCAACTTACGAGATTGAGTGAGAGTGCAATAGAATTAAGATTTTCTACGGTAGCGCCAAGTATATTATATTCATATATATATATATATATATATATATATATATATATATATATATATATATATATATATATATATATATATATATATATATATATACATCAGATGTTGGGCTATACAGTTGATCTGGAGATACTGATGTTCTAGTTTGCACATCAGTTGGCTCTAGGCTATGAAGCTCTTCCCTAACTCTTCATTCTATATTGTTAAGTAAGTACCCCTTCTCCTCATCATCCCATCATTTCATCCTCTCATCCCAGTATATTGTATAGTTATCATTACAGTGCGTCGCTTAAAATCCGATACGAATAAATCTAATATAATGATGATAATAATGATAGTCTGAAAAATAAATAAATGAATCTAAAAAAATAAATCCGGAACCTGTTTTTTTCTTTTGTCTAGCCGACGTAGCCGCGAGGGTGACGATGCATCCCGTTTCGTGTACGGGCGATACCGTCATCCCACAGGACGCGGCCATCCTCCGGGCTACCACCACAACCACCACATGCAGGAGGAGGAGGGGATCTACGAGACGGCCGACCATGTCAGGAGTGACAGGAACAACGCCGACACTCCCGACAGTGAGAGGTGAGGACAATGACAAATATGACTATTCATGTCGATGCCTAAACTGAAATTCATGGAAACTGAATACATTTCGATGTCTTGCTATAGTCAATTGTATCGTTTTACAACTTGTCAATCGCTGCTTGTGCTCTGTGAAATTTCCCGGATCTCAGATGTCTCAAAATTACTGTTTTTCATGACTAACCGGCACTTCAGACTTTTTTTCAATAACATCGAAACTTGATACAAAATCATTGTTCCTCAATTAAGGCTGAGGATGAAAGATAGGATCGTTTGGACGGGGCACCACAAGGGCGATCTTACCGCCACCCCAATAGAAATCATTATTATTCAAAGTCAAGACTTGAATTGACTGAAGTTATATATGAGAATAGATGAAAGTCCCGGTTATTTTATAATAAAAACGACCTGAAAGCCGAATTGTGATATGTTTAAATATGTGCAAGTGAGTGATGATCATGAATAAATAAGCGAAAAAAATGTGTTGAATAATAATACCAGTTCACGTTTTAATTAAACTGTATGAACTTGCGTTGTTAAACTGTTGTTGGGCATCAATTAAATTAGAGATAAGTCAGGCGGATAAAAGAGGCAGCGGAAAGGACTTTCTATGACTTGGTCTTCTCAAAAATGGACAACATGTTGATCTAGAATTTGGGTAAGTCATTTTGGCACCGCCCATAAAAGTGATGGGGTTTAAATTAAACAAATACTCAGTGATGACTTCCTATTACCTAATGCTTATGTTGATGTTAATTCTCACATCAAAGCTAATGCTCATATTAGCTAATGCTAAACCTCATAGCTAATGCTGCCTCTGTTCAAAAGTTATAGCGGTTTTTCTCCACGGTTCACGCACCGCAAGAATTTCACCAGGCTTATATGCTGATATAGACGATAGATGTATAAAAGGCTACGTTGCTTTGCCGGTTTCTTATGAACTTTCAGCTGCCCGTCCTACCAATGTTGTAGAAAAAGTCTACTTATCGTCCAAATTTTTGTGCCCACCGATTAAGACTCCTCTAGTAGTGCCACAAGAAACTAAATTCGTATGCAAATAAATGCAAAATTATATTTACGTCTGCTCAGCTGATGGCCACACAAACTGCCAATATTTGAGACGTATGGAAGGCACGCCTTATAGTTTAAAATTCTCCAATAGGTGAATCAGAAATCGTGAGTTTCATTTTCGAGGACAGTACTCGTGAAATGTAACCATTTCGAATGGATTTGAAGCACCGTACAAGAGTCTACCCAACCTCAGCAACTCTCAATACATCTTGATTTCAAGACAGATAAAAGTGCCTGTTTTTTTTTGTTTTTTTTCGCGCTCCACAGATCAAACGAAAATTTAAAATCAGTTGAAACTTGGCATACACAAGTGTCCTTATCCAATTCGATACTGTATAGTTTTGAGGCGTAATCGGTTGAACCACTTCTGAGAAAACTCATTTCGAACTTTTCAAAAATCCCGTGAGAATAACCCAGAGGAAAAAAATCGTGAAAACAATTTCATCCAAGAGAATTTAAATTCTCAGGGAATCTCAATATGATAATGATACACATTATTCCAAACTTTCACTCAAATCGGATCAGCTGTTTTGAGGTAAAATGATGAATGAAGAATATATGAAATAGGAATACATTCATACATTTCTCACTTGTTTTATTCTTATAAGTTTCGTTTAGTCGAAAGTCAAGCTAGTTTTGTATAATCTATAATTTTAATTCACTAACAAAGCACAAAATATTATAAATAAATCCAATTATTTTTTTAATTTGTAGGCCTGTAACTTGAAGGTCAGATAAGCTACCAATACAAATGAATGCATTTCATTGACAAAACAGTAATACAGACATAGTAAAAGCTAAATCAATGTATGCGTACTTATATAAGTGCCTCTATAATCTGTTGAATAACAATATTATTCAACTCCAGCTGAAGCTAGAATAAACTAGAAGTTTAATGCTTCAGTTTATTAATTGAACAAAAAACTCGGTATTGACTAGTGGTATAAAATAAAATGTTCGAAAATTAATTATAATACCATTGTACAGGTCTAATTCAAATCAATTATCAAAGAAAAATATAGAAAACAAATTAAATAAGTTGACATTTTGTAGGCCTGAAACATGAAGGTCGGATCAGCTACCAATACACTTACATATACGGTTGATTGTCAAACAGTAATAATATAGGTACATGACAAACTCACCAATTTAGGCTCAGTATCATAAATGAATCTAATACAAAAATATAAAGAATTGGCAATATAATTTAGGACACATTTGAAAAGAAACAAATATCAAACTAGATATTATCACAGTACACTTTTTATTATTGAGTCCATCAATTAATTTGAACAAAATACCCCTTAAAGATTGCTTTATAAAAATTAAAAGTTAATTATGCCATACAAACTAGGATGGTTTCTTGAAATATTTGATCGATGAAGTCATACAACGTATTTACATTGGCTATCAAAGAATAAAATGAAGTGATCTGAAATAAACTTCAAAATCATACAAAGGGCCCATAATTTGCCTCAACAATTAAATAAAAAACGAAAATTTTCAAGTGAAACTTACTAAACATACATAAAAATATCAAACTAGGACTAGTTTATAACAATAAAATAATTATCAGTCCATCAATTAAATTGCACAAAATATACCCTTCATCAATTATGCTTTAAAACTAGAGAGGTTTCTCAAAATATTTGATTTATGAAGCCATAAAAATTATTTACATCGACTATCAAAGAATAAAATAAAGTAATCTGAAATAAGCTGCAAAATAATTGAATATAATCTGCCTCGACAATTAAATAAAAAACGAAATTTGTGAAGTAAAACTTACTGAACATACATAAAAATATCAAATTCTAGGACTAGTGTATCACAATAAAATAATTATCAGTCAATGAATTAGATTAAATAAAATAGTCCTACATATGGCCTAGGACAATAGCTATCTATGAAAGATACGAAATAATAATAAAAAATAATAAAACCTATGCTGTGCTCCATTCGTGAACTCAGCTGTTTACATTTCTTGCCAGCGTCAAGATGGCGGCGGAGGGGATCGAGGGGAAATCTAGAAAGTGAAAGTGGCTTCAACCGTACCAGCTCATATCCACTCCAGATGAAATATAGTTAAATCCTCCTAGATTCACTGCCATCAAGATATGTGTTGCGCTTCTAAATACTTCCATTTCGTCTACAATGCGCAACTGAATTTATTTCTACACGAACATATGGACATGTGATGTTAATATAAACTTGAATTATATCAATCATCGATAGCTATAATCTAAAGACTATCATTCTGTACAAATTCAATACATATTGTTCTCAATTGGAAAAGACGCAGAGCCAATGATACGTGAAAATACAAATAAAAGAGTTTTACATCAACATCAATGATTTTTCAGTTTACTTAATTGAGTGTTTTTCGATGTGGTTTTTATTCAGTGAACTCGATGTTCCTGGCAAAGTTCAATACTACCAATGAAAATGTGAGATTCTCAAGTTATGTACAAAAAAAAGATGAATACGTTTCCACCTCGATCTCGTGTTATGATCATTTTAATCAAATAGTCTGAACTATGTTCTGATATATGAAAAGTCATCATACACTTATGTCAATGTAACAATAAGGAGCAAACAAACAGTGCGCTGGTGGTGTGTAATAAAAAATATAATTTCAAATACCAAAATTTAATATTTATGCAAAAGCTAATAAATCGTTGAGACATAGGAGCGACTATCACTCGATACATTCTACTTTTCTAAGGCCCAGTATTACCAAGTCCAGTTAGTATTTATCTGAGAGTTGAACACAAATACCACAGGTAAACATGGTTTTTAAAACAAATACCACAGGTAACCATGGTGATAACAAGTTTGAACTGTCAGAAAAAGGCCAACTAGACTTGGTAATACCGGACCTAAGTAAAATAATTTTAACATTCCTTCGCTGATGGTATTTTTATTACGTCCGTTATTCATATTATCACTAGGCCTACTCTTGATCAGTCCAAATTATTTGATATCTTCATATTGTGTTTTCTGATTCATTTTTGAAAATACCTTTCATCAAGTTGTTATTTCCCGCCCCAGATTTCGATAGTTTGTCAAATGTACCTTCCAAGAACCATGCAATATCACCGGTTGACCAAGTGAGAAGTGACAGTTGACCAACTGTCGACGATCTATTTCATTGAAACCACACTCTATATATCATGAAAAGAATGTCAAACCATAGCTACAAGAACAGCTTCATCAAACTTCAGAATTTGAATGATCCTCAATATATTGAATACATATATATAGGCCTATATATATATATATATATATATATATATATATATATATATATATATATATATATATATATATATATATATATATATATATATATATATTATTATTATTATTATTATTTTTATTATCATTCATTTTATTAAATAGCTTGGAAGCCAGTTTATTTGTATATGTGTATACATTATATATATATATATATATATATATATATATATATATATATATATATATATATATATATATACATATATATATATATATATATATATATATATATATATATATATATATATATATATATGTATATATATATATATACACTATATGTATATAAATATATACACTTTTTCTCATACATATGAAAATATATGATGTGATGAAATATAATGCCCTTAAAATTCCATAAGTGTCTCCATGTTGGCCATTTTAATCTTTGCAGACGCAAAGAACAGAAAATATCACGGCCTACCAGACTCATCCCCCTGACCCAGTAGTGTTTGTTGTTTATCATTGTTTATTTCTAGTGATGACTTTATTCAAGCTCAGCGAGCGCTAGTCCGATCTGCCAGCGATGAAGACATCACCACATCGCGCACCTCCACCACGGACGACGCCGACGTCGGCACCGGCGGCCAGTCGAAACGCGAGTATTTCCCCTCCCCGCCGGACACGGACGAGGACAGTTCCGAGGAGGGGGGAGGCGTCGTCTCGTTACCCCCGCCGCCGCCGCCGCTCGAACCTGACTCGGACAACGAATCGTCGGCCCAGGCGTCGCCCGGCACCGCCACCGAACAGACGGCACTACTGCTCAGACCGGCGAAACGTTATCCAGAGTATAAACACTGATTGTCGGCACGCGTTAGTCGTTGCTTCATTGGTTGAGATCTGTCCAGGTTGAAGAGAATTTTCGTTTTTTCCATTTTTTTGACGTTCAAAATCGACGTCATTATTCTGAAAATATATTGAAATGCCAAGGCGTGGATTTTATAGTAAGTTAGATACTTTAAAGTGTTCGTCAACGGATGAGTCAATGAAGTAGGCCTAATAGAGTTAACGGAAGGAGATTCAGCAGTTGATAATCTTTTTTAACAAATTCTCTAAAACCGGACCTAAAAATTATTGAAGGAAAATTTGAATAATTGTTGAAGTTGATCAACAAATTCTAGATTTGGACAGATCACCTGGACGTAGCCCTGTCATTTATTCGCCCATTTCGACCCCTTCTCTATAACTTTCTATGCGAAATAATCTGATCATCACATCTTCGTGATTGTGTAACAAACAAATGAGCCAATCAGTGAACTGATGGGTTCATCATTTGGTGAATTATAGAATTGCTTACGGAATGAGGCGAATATATCGTTACAGAATAGGGGTCAATTGGAGATACGTCACAGTCGATCGAGCTGTAAGCCAATCAGAAGCGAGGGAAAAATCAACTAATGCTGTGATGTTATAATCAGTGTTTAACCTGTGTGTGTTGTGGTGTTTGTTTTGCACCTCTAAGCTTTAAAAACAAACAAACAAACAAAGTCAACGGTGGTCACTATATTTAAACAAAGTAAACAAGTGTTGCTGTGCAATCGATACGACGAATGATTAAATGAACATAACGACGGCGCTAAACGTGTTAAGAAACGTGTTTTAATAACGTTATTATCAAATTAACTAAACAAGAACAAACAAACGTACGCTTTATTCTCAAAATGAAATATATAAGAAATAACAATTTTATTCAAACTCCATTTGGCGAGTGTTTGTTATGAAGAAGTTTATTAAAAAAAATGAATAAAAAAAATTGAGAAATATTCGAGTGTATGATAAATAAATGTAGCAAATTATTTGAGATAATTTACTACTTGAGATGAATTTTTGGTTTTCCGTTTCCATGGAAACCTGCGTAGTTTTGTAATAATTCACGGGATGATTTCAAATTCGGTTTTTAAATATATTGTAAAAGCCTATTCAGATTTTAAAAGATAAATGAAAATGTTTTATTGTTAAATTGAGAAAAATTGAAGTGTGAATTTTTTGATCGTATTTGTCATTGAAGTTGAACAAACACGAACCCGTGTGTGAGTGTGTGCGTGTGTGTGTCAGAAAATGTAGTTAACCGACAAGAATTATCCCGATCAACCGTTTTCTTGCAAAACAAACCGTCTCGCTGATAAAACTCAAAAATCTCGTCGATTGCGAGATTTTCAAACGAGATTGTGTGTGTTATAATAACATATCTCGCGCGGTCAAATTTGTTAATTACGTAATTAATCGAACGAGTTTAATCGATAGTTAAAAAGAACTAATAAGTCAAACATTGTCCAAAACAAACAATAAACGTCATTTTCAAATTGAGAAAATAAAATGAATGAAATAGAATAATAATACAAAAACGTTAGTTACACTTTTCGTTACGTTTTCAGTGTTTTTTAAAATGAAAACAAAAGTGCAAAATGTTTACAACGCATCTTTTCATCTCTGTCACAAAAATAAACACTTTTTCTTATAAAGTTTGTTGGAAATGTAGTTTTTCCTTGAAAACAAACATGGCCGCCATCACGCTACAAGCCGTTAGGCACACAAGATGTTTATCAATTATTGTATTGCCGTTGTTGAAGACAAACCAATGAATAACTTTTCTCACAAACACTGTCAAAGATTTTGAGGAAATAACAGATACAAATTCGTACACTGGATACATTTGTCCTCTGCCTGAATACTACTAGAAAATGCTAGATCAAATAATAAAACTTTGGTCATTTCTTAAACAATTATTATCTATGTTATTAATGATTAAAAGCTAAGTGGCTGACATCTGGTGGCGTTTTAGTGAACTGGGCGGAGGCAGATACTTTCAAATTATATACAAATTAATTAATGTATAATTACAATATTAAATACAAAATTAAAATTACTAAAATCATTAATTATAAAAATTACGATATTATTCACAAATTTAATGTGTGTAAGCATACAACAACATGACATCTAGGCCTAACTGCCTCCGGACGGACATTCGCCCACTTCGACAGTGCTGCCACCTGGTTAGCTTTTAATCACGAATAGGAACATGGAATGCAGAGGCAGTGAAAATAGGTTACATAATATCATTTACATATAATTGAGAAATACATTTCCCACTGTATAATCATTTTAGGACTCCAATATTTGTCTTCAATAATATTTGTATAACAAAGTGAATAATTTTGATATATCTCATGAAGTAATAATTGAGATGTACATTGTACATGTACAATTCAGGTACATAGCTGTACTTCTTGACCTTCAATTTTTGAAAGAGTAAACAATTAATCTGCAATAGAAATCTTCTTGAGAAGACGAATATTTTGAAAAAAAAAATAAAATGAATGATTTTAATAATTATTTCAGATTTTTTACACTAACAACTTGACAAGCATATGTTATTCATTATTCGTCTTCAATACTATATACTTACTCCATGTTAGTGATTATTGTGTTATTCTTATTGACGGCAATATAATCTAGTGGGGAGTCCCTTGTAATGAGTTGTGTGTATCCAACCCAATATCGGAAAACGAGTGACAAATCAAATGCTCGAAATATAAAGACGTATTGTTCAACAACTGGTTTTGATGAACAATTTTAATTGAATTGATGAAACTAGAAAACGGCATTTACTCAAATCACGATTCAATATCAAAACTTTACAATGTACTCAGAGAAAATAACAATGGTTATATGTACACAAATTGAAAATCACTGCCCATTGAATGACACCATTATTGTTTTTAAAATAACACTGCCACTTGGAGCTAATTTGACAACAATGGTTCCAAGTTCAAGCTATTCCTTTTCGTGAATGTTAAGTGCGCACAACGTATCGAGAAGGCCGTGCTTTTTCAAGCATTTATATCAAAGACAATATTTCCTAAAAACAGCACTTGAAAAGTTGAGGATCAGTATAACCGGTCTTCACAATCCGACAATGAAGATAATCTCACGTCAGCAACTATTTGGGATTCATCAAAGAGGTGTTTAAATTATTGTATACCTACAGTTTATAAGTTACGATTCAATAGATGAGTTCCTCTAAATCCACTCACGATTGCTAGTGTTCTTAATTTAAAATATCCCACGTAATCGATCTCAATCAATCGATTTTGTATTATATTGTCTTTGATGTAAAAACGAGGGCAATTGTTTATATACACTCATGAAATTAATCGAGGTATTTCCAAAAACGTAAACCATTGTTATCTTCATAAAAATTGGTAAATTGATGAATTAGTGTTTTGGTGTTTTGGGCAATTGTTTATACACTCATGAAATTAATCGAGGTATTTCCAAAAACGTAAACCATTGTTATCTTCATAAAAATTGGTAAATTGATGAATTAGTGTTTTGGTGAATTGGTGCATTGGTGAATTGATAACTAAGAGTATTTGTTTTAAATACTGAAGCCGTTTCAATTCTGAGTTGGCCTTCTTATCAATCGGAACTCAGTAATTATTCATTTGTTATTATTATAATCATTGGCTACTTGATTGTCATGAAAGAATTTCAGAATCATTAGTACACAATCTAGCAGGTGACATTCCTTTTGCAAATTATAGTATTGTTAGATAGATTTTCTTATTTCAAATAATAGAGAAATGCATTGCCCGTTAAATATAACCAAAAATATTAACGATTGTGCCAAAAAAGAATTTAACAAAACATCTAATAACTAAAACATCAACTTTTAAATGATGGTCTGCCGCTATTTAACGATCCGTTATATATATATCTTGTGAAAGAAACCTTCGGTTGTTTTGTTATTCGTAGCAAACGTAATGACAATGTATGACTAATAAATAACTTTGACTTGTAACAAGAGTCTTCGATGAAATATTTGCTCATGTACGTGACCATTTTGAAAGAAAAAATGGGGAGAAACGGTGACAAATTTATTGACATTTATTTATGTTGATATGACCTATTATTATTATTATATATAAAATAATATATTAGGGTGAATTTCTTTTCGAAACAATTGTGAATAACATTTCATAAGAAAATATTTGCAAATTTGTATAAATAATAACATTTGTTATGTGAATTAGAACAATTAATTTCTTTCTTGTACATAATGAAAAATAAATGAAAATATTTCATGCAAATTATATAATGATTTGATTGTTCAATTGAGGAGAATACATTTTTGGAAAAATAAATATTGTTAAAATCTATGAGTTGTATAAATTAAGAATTCGAGTAGAAATTTCATTATATTTCAGATACACCGTTGAGATAAAATGTGAATATATATATAGTCTATGTATATATATATATATATATATATATATATATATATATATATATATATATATATATATATATATATATATATATATATATATATATATATAAATATTTATAAATATATATATATATATATATAAATGATTATATGTATATATATATATATATATATATATATATATATATATATATATATATATATATATATATATATATATATATATAGTGAATTATTCCCAATTTATTAAGACAAGCGTTTAGCACATGACGTACTTGGTGTACGAGATACGTAATTGACGGGGTAAAAATAAAAGATACACGTGTTCATAAAAATAGATGATTAATAAAAAAATACGGAATCGATTTATTCTATGCTACACATGATTCTCTAATTTCAATCTAAAAAACACCCCGGAGAAGCTTATCATGATTAACAAGATTGATTGATTGAACTTTTTTTGTTCATTCTTGAATGCAAATTTGTTCAAGAATTGATGATTATTATGGAAACAGTGGATGAAAATGAAGTGTAAATAAAAGTAAAAAATATCCAGTGTTTCCAAAAACTTGTTAATTTCCTGGGAAGCTGAGGAAGTTGATCATTCAAATCCACAGGGGTGGACTAGCCCGGGTGGCTATGCGACCGTCGCCCAGGCCCCACTCTTTTTTTTCTTGATTTGGGGCCCCCAAACTGTAGCTATTGGGAGTCAAGAGTAGAGGGGTTGTGAACCAAATTAAAATAAATCAATTATCATCGTTTTTAATTCGTTTTATATCATTCATATATCATTATTTTGTGCAGTTTATTTTGTGTTGGCGATCACTTGATATTACGTATATTAAATACCAAATCGATAATTCGTCATTTTTAAATATTGATGAATCCCTTTATTCATTTATTATTTATTCATCATTTTATTTCATGATTCTTCACAGATCACGGCTGATGGATTTCATTTTAAAATCTCATTGGATTTTTCGGGAGTGCAAATTTAAAAAAAAAATCATTGTTTTTTCAACCTCTTCGCTCTCCAAACCCCTATTATTAAACATCTTCATCACCCAATACGTCATAGGAGACCTCTAAACTGTGAGGGTATCTATAGCATGTGGTTAGATTACCATGACAACTAGAAAAGTTGGAGCCACATAACCTAATACTGAAGTTGTAATAGACTCTTTCAGAAATAAAAGAGCTATGTAGCGGCGACGTTTGAAGAAGAGCGGGGTGCTGCCACCTACGTTTGAAAGTCATATGCTGACAATGTTATTTAGCACGAATGATTTATATTACTGTGCATTTTATTGGACGTATTTACTCAGAATAGGATAGTAGTTTCAACATTTGTATGCTCACTATATACCGAGAGAATGTATACACTGTCAGAATGAGTGAGATGAGAGATAATGCAAGTTATATGTCTTGGTATTTTGCCTTTAATCATGTGGATAAAAAGACCGACTTTTTTAAACAGTTTAAAAATGCCCAGAATGCTATCCCGTCTATCGGGTGATGAAAGGCAGTAAGCGCCTGCGTATTGGATTCTAAAAAGGGTCTACTAGAGTACATTATTCAAGGGACAGTTTTTTACTACTCATTACAACAATGTTACACTTCTATAGGGATGCACTTGTCAAGTTACCATAGAAACAAAAAAAAGTTGGGGGAAACAAACTAATTCTGAAGTTGTGATTGGGAAACACAATTTGGGAAACATTTTTTCCAATAAGCTTCTGACAAGTGACGTCACTCATTGTTGAAATTGACAGTCAACAATGTTCATCAGTTGGAATTGACTAATCAGAATGTTTGGTAGTCCCCCAGTTCGCTGTATATATATGCTATGGTATGGTAAATACTGTTTGTCATGTGTTACGTGGCAGAAGCCCATCATAACAACAATTTATGACATCACTTTGAAAAGACTGGTGATTCGTTCAACTGTACTTGAATGCATCAGTTGCGCTGGAAACTGAAGTCGGGTCGAACGAGGGTTCGAATCCCGCACAACACATACGTCTTATAAAATTCCGTCCTACTACCATCACTCTAATGTTTGATCTTAGCCCGCTCAACACTGTATAATATTCTTTTTGGTGCGTTTGTTACGCAACATTTTTCAAATAATGTAGCTTATGGGCTTGACTTCTTGTTTTTAAGAGTTTTTGTTTTTGATGGTCTGACTGACTTGACATTTTTTCACATATTGGGGTGCCCTCGACAACGTTCACGCGTCAAAGTGAAGATTTTTTCAGGTGAACATCAGATTTCCTAGCCTCGACACGACTCGACGAGAAAATCTTACCCGTGGGTATAAACATTCATATTCGCGTCCTACTCCTAATTACGTTAAAGTGACGTCACATCCAGTCTGAGACAGCTGATTTATTTCAAGATGGACGCTCCCGCAGTGTGCTGAACAAAACAATCAAGATTGAAGAAAGAATTCTAGTGAACAGGGATTGTATTTGTTGTGATGTATATATTTCAAGAATCTGCATGATATAGGGTTGAAGCTATTCAATTTTCTCCGCTCATTTTGATTGAATTATGTAGCTGGAACTCATTGAGAATCGTCTCGCGCATTACTTCTCGGCTGTGTCAGCACTGGTATTTAATAGGTGAGTGTATTCATATTTATGTGCGTCAAACCACCATCCCAAGAGTACCACCCAAACTCAACGTCTATCCAATGGCGTGAAGGTATAGATACAGATATCGAACCATTCTACCAACTACTAGGAAAACGCTATATACGCGTTGTTAGACGAGTGGATAGTAATAGTATGTCGACTTCATTGCCAAACTTTTGCCTAAATTCGCCAATAGGGTAACATTTTTAGACGAGCTTTAGCGAGGATTCAATTTGACATACTGAAAAAAATTGGTGTTCGTTTTTATGTTTTTTTTTTTTTTTTGTTTGTTTGTTTTTTTATGTTTTTTTGTCGGTTCTCCACAGGTCAAACGGCTACAGCTATCAACTTCAAACTTTTTTTCGTCATGGTTCCTCATCTAACTTAGATCTGTATAGTTTTGTGGCATTATCGGGTGGTAACTTTTTTTTTTATGAATTTTAGAAATTTCAAAAATCCCCATTAGAATAACCCGGAGGAAAATACTTGAAAAATCAAAATTTTTCAAGACCTCTCAAATTTTCGCCGAATATAAAGGAAACTATTAAGCACATTTTGAGAGATTTTTTGCATCAATCGGATGAGAAATAACGAAGAAAACGCATTTATAATGCATTTTCCCATCAATTTAGGCTATTACGGGAACCAATTAAATCTATAGCAACAAGTGTCAGCAATTAATTCAAAACGATTGAAATGAATGAAGAGGAAGACCGTGACATAACTGATTCTCGTAAGGTTTTTGAACGTTTGGAGTGATCCAAGGTCTGTAGATGTAGATTGGGTTGACAAATTATTTTTCATTCTAGATTTCTATACCCCTAAGCTCGTCTAACAACGCGCATCCCGCGTTTTCCTAGTAGTTATAAATGGGTAAAAACGGCTTCTAGTGGTACCAATTTAGCACATTTCATGTTTTTTCTTCAAAATGGCTGACCCGATCAAGCTGAGAATCTTCAGAAATGTGTATCAAGATGTTATTCAACTTCACACAAAATTTCAATTTTTTTGAAAATAAAAATGTTTTAATTTTTTTTCCGCCGTGTTATTCTAATGAGTATTTTTGAAATTTCTAAAATTCATAAAAATAAAAGTTACCACCCGATAATGCCACAAAACTATACAGATCTAAGCTAGATGAGGAACCATGATGAAAAAAGTTTGAAGTTGATAGCTGTAGCCGTTTGACCTGTGGAGAACCGACAAAAAAACATAAAAAAAAAAAACATAAAAACGAACACCAATTTTTTTCAGTATGTCAAATTGGATCCTCGCTAAAGCTCGTCTAACAAAAATAAGAGCTATTAACCTATACAGACATTTTTCATTTCATTTTCATTTTAAACTCATTTTATTCTCATCTCACACACTTTACATTTTTCTTTTTTTTCAACAATTTTGTAATGAAGATAAGAAGCCCTCATAGAGAAAATTCTCTTTGTGTGGACTGAAATTTGAAAATATTAAATTAAATGTAATATCCAAGATGATAATAATGGAATAAGTGACAGGAAACCAAAATGGTCAACTATCGGAAATATACTAAGAAACACAATAACACCATATTAGCTCTAACAGAGAGAAGAAAAACACTATTGAAAGTGTGATCAAAACATTAGAGATAGAATATGAATATGAATGTCAGTTGAAGTCGAAATTTCTGCAACAAAATGACTCTTCAAGAGTGAGTACTGAACAACCCCCGTACACTTATTTATCCTTAACTTTTTTTGTTTCATTTTCGTTTGGGAGAAATCCTTCCCCTAACAGGTTGATGATTTTCGAATTCTGGCCGTCTTGGGAAAGATCCTGTTTGAGAGGTTGTTTTAATTTCTGCAAAACGAGTCATGAAGGATGAGTACTGAACAACTCCCGTTCACTTTCCTTCCCTAACTTTTGTCATATGAAGCCCGTTCAAGAGAAAATCATTCACTAACAGATTCGCGTATAGGGGTCTCATTCCAGCACTCAATGATCAAAAAATAAGAATCCGTTAGGGGATGATTTTCTCTCAAACGGGCGTCATGAAAAAAGTGAGAGGAAGATAAGTGAATGGTGGTTGTTCAGTTATCACCCTATATGAATAATTTTGTTTCAGAGATGCATATAACCCCTAAAATAGGGGTCTTATTCCAGCACCCATAATTTTCAAGTCATCAACCTATCAGGGGATAAATTTCTCCCCAACAAGAGTCATTCAGAAAAATTTAGGGGTGGATAAATGAACGCGAGTTGTTTATTACCCACCCCATGTGAGTTATTTCGTTGCAAAAATGCAATCAACTGCTTGAATAGAGGTCTTATTCCAGCACCCAGAATTCGAAAATCACACAACCTGTTATGGGATGGATTTCTCCCGAACGAGCGTCATACGAAGAAAAAGATGAGGGTGGAAAAGTGAATCGTGGTGGTTCTTCACTCACCCCATATGTCAAACTCGAACTCGAACTTTGGGACTCCAAGTTCGTAAACTTAAAACTTTTTTCAAACTTTGAGAATATACTCATGAAAATGATTTTTGTCCTTTATTGAGAAAATGAGAGATGGAAAAATTACAGATAAACGAAATTGTATCCCTAATTCGGCTATTTGGAATAATGGGGGGGAATGTCGTATATGTAACCCACCTCTTTATTCCTTCACGTTCACAAGTCTCAGCGTTTTTAGTGATTTTGGGGATAGCTAGGATATGAATTGTGTTGAATACATAATAATACAGTAACTCAAGGATCAGACCTTGGCCTTAGAGTTTGTAGATGCTACAAACTCAATGCCTTGGCAAACGTCTACCTAACCATAATGATCCCCATCACCATGTGACATAACCTAAAAAAGTACCAGGTTACACGAGAGACATATTCACCAGATAGTGTTTGGAATACAGTGTGTATCTAATCTATGTATTGCAATTTGGAAAGTTTATACTGAATGGAAAATACTGATTATAACATGTTCACACTCCTTAGTATGCATACCGGTAATCTAAGCTAGAAACACTGTCATGTATATATATATATATATATATATATATATATATATATATATATATATATATATATATATATATATATATATATATATATATATATATTATATATATATATATATATATATATATATATATATATATATATATATATATATATATATATATATATATATATATATATATATGTATATGTATATATATCTATATATATATATATATATATATATATATATATATATATATTATACATATATATATATATATATATATATATATATATATATATATACATATATATATATATATATATATATATATATATATATATATATATATATATATATATATATATATATATATATATATATATAATCGTGAATAATTATTGAATAATATCGATATATAGTTTTGAATTGAACATAGAATTTTATGTATTTTTTTTGTTGGGTTCCCCTTAAGAAACCTTTGTGGGAGAATCCTGCCAGAGATATTTAGTGTCGGTGTACACAGAGAAAGAATGCAACGTTGGACTTAGTTGTCAGCTGCCTACGCTCAAATCCAACAGTTCTCAGCCGGAATGGTCATGTAGATGTACTCGCTATTTACGGTCACGTATTCACCGGTGTAATAGAAAATAAACTTTTCTCAAGTACACAGTAGGCCTACTAACATTAATATTAGTGACAACCCAAAATTGCACCTATCAAACACTCACACCTTGATCCCATCGTCTCATTAGTCATTCGTCTGACTAAGGCCCAGTCTTACCAATCTCAGTTAGGGTGCTAATCCACTAACTATTAATTAAAGGTACGAAAATAACATGTGTAACCAATGGTGATAACCACTAACTATTGCTTAATCCAGTTTCGTAAAACCGGGCCTAATAGATCTTGGTCATATCATTACAGTGCGTCGTTAAAAATAGCGTAGTGAACAATAATCGATATATAGATTATGATCAATGATTATTCTAGCGTTACGATAATCAATTCGATATGTACGATATGACTATCGATATGATCAATTTCGATTATCGAAACTGTTTTTTTTAGACGTTTCAAAATTTGTCTGCTTTCTGTGTAATTCCTTCAATCAATCTCATTGGCATGAAAATAACTTCATCTTCAACCGGGCAAGTCAATCAACCAAACCATACATTGACAATTCCAATTCCATACTATATTTGGCAGCCAAAACGATTATCGAATTGGAGAGAAAATATTGACTTACCTCGATTGATTATCGATCTGATATGAACAATGATAGATATATTATGTTTTTATATCGACGAATTAACCCAGTTCAAATTCATTATGAATGGATGAAACGATAGCAATTCGTGGCTTATTTGTTTTTCCCTGTTCGTATAGGACTCTGCTGCACAGCCCGGGGAAAATACTGCGCCACTACTAGACGACGTTCTACTTCTGGAAGTAGAAGATGCGCCATTCGACGCCAGGCGATTTGGTGGCGCACACAAGAGCCACATCGACGTTGTAGCGCCGGAGCAGTTAAACAACCACGCTACCTTCTACAGGATATATTTTATTTCACGGTTTCTATATTTTAATGTTGATTTTGATATCAATTTTATCACATTGTGGGTGAAATAAAAATCAATCTGTATCTTAATTCACTGTTTATATAAATCGTACATTTATGTCTTTGAGATAGTAGGCCTACGAATAACTATTCCATCGGGGTATTCATTGTATAGATTTGAAATAATTCATTGATGGTCTTTATTGTTATTTGATTCACATTGTACATTACAGTGATGGATGTACAGGACACAAATATGCATCTTGCGCATTCACTACATTAACAATTCTGGAATATTGTCAATACTGCTCAGTGAAACTATATTATTGACAATGATATACTGAATGATATTGTATAATGATGATAATATAATAGTAGTTATAGAGTCAATAATAATTTATTGTAATCGTGATGGATTATTCATGTTTTTTTAAAAATGACTGTTATTATAGAAATGCAAATAAAACCTTGTAATGTAAGTCTATGTTTTTTTCACTTGTCCTGTTTCTTGTGTAGGCCCAATCCAAATCCTATCTTCACACTCATTTGTTCGTGTCAATGAATAAAAATCCTGATTCTGTTCGCTTCATATTAATATTTAACACTTATTTGAAGAATTCTTAATTTGAATAATTATGAATTAGGCTAGAATCACATATCTTTAAAAGTCAGTTTACATCAGGCAGATGGAGGAAATTAATGTTAACAACAAATTAGCTGTGTGGTTCTGTGAGAGATCATGTATTAGAGAGAGAGAGAGAGAGAGAGAGATCTATATAAATTCCCACATCCTGATGTTTGCCTGATACCAGAGTTGGATTTTTGTTCAATTTATAAGCTGTATGTAAGTCAAGGCAAGGACCTATAGCTAACCTCCCAGACCTTATGTTTGCCGCCTACCCAAACTGAATTTTCGATCAATTAAGAGCATGTCCGCGAGGAGCAAGAGCTTACAGCTATAACCTCCTGCTGTATGATGTTTGCCGTGTACCATAGTTCGATTTCTTGTCAGTTTACACGTTCCCTGCAAGGTCCCATATCTAACCTCCTGAACCTCATGTTTGCCGTCTACCCAAACTGAATTGTCGATCAATTTACAGCTTTCCCGCGAGGAGCAAGGGCTCACAGCTATAACCTCCTACTGTATGATGTTTTCCGTGTGCCATGGTTTGATTTCTTGTCAGTTTACACGTTTCCCGTAAGGTCCCATAGCTAACTTCCCAGACCTTATGTTTGCCGTCTACCCGAACTGAATTTTCGATCAATTTACAGCTTGCATGTAAGAATAATCTATAACCTTCTACTGCTAGATGTTTGCCGTGTACCATAGTGTTTTCTTGTCAATTTACACGTCTCTGCAAGGTCTTATAGCTAACCTCCCAGACCTTATGTTTGCCATCTACCCAAACTGAATTTTCGATCAATTTACAGCTCTCTCGCGAGGAGCACGGGCTCACAGCTATAACCTCTTACTGTATGATGTTTTCCGTGAATCATAGTTTGATTTCTTGCCCGCTTACACGTTCCCTGCAAGGTCCCATATCTAACCTCCCAAACCTCATGTTTGCCGTCTACCCAAACTGAATTTTCGATCAATTTACAGCTTGCATGTAAGAATAATCTATAACCTTCTACTGCAAGATGTTTGCCGTGTACCATAGCGTTTTCTTGTCAATTTACACGTCTCTGCAAGTTCTTATAGCTAACCTCCCAGACCTTATGTTTGCCGTCTACCCAAACTGAATTTTCGATCAATTTACAGCTCTCCCGCGAGGAGCAAGGGCTCACAGCTATAACCTCCTACTGTATGATGTTTGCCGTGTACCAATGTTCGATTTCGTAACAATTTGGAGTGGAATCGTGTAAATTCATCAAGAGTAGCCTACACGGCAAACATCATACAGTAGAAGGTTATAGTTGCTCTTTGCAGGCGAGTTGTAAACTGATCAAAAATCTAGTCCAGGTAGACGGCAAACATAAGGTTTGAGAGGTTAGCTACAGGCCCTTGCCTTGATTCATAGACAGCTTATGAATTGAACAGAATTCAACTTAGGTATCAGGCAAACATCAGGATGTGGGAAGTTACAGAAATCCTTGTCTCTCTCTCTCTAATAGATGATCTCTCACAGAACCACATGGTGAATTTGTTGTTCCCATTAATTTCCTTCATCTGCCTGATGTAAAGTGACTGCTTACGATATATAACTCAGTTCTGGTCTAATTCATGTGATCCATCATAATTATTGGATTGAAAGTAACTGTCATTTAAATAAGTGTCTAATATTGATGTGAAGGAAACAGAATTAGCATAACACAATAAAAGGGACAAATAAAAGAACATAACTTACACGTTGAAGGGTTTTATTTGCATTTTTATAATAATTATCATCTTTTTACAAAACTCAAACATACAGAAAATGAATACACTGTTGAAATGATTATTGAATAAACGAAGCGAAGACTCAATTCCAGCATACTCGAAAAAAAGGGCATTTTTTTCTTGTTCACGCGCTCCACGGGTCAAACAAAAATTAAAATTCAGTTCAAACTAAGCATACAAACAAGGTGTCCTTATCTTATTCGATACTGGACAGTTTTGAAGCACAATCAGTTGCTTTACTTCTGAGAAACTTATTACAGAGTTTTTAAAAATCCTCTAAGAATTACCAGAGGAGAAAATTCATGAAAAATATTTCCTTTGGAAGAATTCAAATTATCACCTGAATTTCAATTCAACAACAATGAATTCCGAACTTTCACTCGAATCGAATCAGCCGTTTTGATGGTTTTTTTTTTTAATATATAATGTAGAAATGTAATGGTTCCATCACTTGAGGTGACATTTTCTCATACTCTCGAGATTTTTTTTGCGCTAGATTGATAGTATAATGTTTCAATAATTTTATACTGCAAGACTCATCAAATTATTCGATGTGGTTTTTAATTATATAATTCTTTCATTCAGCTCTTTAAAGGCCTACTTCTCAAATTTCATCGCGACCTACTGTTGTACTGTTGTTCCGTTTTTCAATAACACATTTTTTTTAAATGTGCTCATCTCAGAATTTTGTTTTTGCAAACTCCAGTACCTGGATCTCTGAAACTATTGAATAATTACTACAAATTTTCACCACATGTACGTACAAGTGTGTACCATACTTGTAAAAAGCTTTTTTTCTACTTACAATATCATCAGAAATAAAAATTGTTATATTCTCAAAAATGTATGTTTTTTTAACACTATCTGAAAAAAATTGGATTACATGTAATTTGTTCAGATTTTTTTGTATTATAGTGCAAGTGAACAAAGGTCTTAAGTAACTACTGTAAAAGTTTCGTGCAAGAACCTTCTATAGTTTGTGAAAAACAAGTACCGGCGAAGTGCCAATTCAACATTGTCGGTATAGGGCTGTCAATGTCCACTTAACTCATACCATATACCAATTAAATCCAAACAACAATTGTGTCACCAATTAAATAATAACGATTAAGACAAGGCCTTCTGTATTATCAAAGAAAATAATTGGAATGAGTCATGAATAAAACAGGAGGGCAGTGACGTGATTGTTTAGATCTCAGAGTGGATATATATAACCAATCAAAGATGTGTTGATAATATGTTCTAGCTCATTCATCAACGCGGAAACACATTACGCGATTTCCTAGTTTCTTTTACATCTTCAAGACAAAAATGGACGATTTATAATAGGCCTAATGGTGAATTAAAATCCAGATGGATTTTCATCTAGAAGGCCTAGTTTTACCTACAATTTATGTCCAAGATAGACAAAATTCATCTTCCAATACACTTAAAACATACACTTTTGGTTAATAATTTTTTTCAATGTCAAAATTGGACAGAAGGAATATATGACAACAATTACACCAGTTTCATTCAACCTATGACTATCAATAACGTAACGGGATAAGCAACATGGCGTAAGTCCTATCCTTTTAACATTAGGCCGTTTTCACCATGATGGAATCAGCGCGCTTTCGTGTACATTTCTGAGATTTGCAATTTCAAATTAAATCGTACGTATTAGGCTCGTATTTCAATGTAGAGTATATAGTTGAATACTTGCATTGTTTCTGATCTTTTTCGTAGATTACGAGTAATTATCCAGTTATCAAATTGTAAATATAGCAGTAGGGCTCTTGGCTAGGGGTCTAAATGCTTTTACAGACGTATTTTAAATTCAGATTAGCCAATTCAAATGAAATTTATCCCGATATTGCTTAATGCAGTTGGGAAGAGCTCAATTCACAGATTGCATTACAACTATTAATTGTATAGATCGACATACAATAACACCAGCGAATTATCATAAAATTTGTGAGGCGACATCACTTTGATATACGCATGGTGCGAAAGGAAACCGCCATGTTGCTTATTCCGTTACGTTATTGATAGTCATAGATTCAACACACATCAAAGGTGACAATGGATATATCATAATCCATCTTGTGAAGTAAGCAAAATAGATGCAATCAAATTATTTTCAAAATCCATGAATCACAAAATGAATTCCACTAGTGATTGATTGCAGTCTGCTCAACTATAAACTAGAAAATAAATATCATCAAATTTGTACCATCCAACAAGATATCTATACACACAGCCTTCTTCATACAGATCATTCTATGAATGATGAATGATTTGAATGAAGAAGGCTGTGTCCAAAGTAATATATATAAAGGTCTTTGGCTGTGTCTATACATATCAAAAGAGTTATGTAGCAACTAGCAACCCCCGACTACCAATGAGTATACCACTAATTTAATTGACTATCACTTGCACTCGTACTAATCTATGGAATCTTTTTGTAGAATACAGATTTTTTATTTGAATGTGAATAACTTATGACTGGACTACACATTGTGGTTGCTTATCACTATCAAACAGTTACATCCACCAGTCAAAGTTTCAAAGATAATCGATTATTTGATTATTCGAAGAGATAATTGGCAAAAATTGAAACAAAAATATAATACAATGAATATCAATTGGAATAAATGTAGAGAAAAGTAACTAATAAACTATCAGAACCATGTAGAATTATTTCATGTAATGTTGGAAATTCAGTACGTATTATATTTAGCTCCTGAACAGAGCTTGAACCAAAAGTACTAGTGACCACTCCATTTTCCTGTTCACCTGATACTTGACGAATATGTCGCCTCAACGAATTTCCAACTTTCATCAAACAACAGATAAATCTAATGAATAATAAATAATTTGGTCGATCAATCAATTGTATTCGATTACTGCTGATACAGATCGATCAGTAATCGAATGTCTGACAAGCGGTGGATCTCTTATCATCTAATTAGATGAGCGTAGCGAAGATTCCATTTCATATAACGAAAAAAATGGGCTTGGTTTTTATGTTGTTTTTTTTTAATTTTGTGCGCGGCAAACAGGTAAGGATTAAATACCTATCGACTTGAAACTTTTTCTACATATTTCTGTCATACCAAAATAGGCTGGGATTGTTTTACAGAAAAATTGGTCGGAAGGTTTTTCCGGAAAAAATTCGGAAAGTTTGATAAATCCTTATAAGAATAACACTGATGGAAAATACTTGAAATGTGGAAAATTTTCAAAAACTTCAAAATTTTCACTGAATATGGAAAACATAATTACGGATATTTTCAGTGACTTTCACAACATTCGGATGGGAATAACAAAGATAACGCAACGAAAGTATCCATTTTATTGAAGGTTGAGATCAAGATGCATTGAGGGTTGCGTTGGTTTGCAGCCAGAAGACGGGCAAACGCAACCCTCAATGCATCTTGGTTGGGATCTATTGGTTTTGCAAAGTGTATTATGCGACAGGTTGCAGCACTATAAATATCAACAAGTTGCGGGTATGGTTTTCGAACTTTTGAAGTAGTCCAAGGTCCGTAGATGTGGATCGATCTTACGAAATATTTTTCATTCCAGATTCCCATACTTCTAGACTCATCTCACAACGCAAATCCCGCGTTTTCTTAGTTATATTATATAACTAACATAAGTAGTATAAATGACATCGAAATGCAGTGTGTAAAGAAGAATATTACATTTCATCATCAGTGTACACAATTTAGTATGGTTAGGATACCAAGGTTCGATTCTCACCACAACATCCTGATGAATATATTATATATATATATATATATATATATATATATATATATATATATATATATATATATATATATATATATATATATATATATATATATATATATATATATATATATATATTTGTATATATATACATATATATATATATATATATATATATATATATATATATATATATATATATATATATATATATATATATATATATATATATATATATATATATATATATATATGAATATATATATATTTAAATATATATAAATATATATATATATATATATATATATATATATATATATAAATATATATGTAAATATATATATATATATATATATATATATATATATATATATATATATATATATATATATATATTCGGAACTTATGTAATCTAGTTTTCTTAGATCACTTATTGTTGAGCATGTATCCTTGCATGATTGTAAAAGATACAACCAATCTATCACTGGTGTATAAATCTTGACGAAACTAGCAAACCACCTAGTTTTTTCATTAGACTTCATCCCAACAGCAGATACTGTTACTATAGTAGTTTACTGATGTATCTACTATGTGTCTATCACATGAGTATGATTACTGTTTAATTAAGTATCCACACAACGTTGTGGCAAACAATTTTCGTAATGTCATAATATTTGATCAATGTTATCAATAACATTCATAGTATGAGATATTCAGAAGTGTAAATAACATGAATCGTCAACAAGACGTATGTAAGTTCAATTGTGTGATTCCTGTTCCGGCCAGACAGTGGGTAAAGGGAGACGTCATGCGTGAGTCCATCGAGAAGTCATCTGCGGGTTGGTCAGACCTTGTTTACCAAGAATATATTTAGACTATGTGTATGGTGGAGTCGGCCACACGGCGCAGGGTAGCAAGCTGTATACCTACTGTACATTCATAATTTGGTGACAATCATGACCTGTTTAAGTGTTCTCATCACACAAGGTCATGTTTAAAAACCTGTATGCCATTTGTATTTTGTTCCCTGTAGTTGTAGTTTATTTTGTGTTCATTTTGTCATCAAGTAGACCCAATGAAATTACTGTACTTCAATTGACGACTCGCAGTCTCTGCCCCCTTGACGTCACAAATCATACCGTCCAATCAGCAGGGCTGTTAGAACTGTAGTGAAATTCAAATATCCAATGGGGTATTGTCATTGACCACAAATGATATAGATCCAACTGGCGGACTGATGAAGTCACGCCCATTTTGAGTCGTCAATTGTTTCTGTGAAATGGACTGCATAGAACATACGTGTAACATAGGCCTATGCTGACGAAATGAAAGGCAAATTATTCATGAATCTAAAACAAGAATACAATTTGTGCTAGATGATGCTACTGAGTAAGAAAAATAAGTGATATGGGAAATAATGAGGACTGTACCTAGTAACTAATAATACAAAATGATTTGAATGACAAGTCGAATAATATCAATTTCAATATTTTCATTTATTTATTTATAATTAATACAATATAATTATATGGATTGATTCATAGGACATTATTGTAGTATTAGTTACATAAATCATTGATGTCTGAGCTTATTGTTGTTTATAATATTTATAGTCGACAGAAATTAAAGCAAAACAGATTATGAGCAATTTCACCTTATTTCCAATTGTCGTCGAGTCTCTTAATATTGTCTATCGTCGGTCATTCTACCGTGAACAATTCAGACGCTTGGCTGAGACCGGAAACTAACGAAGCTGATCGGTGAACGTTGATAGTAGTCATTTCTGGCTGCCAGTGTTCTACAGACTCCATGCTCAACCAATGCAGCAAAGCATTCGACTGGGAAGCGCTACAAATACTGTACTGGTATCTAAATGGTATTGAATGACCATCAGAAAACCACCTTCAGACATTATTCATTATCACCTAAACTGAGCTTTTAAAGTTGCAGCAGTCAACATTGTTCACCAAGCCTTAACTGTTCTCAATTGGTCAATATTGTTAGTTACTCAACCAGATTGATGGGGTGGCACCACCTGACGTTTCCAAATAACTTCTTACGCAGCCACATGGTAAATTGGTAAATATATAATAAGCAGTGTCAATCTGTTTTCGTGTTACGAAAGGTACCTTTTTTTAATCATTTCCCATTTTCTTATGTTCATCTACTTTTTTTCTATTGAGGCTTATGGTTACTGGTACAGTAGTTAAGGTAGAGTGCACTGTTACGGTTTGAATCTCACCCCACCTAAATGTAGCCATCACCTAGCATAACCGTAAAACTATCAGCACAGCTTATCAGAGATCTACCAATAAATACCCTCAGTTCTAAGTTCCAGCGAAGCGACTAAATTATTTCCGGTTCTACTATGTTGAACATTTGTTTCGTGAAAAACAAAAATATTGAATATCTTTTTCAACTTCCCCAAAATATACATCATCTTCATCTCTATTATCTTAAATTGGTTATTTATATTTATTAATATAGGGTATTTACAGTACGGTGTTTCCTAGACAACGTACTCTCGCTCGCTCGCCTAAAAGAGATCGTTCTTGGTAATGCCTTTGTGACAAGCACATTAATTTAGACTTGCTAATGACCCGTATTGTACAAGAATGCCAAGCAAAGGTGAACTGGGAAATACATGTGAAGGGAAAAATAGGTTGATACGGCACTTGGAGAGTACAACGGGTAACGTCTCACTATGCTTGACCCGTTACTCATGTCAATTTTGCTTGATAAATAATGATAAAGATACGATATTATAACAGAAGGCGTATACCTCCGTTTCAGTCATCACCCGCACACCAACATGGCAGCTGTCAACAATTGACAGAACGAACAATATTCTCGTAGTTATTCAACTGTTCCATCAGTTAGCAGTTTGATACAGCACATCAATGTACCTAGGCCTACTTAATTTGCAAATATACATGATAGTTTTGAAAACATATATTTTCATTTTTCCCTGAAGAAAGTTAGGTCAAGCATAGTCAAGTTTTACCCTTTAAACATTTACCTCTGCAATCACCAACAAAGCATGATTCAATCATCAGTGGCTTTGTTGATTTATTGCAATATTTACAGTAGAGATTGTGTGGCATTGCCTTCATTTCAAATAAATGTACATTTAAAAAATATATGATATTTCAAGTTTTGGTGCTATAAAAATTATCCGCCGTGACTTTTCTATGACTCTGAAAAGTAGGTCGGGAAAATAAAGTCTGGGTTCATTCACAACAGAAATTATCAGTCAACTCCGGCTATCAAAATGGGAGACGCTTTCAAGGTTATTTGCAATAACAAATCAACAGTAGGAGAGCCAATGAGAAGGCTTTTTATAGCAGCAACTAATCAAAAATACCATCAACTTTTCATGTTGTTGGCAATATGTAATCCAATTGGCAGTGGCTTACAGCTTGATGTAAAATTAGGAGCAATGTTTGGAGTTTGCAAACATTGCTTCTATGGTAAATTCCTTATTGGCTTGCTCCTGCATGGTGTGGTGAACGAGAACGTAAAATATCATTGCGTACATCTCACTTTTAAAGTTGAGTTGGCTTATAATTTCAGTCGTCAATAGCCCTCAACAGTCTAAAATAAAACATTGGTAAACCTGCATTCAACAGGACATATTTACATTTGTTGAGACTTCTGATTGGCCACTGTGGCTTGAATTTCACAATGCCCATCTCCAGCGATATTCGTGAAGCTTCCCCTACGATACACTCCTACACAAGAAGATCAACTGTTCTGGTTAAAATACAATATCGCGCGGGTTGTTTTCGTTTTACACTGATCAATCTGATCGCTAGTCCAGCGTCAGTTCAAAATCGTTGTTCAAGTCTATCCATCATAACTTCATAGTCATGAAAAAAATTATGAATCTTTGTCAGTCAATTAATTTTCATGTCCTGGGTAATGACGCGAAAAAAAATCAAGCTGAATTTTAAGATACAGTAGACCCTTGTTAATCCAAACTTGGTTAATACGAAATTTGATATATTTCGAACTCAAAAGTCGGTCCCTGGCTGAACGTAGAGGCATTTCAGTGTTAATAAAATGTCCAATCCAAATTCTAGCTAATCTGTAATTCGAACTAATATTTTGATCCTTCAATTGCTTCAGCACTGTTTTCAGATTGGATAATTAGAAATAGTTCCGAGTGAATTCCTTGAATCGATCATTACTTTCCCAATTTCCATCCTTTTTATTTGACGCGTAACAATAGGCCGAAGCCAGCTGAGATGTTCGCTGCCGTGAGTGCATCCTCCAACTCAAGAGTGCGTTTGTCGCTCTATCCCTGACGAGTGGTAAGCTCAGAACACTCGTTCTTCAGTCAAACTCGGGACGGCCTAGCTTTCTCTCGCGGGCAATACGAAATTGCTTCAATTCTAACAGGGAAGTATGATGATTTTCGAAATCAAGGAGTTTTTACGTTAATCCAAATTTTATAAATCGAAATTATTTTTTAGGGGCCCTTGCATTACAGATTAATGAAGGTTTACTATATTGCTTTTAAGAGCTGCAACTCTGGCGAGAATTATATTATAGTGTTTCTGATGCAATTTCTATCCATGAATGTAAATTTCAATAGAGTTTGACTTGAATATCTTCAATGTAGAATTATTTCCATAAATCCCTTTCGACTCCGCTTCCCAAATGATGGAAAGACTTTAAAATACGTTCCGAAAGGTCCTACAAAGGTGTGGTTAGTTGGTCATTGAAAGGGACGGACAGGGACTGGTATCGTCGTTACTGTCTCATCGTACGATTGTGAACAGAAGGTAAAATCAGTCGTGTTAACGGAAGAGTCGACCGGTAAATGTTTCCTGATTTTATACGACGGTTCTTGAACCTTCAGTCTTCTACCTGAGCAATCCTTCTGTTTCTCTCCATCTCTCTTGTCGTTGAACAGAATCTCATCAATTCTAACAGGGAGATTTCAAATAGAATTCTTCGTTCAAGTTCATTTTTGTTCAATTATAATAGATTTGAATCATTCGTCAGAATGATGGCCAATAGTCTACACAGTGATTAAAATGGTTCTTCAGATTCTATATTTCACTTCCAGTTTTGCCCGTGCAGTTCAATGTTACAAAATATTCCTACAAGATTCGAATGTACCAATTCAGCAAGACAACTTGTCCATCCTCTACGTTTCGAATTGAAGATATTATACAGTAGTTGTCATGACGACCAAGACACCGCTAGCAAAAGAAGATGGGATGATAGAGAGTCTACGTTAATGTAATAAAGCGTGTGACTACGCTGCGATGACCGTAATAAAAGCGCGTCGAGCAAATGTAAAACAAACAGAGTGGACGATACTCATAAACATCCTCTCAAACGCTCAATTTCCTCTCCAAATTGGTTCTCCCTTCCAAAACTAGACTACAGGATAGCGTGTGTGTTGATTCATTTTTGGCAAAGTACACACCAAACTGAAACGAGAAAATGCATGGCAAAATATGAATAGTAATATTGTACAGGAGATGACACAACTCTCCCAGGTGCAATCTGCCAGACATTGGTCAGCGACATGATACACACCCGTCAAACGACTGCGGCTGAATCTCCGTAACTCGAATGCAGTCAAATACAGTGGAACCTCTATGCATCGTTTTTCAAGGGACCAGGAAAATGAAACCATCTTTCCAGGAAAACTATCCATCCAGGAAAATTTAATATTGGTTAAATGGGAGTGGGGCTAGAAAGAATTAATGATACATCCAGGAAAACGATAGATACGGGAACGATGGATAGAGGTTCAACCGTACATGTCTGAAGAGCGCAAGGGAGTCGATTTCCGTTATAAAACTGTTATAAAACTGAAATAACAGTTTTGGTGATTACAGTAATTTTGATTGGTACTGACATCAAAATTATAATACGGTATGGAAGAAACAGATTTGTATATACCTTCAAAATAATGCGAAATCAACATGTTAACCTTGGATTCTAACATTTTTCCACGTATACAGCTAAAAAAAAAAGCTTCTGCTTTACATGCCTACCTATGAAAATTATGCAATAAAAGTTACTTGAATAGTTTTTACTCCTACAGTACAATCCTGAAGGTATTCAAAAAATCTGTCTTCCCCCCATATTAGAATTTTAATATCTCATACAGTCATACCCTTCAGAAGCCATCACCATAAGCCTGATATTTCGCTAAATCGACTTCCATGGCTCTACTGTGAATTCGGGACGTTGTAGTTAGTGAGGATATCGAGTTTGAATGCCAATAACCAGGAGGCAGATATCGCTACATGATGCACGTCTTCCATTTTGAAATGTTGGTGGTGGTTTTTCAGCTGAACGACAGCGCACTTAGCTAAGGCAATATCCGAACAACGTTCAACTACAGAAGAGCCTCGAATCCTTACCTGACAAACCACTTGAAAAAACGTCCCAGACCTAGCTGGCTCCAGGGGACTATGGTAGCTGTGGTACTGATTCTGTGGTACTGATTCTGTGGTACTGACACAGTTGTAAACTCCCATCAAGAACAATCAAGGAGGTGCACGTCCTCAAACTCTTACGTACCGTACCTCATTCTCGAGATGTAATCGATTTCATTTCAGATTGCTAATAATTGAAAGTACTGAATTTTGATTTGAAAGAATGATAACTTGAACGTTTTGAAAATGACAGAAAAACGCGTCGGCATAAATCTAGATACCTTTGAAGTATTTTTGTCTACCGGAAAAAAATGCAAAATACGAAATATCTCAAAAATATAAGCTGTGAAATTGACGGCGTTTACGTTAAATTGAGTTCGGCGGACTAGTCTATACGTCGCCCCTAGCGCACCGTATTTTCCTTTAAACACCTATTTCCTAGGTCCGGCCAGCAAACGCGGGTTTCCTCTCCGGTCGTCTCCAACCAATCAGATACAACGAACTCGCGTCGACGTGAACGGCGGAACAAGGGAAAGCTTGCCAGGGCCGCGCCGGTCTAGGTCGTGCTGCTGGGTTGTGCCAAGTCGTGCGCCGCGCTGTCGTCCAAGGAACTGCACTCACCTGCACAACCGACAACAAGGCTGAATATAGCAACACGAGACACAAACAGGCTGATTGAATCGAGTCATGCTCTTATTGGCCACTTTGGCACACGAGCGCAAATATTTCTACAAGTCAGTTTTTGAAATGGAACTAGAAACAATACAGTAGAACCTCTTTTATACGATTCTCATTTAGACGATTTTTACATTCGTACGATTTGTCTAGGTTCTATTTTTCCATTACCGACACCAACAGATCTTCAGCACAGTGCATTGTTGAATACAATATGAATAAATAAATGTAAAATGACTTGGTGTGTATGAATAATGAATAAATATATTATTCATATACAGTGAAACCTCTATCCATTGTTTTTCAAGGGACCAGGAAAATGAAACCATCCATCCAGGAAAACATTCCATCCAGGAAAATTCAACATTGATTATATGGGAGTGGGGTTAGGAAAAATGAATGATACATCCAGGAAAACGATAGATCCGGGAACGATGCATAGAGGTTCCACTGTATTCATATATTCATATATTGAATATATGAGAATAAATAAACCTGCTCTCGTGCAACCATCCTAGAGACTTAAATGACACGAGGGAACCACGATGCTCCTCCGGTCAGGATGATAGAATGTCGTGGGAATCAATCCCCAGTCTCCTGAATCATAGTTTAGCAGACTAGCGAGTGATTTCAGATTGCAACAATCCTCTCAAAGCATTACCATTAGGGATGTTCACAAATCGTTATCGGTTGTCGAGAATGTAGGCCTATATCTTTTGCTCTTATATTTTCTGGCGAGAAGGTAGGTATATCAACATGTCAATCATTTCTGAAGGCTTCATTGGACTCATGCACTGTTTCATTTTCTTCAAAATGTACCCAAGTTGACTGAAATCTAAATACAACTTTAGGGTTGAATGATGAATCATTATCGTAAACAATTTAGCAATGTTGCACTACTACCTTTACCTATTCACAAGCGTGTCCTCAAAATGCAGGACAGAAAAGTTCTTCTGTTATCATTGAGTTATGATTGACATGTTCTCCTAATTAGCAGTTGAATTGATCAGAGAGCTACAGAGCTACACAACAACTGCTTCAGATTGCAAAAACAGATTATACATCCACAGGCCATGGCGCTGCGCGCTTCTGGAAGGGTCAGTCAGTTGAGCGTCTAGCCACACGTACCGTTGATGGCGCCAGTGGAGACGCTGCGGGAGGCTTGTTGTAGCGGGTAGAAGGCGGAACCGAGGCTGGGCTTTAGGTTTATACACGGTTTCAGTGGACAATACTGAAACTTGCTGAGATCAACCATCGGCCGGAGTCTGCATAACCAACAAACATACAATTATTCAATTGATTATTTTATATCAAAATTTATAAATATATCAAAATCATATTTTGCCATAGCCTCCATAGTCCATAGCCACAGACTATCAATAAATTGCGATTTGCGCATCACTATAAAATCGGAACGCTACCAGTCAAGCATGGGCATTTTCCTGCCATAGGCAAACTCTTTTCTCGGATACATTTGCAAGGCGTTTGAAATATTTGTGGCAATTGAAAATAAGTACATATATCAAATATATTGATTATTTCGATAAATCGATACTCAAATCCTAATCGATTATCACAAACATTGTAAAAACATTGTTATATATATCGATATATAGGCCTAAATTGAATGACTGACAACCCTAATTATTGAGCCTGGAATTACTGTAGGCCTACTATTGTTATGATGATGAGGATTATTTGAGCATCACATGAAATTCATGAAACATTCCAGGCAATCCAATGTGATGGAATCCGACAGCAGCCAGCTTACCTTGAATCCTCTACGAACTTGGAGCTGATCTTCTCGCATCCATCGGGCGGCTCGCGGGCAAGGAACTTGTTGATGTGCGGCGAGGTGGCCAGCTTGCCGAGGTCGTGGTCGGGCGTCGACCCCTGGCTGTGGAGGTCGGAGGTCGCTAGCCCAGCAGGGGACTCAGGCCCTGCAACGAGCATTACACACGTTATGTAACTAATAATACAGTGAAGCCTCTTTGAATCGTTTTCCCACCTTTAGGCTCATAATTTATTGTCGCATCCTACTCTCATATGACCGATTTAATTGAATTTTCTAGGGGTGTGCGAGTCTACCTAATTTCGAGTACAAGTCTCCACCAGAATCTCGTTGCAGTAATTTCAGACTTGATTTCGGAGTCCATTCGACCCTTCAATTGCTTCAGCACTGTTTTCGGATTGGATAATTTGAAATAGTTTGAGTGAATTCCTTGAATTGATCATTATTTTCCCAATTTTCATACTTTTCATCTGACGCATAAAAATAAGCCAAAGCCAGCTGAGCTGTTTGCTGCTTTGAGTGTCATCCAAATGCGCTCTGACCTTGACGAGTACGAGATGTATCATGAGCTTGGAACACTCGTTCAAAGAACTCCGAACGGCCGAGCGCCAATGGAAGCGGGCTATATAACGATCGTGCGCTGTCTAAGATAGCCGAGTACACACGATCAGTGAAGCGGGTCCTCGCACGTGTGGCATAGCTTTCTCTCATGCGCCATATGAAATTGCTTCATTTCTAGCGGGAAGTGTGATGATTTTTGTCGAAAAGCGAGTTTTTTGGTTATTCCGAATTTTTATAAGTGGAAATCATTTTTTTGGTGTCCCTTGTATTTCGGATTAACGAGGGTTTACTGTACAAGACTAACAGCGGTTTGAGAATGACTTTGGCAATATTATATGTCTGGGTCCATAGTGAAACCTCCATCTATCATTTTTCAAGGGACCGCAGAAATTGAATCATCAATAAACCAACAACTTGCAGAGGGGAGAAGGCAAATCCTCCACTTTTATTTATGTACAGATGGTTCAAAAAATACAAGCTAAAACAGTTGGTTTTTAGGACAGTTGGTAGCATCCCTATACATTCCAAACGAATTACAATGAAAAAAGTTGAAATGAATTAGGAGCAAAGAAATTAAAAACAATCGATCTCTTAATTCAAAGATCGTATCGAGATTTAATTGATACTTGATAAATTGAAGTTATCCCCAGTTATAGTGTGAGGTGTTGCAGGACTCACGTGAAGACAGATCTCGCTCGGCAGGAGTCTGAGTGTTTACCGAGCGCGTCGATCTGAGCAAGTCGGCCAACGGGGCTCGGTGACCTTCGGGCGTCGCCTGGTACGACTGAAACAACCAAAGAGTCTTTAAGTATCGTACTCTCACCTCTACTTGACCACGACACACTGGACTCTTATCTAACAAACAATTCAAGTAACAAGATGGCTAGCTTCAAAAGAGTCAGACTTTGATTGGTCAATGTTCACTAGCAGTGATACCTGCTGTGACAACATAATCCTTTTATTGTTCATGTACAAAAAGACTAGCTTCCAAGCTATTGAATAATTGAAGGAATGAGAAAAAGTCACGATTCTAATGTAAAACGATTCTCAAATCGAAAAATCAAATTTAAAAAAAAAAAATTCTTCTGGTTGGGGGGCCATTGCTGAATTTCTTCACGTCGCAATATGTGCTCATTTCGTTGTCTATATTATTTTGTATTGTTGAGATATTACTATCTGGACACAAGCTATCCCTTCGGTTGTAACGTATGACAGCCGAACGTTGACGAAAACACCCGAATGATACAGTACAGTTCAAAGAAGTCTCTAGCAGCTATTTTTCAAGTAAAAAGCCATGGGAAGGTTGAAAAAAAAGTTTAAAATTAGGCCTACATAACGTTTTTTGAAGATGAACTTTTTTAATCAATTTTTGATCAATTCTAGAGCTTAGAGAATCAATTCCCGATTTTGAAAATCGATGTCATCACTAGTAGGTGGAGCCTATATATGAAAAAGAGCGGCCATGGGGACTGCGGCGTCCATGTTTTTGCCAATTAAGTTTTCCTATTCACAAGTTAGTACTTATCAAATGGCTCATTCTTAATTCAAAATTTAATAAATTAATTCAAATTGAGAAGGGAGACTTAGGTGGTACGGGCAATGCGGCGAATGGAAAAGAGAATACCGAGAGCGATGTTTGAGATAGCAGAAAACAATAGAGCTAAGAGAAGAGTTGGAAGACCAAGAGAAAGGTGGTAGAACTGGTAGTGTAGGAAGTGGTAGGTAGTGTGGTGGTGGAAGGTGGTAGTGTGGGGTAGTACTTGGGAAGAGAAATATCAACCGAGGAGAAAAATGGGAAGAAGTGGAAGACGAGAGATGGTGGGAGAATAGAGAACGATGGAGGGAACTCGTAGGAAGAGAAGAAGAAACAGAGGATAGGCCTAGCAGTAGTGAAGAAGAGGAGGAAGAAGTCGGAACTGGCAGGAACCGATTGATATGAGAAGTCTGCCCTAGAAAAACTGGTGGAAACACCCCCTGGCCCAATTTAATTGGTTATCTGGGTTTGAGATATATATACAGTAGAACGTCGTTTATACGACTTTCAGGGGACTGAGAAAAAAAATCGTATAAATGGATAAACGTATAAATGATTTATTAATGAATCTGGGTTCAAACATTTACCCACTGCATAATCAATGTTTTTTTTTTGGTCTTTATTTTCTTGTGTATGATGTTTTTGGTCTGGTCTGTAAGTGAAGACGCGTCACAGCTCTCCCCTCCGCCCCCTCACCAACCCTCAAGCCACTACAGCATGCCATTATGTCCTTGACAGCTCTCAGATGACATGTGCTTTGTGAGAGACAGACGCAGACATTTACCAATGCTCATAGCAACCAATTAACACTGTCCAGACGACTCCTAGTGTGGCATTTACTTCAAATGTTTGACATCACATTGACAGAATTACATTTTTTTGTTTTTCTGTTCCTGTTAGAGAGGAAATATTATTGAAATGACATTTGACTTCAAACAATGAAAAGCGATCATCATTGCCTTTTTAAAATACTTCGATTTTGAAATCACTTTTTGTTGACATGAAAGAAATGCGCTCCTGCACATGCCTTGCATACCCCCTCCCCCCCTCCCCCCTCCCAACCATTATCAGCTGTCACTGGCTGGGCAAATGTGCCAGTGTGATTGCAACATTCTTGGCAGTGTGCTTCCAAACCTTGAGGTCGGAGGTCCTGTTGCTCTAAAGAGTGATGATTGGTTTAGGAAAATGATGCGTCTCTTCATGAATATAAGTGATTTAGGACTAGACAATATCTATAAATATTTTTGGGGTGGGAAAAACCCGGGTAGGAGTGAAGAAGTCATGATAAGGTGGTATTTTTACTAGGAAAAACAGGTGTGCTTACGCATGTGTTGTTTACGTTTTGGGGTTTTTACGACTTTATGATGAACACCTGACTGGAATTATTGAAAATGTTGGAAGGAGACAAGAAATTCAGTTGTATATACAAAAAGTCGTGAATAAATGAGTTGTATAATAGAAGAAATTTAACATTCAGTCTTATGGAGAACGGTTGGGACCACCTGGAAAAGTCGTATAAATGTAAAAATCGTATAAATGAGAATCGTATAACTGACGTTCTACTGTATATATATATATATATATATATATATATATATATATATATATATATATATATATATATATATACTTAATTAATTATCCATTATCATTTGCATGTGAATAACACATAAACCAGCCTACATATGGTGGAGAAGAAATTAAAAAAGTGGTGAGCATGTTTTTGCCAAAAAAGGTCACTGTATGGTCGCTCTCTTTCATTATACGGTATAGGCTCTGACGCTTTGTAATATCGGTAGTATGTAGATCGGGTTCTAGTAAACATTATCCATTTATCCAATCAAAGTCTTAGTCTCTTGGAACAGCTAAACCTAGAACAGAATTCATCAGGTAAACTTGTGTCCTGCATTACAGTAAATGCTTTGTAACTCAAATTCAATGGACTCAGAAATACATATTCTGAATTATGAAGTTTAAATTATTGAAATATTCAACATTGAGCTGATGGGTCAAAATCCTTAGTCATTAGGTGTACAGCTGACTGCTTGTTCTTTCAATGGTGGGACAGGAGAGGAACATTTTCGAGTGAGATATGGGCTGGCAAATCTGAAATGCGACGGAAAGCAGTGGGCTGTTTGATCATTTGACATTGAAGTGATTTTCGCCATCGAAATGATCGAAATGAAATGAATGCTTTTGACTCACTGACTGACTCACTCACTCACTCACTCTTACTCACCTTCTCCTCCTCCCTGCCACTGACGTGGTGTGGTTTCAGTACGAGCCTCTCTATCTCCTGGTTGAGCCCCTCTATCGAGCTGCGCATCGGCGGGCGGGCCGTCGCGGCGCCCAGCGGAATGTTCACGCCTGGCGACGGCGTGTTGGTACCCGTACTCGGCTGAGACAGACCTGAGAACACGAAACTCCGTGTTATTTGTCAAACCTCGTCATCAAATAACACCGCGGGGCAATAGGCGACATGCATGTATTTTAGATCAAGTTTTTATCTTATCAAATTAATGATATATTTTCTTCAATAGATTCAATACAGTGACACCTCTATTCATTGGTACCAAACTCAATGTTTCAAAATGACAGATGTACCAAAGTGCTACTCTTTGAATTCTGAATGCGATGAAAATAAAAACTAGAAGCAATGGTAGCACATCTCTAGCTGTAATCCAAGGTTTAGATGAAACTGCAACTACCGGTAACATGTTGATAATTAATAAGCATTTTGTAAACGAAATAGTAAACATGCATCATGTACGTTGCCTATTATAAGAATAATACAGTAAACCCTAGGTAAATGAAAAACTCTGATGATTCAAACTCTCATAATTCAAACAGAAATTCTGGTCCATTCAGAACATCGACTCACAAACTCCAGATTCAAAATTTATATAATTCAAAATGTTATATATAGGCCTGTATAGGCCAATTGGAAATGGATATCTTTTGGTCCGTTGAATTTTGAATTGCCGCGAGTTCACCCTATTTGTCGTGGTCACGCTGTCGACTTACAGGTGTTGTCGGACGGGGCGGGCGTATTTGGTTGCGCGAGGATCAGGTTGAACGTGCGACCTGCCTCCTTGTTGTTCCGCTGCAACCTGTGCCGCATTATTTTTTCCAGCTTGGCCTCGTCCGCCGCGCTGCAGGCTGCGTCTGCGTATCGGTACAGCTTGCGCTGCTCGCTCGTCCACTCGTCAGTCTGAGAAGGCATAACCGCACTTTATTCATCAATTTACTGAATCTTGATTGAAAACAGGGCTGAGGCACAACACGTGCAGTATAACATATGTACAACAATTTATGAATCTAAAATAATGACGGGGAATATACAATATAGCATAAAACATAGACTAACGATATAATAATTAGGGCTGTACGAGACTTGAAATGTTCAAGCGAGTTCGAGTCGAGATCGAGACTCGAACTCGCACGAAAAGTTTTTTTCCTAGATCAAAATTTCGAGTCTCGAAATACTTTCGGGTCTCGAACGTTTTCGAGCGCGCGAGCGAGAATAAACTTGTCATCTTTTAATCATTCAACATATTGGTATTAAATAATGAATATATATAGTGTCTGAAACTCATGAAAAAGTTTTGTTTCCGCATTTCTTTCTTTGATTTTGCATATAGAACTTGCTGAATGATTACAACGCGCATCATTTCACAATGTCAGTTGCACCGGACTGAATGACTCCAAGTGACTGAGTAAGAGTTCTGTTGAGTCGTAGTAATCAGCAGACACGCACACGCGTCTCTCTCCCTTCCTCAGTTCCTCCCCCTCAACAAACTCTCCAAGAACAGATTAAAACGTCATCACACGTGTTGCCAAGACACTCGGGACGGCCGAGCGCCAATGGAAAAAAGTTTGCGCATCGTCATCGGCGAAGTTAGCCGATCAAGTAGCTCATCAGTAGCGGAGTTATCAAGTAGTTTCACCCGGTTTCTCTTAAACGCAATACAAAATTATCGTAATTCTAACCGGGAAGTGATGATTTTCGTGACTATCTTTTTTAATATTGATTGCATCCACTTCAAATTTTGCACGTAGATAACTATCATGCTAAAACTGCAGAAAGATGAAAATAAAATAAAAACCAACAATGTACATGATTATTTGGTTTACGAAATTTTCAACAATTAAATTTATTTTTCGTTTTTCTCCGACAATGATTTTTCTCGATTCAATTTTATCACGAAAATGTTGCTGAAGTTTTGTTCAAGGGTTAGTCATATCGTTTTCTTGATATTCCAGCTATATTTCAAGATATGACTTTATTTACAATGTTTTGTTTTTTTAATTACATTTTCTATAAAATTTGTGCTCGAACTCGCTCAAACTAAAATTTGTGCTCGAACTAAAATAGTGCTCGAAACTCGCTCGAAAAGAGGCAATCTCGCTCGAAACTCGCTCGAACTCTGAAAGCTCTGCTTGCACAGCCCTAATAATAATGGATCTATAATTGAAAAATGAGAAAAAGAACTAGATACCAATATATATATATATATATATATATATTACATATATTACAAAACAGTGTTGAAAAAAAAAGTTGTGGGGACAACAATAATCGATCGATTACTATCAACATTTCGTAAATGATACAATAATCGATTCAATTTCTAAAGGCTCATTCCGATATTTTCAATTATCAAAACTATCTACTAAATCCTATTCTTAATCTATCTACTATCGACTGAATATACGTCCATAACATGGTAGAGGTGAAACAAATGCGGAAGAGTTCCATCCATGGCAAGTACGTGGTGAATGAGATTGAAATTACAAATGAACTACAATTAAAAACAGGCCTCATGAGTACACTGAAAGATATTGAAAATTAAAACTGGTTCTAGCAACCAGAAATAGGTAGGCCAACGTCATAATGAATTCATCGTATTTGCATTGGGAACACAAATGTTTTTGGTATGCCAGAGTGGCTGACATTTGACCGTTTATTGGAATGGATTAGCATCAAGTGATACAACGTTCATGTTGTCAGACTCTTTCCAACAGGTAGACTACCGGTAATTGGAGGAGATTGGTAACAATGTGAATTTGACTTACTAGAAAATTGTTTATTCTCAGTTCATTTGTGCACGGTAGGCTATGCAAGTCAGAAAGTGACCAACCGCCCTGAAACTCATTCTGGACATTGGCGTCATACAAGAATAGATTGGTCTGGTTTCAGAGCAGAATCAGTAGAAATTATTTTTAGTGAAATAAAACTGAAAATTTTGAAATCTCAATTCAATTGGAAATAAACAATACAATCGAGTGAAAGTTTTAATTTTCCCATTTTATCCTACCGGTACCTGATTCATAGGAGATTAGCCTAATATGTACTGTTCTAAAACCTGTTTCAAACAGTGTTATGAAATTTGGTTTTCAAATTTTTGGTAAATATTGGGAAAATTCAGCTGGACAGATCATTTCGAGAGAATTGTCCGACCACAGCCATCCGGGGACACGTCGTGAACGATTTCCAGATGGCTATATTTCTACCACTATGTTGAAAGAATTATTTGGATGAATTATATGTATTCATTCGATTCCATTAGATTCACAGAAAATTTTCAATGAACTCGTAATTTTCTGAAAATTTTCATTGAAAATTTCAATAAATTGGCATTGAAAATTTCAACGTCTCATCATCAAATCTGACACACAAATATGACGGACCGCTTTTCATTTATTCTAGGCTATAGGCCTATAGAATTCACTTTCAACATCGAATTATAATGGAAAATCGAATGAATTGATTTGCATAGCCTACATCAAAACCTTGATATTAAAAATCAATCGAAATACCGCCGGTATTTGATATTGAATGGCAACCCTAATAAAAACATGAAATGCTGTGAAATGAAGTCTTACCTGTGTAGCTTTGTCCACCAGCAGCTGTCCGCAATACATGTAGAAACTCTCTCTCGGCCATTGCCCATTTAGGTAAATAGTATCTAGCGAAGCAGTGCGACGGATCACGTTGCTGCCGCCAAACCCTTGGCTTGTGCGGGAGTTCAACGTCTTGCTCTTGGCTACAACACATATTACAGAAAAACATATTACAGAATATATTTACATTTAAGAGAAGGATCAATCATAAATTAAATATCACATTTTTGAAGAGGTAAGACGGACCATCACTTCAATGTAGGCCTATATAAGTTTTCAAAAGTGTAGGCCTTTGCCTACAAAGTTTTGAAAATTTCATGAAAATTTTCAATTTTTTTCAAAAATTATTTGTTACGGCATTTAAGTCATCACAGAAGAAACTGAAGTTTGAATTCACTCTTAAAACAATTTGTTGAACCACCACATTGAAAGTGCATTTGCTTACAAAATTGTCAAGACCCTAAATGAGTAGAGTCTACATAACATATCAGCTGGCTTTTTGAAGTTTGTGAAGATGCACTGATAGATCCTCACTAAATGTGTTGACTTCTCGGCAATCACCCGCACGTAGGTGGGGCCAGTACTCAATTGTACTACATGTACGTTCTCTTTTGAAAAGTCCTTTGAAAATGACCTCAGAGGCCCTAATTGAAAAGTAAATGAGTGAAGACATTGAAAATTTCCACTGAAAATTTGCATTGAAAATTTTCAATGTTCAAATTGAAAGAAATCCAATGATTCTATTTTGAATTTCTCTTTAAAAAAAATCAATGGGGATGAATTAGATCAATTCATTTAATTCCATCAAATTCACAGAAAATTTTCAAAGAATTGGAAATTTTCTGAAATTTCATTGAAAATTTCAATATATTTGCATTGAAAATTTTCAATGCCCCATCATTACTGGTACATGTTACATGTATCAGTAAACCATCAATTATTATCAAGAATCAAGTCAAGAATCTGGAATATATGTCTTTTTGAGTGAGACTATTAAATGTCGTACCGGTAGGGCTACCCGTAACAATCTTCGATTCCCCCAGAAAAAAATTGCCTCATGTGATTTTGGTCAGTAATTTTGAGGGAAAGAAAACCAAGAAGATGCAAACTCCCTGCAGTTTTGGAACATGTAGGCCATCACGGTAGGCATACATGTGAAAGGTGGATATTAATTTTGGCCAACATGTATAACATGAATTATGGACAGAACTGAGTATGAGCTAGGTAAGGTCTAGGCCCCAACTATTTATATCTATAGGCCTTATGCATAGATAGGCTAAAGGTCTGTAGGCTAGGCCTAATATAATGTGAATTGAAATAATATGCAAGGGCCTTATCAGGCTTAGTATGTCTGTCGACATAGGAAGGGATAGCCCACAGGCTATTAGGGCCTACTAATGACCACGAGTGTTGAGGTGACTTCAATTATGTATAGCATAGCCTAGGCCAAATGCTGACGATATCCAGGCGTCCTTTGGTTTAGGTCTAGGACTATAGGCCTATTGCACTTCCCAAATTTTGTCCAAATTGATTTACAATTTTGACAACAATATACACTTCAGCTAATAATAAATAGAATGTCTACTAGTATTGATAAAAGTACCCACTTGAATTTTCAATAATGTACCAGGCCTAATCACAGAGATTTAGAATGACATTTCTTTGTTCTCCTTACTCAGGTCCCATCATATTGGCTCATATTAAATATGTTGATGTGCACACAGACAGTAACACACCAGATAATGATGTTAATTGCAATAGCATACTGCCTAGCTAAAGGCTTATTCCAAGTGCTAACTAGGACCTAAGCCTAGATGACGTTTTCTAATCGCCCTAGGGTACTAACCTTTGTAATGCAAGGAGCCTGGACTTCTTTGGCCTGATAGGGACGACTCTGGGGATATCCTCGTCCTCCACGCCGAGGTCGGTGATAATGTAGGACTATTACTCTTACTTTTCCTGAGACTACTACCTTGTCTTAACAACGAAGACATAGGCAATGTGGCTCGCATAGGACCCTGTTTTGAGGTTGACGATGGTGATGATTTTCTTGCTAACCGATTCCCCGACATTTTGTATCATCAAGAGAATTACAGCTGATCTAAAAGATTGATTCTAGACGTCACAAATAATGATACGTCGTTATAAACAAATCTGTTTCACGATTGGGAAATAGATATATATGTACATTAGATTATTTGTTAAAATAGATAATTATCCTTAATAAAACACGGCAAACAGCCTCACAAACTATTCATTCGATGTCTCGTCTCTTGTCACTGACAAAACTACTGCGTCACGTGACTGATTTACAGCAATCTGATTGGCTATTAAAGGCGGTAAAATGTAAATCTCCAAGGTACCAACAATGGAAAACTTACTTCCCCTACACAGAGCACATAATTTGCCCATCTGTGACAAGGGTTGTAGATAGCTAGGAAAACGCCATTGCGCTCGTGTTGTGAATGAACATTTTTGCTACCTCAAATCACATTGATAGTAGTGAAACACAAAAATATAATTTAAGAAATAAAAATAACTTCTTTATTGAAAGAATCACAAAAACATTTCAAGAAAATAGTATATTCATTAAGAGGCCGCAGGCGCGCTACACGCGCTCGTTGTTCGCTCGCTTCAGACTCGAGTTTAACATGCATCGTGTGCTAGGCGCAGCCCATAGACTAGCCCGCCGACCTCATATTCTCGTAAACGCCGTCAATTCGCTTACTCACACTTTTGATATATTTCACAGTCCGTATTATTTTTCGGTATTCAAAAATATATATCTAGGTTTCCGTAAACTAGAAATTTTTTCATTTTCCATTTGAAGAATTTGAAAAATTACAAATTTGTTGTTCAAAATTCTGTAAATGCGATAACCTCCGTTTTTCAATTTTCAACAGAATGCAGAAACAATCATATTGATATCTCAAACATTACGGCCGTGAGAGTTTGCGGCGTGAAATACGAGCGCCTGCGGCCTCTTAAAGGTGTGAGATAAAATAATAGAATACCAATAGATATAAGAAATTATGATAATTCATATATATAAGTTTAGACGGGATTGTTGTGAAGTAATAAAGCAAGGAAAGTTGGTGGCAAATCCCAATGAGAGGATGCAGTTTTGGGACGTGCTTGATAACTAATTTATTTAAATTTTAAAATTGACCTTAATATATAACATTTTATCTTTGTTTCATTCTTTCATTGTAAATTTGATTGTTATTGTACCTGTCGAACTTTTTACTATTCAATGTAATGTAACTTTACGTGAAAATAGCATTTATTGCTGAATAGTAAATAGGTATCTACTAGGCCTACTATTTCATTGAGACGATTACAACAATTTTGTCAAAATTCTTCAAAAAGTAGGTAATTTATTTACCCAATAATTTGAAAAATAAATATTGTTGAACCAATTTGTGAATGAAACTCAAAGACCTTACAAAATATGTTCTTGCCATGTCAACTCTTTTCATATTATAATCATTTCCATCAACATCAATAATATCTTGATATATATTGTACTATTGAAAGTTGCCACCTCTTGGCTGTTTTTAAGATTCCAGAGTGAATCTCTAGCATGAACATCACAAACATAAATAAACAGGCGCTAAATGACCTCGCTGTCGATGCGCCTTTGAACCCTAATATTCATTCATTCAACATAAATAACTGGGAAAACGTATCATATACATTGTCAGATGAAAGATATTTGTATGAAATACTCAATACACACCTACACATGTGATATGTAGTGTGTGTGTGTGTGTGATACCTACACACCCGACTTGGAAACTATTGTTGACTTCTTTATGCAGCCAGCTTGTGGATCATCCCCAGAAACTTTATAAAGGTTAGGGAGGTGGTGGTATGGATAGATATAGAGTATAGATATAGAGTTGAGGTATAGATAGGGAACTTGCCACTCCCATTTATGTGCAATTATAAAAGTTAAATAATAATTTTAAAAAAGCTTGAAAACCCTTTACTGGTATTTATAATTTTTCAACGCATGGTGATACATTCATTTTCTAAAAATGATATTCATATGAATGTACTTGAAAGCAATATCAAACACACTAATTTTGAAACTATTGAGTGCACTCAATAGTTTTTTCATTTCCCCACGAACATATCGACGCATCTCAGCCGCATATGAGCAAATTGTTTCAAATAAAAAAGTGAATTGCTTATATTTTCATTTCCAATGCATATCTTCGGTATTATAGCAATCTTGATTCTCCGACAATGATTCTAATTTCTTTCCATAATGGTCATTCAATTTCTATTGTTCCTTCCGACTCAGGTAATAGACTTTTTCGACCACGGTCCCGTCGAGAGCTTCGATCTTCTCACCCCAATGGAGTGGTAGTGGTGGTAACGATGAGGGAAAAATAGCTCTGACGTCAGCCTCAATTCTCCCTGACAAGGACTTTGAAATGACTTCAAAGGACTTTGAATGTAAACTCTCTAACAAGATTGTTGATGGTGTTGCCTTGATTTTGAGATGATGTTCCTCAAAAATGGTCCAACCTATTTGACCCCAAAACTATGCAATTCCAAGTTGAATGAGTTTGCATGTCCAGAAAAAGTTTCATGTTTTTTTTTTATATATATATATTGGGTTTTAACAATGCACTGTAATGATGACTGAGATCTATTGGCGACGGATGAATGATTAATGAGATGATGGGATGATGAGATGAAGGTTTCATGGGTAATAGGAAGGATAGTGGGAAGGAAGCGGTCGTGGCCTATATTGTGGGAACCATCCCGGCATTAGCCTAGACTACAGAGGGAAACAATCACAAGAAACCCCTGTAAAGATGGACAGTGGCGGGTATCAAACCGGGTCGGATATGTCCCTTTACCTCCCGGGTCACAGGAAGCAAGTGCGCTAACTACTCAGCTACTGTGCCGGTTTCAAGTTGATCAGTCAAACCGTGCGACCTATACAGTGATTAAAAAAAGCAGGAGGCTCCAAAAGAGTGGCATGAAGTCTGCTGTCACTCATCAAATAATAATGATAGTAATAAACTTTGTTACCAAGTTTCCAGAACACATTTACACGTATATCGTAATGTACTATTAACCATTATTTGTGTTATACTGTATCTGCGCATGATCAACATTGGTATTAATGATACAATTCATGATACACTGTAATTATAATTTCTATAACATTTTATCAAATTTGATTATTTGATTACAGAAAAGTGTCTGCCATTTTGGTACATTCAATAGTACCCATTGGAGTTGACGAGCCTTCTGTGCAATGGCTATAGGTAGGCTTATTCTTTCAAATAAATTCCATGAATACAAAATACTTACCATGTTGAAGGATACTTGTAGGATTTGTTGTACTTCTGATAAAAAACACATTCCATTTCATATTTCTCCGTTTATTTCTCTTACGTACACATTTAGTAAAAAAACAAACTGCCAACTTAGGAAGCACCCTCCATGTGTCAACAGTACAAGGCAGATAGATGATTGGTTATGGTTAATGGCAACAAATACCTCGTCCAATGAAATGTTACACCGAACACGTTGGAGCCAATAAGACGGCTGCAGATATACTTGTATCCACGAAAGAGGGTAGTCTACAAACAGGATTAAAAATATATCACAGTCATATTTGTAACGCTGTGATATTTATATTTTCACTTTTCAGGTTGTTCTGTTTTTTTTTTTTTTTTGATAAGGTCTATGATAAAGAACGAAACTACAGATTTCAAAAGCGTTGAAACCGTAAAATAACAGCGAGTTTATTCAAAAGTGGGGTTTTTAACTATCATTATGTTGGTAGACGACCTCCTTCTTTTGTGAATACAAGCACAGCAACAAAATGTTGTCACATTGTCAGTCAACAGTCTTACTTTATACACGTACGTGTAATTAAACTTCAACAGTCTCAACGTTTCAATGGATGTAACAGTGTTTAATGTAACATGAACTACGCTACTAGAATACATAGCTACGTGTTTTTAAACTATGGTAGTTACTACCATGAATAACACATGTATAGGCTAGCCAACCTTTCAACAATAAAACAGAGCAAAATATATCCGACAGTGACTTATTCAACAGTGAAATTGAAAAAGCAAGATGATAATACTATTATGCGTATTCGTATGAGGTATTTGTATTACGAATTCGTATTATGTACACTCATTTAATTTGTTTCATTTCTGAAAAGTGGGCTACCTCACTACTCACTAGTGAAAGTGGGTGTCTGTCCGTCTTAAAAATATTACCTACAGTATACGTACGTGGAGTACGCAATTTATTGCCTATGACTAGAATAAAGTGATTACACTTCACAGTAAAATAAGATAGAGTTAGCGTTGACGTTCACGGGTTATCGTTCGTAACGTCGACAATAGTTCCCGGCCGAGATACAGTATCATATAGTAGGGATAAACTGATACAGGAGCTTGAGCTTTGAGACATGAACAAACCAGGTTGATTCAAACCCTAGTTTTGTTTAAATAAAAACTCAGCCCATACTTTTTATTCATTAATGGGTTTTAAAAAAATAGAAAACAGTCTAGGTACAAAATGTAGTGAATGAAAACCACTCAAAAGTTCATTTCATGTTCTCAATTTGGCATTAACTTATCTAAGAAAAAAATAGCATCAGACTGAAAATGAAGAAACATAAAACTATATATCTTCGGGCCTAGGCCTACGTGATAAAAAATTAGAACTGAAATGAATAAATATTTCATGAGATCAGGGGCCTTATTTAGAGCAAGTCAAGGTGGGGCCAATGAAGCCCAATGAAGCCAGCCAAGTTTTATTGGGCCAGGTAGGTACTAGTCAACCCTGGAATAAAAGTATGTCATTTTTCAATTACATCAGACGATGGAGCAATGATGATTCAAGTAAAAAGTAAAATCAATTACTAGTAATGCAGTTACAACTAACATTTGGATCTCATAAGCATTAAAATGGGTCAACAATATATTTTATTGATTACAATTGATTTATGGTTTTCTCAATGTTCAATTCAATTCAATTCGGGGATACGAATGAGCTGGTGATAGATGGATGATGGTTTTGAAAAAACCTGTACCTTACATGTAGCGACACGTAAAAATAGCAACTGATATACCTATACTATAGGTAAAAGCGATGAAGTTGAAAAGTGCTGTAATACATCTTTTTCTGAAATTTCTTCACGTTTCAATACATCTGATGTTGTTACATGTTTTTGATAAGGCAACAAACCGCTACAAACACGTCTGATTATGATATGTTACAACACTGTATTCAGAATAAAAGCTTCTTGGATGCTATTTTCCCCCAAACTAGTCCTAGGTCTAGCCTACATCAAGTGACGAGTAAAATGATGGGAGTGAGTTGGGGAATTTGAAAACCAAAGTGCAGCTGCAAATATCCGTGGCAGATGTGGCATATAAGTTAAAAGTTTAACCAGATGGTGTACACCATTTTTTCCAAAAAACATCAAAATTTTGGAGTAGGCCTGATTCTTTTGTAGGCCTATGACTATTGTACATTATATAGTGATTTTGCCAGTACCATACTGAATTAGTTTACAGAATGTTGTTGCACTACAAAAAATGTTTCAAAATAATAGATGCACCAAAGTACTGCTTTTCAAATTCTAAATGTAATGGAAGGAAAAAGTAGAATCTATGTTTACATGTCTCGATATATACGGGACTCGAACGAACGCCCAACTTGACTTCAGTTCGGAATCGATTCTAATGTAAAACAATTCTCAAATCGAAAAATCGATTTAAAATATGTATATATATATAGGCCTATGGGCCTATATATAGGCCTATATATATATGGGCCTATATTTTTTTTTAACTTTTTTTTTTGGGGTCAGTGCTGTACTTCTCCACGTCGCAATACGTGCTCATTTCACTGTCCATATTATTTTGTATCGTTGAGATTTTACTAGTCTGGACACAAGCTATCTATTCGGTTACGTCTGACAGCCAAACGTTGACGGAAATATCTGAATGGTACAGTACAGTTCACAGAAGTCTCTAGCAGCTATTTTTCACGTAAAACGCTGCGGAAAGGTTGAATTTTTTCAAAAAATTACACAACTTTTTTTGAGGATGAATTTTTTTTTTCAAAATCGATTTGTAATCGATTCTGGAGCTTGTTGAATCGATTCTCAAAATTACTACTAGAAATGTATACGTAAATACACTTACATTCCTTGTTTACTACCGGTAGAGTTCAACAAACGAGACAATACCACGTGAATATCGATGACGGCAAGCCAGAGCAAATAACTAGAAAACAATACACAAATAGACGAACAATCAGTTTGGAGCTCGTGTCGGACTGATTTGTTGTGATCTCAGGCATCTTATTGGCTCACATCAGCATCGCTCCGCTTTACAGCTCTGGCATAAAGTGCGTTTAGAAGATCAAGTCTGCACGTAAGTACTTCAACTAAAACTAATGACAGAAATTAATAACAGTAGAACACCTTGAGTAAGTTTCTCGTTGATGCATCCTTAGTAAGTATTATTTGAATACTTTCAAATGATTTGGATAGTTCAGTTAGGCTTTCAGTCTGGTCTCCTAAAAAAACATACTGAAGTGGTTCTACTGTACTACGGAGTTCTCAGGAAAATCTAAAAACCAATTTTTCAGGCTTTTTCAGGTTTTCCAGTCAGCTGAGAACCCTGTACTACCAACTTTGCAGATTGAATACGTAGGCCTATATTAAAATATGCTAGGAGAAAACGCTAGATACATTTTAACGTCAACGAATGAACTTGGTAATAAATATATACGTAGCTTTGACAGCTTCATTTGTTGACAAAAGTACAATTTGTCCAATAATTTCTCATTTAAATATACTCCGACTAGTCTAGTGAATAATAAATAGGTTACTATGATACACTAATGATTAAAGAAAGCAATGCCGTCACTCGTTGCCACAACGACAGTGTTCACGGCAAGCAAACTATAACCTCACTTTACATTAGACTCGTCTTGATCACGTTACAGAGGTGACACACGTCCATACATTCGACCTACATAGATACTGACACTATAATCAGGGAATTTACCTAGTCAACCATTGATTAATTATCAACGAACTATTGAAAGAACGTTGAAAAAAAGTTGAAAAGCTGTTCCAATGTTTTGTAAGGCTTGAGGCTCATTACAATCACCACACCAACGATAACATGTGACACGAACGCCCAAGGTATGACGAGAACAAAGACCTTAATATCTAACTAAGTTAGAAGACGGAAAACTGAATATTCTAAGTGAGGACAGAGCAATGCTAGCGAACGTATCGGAGTGGAGTGGAGTGAATTATTTCTATGATGGGCCAGCTGGAATGATTTTATCAAGATATTTTTTCAAACCTTCTTTGCTTTACTAAATTGATCAACACTTTCACAAATGGATCCAAGTTTCGCTTTTTTTTTCAATCAATATATTCCATTGAATATTAGAGTTTCGCCATGAATGGACAAGACGACGCAATCTGTCTTATTACATTATTCAGACAAAAGCAAAGTAGGCTAATCTTTAGATTCTCAAGAGATACGGGAATATAAGTACAGCCCAGACTGGGCCAATTGAAGTTTGTTCATTCACATATCTCGCTACTATTTAGTATTTATACTAGGAATATTCTCATGACTAATTAGCAACATGATAATTATATCAGTATGGTGTTATATGCATTGGATATATCGAATGTGAAGCAGATATCTCTCTTCTAATCCACTCCTCTCAAACAGGTAGCAGTACTGAACAATGCCACTAAGCGTTACATGCAAAACGAGCCCAGTTTTGCGTCTTCTTGGATAATAGGGTCTTTGACGAGAACATGGTTGACTCAAACTGTCTATTCACAATAGGCCCTACACATCAACACTAACATAGAACACGCAAATAACAGCTGATTGGAAATCAAGGTTATTGCAGCTGTCACTGCAACGTCAACCATCAGAGTGAACTAGCCATCGTGTCCAGATATGTTAGTCGGTTTACCCGCCACTTGTCTCTCATTGTTCCGAAATTGAAGGTTTTTATTGGCTGATTTTTACTGTACAGTAATGGTAAACACTAACATGAGAGTTAGGAGCTTGCAAGCTTTCATGTTTGTGTTTATCTTACTGTTATGGTTAGTGGTGATCGTGAATACGCTAAGGACATCCAATTCCCATGGGACAAACATTTCTCTTGCTAGTGTTGGTGTTTTGCGGTAACGTTAGCATTGCATTGAGAACGCACAGATAACCATGAGAGATACATAGTCAAAAATTGATTCACTTTCAACAAACTATCGAAAACTCGAGCCCTATTATTTAGTACCTGATCCCAATGATCTTGTAAAGCTACACATCCGATTTGTGATGTAATCGATAACTTGCCTTCGGTTCGCTCAACGTCCAACGGACTGTCACGTCCAATGGAAGTCGCACGATACAAAATCTTAGGTTCGTTGCGGCGGCAGTCCTACCAATACCTGTACTTCTTGACGCAGTCATTGCCCAGGTCGACTACAACGACATGCTGGTCAGGTAGTATCGCCAGTCCGCTTGGCCGCTTCAGCTTCAGGTCGTTGGAGTCAACTGTCGACAGCAGTGACCCGGTGGAGATGTCGAGCACTTGCAGGAAGTTGCGAGACTTTTCGGAACGGGTCGCCACGACGTGGCCGTCTGCATCGACCGCGACGCCGCCGTAACGACCGCGACCTGCCAAAACGACAACAAGAAATATTTCATCTTCATTTTTTAACTCATATTGTGACTCAACGATGCACTGTAATGATAACTAAGATCTACTGGCGTCGAATGATTGATTGATGAGATCATGGAGTGATGAGATGAAGGTTTGCTAGATAATGGAGAAGAGGTAATGGGAAGGAGAGGTGGAAGGAAGCGGTCATGGCCCATGTTGTGGGAACCACCCCAGCATCAGCCTAGACTACAGAGGGAAACCATGAAAATTCTCGTTTAGATGGACGGTGGCAGGGATCAAACCAAGGATTGATATGCCACACGATCACACAAATCTTGCACATTAGTGACTAAGCTGCCTATGCACATGTCTTCTCATTTTAGTGCATATAATATCAGTAGATTTTCAGGATCAATGTGGCTTGATTGACCACTTATGTGGCCACAACTGTACATATTAATATCGATAATTTGGGCAGTGTGCATTGCCACAGCCATTTTTAAAACTTGAGATGGTCCAAACTGATATATTGTAAGATATTTGTAAGATATATGATTCCTACCTTTGCCATCTGTGTTGATCTCCTGAATCAAGTCCCCCTTAGCAGAGAACACTTGGATCCTGGTGTCGGCAACGACAATCTCTCCTTGGGGACCCACGGTAACCGAGGAGATGAGGTTGAACGCTCCCTTCTGCGTCCCTTTGCGGCCAACCTTGCAACAAAAGCACCAACATCAGACAAACAGAAACACGACAAGAAAAAACACACTAACGCAAGTCAGTATCAAGACTTTGTAGTTTTTATTTCTACAGTAAACTCATTTCAATTCAAGATTGAATGTCAGCAAAAGACACCCATTTTGAATTATCAGAGTGATGAGGGCCATATCCGGCCTTAGTTCGATCTCCACCCCGTCCATCTTCACAGGAGTTTTTGTGGTTCCCCCATGTAGTCTATGCTAATGCTGAGATAGTTCCTACAATATGAGCAACATCCGCTTCCTTCCCATCACCTGCGAAACCTTGATCTTATTACCCCATCTCATTATTCATTCATCTGATGTCAATAGATGGTAGTTCTCATCACAGTGCGTTGTTGAACCCAAAATAAAAATAAATTACCGTATTGAAATATCTAATATTGAGGGTAGGGGCCTATGGGTCAAAACTCTGTAGGGAACAAAACTAGTTTGAATTCAAACAAAATTCAAGTGATCAGAGTTGAAATAACCGCGGTATTACAAATGACCAATTACTTTATGAGCAGTCAATCAATACACAAGAAATATTTGTGGAATATCTATATTTGGTGTCTTATTTTGTTCTACATCTCTAGAAATCAGCACAAGGGTGCAGTGTTGAACACAATTTATAAATGAATAAATCAAGGATATGACGAGAGAAAAACAAGACGATGATGTCATGTGATCTTCACTCGCCAATCAATGATGACAAGTCAATAGCAAGGGTGCATCAAGTGAACACCAAGAGGGGGGGACATCCTCACCTGGAACAGCATCTTGCCAGCGGCGTCGAACACGAACACGCAGCTGACGCCGTGGTCGGCGACCAGCACGTGGCCGTAGCTCCTGTCGACCGCCACGGCTATCGGCTCCTGGAACAGGTCGTGCGTGAAGCGCGAGACGGTGTCGCCGTCGACGGTCATCTCCGTCACGGCCTTGGTGCGCCAGTTGACGACAACCAGCCCACGGCTCGATGCAGCTATCCCTGTACAACTCCGACCCAGCAGACCTGACGGATGAGAGCGGTGAGAACAGAGTGAGACAGTTTTGTGAGAAATATCAAAAGTTCAGGTCTTCCAAGACCCGAGTTTGCGGTATTAGATATCGGATGATTTGGGCGCGTCGTTTGAGATGAAGAGGAAATCCTCAACGTTTCGGCCTCTATGTTGAGATTTTTTTCCAAAGACCAGTCCAGTTTAAAAAAATAGCAGTCTCAGTAAAAAGATGGAAAAAAAGTTCCAAAAAAAAACAGATGATTTTTTTTTTCAAGCTGGATTACTATAGGCCTACAGCTGTTTCATGTCATCTTTCACAGTGATGCAATATAAGTTAATATTATCTGTGTTTCTCCAAATTAGAATATTGATATCTCATGCTTTTCAGAAGTTGTCATCGAATGATTGACAATTCACTAGTCGACTCCCATGCGCTCTCAATACTGACTTACTAAGTGACGCAGTCATCCATCAACGCTTACCTTCGTTCTCTATGTGCCTGACAAACTTCATGCATGCCAGCACCTTGATCCGCGAGTTGCCCGTGTCCACCACATACACGAGCCCGTCGTCGCCTGTGGCAACCGCCACCGGTTGGTGGAACTCGTCCTGAACACACCACAGACAAACAGTCGGTATTAACCAATTGCAAAACCTGATGCAGTAAACCCTCGTTAATCCAAAATGCTTGGGACCCCAAAAAATCATCTCGATTTATACAAATCTAGATTAACCAAAAAACTCGTTTTCCACGAAAATCATCACACTTCCCAGTTAGACTTGAAGCAATTTCGCATTGCGCACCAGAGGAATCTATGTGACCGGCCCATACAACGTCATAGACTGATCGTGTTTACTCGGCTAGCCGACGACGTGCGATCATTATACAGCTCGCTTCTATTGGTGCTTGGCCGTCCTGAGTGTTACTGTACTCCGAGCTTACCATCTAACCATAAGCTTCTTATCATAAGCTACGAGCTTGAATCTCATACTTGTCATATTTCGTTAAGCTCAGAACGCATAGGATGACACACTCAAAGCAGCGAACAACTGAGCTGGTTTAAGTTCATTATTAAGCGTCAAGTAAAATAAAAAGTATGGAAATTGAAATTAATTATCAATTCAAGGAATTCACTCGAACTATTTGAATTATCCTTGAAACGAAAACAGTGCTAAAGCAATTGAAAGGTCGAAATATCAGGAAGTTCGAATTACGGATTAGCTGAAACTCGGATTAACCATGTATTAATTAACATTGAAATGCCTATACCTTCAGCCGGGGATCGACGTCAAAGTTCAAAATATGTTCAATTTCGGATTAACCAAGTTTGAATTAACGAGGGTTTCCTGTAGTCTATCAGTTCGCTGTGTGGCTATAGTAACGATTGTTAACAAGGGTTTCCAGTTCAGATTTGTTCTTATCGTCTGTCACGGTGTGTTAGCTGTGAATGCTCTGGGTTATACAGTGAAATCTCTATGCATCGTTCCTGCATCCATCGTTTTCCTACTTCCACCATTCATTTTTCCTCACCCCACTCCCATTTAATCAATGTTAAATCTTCCTGGTTGGATCGTTTTCCTACATGGATGGTTTTATTTTCCTGGTACCTTGAAAAACGATGGATAGAGGTTTCACTGTATAGGAGCCACCAACAGTGAGGCTATGTGGAAACCACCAACAGCCAGGTTGTACGGGAGCTACAAACATTGTGAGACATTACCTTGCCCGAACCCCTGTAGCCGTACACACACGTGGGGTTGTTATGTTCGCTGACTTCTATCGTCATGGGGCTGTCTCTGATTGGTCGGTCGAGCACGGAGATCTTCACGGAGAGCGGGCCGGGGGCGGGGGGACGAAACCGGATCTTGTAGCTCCCTGCAACAACCGTCACATTATAATAGAAATAGAAATACATTGCAATCATATTACTGTACAACAGATGATACAGTCACTCATGTAACAGGACAGTTTTCACACTGTAGGCCTACGAAGGAAATTCAAATGTTTGAATATCCCTAAATTGGAAATATATCAGCTCTTTATCAATAATGATTCATTAATTCTTTTAACCTGTATTCAATGAAGCTGGCATCAAGACATCAGTTTTACATATTTTCACTTGACAGCTATCATCAATAACTTGACTGTATAGTGAATCCTTCGTATTATCCCAGATCCATTGCATTCATTTTGACCCGCCCTACTTCCATACGACCAATGTCAAATTTTCCTACGTGAATGGTCAGATTGTTTTCTCTGTCCTTTGAAAAACTATAGAGGTTTCACCACATAACAATTTTTACGATGATAATAATTATTAAATGAAAAATTTCCACCACAGTGAAATATTTAATTAAAACCAAGTCTACAGTGATGCCTTGTTAATCCGAGAACATTGTTGGAATAGACACATCCAGGTCCCCTTTAATAATCCACTAATCGTTAATTACCGTCTTCACAATCCTCCACCGCGTAATCCAACGACGTCCCGTCCTTCCCCGCAATCACCACCGTAAACGGATCGCCGCCTGTCGTCCTCGGGTTGCCGTGGTAGTCCACCGTGCCGACGTCGACGACGGCCTGCAGCTGAGCCACGGCGGCGCCGTCAAGCCGCGCCGTGCACAGGCTCGGGAACGTCGTGGAGCTGCGCACGCGGCCGAGCTGGCCGAGGCAGCGGTCGAACGAGGCAAGCGAGGCGGGGTCGAGGTCGAGGGCAAGAAAGGAGTTCTCGCGCGGTTCCGACAAGAGGCCGGCCGCGTCCAGCTTCTCCGACAGGCTGCCGATGCGCTGAGTGATGTTGCGCACTTCGACCTGGTACTGGAGGCCCTCGCATTCGTGTTCCACCTGGGACCACAGATTAGATTACGTAAGGTCGTAGAAACCAAGACTTGTCGTAATATTACTGTAGCTGATAAGGTATCGTTTCAAGAATAATAAATTTGTTGATTAAACACTAATTAGCAAATCAACTTATTATTACCCTTGAATCTTGATTACCAGTACCAATTAAATTTGGCACTGCAATCAATAATAAGCTCAATTAACACTTTTTCATTATTTTTAAAACACTATCTAGCTATATCAAAAACTCCCTAAAAAATCATTCTGTAACTGTAGTCTTCTGGTAATAAAAAAAATGTATTATTATTATTATTATTATATAACAATATAGGCCTATAGGAAAATAGCCTGAGGCTGAATATATGAATTGGGTGAAAGGGAAAGAAAGAGCAGCAGCTTACCGAGATGTATGAGTAGCCTAGATAAAGGCGTACTCATAGTAGAGAGCCCGTAGATAGAACACAGAGATGAAAAGTACACACGAGATCCCCGACGATTCTGACGTTTCAGCTATTGCCTTGGTCACAGTAGAGTAGAGAATCTCGTGTGTACTTTTCATCTCTGTGTCCTATGTACGGGCTCTGCACTATGACTAGACCTTTCTCAACGCATAAATCTTGGTAAGCTGCTCTTCTTTCTTTCCATTTCACCCAATTCATATATATATAGGCCCTAGCTATATAATGAGACTTTAGAAACTATAAATAATGTAGAAATTAGATCACAGTAGGCCTGCACATCACATTGTGCAACTCACAGAGGCAACATAGAAGTGTACACCAGAACTAATTGTGGGAAGGAAAACCACATAAAATCTTCTATTTATTTATTTATTCATTTATTTATTTATTAATTCATCTGTGCATTTCATTTATTTTATTGTGGGTGAAGAAAATGCTCTGTCTACTCACATTGGTCTCACATCAACTTGACATTGTTGGTAAAATTCCATGTAACCACTTTTGAGAAAAATCTGTTTTAATTGTGAAATATCACACCTGACTATTTAGAAATATACATAGAAATAAACACCAGAAAAATGTTACTTGGCTAAGGAAAATTGTTGACATTGCTCCATTAATCGCAGTATCAGTTCAAAGTTATTTGTCAGTATTTTATGCTCGTCTTTGTGACATACATTGAAAATAATTAAAATAACAACAGGGTTCTCATTCCATAAGTGCACCCAAAATGAAACGTCGACGAAGGAGGTGAGCTCATACAATACACCAGTTTGAAGTACAGTATGCGGAATTATCAGATCAAAACGAAGATGAACCGCTTTCAATTCGTTTCAGTGTTATAGTTATACAATAACGATCAAATAACTCATTGAAAAAAAAATACTGGTAATACTTTTAATGATCAACCAAGAAAAAATCAGCAAATCTAGCCTATCAATCATGTTGAGCATAATAACGACTATTTTACAATAATCCTCGGAATTTATAGGTCAACGTATATTTTGTCAACATATCTCGAGTCCCCTGACTGCCTCGATTGCTATCGCCACAGTACTAGACATCTCTGTTAGGGCCGCGCACTAACCTTGCTCTTCTCCCCATCAATCAGCGCCAACTGTTCCTCCAGCACTTTCTTCTTGTCCTGACACGCCTGAGTGATTGACGTCATCAGCTGTTGTCGTCTGGCGTCAAGCAGTGACGTCACGTTGACAAATGTCTCCGTCACCTGTCAATCATCACAAGTCAATAAGCTCTCATGTCAGAATAGGGGCAACATGCAGACATACCAGGGACGAATTACGAGAACAGACTGTATTACGAGAAAAGTTCACTCACAAAAATTGACCAGATTTAAATTGACAAAATTGAATTGAATAGCACAGATATTTGAAAATAATTATCGATTCACCACCAAAGCGAATCGAGCAGTCGATTGGCTTGAGCTAGCCACTTGACCAATCGCCTCAGTAGGCCTACATAAGTACCGTAAGTAATATAAAACTGTAAATAGAATACCGGTACCAAGATGCATTGAGGGTTGCGTTTGTTTGCGGCCGGGAGATGATGCCTTCACTTATCTTGAAAACACGTATCATACCGTGAGGACTTTTCTCTATATTCTGGATCGCTGCTCTATCTGGTGGTGTTTTGAAGAAACGGCTGATAGACTGGCAAACTTGATGCCAGCGAGCCGGCCTTGAACGTATCGTTAGTTTCTTTTATCACCACTTATCTACATACGGTCAATAGTACTTTAAACGTGGACCGTGAATCGGAACATATTTTTAGCATGGGAGGGATAGGAAGTGAGGACATCATCTCCAACGGGCAAATGCGACCCTCAATGCATCTTGACCGGTACCAATACCTTCAATAACAATAACAATTCAATCATTAGTGTTTGTTTTTCAAGTTGAAATAATAAGTGCGAGGGAATAGCCGCTGCGAACTCGTACCTGTTTCCTGCAGTGCTCGGCAGCCTGCTCGAGCCTGCGCAGCTCCTGAGACACGCCGTCGTGAGCGCCGCCCAGCTTCGAGATGCACTCGTTGGCCTTGTACAGGAGGATCTCGGACATGCGCTTGATGGCGATCGAGAACGGCACGATCGTGTGCTCGCAGCCGGGCTCGCTCGCGCCGTGATTGGTGCACAGCGTGCAGAAGACCGTGTCGCACGACTCGCAGAACAGCAGCTCCTGCGAGCAGGGGAAGGGGGGTCAGAAAGCATCGACAGACTGGAACTTAACTGCCGAGTTGAACACGAACAAATATTTCATCTTTTAACAACTTCATGGCTGTGGGCGCGTACACGCGTTTGCTGCGATCGTGCTGCACAGGCCGGGAACTCGAATGTACGTTCATAAACTCTCAAATACGTTGCATTTAATATCTCAACAGCCTGTTCAATCTTCACATCTCTAAATCTTCTTGAATCTTTTAAATCCATCATTTTTATCTTCATTCCACAATGTTTAATGTATGGCTACTCTTCCTAGCTGATTGATGTACCTAGATAAATATATTACAGTAAAACGTGATGTAAAACAGTGGTTACAAAATAATATCAGTTGCTAATGTTCTTAAATCTGCTCCCTTTTTTCGTAATCAAGTTGTCATGAAACACACATGAAAAATATATACATATATAATACATTTTAGTAATTCAAGCCACATCAAGAAAAGTTAGGAAAGTTTCGGAACATTTCAATATGAAAACTTTCAGCCAGTAAAGGAAATTCTCAAAAAATGCGAGCAGGTTACTATTCAAGTTGATCCCGCTGACGTTGAACATAGATATCCCGCTGAATTCAATGTGGCATATTAGCCTTGTGCTAGTTTTGTGCTAGTATCAACTTAAGGTCCGTTTACACACACATATCTACGGTGGTAGGGTTACTAACTCCCGTAGCTCTACCGCCGGTAGAGCTACCGGCCGCACTACCTACCTACGATCGTTCACACACAAAAATGTCCGTAAGTAGGTCGGTCAAGTAGACTTACTCTAGTAGAAATGTCCGTAATGTAAACGGGGTCTTAGTGGTAAGACCGTTAGGCTTGAATGCTAAAACGCTGACAGTGATTTAAGTTACCGTGGTTACTGTAGTTACTGTAGTTACCTGGTTGATGTGCTCCGAGCACTTGGGCACGACGTCCCTGCGCTGCCGGCTCATCAGGTCCAGCAACTGGTTGACTAGGAACGAGGGGGGGATGGCCGACACGCCCCCCCTCGGTATGTGGAACAGCTCGCGGCATATCGGGCAGCGGAACGAGCCGGTGTCACGGGTCTGCGAAGCCGCGATACGGCCGAGGCAGTGGAGGCAGACTGTGTGAGAGCAAGGCAGCAACTTTGGGGTGTGCTCCTGACCATCATACATGCCTGTTACAAAACAAGACAATATCAGTTCACCTACCATATAGGCAACTTAATGCCGCACGTGTGCTGCAGGCTGCGTTACACCCAGGAGAAAGATTGTGTGAGAGCAAGGCAACAACTTTGGGGTGCGCTCTGACTATCATACATGCATGGTACGTACAAAGCAAGACAATATCACTTACCAAACAAGTGATCCTGCTATATAGGCAACTCTACTGACTCGTATGTACCAAGGGAGAATATCAGGCCAGGGGCAAATTTTGACTTAACTATTACTATTTGTTTCATTATAGGCCTACCGGTACTTATATATTGGATAATCATTTTTTGCATCACTAGGTACCGTCATATAAATCGCTCACTCCTCATTCAATGCACATTTTGATTCTTCTTAAGTAGGCCCAACATAATTTTGAATCTATATTTGCTTCACTTCTCAATGAATAGCTTAATTCTGATATAAAAACGAAAATGGTATTCAATTGTAAAGACTCTCTTTGGCACAATCAAGTCACAATTACAACACAATTGATGTCTCAAAATTGAATACTGAAATGATAATGAAACATTTTATTAAATGAGATATTTTAGCATGCACATGTCATTGTCAAATCATATTGAATGTCATTAGAAAGTATTTACAATTTATAATTATTATTCAACTCAATATTTACAACCCCACTTTCATTGTTGTTGCAAAGTTTCACATCATTCTATATCATTTTGGGCAGTCCAAAATCTACGAGTTATGTGTCTATGTGTTACGTGACGAGGTTTTAGAAATATGTTTTTTTTAATAACATCGAAACTTGATACAAAATCATTGTTTCCCAATTAAGGCTATGTATGAATATTAGGACCGTTTGGACGGGGCACCACAAGGACGATATTACCACCCCATTTTAATTATTTAAAACCAATGAACTTAAACACCAGGACTGCGCTGTCGGTGACCATGAATTTCCGCCGCAGATAACAGTCTTTCAGTCTCCGAAAGTACGGAACACATTATAAGTAAAAACTGTTTCTGTGATATATATCCGGACATTACCAGCATTGGTATCAAGAGTAAACAAAACACACGAATCTTAATATCTTCCACTTTGAAATAAGTCTCTCGGGCAATGATCACTTCTTTCCATTAACAGACAGCAGATGTAAAGTTTATCATAATACAAAACAGAAACAAATTAGTGTTAGGCCTAAACTATTATAATCAGGCCTATCACTCTACTAATTAAATACTGAATAAGAAGTACGTGACGTTACGAGCAGCTTGAGGTCGCATGAAGTAATGTAGAATTTCCAGAGTTATTGGCGTGGCGTGAAGGTTTCTACTCACAGAGACAAGTGCCGCATGTGAGGAAGCTCTCGTTGAAGTCCTCGTAGTTGATTGACACCGTCTCCACCAGAGTGCTGCTCATGCTCACCATCTCGCTCGGCCCTGGAACAATCATTATGTCAGGTTAACACACGGCGCACGAACCTATTTCATATTCATGTCAATTCAAAGTCAATTTTCAAATGGTCTGTTTTCAAACACCATGGCTGTGTTCCAAATCTCTAGTGTACTTGTAAGGGGCCTAGCCATTTAGTGTACTTGCATCCAAGTACACTAATAAGTACACTTGAAATTGAATTTTGGAACACTCTTAACGATCAAGAAAGTCTAGTCAAGTGTGCAAGGAAACAAACAAGTGTGCATGCCATGCACACTTATGAATGCTCCCTTCCAAGTGCGCTTGGAAGTGTACACTTTTTGAAACAAAGTATTGGAACACCACTTATCATGGCGGCACTTCCGGTTATGATGTCACAAGGGCCCTTACAAGTGCACTTGACTAGATTTGGAACAGAGCCCATAATAATATTGCGAGTCCCAACTATTTTTCAATTTTGCGAGTCCCAACTATTTTTCAATTTAATTTACAATATTTCAAAGCAATACACAGTGGAATACAAAACAACCAAGGGTAGCATTCCTGTATTCTGTGACTGTTGTAATGAACATTCAAGTCAGCTGTTGAATTTCCTATTCATGAATATATAGGAGACTAAAATGTATGTTCAAGTATTTGAAATCGTGATTTTTGGGGTGAATATGCCATCCCCTTTGTATTGTATTCTTTTTTTTTTTTTTTTGTATTTATTTATTTATTTGTCAATTCAAGATTATACAGAAAAGTTCACAATATTCCACAAAGCCTGTAAACAGGCTTATCTGTGGTTTGCATTGTAATTATAACACATGAAAAACATAACTGATACAAAATAATAACAGGTATAGTGATGGCGTGTTTAGTTTTGTGAATTATACGAGTTTCAATGATATTATAATGTGCCAATATAACAATACATATATGAGTTTTTTTTCCATTCTCCTCATTATTATAATTTCAAAATATATACAAATTTCCATTCGACATTAAAAATTGAGAGAATATATATATATATATATATATATATATATATATATATATATATATATATATATATATATATATATATATATATATATATATATATATATATATATATATATATATATATATATATATTATATATATATATATATATATATATATATATATATATATATATATATATATATATATTCTCTCAATTTTTAATGGCAAATGGAAATTCATATATATATATATATATATATATATATATATGATGATTTTTTATGAAACAATAACAAAATTTCTTGTTGGGAAAAATATGGGACTTATAAGACATACGATTGATACTTATAATTACAGAATAATTCAGTATAATACTAGGTGATTGATTGGAACCGAAACTTCCTGACATGTAATTGGAGTTTTGAGATACAAATAGAATGAAATAAATACGCAAATGAACAAATAGTTGGCTCAACTTTCTTTATTGTTGCAATAATGTATAATAAATATAGTAATGACTGTTTATAATATAATAGTAAATGTACAATTAATATTACAATTAGGCAGGGTTCACACTTGAAATTGTCATCTTCCACCCAAACTCTTTTTTAAAACTAGTGAAAATAATAATAGCTTTATGTTTAAATCTCAACTGTGATAATAATAATGGGATAAGGAAATAATAATACTGAGATTAGTGAGATCAGATAATGACCAACAATAGTTGTAATTGAAATAATTGAAAATAATGTAAATGTGAAAAGAGGTTGGTAATAATATCTTGTTCAGAGTGTTGTTTCATAGGTCAATATGGAGGGTCAGGAGGGTGAGGTTTGCGTCAAATGGAAACGAGATTCTGATTTGAGGGCTAATCGCTGCCCTAATACCCTGACCATCATCCACCACCACCTCTCATCATTCTCACAGATAGTTCAAGGATATGGTATAATTAGTTACTAGTATTATATTGGGTTTTAACGACGCACTATACTGATGGCTACGATCTATTGGCGTTGGAGGCATAATTAGTATTTTGTTGAATATGAAATACGATCACGTAACGTTTGCCTGAAGATAAATGAGAAATTGAAGATACATCCGTTAGGTCAAGTGATCACTAACCACGCTTACAGATCCTATCTTGTTCAATTATTTCCAATATGTATATGCAGTTATTTCAGAGTGCAGACTTGCCATTCGTTCATTCTGTCATATTTCCTAATTGTCCATCCTGACTTTCTGTCCACTTGTCGTGAAGCTGGAACCAAAAGCAGAAGTCCGTTTTCTGTTTGTCTGATATCTGTTGAATCCTATATAATTTCACATGGTTGACCGGTTCACCCAGGCAAAAAGGACGTTTACTTTTGGTCCACCCTGTACCTAGTATGTGCTGACTTTATTCCCAGTATGTGGGAAGCCTATGTGAAGCTTATAGAGAGCCTAGTTAGTAATGGATACTCAGCTGCCTGTTATAGGTTGATACTGGAAGCTAGCTGTCACCTGATAGGCTGATATGACACAACCCGCTACCTGATATCCTGATACCCTGACACCCTGAACACTGCTGTAACAGAAGCTGGTCAACTAGATTATGTTGCTGTCACTTGCTACACTCCCCTCTCTCTCTCTCTCTCTCTCTCTCTCTCTCTCTCTCTCTCTCTCTCTCTCTCTCTCTCTCTCTCTCTCTCTCTCTCTCTCTCTCTCTCTTTTTGTGATGAAGAAAATACAGAACAGAAAATTCAGCACCACATAAAATACAGATAAACAAAATACAAACAAACAAAAAACAGCAACAGACAATAGAAAGACGTTATAGTTATTGTTTGCTTGACGACTCCACCAACAGCTATAGCTTACTGTGGACAAACGAATTGGAGGATGCTGGATAAATTATGTATACAAAGACCCATGTCTTATGCGGGACTCGAACCCACGCCTGATTTGATTTCAGTTTCTGCAGCTGCAAAGCCTTAGTTGACAAAGCCAGGAAGGCAACATTTGGAAGAGAAAGTGGAGCAATGAAAACGGTCACTTCATTTGAACAAACATCAGAAGCAAATACTACGAGTATATCTGAAAAAGAATTAACATTTGGAAAAAAAAGGAAATTAAAATAATAATAATGATGATGATAATAATTTGAAGAAAAAAAAAATGAGGGACCTAGGCATAACAAAAATAATGATAATAATAGCACCGAATGGGTATATATTTTTTTTTAGTTAAGAAGAAATGAAGATTAATTCAAACAATATGAATTCAACAAGATCGAAGAAAAAAATAAATCATAGAATCTTTCATTATTGGTGAAAAAAACACCAGCCTGCAGAGGAGAATGTAAACAAACAGTTTTGAATTGACCTATATAACATCCAGCCTCTACTCCAACAAAAATATTTTGATTTAAACATCCTTCATCATTCTCATATCCTCTCGTTTACATATTCCGAGCGATCATCCCCCCTATATCACATCACTAACACGCGGCTGGTTCGAGCCTTCATCTTTCAACACAAATCTACAACCATCTTGCTGTCTCTACACCACCAAGCGTCATCACAATATCATAGCAAAGACGTCCAATTGTCACCAACATTGGTGACAGATTCCCACCGACACGAAACCTGCCGTATCTACACCACCGACCGCCATCACAATATCATAGCGAAGACGTCCAATCGTCACCAGCACTAGTGACAGATTCCCATTGCAATTGCGTTATGTACCACCCATGTGATTGTGTCGCATGTGCTTGACCTCACAAGCATGTGACACGTGTATGTCACATACTGGAGGTCAACACGACACACTAGGGCCAAGACAGTCACTCGAAGATGGAGTTCAAGAGGAACCTCGACTTTCTATTAAACTTGACATCTTCAACCGTGAACGAAACATAATAAATGCTTCAATTTCAAAATTAAAATGATCAATTTATATTTTTTTATTATTATGTGAGTGTATTTTTAGCAGATTGTAAGAGGAAGCGGATAAGCCACTTCGATCATGCCAACACGGAGGTCAACAATAAAATATTCTCACAGTATCCCAGAAAAGTCAGTCACAATATTTGATTATGTTGATTTGCGGTTTCATAAATATTGGCCGATCAAGCCAAGTTGAAATGCATCCTGAAGAATATCAAGAATATATATTTTTAATCCACATAAATTGAGTTTAACGACGCATTGTAGTGATGACTCGAGATCTATGGGCGTCGGTGAATGATATATGAGATGGTGGGAAAGATTATTTTATTACGGTAGCTGTTTTGTATAGTGGGAAGGAGTCGGTCGTGGCATGTTGTTATGGGACCCACCGAATCATCTCAGTACTGACCTGAACGACAGAGAGAAACCACGAAAAAACCCGTCAGGATGGTCGACCATGGCGGGAATCGAACCCCAGTCTCCTGAATGACAGTTCAGTGTGCTAGCCACTCAACCACTTGTCTCAGACTGAAGTATAGGCTATATTGATTCTATACGCACTAAAACTAGCAGAAGATGTGCATAAAGCACTCGATAGTCCATGGAAAAATCGATTTGCATAATGCATGGGTTTTTGTGAAAGTCTTTCATCTTATCATCATTTCATAGCTTCAACATCCCCTACTCATTATACTCCCAAATAACCCAACTGTTGATGGGGTCGCTGAGCAAACACTAGTCACCATTTCTATTCAGAAGTGAATCCTATATTCCTCCTTGGATGACAAGTTAGTCCTATATGATTCCCGAAATATGAGTGCAATATTACGACTCATTGCAAGTTTCATGAAGAAATGCTGTCTTCTCACACAACATATGAGCTCTCGGCTATTCCTAGCGGCAAGTCAAACAAACACCGCCTGGACCGACGCCAGGAGACGTGTGCTGCAAGGCGTCGCGACGCGTGGACCTAACGAGCCGTGTGCAACAACTTCCGACACGACGAACACAACGCATGACAAACGACCTGTGCAAGTCGACTGTCACTCTGTTCCTCTCTCTCTCTCTCTCTCTCTCTCTCTCTCTCACTCACTCACTCACTCACTCACTCACTCACTCACTCACTCACTCACTCACTCACTCACTCACTCACTCACTCACTCACTCACTCACTCACTCACTCACTCACTCACTCACTCTCTCTCTCTCTTTCTCTTTCTCTCTCAATCTCTCTCTCTCTCAATCTCTCTCTCTCTCTCTCTCTCTCTCTCTCTCTCACTCACTCACTCACTCACTCACTCACTCACTCACTCACTCACTCACTCACTCACTCACTCACTCACTCACTCACTCACTCACTCACTCACTCACTCACTCACTCACTCACTCACTCACTCACTCACTCACTCACTCACTCACTCACTCACTCACTCACTCACTCACTCACTCACTCACTCACTCACTCACTCACTCACTCACTCACTCACTCACTCACTCACTCACTCACTCACTCACTCACTCACTCACTCACTCACTCACTCACTCACTCACTCACTCACTCACTCACTCACTCACTCACTCACTCACTCACTCACTCACTCACTCACTCACTCACTCACTCACTCACTCACTCACTCACTCTCTCACTCTCTCACTCACTCACTCACTCACTCACTCACTCTCTCACTCTCTCACTCTCTCTCTCTCTCTCTCTCTCTCTCTCTCTCTCTCTCTCTCTCTCTCTCTCTCTCTCTCTCTCTCTCTCTCTCTCTCTCTCTCTCTCTCTCTCTCTCTCTCTCTCTCTCTCTCTCTCTCTCTCTCTCTCTCTCTCTCTCTCTCTCTCTCTCTCTCTCTCTCTCTCTCTCTCTCTCTCTCTCTCACTCTCTCACTCTCTCACTCTCTCTCTCTCTCTCTCTCTCTCTCTCTCTCACTCTCTCTCTCTCTCTCTCTCTCTCTCGTCCAATCAAACAACAGCTCAGATAAATGTTTGCGTCACTTAGGAGACCAGGGTTCGATTCCCGCCATGGACGACCATTCTGACAGATTTTTCGTGTCCCTTTGTTGCCAAAGCGAATACTTCGGATTCCTCATACCACTATCCAGAACACCTAGAAAAAGTAATCTTTCATCTCATTTTCCCAATCGAATACCGACAGCACGAGTAGAAACGTACAGATATCGTATCAATATCGTGGAGGACGGCAAGATAAACCGGAACCGGAAACCCTGCGTAATACGAGGTAAACAGATATTGTGTATACTGTATACCCTCAAGATGTTCCAAGTCATAAGTATTCTACTCGTATCGCATAATTGTCGATCAAGCGTATACAGCTGAAAAAGCACATTTTCAGCTGTATATACGCTTGATCGACAAATATGATATGAGTGAAATAATGACTCATGGCATTTTTTATACATTTATTTATTTATTTGAATAGTTTCGTACAATGTTATAAAGTGTTTTACGCTCATTAGACGAGCTTTAGCGAGGATTCAATTTGACATACTGAAAAAAAAATTGGTGTTCGTTTTTATGTTTTTTTTTTATGTTTTTTTGTCGGTTCTCCACAGGTCAAACGGCTACAGCTATCAACTTCAAACTTTTTTTCGTCATGGTTCCTCATCTAACTTAGATCTGTATAGTTTTGTGGCATTATCGGGTGGTAACTTTTTTTTTATGAATTTTAGAAATTTCAAAAATCCCCGTTAGAATAACCCGGAGGAAAATACTTGAAAAATCAAAATTTTTCAAGACCTCTCAAATTTTCGCCTAATATAAAGGAAACTATTAAGCACATTTTGAGAGATTTTTCGCATCAATCGGATGAGAAATAACGAAGAAAACGCATTTATAAAGCATTTTCCCATCAATTTAGGCTATTACGGGAACCAATTAAATCTATAGCAACAAGTGTCACCAATTAATTCAAAACGATTGAAATGAATGAAGAGGAAGGCCGTGACATAACTGATTCTCGTAAGGTTTTTGAACGTTTGGAGTGATCCAAGGTCTGTAGATGTAGATTGGGTTGACAAATTATTTTTCATTCTAGATTTCTATACCCCTAAGCTCGTCTAACAACGCGCATCCCGCGTTTTCCTAGTAAAATAACCACAATGCCTGAAACAGGCTTGTCTGTGGGTGTACACAAATCACAAAGTATATGTACAGTACATGTGAGACATACAAATTATATGAAGTAAAATATTAGAAAAAGTATCATGAATGGTAAAAAGAACAGTTTATTAATATTATAATAATCAAGTGCAGGGTTCGTGTGAGAAATATTATGCTCAGATTGTAAGTGATGTTAAGTGATGTTAAACACATAAATGAATACATAAAAAAAACGATATAAAGTGGAGAAAAACAGACAAACAATCATAATGAAATATTATCAATACCATTTTTTTACCTCTCGTTTCACCTTTTTTAGTTATTTATTGTTTTCAAGCCTGCAGGTAGATTATTAAAAATATCTGATCTTGAAGGTATTAGAAATATCTGTGTTTTCCTCGTATAAGAATTTTCATACCTCATACCGTCCGGAAGTTAACACAAAAAAAAACTGATATTTTGCTTAATCGACCTCCATGCAATTGACCACTGGTGGTAGGCGTGGCTAATCGCCATAGGGCCACCTTGATCTATACTTCATGTGGGAATTTAGAGATACTCTGATAGATGAATGTGAAATTTCCCACATAACAAAGCCCATTTGATTGGATGTTCTGTTTTGTGACGTTTCTGGGCGAGTCAATCACTAGTCGTCAATTGTAAGCAAATAACGATGATCATGATCATCACAACCGGCACAATATAGCTGAGTGGTTAGCGCACTTGCTTCGTGTGACCCGGGAGGTGAAGGGACATATCGGACCCGGTTCGATCCCCGCCACCGTCCATCTTTACAGGGGTTTTTCGTGGTTTCCCTCTGTAGTCTAGGCTAATGCCAGGATGACTCCCACAATATAGGCCACGACCACTTCCTTCCTACTATCCTTCCCACTACCCATAAAAACCTTCATCTCATCATCCCATCATCTCATTAATCATTCATCAGACGCCAATAGATCCCAGTCATCATTACAGTGCGTCGTTAAAACCCAACATATAAAAACCAAACAAAAAACAAAAAAATGATCATCACCAGGTAACCATGGTGATAACAATTAATTGGCACTTGGTGTTATCCCCACGTCGGTAGTTCCGGCATCACAAATATGATTAAGTGATGATTTCACGACAAGTACGTATATATATGTACCGCGTTCATCTCCGTGGCGTAATGACCCATGCACGTGTCTATGGCAGTGCTAATCCCTTGCTGACCGCTCCATGTTGCCAAGCTATACTGTGGCAACATCCTCCATCGCATTAATATCAGGCTTAGCCGACAGACGCATTGTTAGATCATGCGGTATACTCCATCGTCAGATTACCTGGAGCCACTGTGCTGTGGGTAACCAAGTTCCTACAACGTTTTGCTGAATCATCAGGTTAAAATGACACAGAAAATCGAATAAAAATGAATTGAAAAAACAATTTCAATGCATTCCGATGGAAAGCAATGCTTCCGACCTTTATGGTCATAAGCCTTTTTATTATATATAAAAGAAAACAAAAAGGTAACATCGGGTGGGAATCGACAGATATATAATTATATGTATATTTTGATATTATGTATGAAATATGGATATTTTTATGATATGGAAGGTACGGTTCGAAGCCTGAGTAAAAGTATTTCTGTCGTTTGATACCTGTTAAATCCTATACAATTTTTTTTTTTTATATATATATATAACATCGAAACTTGATACAAAATCATTGTTCCCCAATTAAGGCTATGGATGAAAGATAGGATCGTTTGGACGGGGCACCACAGGGGCGATCTTACCACCCCATTTTGATTATTTAAAATATGACATATGCAATATGACATGGTCAACTAGTTTGACCAGGCATAGCGAGGATAATTTTACTTCTGCGTCAAGCTGTATCAGTATAGTATCAGTACAAAACTATTGTATAGTCTGTCTCACCACTCTAAAGTAAGTGTCGGAGATCCTTGTAGTTTGCTCATCTATTGTCAGGCGAATAGGTAGGTATATAAAAATGTCAATCATCTCTACAGACTTCATTGGACTCACACACTGTTGCATTTTACTCAAATTATATTATACCTGAGATCAATTCAGATTTCTGAAGCGATGTAGCAAAGTTGCAACACAACCCTTACCTGGTCACAAACTTGTCCTCAAAATGCCTCAAAATGCACATGAGAAGAGTTTCTTTGTTACTGTTGGAGTTATGATTGACATGTTTACCTATTCGGCATTCAAGCTGATAGATGAGATAGCAACACTCTATAGAGTGGTGAGACAGACTATACCAATAGATAACCTCAGTCCGTAGCGAAACGTTGTCGGAACAGGAAACCCCTGTAGGCCTACTGCGATAAATTTTATAGAACACAATTGTATAGTGTTTTGTATGCCGATGCCTACGTTTTGTCATAGGAGTCGATTTAGCAGAATACCAGTTTTTTGGTAGTGACTTTTGAACAGTATGAGAAATCAAAATTCCAATAATACGAGGGAAAACACGGATATTTTCATGATACCTCTTCGAGGTTGTATAAGTTATAAATAAACTCACATCATAAAACTTTCCGGCGTATATACAACTAAAAGATGATTTCTTCAAGTACCCGTCCATTTATTTATTTATTTATCTATTCATTTATATTGACGAGCTTCAACCAATAGATGCGCTGTACTGATGACTAAGATCTAATTGACGGCGGTGAATTAATGATTGATGAGATTATGGTTATTGCTTGCTCAACGACCCCACCAACAGCTAGGTTATACGGGGGTAAGAATGAGGAGGTGATTATGAAACTATGAAGTGGTGATGAGTGAAAGGACGTTTACAAAAACCCATTCCTTGTGCGGGACTCGAACCCATGTCCAACGGTGACTTCAGTTTCTGAAGCGGTGCCTCAGCTGACCGAGCTACCGAGGGCGGCAATTGTTGAGATGATAAGATATGATAAAAAGATATTTTATTTTGTGTTTTATGGTAAGTGGAAGGAGTCGGTCGTGACCCGTTGTCAAAAAGCCATAACGAAGTATCATGAACCTGAAACAACATAGGGAATTGAACCACAATGCTCCTTTATGATGATGGTCATCAACCATGGTGGGATTCGAACCTCGACCTCCTGAATGACGGTTCTGTGTGCTAGCAACTGGTCAACCCATCTCAGATAGAGTACTTGCAAGTTGTATACGGAAGGTGTTGAACTTGCGTGAGGCCATACAAGTAAACAATTCCAGTACAGCTTGGATATAGTGGTAATAAGTATGAAGTGATAAGACAGGTTCAGTGCTCCTTAGGACAATACCTGCCAGACACGCATGCACCTCATTAATGCCTGACATTACCAACACGCCGTCACGAAACTGCATTTATTTATATTGGGTTTAACGACGCACTGTACTGACGACCAAGATCTAATGGCTTCGGTGAATGATGGATGAGATGATGAGATATGTAATGGTACTGAGACAGGTGAATGGTCAAGAGGCTAGCTCAGTGCACCGTCATTCAGACGACCGGGGTTCGATTCCCACCATTGTCGTCAATCCTGACAGAGGTTTTTCATGGTTTCCCACTGTCTTTCAGGTTTATACTGATGCATGGTTCCTTAACTAGGAAAACGCGGGATGCGCGTTGTTAGACGAGCTTAGGGGTATAGAAATCTAGAATGAAAAATAATTTGTCAACCCAATCTACATCTACAGACCTTGGATCACTACAAACGTTCAAAAACTTTACGAGAATCAGTTATGTCACGGCCTTCCTCTTCATTCATTTCAATCGTTTTGAATTAATTGGTGACACTTGTTGCTATAGATTTAATTGGTTCCCGTAATAGCCTAAATTGATGGGAAAATGCTTTATAAATGCGTTTTCTTCGTTATTTCTCATCCGATTGATGCGAAAAATCTCTCAAAATGTGGTTAATAGTTCCTTTATATTCGGCGAAAATTTGAGAGGTCTTGAAAAATTTTGATTTTTCAAGTATTTTCCTCCGGGTTATTCTAATGGGGATTTTTGAAATTTCTAAAATTCATAAAAAAAAAAGTTACCACCCGATAATGCCACAAAACTATACAGATCTAAGTTAGATGAGGAACCATGACGAAAAAAAGTTTGAAGTTGATAGCTGTAGCCGTTTGACCTGTGGAGAACCGACAAAAAAACATAAAAAAAAAAATAAAAAAAAACATAAAAACGAACACCAATTTTTTTCAGTACGTCAAATTGAATCCTCGCTAAAGCTCGTCTAACAAGTGGCCTCGACCGCTCCTTCCCACTATCCAAACATACATGTGAAATAGCATTAGGCCTATAGGCCTACATATTTATTTTATTTCCTTACTCAGGAGTCGGTCGTGGTCTGTTGTTGAGGTTCAATCCCAGTATATGAACGTATAATCAAAAGAGGGAAACCACGAAAAACCCTAGTCATGGAAGGTCAATCATGGCGGGAATCGAATCCCGGTCGTCTGAATGACAGTGCACAGTGTGCTAGCTATAATAAATGTCATAAGCCTACATATGCGCCATGGCGTTCTGAAAGTGGGCGTTGCCTAATTTTTGAGGATGCAGATCAAAACATTCAAATTGAAATATCTCGCAAAGTATGCATAGTTGTGGTTACAAACGACGTGAGATAGTTTTTTTCAGTTCAATGAGTGTTTTAATGAAAATATGTATTCATCAAAACAATATGAACGGTAAACAAGCCTCGAAATTTGTTACTTCAAATCCGCAATATTTCGCTACTCCGTTTTTCAGAGAAACGGGGTGAAAGTATTGCAATCGATTTAGCACACTTTGAGAGAAACTTTCTTATATAAAACTTATCAAATTATTGTCACGTTTAGGCGTCGCAACGTTTCGAAACAGGGCGTCGAAAAAGGTCCATCGAAAAGTAGTTTCGATGGGCCAAATCATAGCATTGAAACTGATAAATATAGAGAAGTATATATAATTCGGATGGAATAGATTTTTGTTGCTAACAGCGTAAAATGGTATTCTGAGTTTAAAAATTATTTCAACAAAATATTTTAGAATAGTATTGTTAAAATACCCACACAATAAACAGCCTATTCGATTGGATGCTATGTTTTGTGACGTTTGTGAGCGGATCCAATGATTCAAGTTGTCAATTGCAACAAAGAATTAGCGTTGCCGAAACCCATTTTCTTCAAAAGTGAATGACAATGCAGACAACAGAAAAAGATCGGGTCACGACGCATCGAGGTTCCGAGTGCAGGTGCACCCAGATATGTCACGTGACCCACACGCACACGTGTGTCCTGCTAGCTGTGACGTCACACTGCATTCGCCATACACGTGTTATACTATACATACAGCATCTCTCTCTCTCTCTCTCTCTCTCTCTCTCTCTCTCTCTCTCTTTCTCTCTCTCTCTCTCTCGCTCTCTCATATGTATGACTGATCTCAGAGACAGAGCCAATTGACGTACCAGAGGACAATGTAATTCTCATAGTTATATTACGATCGTGACAAAATATACTATTTATTTAAAATAGTCCATAGGCCTACATAATTATTTATATTTGGTGACAAGACTGCCTAGAAGTCATGAAACAGCCAAGAGGTGCCGCTGCTACACCTTTCGTTAATTCATCCCCAGCAATTGGGAAACAAATTGACTGTTTAATCTCATCTAATAATAATAAAAATTGAGAAAAAAAAATGTATATATATATATATATATATAATATATATATATATGTACATATATATATATGTACATATATATATATATATATATATATATATATATATATATATATATATATATATATATTCCATTTTTGTTTTTTTCAATTATTATTCACAATTATTTACATTGGTTTTAGCGGGTTACTTCCGGTTTTTCAGTTCACGTTTCGAACAGGTTTGGTGAAGACTGGGTTCATCATACAGGAACGCACCCCCTGGCGGAAACATTTCATTCAAAATAGGAGACACGTCACATGTGAGAGGCGGACCAGTGGCTATACAGGTCGCTGATCCGCTTCCAGAAGACCGGGGTTCGATTCCCACCATGGTCGGCCATAGATTTTTCCTTCGTTTTCCCCTGTCATTTAGATTCGTTTGCTAATGAAAGTAACAGAATGCGCTCCTAAGCGCAGGGGGCGCTGAAAAACGAATACTGGAATGAAGATACTATACTAAGAGTGAAGGAGCGTGTATAGGAATGTCGTAGACAAGTTACTTTTCCGGGGAATTGGTTAGAGCACAAAGAAGCTGTGTTAGGGGTTTTGGGTAAGGTAATGATCGTTTCCTCGAATAGGCTATCCTCTTTCTAAGTAAATACGCCAAGCCAAGTTCACTCTTGGTAGTATTTTTATTCCAGTATCCGCTCTTCAGGTGCCCCTGAACGCAATATGGCCGTCGATGAGGTTAAAAAAAACTGACAAGAATGGCCAGTTTGTAGTTAATTTGTTAACGTGTTTAGTTAGTTTGTATTGTTGGAAATTGCACGCGTTTCGGTTCAACTATTTATTTCAAGTTCTTCAGTCTACCGCTATAGCAGCGTAAAACTGCAAATTTTACTCCCGCTATACTGGGATAGTTCTTCAGCAGGCCACGACCGACTCCTTCACACAAAAACTCATAATAAAATGACCCTTCACCCCATCTGCCCATCATCTCAATCATCATTCACCGACGACAATAGATCTTCGTCATCAGTCTACATGTGCATCGTTAAGCCCAATAAATTAAAGGTATGCAATACTAATACATGCAGGCCATAACGTATCGATTAAAAAGAACATAAAACTAAACAGCCGTGGTCATCATGTCCTTGGTCAGGTATAGCAATCGATAAGTGCAAGTGCTGGTACTTCTCGTGTTGATAGACGCTTCATTGTTCTCGTTCTGTTAACAATGCCAGTTTACAGTACGTTCAACATAACAATAACACAACTCACAATTGGCTGTTCATGATACCTTGGTTTATAGCTATATGGATACGCAACCAATGTCAATTTCAAATGCAGACTCTCAATGCAAGTTCTCACTTCAAATGCAGACTCTCAATGCAAGTCCTCACTTCAAATGCAGATGCAGAATCAGAACTTGGTAACATGATGCTTCCAGTTTTGCGTGATGAATATAATGTTCAATTTTTTTTTTTTATATTGGGTTTTAAGAGCCCGCATCTTAGACAGATTTCATGTTGAGTACAGGGTGCACTTCCATCACATATATCTCAAGAACTACAAACACTACGGATTTGCGATAAAAAGCAATTGATAAACGATACTCTCACAATTGGATATGCCTAGTTGAATATTGAAGAATAATTTTAATATGGAGCAATTTTTGAATCAAAAAGTGCCAATTTGATGGTTTTCATTGCCTAATTCCCGGTTACCGAATATAACTAGAAAAAAATTACAAACGCACATCTTTAAGTTCAACCTTTCTCATCAATATTCAAAATCTTGATTTGCCTATAATTCAACAGTCTTCCCGTTTTCCTTGATCAAAATGTGTCATGTAACTTACAGTAACTAGATTTTGTCCAAATTATAAGTTGGAAAACTCCTCCATCTAGCGGTGACACTGGAACTCTTTGAAAATCATCCCCTTTCCACTTGTCAACCTAGGTAGGAAGTGGACCCGAGCCATGAGTGCTGTCACTCCAAATGAACCTTTCTTGGAACGGAATAAAAGTGATTAGCTGAAAACCAATATACCGATATATCACACCAATCAATTGTATTTAGTTGTGAGTATCTTCACATTCTCATTACAACAAGAATACATTTTTTATTTTAGTCCTAGGTGCATTTCTCACCGATTCAGTGAAAATAATTCCAGTTGACTTCATACCCAAGTAGAAACTCATTTTTTGGGTCAATGCTCAAAATCAGAATTAAAACTATTACAATTACATTTATTATCGTTTGATGAATTATGGAGTGTTGAAATTCGACTTCTCGAGTTGTTTAACTCACACATTGTTAACACATTGTTAGTAGCCCATCATTATATTCTACAGTGAAACATAACATGAGAAACATAACGTGAAAAACGACACAAAATATAACAAACACGATTTATCACATTTCATGTTTCCACATTGATTGAGTGATTTCACAATTGAAATTTGAAATTTGATCGCTGAATCATTCCAAGAAATGGTCACAATATAATTAATATAATTCCTAATCATTTTCAAATATGCTATGATCATTTATTGTAGACAGAAACGAATATAGGAAAAAACTACGGTAAGATTTAATATTGAAACGAATTTTAAAATCATCATATTTGAAACAAAATTGATTACTTTCCACATTGTTAGGGTTCTGATGATGTGAATATATATATATATATATATATATATATATATATATATATATATATATATATATATATATATGTATATATATATATATTATATATATATATATATATATATATATATATATATATATATATATACATATATATATATATATATATATATACATATATATATATATATATATATACACATATATATATATATATATATATATATATATATATATATATATATATATATGTATATATATATATACATATATATATATACATATATATATATATATATATATATATATATATATATATATATATATATATATATATATATATATATATATATATATATATATATATATATATATATATATATATATATATATATATATAAATATATATATGGATCATCTTTCAAATTTGATCACACGCATATTCGAATAGATTGGAAAATGACCAGTTTTGTTTGATCCCGCGATCTTTTTGCCCGCGATCATTTGTTCACGATCTTATTACCTCCACGGTATTTTTACCCGCGCTCACTTGGCTCGCGATATTTTCTTCTCCGCGACCTTATGTACGTGCGGTCATTTCACCCTACTCGATATTATTGCCGCGAGATAAAATTGTTCGCGGTCTTTTTGCCGGCTACCTTAGATTTCGACCTCACCAACAGCTAGGTTATTAGGGGGTACGAGTGAGCTCGCAGAAGAGAGACGGATGATGTTCACAAAAACCCATGTCATATGCGAGGCTCGAACCTAAGCCCCGCTTGACTGGAATGTATGAAGCAGTGCCTTAGCTGGGCCTGGATCAGTCAAGGTCATATAGGTGAAGTTGACCTATACATGCACACATTTTCAGTGTAGGCAGCTATGACTGATCAGTGTGAATTTTTTCACGATCATCTTACCTTATTCTCTTCGAAAAATGTGTCCTGAGAAAACTTCCACTAATGAGTTGCTTGATTGGCCTGACACTTGCGTTCACTTGTTTCGAAAATAAATATATTTCCTCTCTATCCTCTCAGAATATTGGGTTGTACAATTTTCCGCTCACAGTTCATTGTTGTCAGATTTTGTGAAAAAAGAACACACATGTGCCTATACGAAGCGAAAACAATTATTCTTGAAATATGTACAAAGATCGTATACAAATACATGCTGTATTGGCAGTTGTCTTCATCACTTTGCCATTCCATTTAAAAAAACTAAACCAATAATAAATCACTGTAAAAATGTGTGAATTTGTTTATCATTTCAGAATTAGTCTCCGATTGACCATTCAACTATTATGTAAATACTACATATTGTGATAATTTAATCAATGAAATATTAAATATATGCATGAAATAATTCTGAAAGCGATCCTAGTATGGGCATAATAACTGAAAATAAGCTTACACAAAATCTAAAATCGACATAACATTGTACTTTTGACGCATTCATTTATGTTTTTATGTTGGGTTCAACTAAGCACAGTAATGAATGATGACTAAGACCTATTGGCGTCGGTGAATGATGAATAAGGTGATGACTGATGAGAAGATTAGATGGAAGGTTACTTTATTATGTGTTTCTGTATAGTAAAAAGGAGTCGGTCGTAGTCTGTTGCAAAGGAATCATCCCAGTATGAACCTAAACGACAGAGGGACACCACGAAAAAACTCTTCTTGGAGGTCTCTGTCCAGAATCGAACCCCGGTCTCCTGAATGCCGGTTCAGCCACCGATCCACTAGTCTCACTACTCATTTTGCACTCATCTTATCATTTGTTTATGACTAGGAAAACGCTATATACGCGTTGTTAGACGAGCGGAAAGTAATAGTATGTCGACTTCATTGCCAAACTTTTGCCTAAATTCGCCAATTGGGTAACATTTTAGTTATAAATGGGTAAAAACGGCTTCGAGTGGTACCAATTTAGCACATTTCGTGTTTTTTCTTCAAAATGGCTGACCCGATCAAGCTGAGAATTCCCAGAAATGTGTATCAAGATGTTATTCAACTCCACACAAAATTTCAATTTTTTGGAAAATAAAAATTTTAAAATTTAAAATTTTTTAAATTTTTAAGGGTATTTTTGAAATTTCTGAAATTCATAAAAAAAAGTTGATATCCGATAATGCCACAAAACTATACAGATCTGAGTTAGATAAGGAACCATGATGAAAAAAAGTTTGAAATTGATAGCTGTAGCCTTTTGACCTGTGGAGAACCGACAAATGAACATAAAAAAAAATATATATAAAAACGAACACCAATTTTTTTCAGTATGTGAAATTGAATCCTCGCTGAAGCTCGTCTAATAATTGATCACTCATCATTTGTTATGATATTTTCCTACGAATTATACTTAGTTATTATCAGCATGATTATTTGTAAATTTGCATTTACTTCCTTGTGGTCAACATAATCTCCGTATGGACCCCTACTTTCGAATACAAGTAGCAATTGTGACTAACCAATATAAGTATCAATGAAATACATAGCTTTTGGTATATTTTTTCTCATTGGGGAACAATGATTTTGTATCCAGTATCAATGTTATGAGGAAAAAAATTGTGAATATTACTTTCCTCGATTTCAGAAATAACAGCATATTGTATGGAATCACAGCTCGATTGTCTGTGATGGAATCTGAATGAGTTTATTGTGAGAGCCATAGCTAAAACGTTTACCAAATATCTCTTCAAAATACTACCTGCTATTCAGATGGCTTTTGTGACAACCTAGTGACAACACGCAGAATGACGGTCTAGGACCCCCGAGTGTATTTGTTAACTTATAGAGAAGGCGGTAAATCGGAACGGTCAAATGTTGTTTCCAAAGTGCACGTCTTTTTTGATGAACACTTCAAGTTACAAGAGAGAGAGATAGCCATAGGAAACTGAGAGAGATAGCTGTCCACTACCGAGTTCCAAAATCGCACACCAAACTTGGGTCGCGCATGTCGAAGAGAAATATTCTCAGCTAGGATACGGGCTCTTAACGACGCACTGTAATGATGACTGAGATCTATTGACGATAATGTTCAAATTACATCTTGTTATTTTCATTTATATATTGGGTTTGACTAACTGGTACTGATGACTACGATTTATTGGCGTCGGTGAATCATATGATGTGATGGCATGATGATGGAAAGTTATTCTATAATGTGTTTTTAGATAGTGGGAAGGAGTCGGCCGTGGCCTATTTGTAAAGGAACCATCGAGGGGTAAACAACTAGTAAATTTAGTGTACACTCGATTTCAGATTTCAGGGAGATTTCAAAGCATTTCATTTTTTTTTTTTTTTAATAACATCGAAACTTGATACAAAATCATTGTTCACCAATTAAGGCTAAAGATGAAAAGTAGGATCGTTTGGACGGGGCACCACAAGGGCGATCTTACCACCCCATTTTAATTATTTAAAACCAATGAACTTCCACGCCAGGACTGCGCTGTTGGTGACCATTTCATGACAATTTCATGACATTGAAATGAAGATGAAATGAAATGAAATGAAGATGAAATGAAATGAAGATGAAATGACAAGTAATGTATTTAGGGTATACACTAAATTTCAGTTGTTAAACCTCTCGGGAACCGTCCCACTACTGACCTGAACGACAGAGGAAAACCACGAACAACCGACCACTCGAATCAGTGTGAAAATTACCAACGTGGGATATACTATAGGCCTTACTGTCAGTTTAAATTTATTTTCACCATGGCACACGAGGGGGTATAATTATTCCTGTAATCGGGTGTACACTCGTCATGAAATCTTCTTGAAATCCCTAGAAATCTCCCTGAAATCCCTTGAAATCTGAAATTAGGTGTACATCACCAAATGTATAGGCCCTATACTATACTTGCTTACTCCTCGATGGCACCGTGCGTACACCATGGTTATACCATGTTATTTGTTTTCACCAACTCTCAGATAAAGGCTATAACTGGACATCATAATACCGGCTATCAGTATAATTGTGAATCGGACAATTGTGACTCACGAGCATTACTTGATCAAGTAGTGCACACTGATTGTTTTTCTATTTGTGCGAGACACGTTCTACAAAGAAGACTTCGAGTTCAATGTAGACAGAAGAAAAGTTATGCGAAAAAATTACGTGTTTGCTTCTCTGTTTTTAATTTTCTATGCATGAAAAGTCATAAAATATATAATTCCAACTATAGTCGTTAAATGCGTATCGCAATATATAATGGAGTGTAGTGTAATTTGTACCACAATAAAAGCTCATACATATATATAATATATGTTTTTAAATATATGCCCTTATACAGCCGGTAGCACAGCTTTGGAATCTCTAGGCTTCGACCTATACGATAGCTATAATCCATACGGATTGGAAAACGATTCGGTCGAATCGATTACGCTGAAACGATTTGAACATGCTGATATACATATCGATTTTGGGGAAAAAAACGATAATTCCAACAAGGTTTGATGAAGAGTATACATGGGAGTGGATTTGGCAGGATATAATTTTTTGTGTGATCATTTTTGAACGGTATGAGATAATATCGAAATTTTGATACGGGGGAAAGACAGATATTAGTAATAACTTCAATATGGGAGAAGTAAAAACTATTCAACTTATATCGCATTATTTTACGAATAAACAGCTAACATTCATTTTTAGCTGTGAATATACACATCTGTGATAATGTTATAATTCAAGATCAATTATTTTATTTCACATCATTTTGAATTGGTATTAAAAATATCTGTGTTTCTCCCGAAATCAAATTTTGATATCTCATAACGATCAAACGTTATCACACGAAATTGTTTTTAAATCGACCCACATGCACTTTCAAGATGCGACTCGGCACTATCAAATTGCTTCTGATGTGTCATAAACGAGCCAAAAAGACCTGTTAGGGCGCTTGCTTGCTTGCCACTCTGGCCCAATAACAAGGCGGTGTGAATGAACATCAAATACGGCCAGCATTTTTCGATTTCTGAACCGTTTCGACTGAAACGACTCAGGGTAGGGTACCTATTGTGATAATGAACGGATATTTTGAACGTTTCAGACCACATCGATTTGACTGAAGCGTTATAATAATAATTTTTTTTTTTAAATTTCAAAATTATTCTTTTTACAAATATTGCATAACAATATGTTCGACTGAATTAATTTCATATATTCATAAAAGTTTTGAGATATATACAATATTATTATTTGTTATTTGAGATTTTCTTTTTTTAAATTATTTTCATCCAATAAATGTTCATTATTACAAGACATTTTTCACTCTCAAGTGTCCACAAAACCCATTGAGGGTCCAACTGTGGAATAAACTAATAATACTCTCTAGGATATGATACAATAAAATTGAATACATATGAACACAGTACAATACAAACAATAATAATAATATGTTTTGAATACCAGAAGACTGTAGTTACAGAATGATAATCGTCAATCGATGAAAACCCAGCTGTGTTGTGAGAAATGTAGTTATATAGAGAGCAAGCATCATCGTCTCATTTCTGTTCCCCCTGAAAATTGTGTTTTCTGGTTAGATATTGATTAGAATTGATAAGTTATTCAAAATAAGTAGGCCTAAAACGGTCGGAAGTTGCTATACTTATGATGATGTCACTTAATTAATACTGGAACACAAAGAAATGTATGTCATCATTCACTTGTTATTTATTACCGGTAATATGATTGTTCAAGTAACTCTGAAGATGAAGTGTAATTAGCTACAATAAATAAACAGCCTTCGAATAATGGTGAAAAAAATCCGATATTACTCATATTTGTATAATGTGCTAATCTAAGGAAAATTTGAAAAAAAAAAATAGAGAGAAACAGAAACTGAAACAAACATTTCAAGATGAATAACAAAACGACCGAAACTTATGGCTGATGGATCAGTCGCTAGCGTGCTCGTATGTCATTCAGGAGACCGAGGTTTGATTCCCAACACGGTCGCCCATCCTGTCAGAGGTACATCGTGGTTTCCGTTAGAGTGAATTTACTGGGAAGGTTCATTGATATTGATTGATAGATCACGACCGCCTCCTTCCCATCATTTCAACAGAATAAAAAAGGTAATAAAGTAAAGAAATTGATCCTACACTGGTCTATAAAATTGCAATAAGATAGGACCCAATCAGCGCCCACCCATCAAGACTTTTATTTATATTATATCATATATTACATTATTAAATATTTATATTAGCAAATTCAGTTCGACTTACACCGAGCTTACGTGCTTATCGAAACACAGTCCTTGGATGACCATAATGATAACAATTAACGCTTATAACTGTCACATTTTAGAGCTAATTTCCATAATGGTGATTCGGGTATATTTAATATCCACGTTTACCCTTATTCCAAGAGTTAACCATGGCGATAAAATGTTAAAGCACCCAGTTAGTGCTATACTCCCACGTTGATAATTCGGGCATTAGGGATCATCACCAAGTGCAGTTGGTGCTGTACTCCCACGGTGATAATTTGGGCATTACGGACCAATATCACCAAGTCCAGTTAGTGCTGTACTCCCACGGTGATAATTTGGGCATTACGGACCAATATCACCGAATCCAGTTAGTGCTTTACTCCCACGTTGATAATTCGGGCATTACGGACCAGTATCACCAAGTCCAGTAAGTCCTTTTCTAAGAGTTAATGAATAGCATAGGTAACCATTGTGTTGACACCACTTAACTGCCGGTTAGAGCTACTCCCATGTTAGTGGTTCCGACACTATACGGATGATATAAGCCCGGATATTGCATGCCAATTGCCACCTGTTTTATGATGACAGCAATTATAGTCTTAAAGTCAATAGTCTAGACTTGAGGTATGATAACTTGCTGAATTGGCTTTTTATCGGCCCGGAAGCTCATGTATGCCATACTTGTCTCCACGAAAGAAGGTCGTCTACCAACTGAATAAATGGAAAAAGCATTGATAATTTCATGATCGCTGCAACTTTCAGAATTTGACGCTTTTGAAAGATACTGTTGCGTTTCTCACACTAAATCCCGTCAGGAAAAAAAACATAACATACTGAAAATAACACAGCTATACAAGTTCCAATGTGATGTTTGCGTTTGTTGTATTGGTAGACGACCAACTTCGTTTTTTTTTTCATATATATTGGGTTTAACGAATATCTTAAACTGTACTAATACACTGTACAAAATACACTGCACGCCTAATGCTGCCCAAATCTATTGGCGACCAACTTCGTTCGTGAATAAAAAAATGTCATTTTCATTCGAACATCTCTCTTGCCATTTTCTATAAACTACATTTTCCTATATTGTTCATTTTATTTCATTATCTCAATATGTAGAATGTTATTTCAATAGATGGACACTGTCTATAATTATATGTATGTTATTCTAATGTGATATTTGAATAAAATTAATTGAAAAAAATTCAAAAAGAATATGGCTGATATTTTTATTTCATCACGACGAGGTTCACGACAATAAACGCAATTGCATCTTCTGAAAGCGTTAAATATATGTAATTATCAAAATATGTACAATAATTATATTCAGTTGCATATACGATCTTCCTCTTATGTGGACACAAGTATATTAAATATATATATATATATATATATATATATATATATATATATATATATATATATATATATATATATATAGATATATATATATATATATATATATACATATATATATATATATATATATATATATATATATATATATATATATATATATATATATACATATACATACATATATAACGTCATTCATCTCTCATCCTCTCATGCGTAGCCCCAAAGGTCGTGAAGCAAAACAACAAGACATTCACGATCTTATATTCACAGTACCGAGGTAGGAAGGAATCGGTCGTGGCCTCATAGTGGGGTACCATATCCCAGTATTCACTCCAACTTTTGTGAGATGCACCCTCCGAACGATCCTACCTTTCATCATCGGCCTCCACTGGGGAACAGTGACTTTGAGGCAAGTTTTAAATGTTGATGACAAAGAATAAAATAATCACTTCAACGATAAAGACAAAGACAACGACAAAGAGGATGCACCTCAGTCAGGATAGTCGACCATGGCTGGACTCGAACTCCGTCTTCTGAATGACGATTGATTTAGGTTATAGTTGATGGTGTCCACAACAACAACAACATGGGGTGACATAGGTCGATGATCCCACGAATAGTGGCTGGTGAAACTTACCGATCACTCACTATCGTAGCACCACTCTCCTGCCTGCACTTGTCCAGCACTTGATCAGAGCACCAAATGCTATGCACTTGATTAGAGCTATAAGTGCTATCCACTTGATTAGAGCACCAAGTGCTATGCACTTGTATATGTGACTATGCACTATGTGCTATGACTAGTACATAGAGCGTTATATATGCACTTGGTTCTATCACTGAGTGCCATGCACTTGGGCGGCACTTATGAAGAACATCAAGCGTTGTATGCACTTGGTCAGAGCACTTAGTGCCAAGATGCACTGTGGACACATGGAGGTCTAGACACGCACTGCCCGTCTGTCTGTCGAATCAGCTGCATGCGGGCCGACACACAGGTGCGAGAGAGAGACAAACACATGTGGCGTGCGCAACACACAACAAGACAGACATAGAGGAGGGGGGGGGAGGGGGGCAGAGAAAAAGAGAGAGGGACAGAAGGGAGAGAGAGAGAGAGAGAGGGAGGGGAGAGAGAGTGGGAGAGTGTGGGTGTGTGTGTGCGTTTGTGTGTGTGAAAGAGAGCTGAGGAGATAATGGAGAGATGTAGAGGGAGAGAGACAGAGAGAGAGAGAAAGAGAGAGAGAGAGAGTGTGAGAGAGAAAAAGAGAGAGAGAGAGAGTGTGAGAGAGAGAGAAAGAGAGAGAGAGACAGAGAGAGAGAGAGAGAAAGAGAGTGTGAGAGAGAGAGAGAGAGAGAGAGAGAAAGAGAGTGTGAGAGAGAGAGAGAGAGAGAGAGAGAGAGAGAGAGAGAATAGTAATCACACGTGGGGCACCGCGGTGTGCTAGAAGGACCTCTCCACGTTATACATCATACATGCAGCGCAATGGAAAAAAAATATTCATTTATATTCAAAGTTATGTCACAGATAGGCCTAAAAGAAAGCTATTATAAGACAATTACAATAATATTGTCTAGAAATCAACGATTAAAATCACAATTATTACTATCAAAATCTATAGAATATGGAAAAAAGTTAATGAAAACAAAAAGTTGCGTAGCTTCAGTCAACGAAAGCACTGTTTTAGAAACTGCCTCCCGTTGGGCGTGGGTTCCAGCTCGTGGGTTCGAGGCTTGAGTTTTCTTAAACGTATTTCACTTATCATCACTTCGCTCAGACGTATACCCCGAATAACCTAGCTGTTGATGGGGGTTTGTTATGCAAATAATAATCGATAATCAAACAGTTCTGAGAAAAAGTGTATATTCGGTCTCTACTTGCAATATGTACACCCCCCCCCCCCTGTTCAATGTCCACCCAATCACGTGCACGAGTTTCTGTGATGACGCCGAAATAACGGCAGCTTATATTTCAATCAAGCAAAGACACGCCGAACAGTTGTTGTTTTTTCTCGAAATCTAAATGAACTCAAGTCGACTCAATCAAAGGATACCCGATAAATGCCTAAAGCACGGTGTGAAAATCACGAGCGATTCCAGTCGTCACAATTGTCCAATTAAAATAGCCAACTCACACGGACCACGATCCAACTGCAATTGACAACTCGGTAAACGTCAATTTCGCACGGTATTATTGAAGCAGCCAATAATGACTTGAGTGAAAATATAATTCAACGTGATTCGGTATATTCGATATGTACGCTCGAAGGTAGAAGTGACTAGCATGACGGCATACGTGATGTCACTCATTTACTACATTCCCATTGGTTGTCATGCCGTTAGTTGACCGTTGTGACGTTGACGTTTATGGAAACTCTCCCAAGCCTCAACAAACAAGTTGTCCCAATCGCAAGTTGACTTGGCCAACTAGTGCGAAATTGGCCGTGTGTACGTGACACCATCACGACTGGACAGAAAGGGCTTCTGAAAAGGCCACCCAATCGGGGGATTATAGCGAAAGAAAACTAATAGGAATGTAGTAAATGTGTACCGCCATGTCTGTCATCTGCTAGTAACTCTGATCTTCGATCTTATAAATATAGAATAGGCCTACATCGAAATTCGATTATATATTGACTCATTGGTTGCTTCATTTATGCAGCGCAAAATCGACATTCATCACCTAGTTGTCGAAGATTACAATTGGATTGCGATAAATATGAGTAGACACAAGTTTGGTTGGTCATATCAGCGGAACTGCAGGTTGACTTAACGACCTAGTCTATCCTAAACCAATGTAATCATAAACCTAAAACAATGATAAAACTGGCAAACCGCGACGTTGCCAGGACAAGTAGGCCTACTTCTGGTCTGTCAAATGACAACCGGAAGTCCATGTGGTACATGTGGCAACTCTGGGGGTTCACGTAAGTTATAGGTTAGATTAACTAGGAAAACGCAGCACTTGCGTTATAGGTGAGACGTTTATTTTCATTACACGAAAGCTCTTTACCTATGAGCACTAAGCACACACCTTGATTTAGAAACTATCAAGTCTAGTCACGCACACTGCCTGCTTTATCCCTAACAAACGTAAAAAGCTATATGTCGAATGTTTTCAATTTATTCAACATATTATCTTGAAAACGCCCGAAAAAAAATCTCCCCAAACTTGGAAGAAAAATGTATTAAATAATTCGGTGAGAATTTTTTTTCGATTGATTGAAATTAAAAATTTGGAAATCTACCCAATACTATTCTGACGGGGTTTTTACCAAATTTTAATTTTTTCCAAAAAGTGTCGAACCGATTATGCTGAAAAATAATTATGATCTATGATGGTATGACACTAATGTACCGGTACAGTTGAAGTTTGGAGTCGATTGGTTTTGTCTGACCTGTAGGCTATGCGGCGCATAAAAAAAACATGAAAAATAACATGATTAGCTCAAAATGGTATAATATGGGTTAGTTATAGTCAGGCTGATTCAGACCAGTTATATCGGGAATTAAAAAATTCGGGAATATCGGGAATTAATTCAGGATGCATTCGATAACAGTAACAACAACAATTTATTGAAGAGCATAATCCGAAGACCACAGGCTGCCGAAATAAAGACTTGATAAAGGTTCAATTAGACCACTTGTAAAACCACGAAAGAAGAAGGTATCATTCAGGACCTTGTTTACAATATAAGAAATGCAAATACAACTTTGACTCCGAATTATATACATTCATTCATATCCTGTTCATTGCTGGAGTCATCAACAGACTATATAGTGAGCGATTCCAGCATGTAAAGGGGGTTGGCAAGAAAGAGGAAAGTAAGAGAAGTTTCAAGAAAAGTAGATGAAAACTAAGAAAAGTAGTGAAGGTGAAAAATCAAAAGCTCAGCTCTCCCCTCCACACACTCCTGCCAGCAAATGGCATCCTCTCAACCAAGACGGTTCGGTCTGAGCTCTCACTCCAGACCCTATCGCCATTGCATGGTGACCCTATGAACAAATCAATCACTCCCAATCACTCCCGATGATAGCTCTGGAGATCACGGGGCCACACAAGTCCCCACACCGTCTCAAGATGTTCCGATCCTTCGAGGGGGGCATAGAGATTAGATGTATGTATAGAATTACCAAAGTGTTTGCAATCATTTAGTTGTTGGTCGAACTTCTTCTATCGCGGACATAAGTACACATGCACGCGTGAATCACAGTGAACGCGGTGCAGTGTAATCTAAATGTTAGGCGGGCCAAACTGAAACACTTCCTGTCGACCGCGTGTTTATCTCCTCCAGACTGACTTCCTGCTATAAAACACAGCATACAGGAAGCTCGAACACTGGCGACCTGGTGTTCCTGCATGACGGGACTACAGTCACGGGGCTAGAGTATACCGGGGCTATAGGCTACCGGAACTAGAATATCGGGGCTAGAGTACCGAGGCTAGAGTACCGGGGCTAAAGTATCGAAGCTGGAGTATCGGGGCTAGAGTACCGGGACTAGAGTATTGGGGCTAGAGTACCGAGGCTCGAGTACTGGTACTAGAGTACCGGGGCTAGAGTACCGGGGCTAAAGTACCGAAGCTAGAGTATCGGGGCTAGAGAACCGGGGTTCGAGTACCGGGACTAGAGTACTAGGGCTGAAGTATCGGAGCTAGAGTATCGGGTCTAGAGTACCGAGGCTAAAGTATCGGAGCTAGAGTATCGTGACTAGAGTACCGGGTGCCAAAGTATAGGAGCTAGAGTATCGGGACTAGAGTACCGAAGCTAGAGTACCGGGGCTAGAGAATAGGGACTAAAGTACCAGGGCTACAGAACCGGGGCTGCAGTGGCTATATACATTCGAGGCCTGCGGAGCGCGAGAATTTTTCTGCAAGTCAGTTTTTAAATGGAACTATAAATAATAGTTAGGCCTATATAAGTCGAAACATTTGTGTCGGTAATTTCGTTACAACGATCAAATTGAAGAAAAAATTAATCTTCACCAGTTACCTACGCTCGAGACAACATTTAGTATTATTTTGTTTTTAAAAAATGTTACTACGCCGGGAATCCAACAGTCGTCCCCGAGAGACAGCGATGTTGACCATAGCGCTAGTTCTTTCCATTTCTCTCCATTCCGACCAACGTCCACCTTCCACTCCAATTCTCTCCACTGCTTTCAACTTCATCACCCATACTGCCACCTTTCACTTGAAACCAACATTATAGTATATATAGCAGAGCAGTAGTTCGCATCGGTTCCATTTGATCGGGGGCGAGTATATATTGTTTTAGCAAACAGCTCATGCAGGCACACATGTTCGTGCGGAAATATTCAAGTGCATGGTAACTGTTTGGTATTTGGATTGTATCTCGAGCATAGTGTTATGGAGACCGCGATGGAGACCATAGATTCTGCTAAATACTACACAGATACCAAACGATCTGTATAAAATGTAGATATATTCATACTCGGAATGTTGGCTTGGCTCATACGTCTGATAAAATCTCTTGAACTTACAACTCTTTTAATCGTTCTCGTTCACCTGCTGTCTCGAACTCATCTCTTGTTATTTATTCCTTTTTAATGCATTCTTCTATTACGTCAATCTATCATGTGTCACATAACTTTATACAATAAAACTACACATGACTTTGTTCATTGTCTCGGTGTGTTAGTCTACTTTGTACGCTTACAGTGAGATGAAGGGGCCGATCGCCCGTCTCCCCTATCCCCTAGGAATGCCGACGAGGCGTGTCGAGCTCGTCGTGTAGAAAGGTCACGATAGGACTCGACCTTGCAACAGTTGACCTGTGAGACCCGGGATTGATTCCTGGACACGACAGTGACCCTTGCCGGTCACTACTGCACGGTCATAGAACACGTACGTATATAATAATCATACGAACACTCGTTGAATAAACCTCTTCTATTTTCAAAGTTGGGTATAGGAACTTAACGATGGGAACGCGTTATTGGGAACGCGTTCCTTTTCGGGAATTTTGATGAAATGCGTTCCCAACTTCCTATATTATAAAGCAGCAACTTTTAAAGGCATCACGTTACTTTTTATCGGTAACGAGGTAGGCCTACGAAATTTACGTTCTCTTTAAGGTTTATTTGTACGATGGATGAAATATTTTGTCTTTGACCCTTTGTCTCACACGTTATTTGTCTCGACCCAATCCCTTATCCCTACTGTCCATCCACGAATCTTATCATTTACAGGCGTATTTCATGGTATTTCCCTGTATAACATATCATCATGCGATCTTTTCGTACGTTGTCGTAGTTGGATGGCTCGAATTAACCTATAGGTTCAGTGTGAGGGGTTAGAGAGAAATATCAATACGCGTATATCCCGCTGATACATTCCAAGAAAATCATCACTACCTGGTGACACCACCAATAGCTATAATGAAAATGATATTATTTTCAAGACGTATCTAGGGTTGATACTATAGCGAGATTTGTGTAAACACAAGAGGCCTACATCCCACTTCAGTGTTCCATCTCGACTCTAATCGAATTACTATTTAAAAAATTGGTGTTGTGGACGTTTTTTTGTCAATAATCATCGAACTATAATTGAATTGACTGTGATGACTGTTTCAACATCGGTGGGGGGGGGGGGAGAATCTTTTGCTTTGTAACATTTTAAAACCCATGAAACTCAAACAAAAAACTCCGCTTCGATAACTTTCTTGAAGAAACTTAAATTTTGGGGGAACTTTAGAGTTCCTTTTTTCTGAGGAAAAAACGGTAACTTTTAGGAAAGTTACTAGGAAAGTTAAAGGAAACGGTGACTATAGTTCCTTTCTGAATCGAGCAACGGGAATTGGAACTATTTTTTTTACTTGAGGAACTTACCCAACACGGTATATTTTATCTCATTCAAATTAGGTATCACGACACACGATGTAATGATAACTAAGATCTATTGGCGTCGAATAAATGATTAATGGGATGGTGAGGTGACGGTATCATTACGTATTGGGGAGGATAGTGGGAAGGAAGCAGTCGCGGTCTATATTGTATAGGAACCACCTCGGCGTAAGCCTACATTATACAGAGGCAAACCACGAAAAAAAAACTGTAAAGATGGACGGTGGCGGGCCGGTTCGATATGCCCCTCACCTCACGGATCACATGAAGCGAGCGCGTTATAATCTGGGAGGATTTAATACTACACCATATTAAATGCACTGAGCTACGTACAAGCGGACAAACATCGTTAGAAAAACGAACAACTCGGTTCACTATTCAAGAGTGCATGGAAGTCATTTTAGCAATCAGTTTGTTGGTGAGAACCTTTCAACGATATGATCAAAATTCCAATACGGTAAAAACACAGATAATTCCAATAACTTCAAGATGATGTCAAACGAAATGATTAACCTTGGATTCTAACATCGTCAGAGGTATGGGCAGAGGTATATATTATATATTAGGTATATATATTATCGTCAGAGGTATATAAAAAAGTAATTTTTGGCTGTGTACGTGAGAAAATAAGCCGTATAAGTTGAATGGTTTTTAATTAATTATATACTATATCGAAATTGAAAATAACAATTTTATGTGTTCGCTGTATTGTAATTTTGTTGCAACTCATCTTTCGAAAATATCATTATAGGCCGGGCCCATTTCACCAAGTCGACGCAAAAAGACATGTTTAAGCGAAAAAAAAGTTACATGAATATACATTTCGAGTAATTGCAATTTTTGAAATAATTCTATACAGTATCGTAATAGGATATATATCGATTGAGGTTCATCAGAAAAGTTTACAATAATAATAATTCGAGAGAGCGAGAGAGAAACAAGAGATAGAGAGAGAGAAAAACGAGAAGTTGACCTCAGATTGTGTAACACAGCTCGATCTGTTATTGTAGTTTGGAGCGCCTGTAAACAAGACTCAAGGTATCTTGTGATGCGATGCGTAACAAAAGTCGCACTTCCAGTCTCCCTATATATAACACCCAATGGCGTAACAAGACAAGACGAGACAGGAGTGCAAAATGTAAAATGGGCCCTCCCCCTCTTTTCCTCAATTGGCGAAGTCCCGAAAAGTAGAAAAATTGTGCAAATTGTGCTTCCAATTTGTGATTCAAATTTTCTTTGAATTTCCATACCATTTATTGCACATAAATTATTCCGCTCACTTATTGATTGTTATTAAAATTCCTTCGCCTTACTTTTTGCTTTTCAAAAATTTCTACATCACTAAAATGAATCCGTCTTGTTCTCTCAGGTTCAATTAATAAAATTGAACCCGCAATGAGTCTCGTTTATATAACAAAATAATATATATATATATATATATACACTGGAAACAATAAATTATAAATTGGGCCAGTTTCAGTGGGCCCCCCAAAGTAAATTTAGTCGTGGGCCCCTGTGCCACTGCACCGTTTGCACCGCCGATATTTACGCCACTGATAACACCTCTACCGAAGTCTTCTAATTCACCTAGATCGTCTAGGCCTATCCTAGATGATCTGGTTTACAGGCTACAGAAAGCCGAGTGAAGAGCTTGAACTATAAGATCTATTAGCGTCGGTCGGAAGATCAAATATGAAAGGTTATTTTATTCGGTGTTCTGGAGAGTGGGAAGAAATCACATGGGAAGAACGGTACCGGTAGAGAAATCACGATGCACCTCCGTCAGGAAGGTCGACCATGATGGGAATGGAACCCCGGTCTTCTAAATGACGGCACAACGCGTCAACGACTGATGAATCCGTCTCACTCAGGATGGTCGACCATGACAGGAATCGAACCCCGGTCTTCTGAATGGCGGTTCAACGCTCTAGCGGCTGGTCCACCCGTCTCAGAGTTATCCACGAAAGAAGGTGTCGTCGAACAACTAAATTACTGGAAAAACATCGGTACAATTACATTAATCGCGCACTTTGTACGAATATCTAGCGCTTTTGAAAGATGCAGTTGCATTTCTTATCGCACGTCTCGTCCTAAAATATGTGAAGGTAAAAATACCACCGCTAAACAAATTTAAGAGTCCATAGTAGTCGATTTAGAAAAATATCATATTTTCGTGATAATTTTTGAACGGTATGAGATATCAAGATACAAAGGAAACACAGTTGTTTTCAATACCTTCAAGATGGTATACAATTCAACTATTTGTTTACTCAATGTCGCATAATTGTCAAACGTTTACGGCTAAGTAATGTGCTTTTTTAGCCGTATAGACTTGTCAATTACGCGATATGAGTTGAGTAGTTATACCTTATAAATACCATCTTGCAGGTATATTCAAAGTATCTGTGTTTCCTCCGTACTAGAATTTTGATATCTCATACCGTTCAAACGCCATCATCAAGAAACTGATATTTCGCTAAATCGACTCCCAAGGACTCATTGTGTGTTTGTTGTACTCGAGGGGTAAACAACTAGTAAATTAGGTGTACACCTGATTTCAGATTTCAAGGGATTTCAGGAAAATTTCACGGGATTTCAAGAAGATTTCAAGGGATTTTAAGAAGACTTCAAGGGATTTCAAGAAGATTTCAAGGGATTTCAGAAAGGTATCATGACAAGTGTACACCAGATTTCAGGAGTGTTTAACCCCTCGGTTGTACTCTTAGACTGCCTTCTTCTGTGGATGCCTATACATATATAGTACATTAATCAATATCTTATATATAGCAACACTTTGATATTGATTATTATTGACTACAACATAAATCAGTCCCTGAGAGCAGAGCGTTATACCCCCCCCCCCCCCTGCCCTCGTGACGTATTGATTATTTCTCCACCAGTTCTGATATCACGCTGCTCGAGTGGCCAAAGCTATGCAGCACACGCAGCGGTTTGTTTTGTTTCAAACAATGATAAGGTGTCACAGAATCTATATGTTCAACAATTGAATAATTCACCATGAAACGGGCGCGGGGTCGAGTCTCGCTCTAATAGACATGGGTTTATATCGTTTCGATAACACCCGCTTATTCGTACCCCCATATAACCTAGCTGTTGGTGGGGTCGTGGAGCAGCATTAAAAGATGAAGCCTATATAAGATGATCATTGATGCTCCATTTCTTACCACACATCAATATTGGCTTTTACATTCAGAAATGTGAAGAGAACTGTATACGCCTATTGGGAATGGCCCTCTTTTTTCTATATATTTGCTTCTTTCGAATATTTCAAGTGACGTCACACATTGTTGTAATAAGTGGACAACAATGTCCCACAAATTGTTGTCTCCAATCACAACGTCGGTATTAGTTTGTTTGTCAACAACTTTTCTAGGTGCTTGGTAACTTGACAAACATGCTACCATTCCGTAGGTCCATTTTGTCCATTTTGTTCATATCGGGTAATAACGACGCACTGTAATGATAATTATAATTAATGATATTTATAGATGGAATATTTAACTAAGATTTATTGGCGTCGGGTGTTCTTAATAAGATGACACATGATGCGATGAGGTTTCTTATAGTAAGTGGATGGGAAGGAAGCTGTCGTGGCCCATTGTAGGAACTATCTCGACATGTACTTATAGGCTACAGAGAGAGAAAACGAGGAAAACCTATGTGAAGATGGACGGTGAGGATCCAACCGATGCACGATCCACCCTCATCTCCTGATCACATGGCGCAAGCGCGCGTTACACACTGAGCGACCAGTAGCGGTTGAACGTCTTTTTCAAGCTACTCTGCGCCGATTTATCATTTTTCAACGTTATGAAGTTTGATACGTGAAGTTGATAAGTGGAAACATCTGTGGTGGAACTAGAGTATGGTGAAAATGGCGATAGGAAGTGTTGTGCCTGGCGAGCACAACTAGTGATGGGATGTTTATAATTTTCAATCAGAAAATTTTTATTCAATAAAAATTTTTCAGAAAATTTCCAATTCATTGGCAATTTTTTGTGAATCTAATGGAATTGAATACAATTGGAATTGTGAATAGCCTACATCTGATTCATCCCCATTGATTTTTTTTTCAGTGATTTTCAAAATAAAATCATTGGATTTCAACATCTTTACTTAGTTATTCTCAATTAGGTCATTTTCAAAGGACTTTTCAAAAAAGGACAGTGCAATTGAGTACTGGCCCTACCTACGGGTGATCGCCGAGAAGTCAACACATTTAGTGAGGATCTATCAATGCATGTTCACAAACTTCAAAAAGACAGTTACCGGTATCATTTTATGTAGAGTTGTAGACCCTACTCATTTAGGGTCTTGACAATTTTGTAAGCAGCACCTTCAATGTGGTGGTTCAACAAATTGTTTTAGTATCACTAAGAGTGCATTCAAACTCAAGTTGTGATGACTTGAAAGCCATAAAATATTCATTTTTGAAAAAAACTGAACATTTTCAAGCTTTTGAAAATTTCCATGAAAATTTTTCATGAAAAAAATTTCATAATAAAATGGTGAAAATATATTATGAAGTTTGATAACCTGACCTGTGCTCATCCAACGAGTCATGGCTGGCGTTTTCCTGTTCGTTGTCTGCCAACATTACAAAACTAAACATCATCGTCGCATTAGATAATTAATTACTGCCTTCCGGGATTATTCCACATTATCATTATATATTTATTAAGAGTGCAGTGGAGTCTTGTTACCGAAATATCAGTTTTTTGGTGATAAATTCTGAACGATAACAAAAAGAAAAAAATTACTGTCAAACAATAATTGTCCTACTCTGCTTGATTTGTTATTTGTTACAGGCACTGGTTATTTATTTCAAATATTTTTTCTCCATTTTGCCATTGTTATTGTATTTTATGTAATTAGGCATACCGGTATGTAATTTTCGCTCCTTAATACTGTGGGCCTTATTATCCTTATTCATTATTATTATTTATATGAAATCTGTTCATTTAACATACTTTTCTCACATAGGATAAATTTGTATTTTGCATCTCCCCAGGAATTATTATTTCTATTTTTCCAGTAACTCCAATTTCTTTGAATTTATTTTGAATTTATTCACCGGTATATTCGCTTTCTTGCCAACTTTATAGACTATCAATCTTTATGCCCACCCAGATGAATTCCTAATCATGCGGGCAGAGCGGGCTTCTTATTCCCATATTTTTTCTATTGGCACTTTGGCAGCAGGCCTAGGCCTACAATCAACATTTTGGTAGTGCTATTTTCAAGTATTTTCAGTAGGCCCATATTTTCCAAGATGTAATATGATGAAGAATAAGAAAACAAATTGAGCTATAAGCCCATTTTTGATACGGTAGTCGGTAGTCGTACTTTAATTTTTTTCTAACTTCAATATGGTATAAGCCTGCGTTACTTAGGCCATATATATTTAACTATTTTAAAACTCATATCAACCGTCAACCGTATACAGCTGAACAAACATATATTTTAGCTGATGCGATATGACGATACGTTTTCACTCACTCACACCATTTTGTAGGCATACAAAATATCTGCGTTTTCCCAAGCCAGAATTTTGATATCTCATACCGTTTGAAAGTTATCACGAGAAAAGTGATATTACGCTAAATCGACTCTCATGGACTCTTGATGGGTTTATTTCTTCAAGATAAGGCTGGATAATAATAACCACACATTTGAATAATAATGTTATTCATCAATTACCTAATATAATTGTTTCCTTAATAGGTTGACGAGTCCAAGAAAAGATACGTTATCAATGATGATCATTATTTGTTGCTTAACGATACCTCCAGAAGCTATGCCTAGGTTATTTGGGGGTCCGTCTGCGCGGATGATGGATGTTACAGAGAAACCCACGCAAGACTCGAACTCAGGAACCAAAGCTGTATGAAGTTATTAAATATAAATATAGTAAATTACACGTATACGGTATGCCAAAAAAAAAATTACATTTCGGAAATGAAAAATTGAAAATATATTAATTACGATAATATTATCACCAAAAATCCACATTGATTTTTTTTATAATTCCAAATTCCCTAAAGAATAAAATATAGTCAAGTATTAAAAAGTCAAGTATAAATTGTAGGCCTAATGAGCGAGTATATGCAGCAAGAAAATGAATACACTTGAAGTTCATGGAGAGTGTTAGTTGGGAAGGGCAATAATACCTATAGGCCTATCATCGTTAGGTTGAAGCTGGTATGACTTTTTTTCTTCTTATTGTCATCACTTTTTTACATACAAAATAAACACACTGAACAGTAAAATAAAATCCACAGTCTCCAAGGGAGACTTGACTGTGGGAGAGAAAAAAGAATATTATAATCTGTATATTATTTAGTTCTAGATTTTATATATTGGTAGATTTATGATGATGGTTAGTCATAGTGTACTGGTATCATAGTTAGGTTGATAATATACTTGGTAACCATGGTGAGCATCAGTCAACAACCAATGGTCAACTTTCAGTACCGGTACTGGTACCTAACTAAATCAACTAGACAGTCAACTTCAGTTAACTTGACAATTAGGTTGACGAAACAGGAACTAAACTACCGGTATGCTTAAGGCTAATTTGATACAAGTAGGGGCCTATGGAGAGTAATAAGCTGCTAGATATTATAACTTGGTCTTATATGCACCATCTAGCGGCAAAGATACAACAGATCTCAAGAGGTAGTAGACTACAGTAAACTGACTACGGTAGGCCTACGTGAATTATGATGTGCAGTAAAAAATTGGTAGGCCCCACAAACGTAAAAACGTAAAATCTCTCAATTTTAGCACCTGGCTAAAAATGTTGATAGCAATAAAACAATACCGGTAGGCCTACCTACATATATAGTACCTACTTTAGGCCAACTTGATACGTTCATGCGTTTCCTCGCATGTCGTTAAACGCTCCGATAGTCGCACGAGTTGCCGCCAGGATCCAGCTCATCTTTAATAGCTATTAGTTTCATGAATATTTTTGTTCTACATATTAGGGTTGAAAACAATGATCAATACCATTGACTATGATCCATATTTTTTAAAACGTTACGATCATCAATTCAGAGTTCACCATACGATATTTTTGATTATCGAAACTATCTTTTGATCCTTTCACATTACTTTCGGTGACCAAAATTAAAGGGTTTGGAATGCAATGAACTGGCAAAACATAAATTGAAACAATTGAACAATTACAAAATTCATTACTGAAGACACATGTTTCGTGTTTCGTGAAGATGAGATGGCCCAGCTCAGATCGGCTGACATACTGCAGACAAAGGACTTCCTAAACACCATTTAGGCCTACGCTTATCATCACTTCCTAGTTTCATAATCACCTGCTCATTTGTAACCCATATAACGTAGCTGTTGGTGGGGTACGATGATTGTATGATTACGTTTCTCTATTTTTTGGAGGGGGTCAGATGATAATCCTCGAGTTAGAATATTATTGAGAGCAAGTCTAGACCTACACGTAGACGTAGGGTAAAATTGTGTCATGCTTGTCTGGCCTATAACATGGTTAGGTCTAGACCTATTAGGTTTGGTGATGGTGATTTGACAGTTTGGGCAATGATTTGGGTAAGGTAGGTCCAAGGGGCTAGACTTGAACGGTAAAATTAGTCTTGCTGTCCATTCGATAAAAATAGTAGAACCTAACTATCACTCTTCAGATCAGCATGATAAAATTTTATGCTGTGTAGCGCCTAGGCTTAGGTCTATACCAGACTTATTGCCAAGCAAAGTATGTATAGGCCTAGGATCTAGCATTGATATAATAACCATACTTGGGCTATAAAATCAATTGCCCTAGCCAAGTGTCAGTTCAATTGAACAACTTGGGTTTCTTCAAGAGATTTTTGTAGGATGATATCAATGCAACTGAGAAACTTGACTCGAACAAATTTCTTCGCAAGTGGTTTTTGCCACAACAATGTTAGGCCTACATAGCAGAGCTAAGCCTAGGTGTAGTATAGGCTCTAGGCTCACACAGTCTAGTCAACAGACAGGCCACTAACCTTACTCAGCACGATCCGAAGCGCAGCTAAACAGCGACTCGTGCAAGCTTCCAAATACACCTTCTACTCCTCATGGCACTATTAAAACTATGTATTTTCCCTCAAATATCCACCGATTTACTCGAATATAATCATATTGATGTTCTTTCCATTCGTTTTATACTAGAATTATTAATTCAAAGGCGACCTGTCAAAACGGAGTACACAATAACACAGCCAGTATGACTTCTTGTCCAATGAGCATGCTCAAGTTTAGCAGGTTGAGCAATATAAAAAACATAATGTTACTAGCATTCACGAGCTTAGGTTGGGCATTCTGTAAGTTGAACAATCTGATTTAAAAGTAATAAATTGTATTGCTTTAATTTTGATACACACAATTGGATTCAGAATTATTGAAAATATGTTATGGCTATTCATTTTATATCATTGATTGATGGAAATATACCAATTTGATTTCTAAAATTTATAAAAAGAATTATATTTTTTATTCTCAAAATACTATTGTTTGAAAAGAAATGTGACAATCCCTTGCTATTTGAACACGTTGGCATATGAAAGTGGTGCCATCTTTTGACCACGGTACAACTTTTGAATGGAGTAGAAAATGCATAAGGATTCGTGCAAAGATGAATGCCCTTCCTAATTTCCACACATATGCATTTCTACTCCATTACAAAGTTTGCTTGGTCAAAACGTTTTATATCAACAATTGTATAATTATGCATTTCATTACATCAATGTATTAGTAGATTATTTTTTTTCAACATTTTCCGCCCAGCCAAATCTTATGAGGTTTTTAGAAACTTTCAGATGATTTTTCTCAAAATCGGTCCAACCGATTCATTCCAAAAACTATACAGTTCCAAGTTGGATAAGTTTGCGTGTTCAGAAAAAGTTTCATGTCGATCAGTCAAACCTTGCAACCTGTGGAGTGCTTGCAAAAAAAAAAAAAACACAGACAAAGCCATATAAGAGTGGGATGGAGACTTTGCTACGCTCATCTGATAAAAATCCACTCAATTTTATTCTTATCTAGGTGTTTTTATTTTCAATATTATTTTCCAAAAAAGTGCTTCCAAGATTTTGCTCAAAAACAATAGGTATTCTGCTATGACAACAATCTCCAGAAAAAGTTTCAATTCAATCGCTTACTTTGACCATCTTTGACTGACCTAGCTACATGCATTGCCGTTAGTAAAAAAATAAATACATACGCTATATTGAATTTTGATCTGAAGATTTAGAATTCTCATTAAAGAGCTCATGTTATTGATTGTATTCAATGAATAGATAAATCGATTATAATCATGAATAAACCTATCTAGGAGGCATTGTCATCTAGAATATGACCAAATATAAATACGGAGAGAATGCAAGTTATCGTTGCAGTGCGTCATCAGGATCAAGGTCAACTCAAGGTCAGCCCGCCGAGCCTGGGTGAGATGAGTGTGAACGCCAGCATTAGTGGCACATATACACTGACAGAACTGGGTAACATGTATAATAATAATTCTGGTTGTACCAATTGATAAGCAAATAATTGCAAATAAGCAGAAACTAGCCAACTAACTTGTCATCATCCTTGGTTACTTACGTTGTTTTCGTACTTTGACAAATAATCAATTAATTACTTTTGTCAGTTGGTACAACTGGCCATTATTAAGGTAAAAAAGAGTCGATTGTCATTTTTCACAAAAAATATGAGCACAAGAACAGTTCCAAGTCAGTTAATTAAGGTCTGTTCATTTTTTTAATAATAAGATTGATCAAGTAATAATTACCTCATGGAGCTGTCATCATTACCATTACCATATATATATTACCATACTCATTACCATTGATTACCAATGATAATTTTGTACTGTAATTGATAATTAGCATACACATTTTCATTTCTATCCAAATCCCATGAAAAAATCAAAATTCCTGTTGTGAAAGTGACTGTGATAGGATTGTGACAGTGACAGGACAAGACTGTGAACAAGGAGCATACAAAGCCAACATATATATATATATATATATATATGACAATTATCAAGATATTGTATATTTTCTTCCGTTGTCATACAATATTACAATAAAACCATAGAAGGATTAATAATATGCCACACGTGTGTTAAGTTATGGCTCAACATTCAACACCCATTAATACTATATAAAGAGTTCAAAAGTCAACGTTATTCTATTGAGAAGTAAGCCTACATGATACATCATACAGTTAGCCTACGACAACGCTCTAAATATCATGTATTACACTCTAGTTATATCTTGACAAGCAACATATTGCCTCAACAACCAACCGCCATTGACAAGTAACAGCTTTTTGGCTCTCTCGACCAATCGGTACTGTCGACCAGACAACTTTTGAAACTAGTGCAAGTGTTCTATTTTCGAAATAGAAATATCAATTTTGAATGAGAACGATCCATTATTTTTCTGTGCTCCGCTTGAGAAACGGAATCTTTTTCCGCATGGTCGATGTTCAAATATTTTGTGTGTACTTGGCCTATCTTTATGGTACAAAATATTTAATTAATAGTAATAATTATAACTACTATTTCATGTTGTCAACAAGTATTGTAAAATATGATTCGATCTAGCACCAAGTAGTTGAGCGTACACGATACGACATCGCGTCAAGCGATCGGATGCCGCTGCGCTTTCATTAAATTCAAACGAAAACCCACGCTTTGTGTAGGCCTACTAAAACTTTTACACCATGGCCGAGAAAATGAAAATAAATACTCTTTCAACATTACGACCAGACTATCGTGCATTGTTGAAAGATAATGCCAATATAAAGCACATTATTGTTGCAAAATGTTGCCAAATCTAGCCAAGTTCTTCCGTCAAGATATTTGTCGGGCGATTACAACAGGCGGTATTCACACGAGACGGAACGAGAGGTGATTACAAGAAATGGTCCCGAGATGGTAATCTGAGAAACTCTATCACCTACACTATTATCATCATCAAAGCTACACGACCACAAAGTGCAAGTTACCGACTTCAGAAATCCAAAGCAACGAGGCAAATAATATGTTCAACTTTACCTGATTTGATGATTATTATTGTTTGCTTAATGATCTCACTTGGAGCTAAATTATTTGCGGGTAAAAATGAGGGACGATGGAGAAATGATTTGTCCGTGAACCCATGTCTCATACGACCGGCTTGACTAACCGGGCGTTGATATCTATTTCAATTTGTATCGTTTTTCCAAAGTCATTTTGAGTTCAAGCAAGCAGTTTCCTTACACTTTGCAGTTTTTTTTAGTTAAATTTGCCTACGAGTATGTAATATTCTACATGAATATAATAATAATGATGTTTACAAATAAAACTGGATCATATCTAAAACACTATATAAATATTATATTAAAACATCAATATTTCAATATAATATAGAATATAAAATGACCTAACGATGAGATGGCGAATGTTAACTCAACATGCTTGTCAGGTAGACCACTGTACCAGGCTATTTACAGACACACGATAAAAGCGAGAGACATAGAAACATTTACTAGCAGCCTAGAACATTCATTTATTCGTTGGTGTTTTCATTCAACGTTGCCGTAGGCGATAGATACAATTCCTAGACTCTTTGTTTCATTTTGCAATACATGGTCACCCTGGAGTACAGAAGTGGGCGTAAGAGTTGGGCCCATTTGAACATTGCGTGCCGTGTCTCGAGGTATCCATCTATCGTCTACGAAGTTACGGTAATCATGAAATTGAGCTTAAATATAATTTGGCGTTTTATTTCTACGATAACGAAGCCGTTCAAGTGCTAAGAATAAAAGTAGCTATCGTACTTTACGATCTGAGAATTCATTAGAGTATTGCTTTGGACTGGAATATTGTGATTTCATAGATCAATTAGTTAAAATTCCAGTATGAATAAAAAATATTCATTTTATTTTTCAATATCCTAGTTTCGATAATTTGTACATGAATGTGAGATGGCTGGCATGGAATCTTGTTCATTCGGACAAACAATCTGACCGTCTGTTTTTTATTATACACCATCGATTGAAATCGTGAATAATGGAAACCACAGGGACACTTTTGACACAACTTCTTTATGAAAAGAAGAATAAATATGAAACCCAATAAGTGGATATGAAAACTGATGATTATAAATAATGAAAAGTGAAAGACGTATCTTACTATAAATTGAGCAAATTGGCCCGTCATTTATTGATACGTCTTGCTTACATCCAGTCACAAATTTTCTTACTTTCGTGTGTCATATATCATTATTATTTTATTCACTTTTTGACTCTTTCTACTTTGATCTGTTCAATGAATCATATATGAATTGCAATATGTAAATTATAGAAAAAGATGAAAATGCATATAACTGATTAAATGAAGAGCTTTTGAAATGTTTTTTTGTCCAAATTAGAATACAAAACATATCTAATGTCAAGTTATGTATTTTTGTAGTTTCCGTATATGTTGACGTTGGAAAATATATCCACATTGCTTGATGGACGAATGAACGAGATTCCAGCGAATATCCTGAGCCGTTCAAAAAGTCAAACTACTTTATCGACTGATCTAAGCCAACGGCCTTGGAATAATCCGTCGGCTATGGAATAATACTTGTAATACTTGCATTCAGAAAAGAAAGTCTCATACCAACACTATAATCATAGAACAAAACTTCAGTCATTACGAAGAAACTCACCACAACTATGAACAATCAACATGTTTTAACGTTGCAATTACATTTCAAATTGTAAATCTCATTCTGATAAATTATTGAGGGCTAAAAAATTGTACAGCTCTACAAATATAATAGTGATATTTGTTTTTGTCATGTTGGTAGACGACCTTCTTTCGTGGATACAAGTGTAGAAACAATCAAGCCTACTGGATACATATCACTAATTTAGTCCCTTATCGACTAAACACATCCAGTAAGCTGTGGCCGTTGCTACGGCAACAATCCTTCATTTGAACAAATAAAACAATGAGGTTTTTTGATTGTTGTTTGTTTGGGTCCCATTTTGTACGATGAAAACTACATAGTTAGCTAGCTCGTCTGTACGAGTATAGAGATGAGTTGAATGAGCTGCGTTTCAACACAGTTGCTTGCGTGTTAGTCAGGCTATTAGCATACATGTGCGTACGATAGTGGATCGCAGACTGTGACGTTCGTTACTTTTAACTTGAATATATTTATGATAAGATCATCCTTGGAGTGAAACATCAGAACGATCCTATCTTGTCATCCATAATCCTCATTACAGAACAATAACTGTCACAAGTTTTCCGTTTCACAATTAATACATTTGTTGATCAAGTGATAATTAGCAAATTAATGTGTTACAGTATTAGTTATTAGTTACTTTCCATTACCAATGATATCTTTGAACATTAATTGACAATTAGCTTGAGCAAGCCATCTTTATTATTTGTTGAATGCAGTTTTCATAAACATGTAAAATGTTTGTAAGCACTGAAAGAGAAACTGTCAAAATATGTTGATGAATGATTCAATAAAATGGTGACCATAGATAAAAAAAAAGTCAAAGATGTTCGGACCACCAAATAAAAAGAGTATTTATAATGATACAACTATATGAAAGATAATATATTGATGATATATGATTTAAAAGAACAATTTTCCATTTAATTTTTGATAGCTTTTGTTACATGAATGTACATACAGTTTTGTATTCCCAACTGGCCATCTTTTTTTTTTATCCAAGTTTTCTCCAGCTGATGGCATTGCAAGAGTACAAATGAATTCATGAAAGATATAAAGGAGCGTGTTTAAGAGTGGAAAATTCTCAATTTGTTCAATTTCAATAGCTTTTATGTTATTTATTTTATTTGACAATAGATTAATACCTGTATCCTCAAGTAGTTATTTCCACTGACACGTTACTGCTCTGTTGTACACCATTCGTCTATAATTAAAAGTTCGAGCGTGAATAATATAGTACTTTCCGTTTCGATATATTCATAAGCAATGTATCTAGCAATAAAATCACAAGACCAACAGACAAAGTTTTGTTTTGAAATAACGAATATCGTCGTGAAATGCCGTATGAATCCACTGTCGTATGCGACAACGTCCTTGAACCAGCAGCTTACCACAAACAAGTTGGACGAAGGACTTGTTCGTGGTAAGCTGCTGGTCAAGTCACTATCACAACCCATGCTAGTTATTGACTGAAATAAGTTATTGTTTCAAACGACAGCTCCAGTGTGAATACACTTCTACGATGGCTGCAGTATAGTACCAGAATTGTTGAAACAATGTCCCGACAAGCTACTTAGTACTGATCTAATGGGGACGAGCGTGCGTTACTACTTCTCCATATATTTTTAATCAATAAGTTATGCCAGAAAAGAGAATTAAAAAAAAAATGCGAGTCTTTCGAAATTTTGAGCTAAATTTGATTAAAAGTGGTTGAATTGACTTCGTGCTAAGCCTACAGTTCCAAGTTGGATAAGTCTGCATGACCATGAAAACCATTCATTTTCATCAGTCACATTGTGTGACCTGTGGAGTGCACACATAAAAATAAACAAACATACAAATAAACAAACAGAGAAAGGCTCACCCTGGACAACAGTGCTCATGCTTATCCAACTAGGCATTATGAATATTCCATTCAATTACTTTTTCAATTTTCATTTTCATTTCATTTCAAAGAAGAACTTGAAAGAAAATGCTATACAAGTCCAACTGAGTCACAGGCGAACACCCGCTCAATTAAATTGAAGAGAAAAACAATCTCATCGAGATCGATAAAATATCAAGAGGAATCAGAACGCACACGCGTCGCACCCCCGTGTCAGTATAAAAAAAAAAACAGTCGACGAGGAGACGTTTATAGACGTTCCGTGACGAACGTTTTGATCTCTGCGTTCGTGTTTTCGCGTCTCACCGCGTACGAGAGCAGGATGCCCAACGCGACCAACACCATCGCCAGCGCGTTCATCACGATACCTTCCTCGGGCATCGCGCTGTATTCGTCACTGTGAATCACACAAGCAGGCAGGCCAACTGTTATATACAATACCATCACATTCCACCAGGGGGGGGGGGGGGAAGAGATACGCTACCAGTGCTGCCAATCGATAGTGTTACCAGACAAACAAACACCCAGTTTTAAGCGGCCTTTATCTAAAGAATAATTTGATTAAAATTTCCCAACACGAGTGATCTTATTGTTTCATCATTCATAAACTCATTAGTTTACAATCAGTTCATCAAATGAATACATCTGGAGTACGGTATTTCTTTTGGTGTGGTACCCCCGTCAGAACGATCCTACCACGACATCCTCAGCAATAATTACATACTTGAATTCAGTTACCGGTAAAAAAATTAGTTTCGATCCACAATTCAGATGTGATATCTGGAGGGAGAAAAATGAAAAGTACATCAAAAACAAATCACAGTACCTAAATCATAGTGTCATCAATAAATTACCAACACAACGGTTATATACATTAGGCTATTCATTCACAGATCACCTTCAACAATCATAAAACATTGTTTTCCAAACTTGACATGAAGTCATTGTTTCCCTAAGAAGATGGAGGGTGAAAGTTTATTGATGAACATGATGAAACAAATATTCAAATAATTTGAATAATTGAATTTCCAGTAGTTATATCCATTAGTATTACAATACATTATATTTAATGGACTATATATATATATATATAATATTGTATATAAAATAAAACAGTTTGGAAAGATCCTGAAAGGATTCAATATAAAATAAATATAATACTAATGGTCCACAATTAGTGAAAATCAACTCTTTATCTATGAAACTCGAAGTATAATGTAGTTAAAAAAGTACTTTCATTTCGCCAATAGATCTTAGTAATCATTACAGTGCGTCGTTAAAACCCCCCAGTACTTTCATGAATTATTGGGAAATTGGAGTCTTTTAATTATAACCCAACCATTTGTATGAACTCAACTGGTAGTGAAAAAAATATAAAACCCAGAGAATTCGTTAATCTATTGCTAAAAAGTAAAAACGTTTCCAATGCTACAAAAGCCATCACCAAAAGCTGTTGTTGCCACAGTAACCCAGTGGAACAAGAACCTACAAGCTGTTGTTGCCACGGGAACCCAGAGCAACAAGAACCTGCAAGCTCCGTTGTTGGCATGGTAACCGTACCTCTGACCCAGTCATCAACAGAGCTCTACGTTGTTAAGTGCGTTAGTCAAAAACTGCCAACACCGACTACAAGTGCAATAAGCTAGAGAGAGAGAAGAGACGTGATTCATAATTAGTGAGAGAGAAAGAGAGAAAATGAGAGATTCAGCACACACACACACACACACACACACACACACATATATGGAAACATCATCGTTTTATACAGTGGGATAGTATTGAAAATTGTAGCAGGATCATTTGTCAACGTAATTGTCAAGATACTTTACGTGTCTGATAGTCGTGTAAGCATTCACATTCTCAACTTTAGAAATATCGATTCGATTTTTGATCAATTTTGTTACTGAAGAAATAAGTTTGGTTTATGCTGAAATGGAATGTTGATGAGACACGTACCGAGGCCGGCGCTTGGACGATTGATTTGATTTCGTTTGCCTGCTCGCTTTAGTATTAGAAGGCCAGGGCCAGTATCCAGTTTTATAGGAATCATTGAACAGAATGCAGTCTTTGATTTGTTCTGCCGATTCCGTATACCGTATCACGGGCTTGGTCACTTCCGTATTGCTTTTATTTCGTTCAATGTTCACAGTCCAGTAATGTAAGACATCATACAATTAACTATCATGACCGTTCTTACTGACATTTCTGAATAATTTCTAATTCAAGATGTATGTAAAGCAATAAGCTAGATTTTCGCCAATGCAGTACATAATTTTGATCAAAATAACGTGTTGAATTTGGCCAACGATTGGAAGCAAATGATTGAGTTCGTCTGAAACACCTCCTCTCGAGTATTATGAAATAAAATGGTATAAGAGAAGTCATTTTATCATTTATCATGTTTATTAAAAAAACAATTGATGAGGTTGTGAATAAAAGTACATCCATAAAGCTAGTAAAGATTGTGTATAACGCTTGGATACTATGATTACAAACAGCCCGTATTACAATCTACGATTAACTTTAACCAATACGGTAGCAATTGTGTTTTTCCTTGAAAGATCAATGAAACACATTTGACGAGTGGTGAAGGTCAAAGAAATTATCCACCTACCCAACAGATTAGAGTTAACCGTACATTATAGTAACGGGTGAATTACTTATGAATAAATAACAGTAAGAGACATTTCAGAAAAGAACAGTTTTTTTTATAAAAATATTGTTTTTAATTCCTAGTGTTTATTAAAAGCAGTCGATTACATGTTATATCAGCTTGACGGTAATACTACTCGTTGACTTCAGATGTTGCTGTTACGGTTTCCAAGGAGACCGTTCAGTTGCTGCGGGAACATGTGGGTTACCTGATGTTGCCCCAGTTTTCCGTGTGTATTAAATTATTTTCTCTAGTTTTCACACATTGGAAAATATTCGTTTTGAGCATTTTTCAGGTTAAAGGTAAGTAGATAACTTTTATGATTCGTGGATTTCAAATGATGGTATGTATTTACACTGAATTAAATTAGATATTGAGAAAGAAATTTATTTTGATTCATTCACAAAACTGACTGCACTGCTTTTAACCCTGTTACATCTAATTATGTTGGCAAACTAATATTAAGTGATGTAAAAAAAGCATGTTAATATAAATTATTATATTCTTCATTGGCAATAAATAATGGAAGTTACAAACAATTCTATCCATTAATGATTATTGTTTGCTCAACGACCCCACCAGCAGCTAGGTTATTTGAGGTTACGGATGAATGAGCTCGTGATAGATGAATGATGTCTACAAAAACCCAAACCTTATGAGGGAATCGAACACACGCTCAATTGACTTCAATTTCTAAAATTGATCAAGCTACAGATATCCGCCTCTAGACAAAACCTTGGCTAGTTTTCCAGTCATTGTAATATTACCGAGAAGCTGATATAAATCTCTCTTTCTATAATCGTCCCGCCTTGACCGGTCGGCGTAACCCTACGAGTCGTGTGACGTGACCAAATGTGATCATGCACGTCGAGAGACCCGAAGAGTCGCATGACCTCAAGAGTCGCTCAACCCTAAGAGTCGTGGGACGTGACTAAAGTGTGACCCTGCGCGCGAAAACGGAAATCTTTCCTCATGACGATATAGCTAACTACGATGGCGCATCCGACCAAGGTCATCGCGAGTGCGTTCATCACGATCCCTTGCTCCGGGAACTCGGCGTAGCTCTTGCTGGAAAACCACCAATCAGAGAAGAGAGTGAGACAGTCAAACAATCAGAGCTCCCCTCAAGAAAATATACAGATACTCATGGGGAACAATGAGGAATAATATTTGAAATAACAAAAATATGATGGTAAAATGATGGAATGAAAAATTGAAAATAATAAGGGGGATATTTAAATTTTCAATTTATTGATGAACCTTGAGATGAATACATTTCTAAAAACATCCACCGAATTGTGTTCTGAATAAAACTGGGTATCTAATTATTCTTGCTTTCCAAAAAAATTATTGAATTGAAATGTTATCAAAAATTCATCTTTAAATAAAATGAAATAAAATTACAATGTATGTTGTTTCAAAGAATTAAAATGATTTCTTCCGATAAAATGTAAAAAAATAATGATATTCAGAAAGGTTTAGCCCTTATGATTTTCACAATGGAATTTGAAAAATGATAGACCCTGAAATCCATACTCTTCGAAATGTGAATAAAACTTCGAAAATATTTTGGTATAACAAATATTGATAGACAGGTATACAAGATGATACGATTATCTGAAAGAGAATACTGTAAGGAAATTAAAATTAAAACAAGAGAAAACTTAAACAAGTACAGTGAAACCTCTATGCATCGTTCCTGGATCCATCGTTTTTCTGCTTGTATCATTCATTTTTTCTCAACCAACTCCCATATAATCAATGTTGAATTATCCTGGATGGATGGTTTTCCTGCATGAATGGTTTCATTTTCCTGGTCTCTTGAGAAACGATGGATAGAGGTTTCGCTGTAGTCTAGATAAAGACCTTGAAAGAACATATTGAATTTCATCATTTTCTATGGTGTGTCTGTAACTACAGTCAGAATTCCGCCACTGCCGTCAACTCACAAGGCACAATTAATCTACTCACAATTTTACTTTCCCAAAGTTTCTAAAAAGACTTTGACTGCATGCAAAATATTTGTCTCAGGAATCCTATAAAGTTTTATATACGTGCTACGTACTAATAATATAACATAACATAACAATATGATCTTATTCATATGAAACAAGAAACTATAGGCCTAACGTTTACACAGGAAATCGTCAAACGATCAAAAACAAAAACAACATGACAATTGAAATGTTCAATTACAGTACGAAATTATTCATTCTGAATTTTAATCATCAAAATATTAATTCTCATTCTGATATCGAGAAGAAACATTACTTTTGGTAATGGAATACGATAACCTCACCTCAACAAAGAAGCCATAGGGAGATAAATTGAAGATGTAACCAAACCTGTGGATTCTGAATGAACGAGGAATATGATTACTAATACCAATGCCTCCACCGACGAAAGAAAGGATATGTGCAAGTAGAAGTTCAAACAGTTATCAACTGAACTTCTTGAAAACGGTACTTATAAAAATCTCATCTTCGAAAAAGCTGATTTTGCAACCAACCAAACTTTTCTAAAACAAACTTCCATTAAACTTTATTTCTCCGTACTCCCTCTACAGACTGTACAAACGTCACAATTAGGGTAGCAGAGGCTTCCTACTCGACATAAACTTTCCCCCACAACCATTCTAATTATAATTCGTACCGTCCGTGACAGAAACATGAACATGAACAAATACAAATTGGTGAATATAATCTTTAGAAAAACTCAGCTGACAGTAGAATAAGTTTTTTCGAAGTTTGATTTTTATAAGCACAGTTATCAAGAAGTTTGGTTTGAAAAAGGTTCAGTTGATGCACCCCCGTGTGAAAGTAAGAGGGGGTTAGGGGTAAGTACGTACCCGAGCTTGAAGAGTGCGTCCTCCGTGAGGCCCGTGAGGCAGGTGGCCACGGCCAGCATGAACGTGGTGATACCAAATGACGCGTGGATCGGCACAAGCGAGGCGCGGAAAGCGGCGGTCGCGCTGTCGCAGCACAGCAAAATCAGGAAGCTGAAGAAGCCGACGAGAAACTGAAACAGGAGTCGTCGTTGTCAGACGCAAGACAAATGTGGTGTATATAGCCGTAGAATAAGCAGTTAAGGCACCCCCAGTTTCCATAGGGCGAAAATTTCCTGCCAGGGGGATTTCTGAGTCGAAAATGATCATAGGATTTCAACAGAGCAAGATACAACATCAACAAATACACCATAAGATTAGAACAATATTAGTCGAGTATGCTAATGACTTAAATTTTGTGCTAAAAAGGTGGAAAGATCAGTTGTATGTAACAGTAAGCTGATAGTCAATATTTTACAATTGATTTTCAATTCACCTCATACACTGCTACGTACAAATAACATGTTACTTGAGATGAATGTTTTTTATGGATCGACAGTATCTTATAAGATACTTCTCAGAATGTGATGAAAAAGTTCACTACAATATATTCACATAGTGTCACGAGAGGAGCAATTGCCGCAGGGCCCATGACATCTGGCATACATATAGAGAAGATTCAAAAGGAGAATATTAAAATAATTCCTAAGCCCACATGCTATTTGAATAGATTTTTTTTCATAGTTGTCTGGAATCATGTTTAAATTGCCTATATGCCTATAACATTATTAGAGAGATTTTTTGAATACAACAAAAGTATAAGCCACACTTTCTTATCATTTTGAGCTGTACTTGATGTTTCACCCTGCGCACGGCTTTGTTATGGTATAACCAACAAGTTTGAATATGGCAACTACTTTAGAACTATTACAGTAACCAAAGATAATGCTTTTTTTGGAGATATAATTACAGTAAATTTCTTCAAAAGGGCTCATATGATCACACTGTCCCAGGGCCCTTGAATTCTAGTTACGCCACTGCCTCGTACTGACCTGTAGACCGAACAGTCCCATGGTGACGAGCCCCATCCAGCTGTGCAGCGAGTAGAAGTTGGGAATCGGCGGCGACGCGTTGTTGTGCGAGTCAAACACGGCGATGAAACCGATCACCACACACGGAATTGCCAACGCGTGGAATATCGTGTGGAACAGCTTAACGTAGATGCGGCGACAACACCGGCAGATGCGGTACAGCAAGATGGCTGAAACAAGATGAGTGACACATTATAGATACGTTATTGACGCGGTGGATCACCACCCACGGTATTGCCACGCGTGGAATATCGTGTGGAACAGCTTAACAAAGATGCGGCGACAACACCTGCAGATGCGGTACAGCAAGATGGTTGCAACAAGATCCCAATGAGTTATTTGGGGAACTAATTTGGGGAGGTGAAAATTATGAGAGATGATATATTCATCACACTGTCGGAAAATGGTTTAGCCGAATAGATCCAGTCTGAAACGATTCTAACATGCTGCGGGCCACGTCGATCTGCTACAAAAACAATCCAGTTCCAACATGATTTAGGAAGAAGCGATTTATCACTGTCAAATCACTTCTAAAATGTGTGATACTGCCTGTAATATCATAACTATTCAACTACTAAATCATGATATTGTCAAATGTACCTTTGACAATTATGCGATGAGAGTTGAATAGGTTTTATTTATACCATCTTGAAGTTATTGACAATATCTGTGTTTCTCCTGTGTTAAGAATTTTGATCTCATACTGTTTGGAAACTTATTATTTACCAAGTGCACGAATTACCAATGTGGGAGTAGCTCCAACTAGCGGTTCAAGGTTGTTATATCACAATGATAACCTGTGCCATTTGTTTTCACCAACTTTCAGATGAAGGCTAACTGGACTTTTAATCGACTACAATGCGCTCTTAAGCTTCTTAAATATCAAATAATTATATACATTTACTTTACTTGACACTGAGTTTGTTGCTATTTTGTTATGAGTGTCCAAGTGAAGGTCACCTCTGATCCCATGGCAACCAATACCTCTGAGAGAGATATAGAAATTGTCAACCTCATATAATTATGTGTTTGTTCATAGGTTTGAAAAAACTGACCAAGGCGACTGACTTCAGAACCTGAACAAATACAAGAATTCACAACGCGTGAAAAAAGATTTAAGTGACAAATCAGTGTTGGTGATATATTGAAACAGATAGTTTTAATACCTACAAAATGGAATTAATCCTTCATTCAAGTCACACACTTGGCACGAAGTTATTGTTTTCCAATTAGGGCTAAGGATTACAAGGTAGAATCGTTCGGAGGGGTACCACAAGGGCGATCTTACTAACTAATAAGTTCGAGGATATTAATATATATTGATTAATATATGAATTCAATAATTCATCTCGGGGATAGAAATATCTCCGGTCATCTTATTGACATCTTTCTCGATTCTATTTTTTTCTCAAAATCAAAGAAGAATTCAAGCATACGAAGGAAAAGAAGATCAAGAAAACAAGAAGATTGAAATTTTTTTCTCCCTAATGCAAATGTTTGAAATGTTATCACTATTGCAAAATTATTACCTCTCAAGATTTATTGTTTGTTGAATAATTAATATCATCATTAATTCTTCAGAATGGTTAGATCGCCCTTGTGGTTACCCATCCAAACGATTCCACCTTCCATATCCTTGTCCTTAATTGGGAAACGATGATTTTATATGAAATTTCGATGTAATTATAAAAAAAATCAACTATATAAATACTTATTCAAATTAACTGTCTTATCATAATTCTCCTGCGTGATTTTTGTAGTACATCATCTCATACGGTGATTTGCATAATTTCATAATTCTATTTGTTATAAGCAAAAACTAAAAATGTATCCTCCTAGGAAGAAGTTGACAAATTATTGTGAAAACCTCAATTATTTCACACTCTTGCTCCAACTTCAGAGTTTTACAGCATTTTAATGAAGTAGTTGTGTTTTTTTATAATAAACCTCGTTCAGAAATTCTTAATGACTCGAAAATATTACGAGCATAGAAACATAACGGAGACAATTGTTTGCTTTATTGGTAGACAACCATACTAAATATACCAAGAATATATTCTGACTATGACATAGACAATCAACTAACCTTCTTTCAAGCTGTGATATTTTCAGGGTAGGCCTAACTATTTTGATTTTCAGAAAGAATTCATAATTAGAAACTCAATCTCATTCACATCTTTCAAAAGCTTCAAACACTCGAGGCGGCAACGAGATTATGTGTAATTGCACAAGTTTTTTCACGATTTTTCAGTTAGGTGGACGACCTTCTTTTTCATGGATTGCCATGAAGCACACAATACCTATCTAGATAGTATTCACTTGGGCGCGTAAGTTCACTGTTTTCAGCAGAAAGTTGAGGCCTACACACATTTCCACAGTTAAAAACATTGTGGCAAGCAAACAAAACCCCTTCTTATCGCAACACTTTTGAGGCAAAACGTAGTCATTTCAATGTTATATCATATACACGTGCTTACTGGCTACTACTTTTCACGGGTTCTCAAATTCTCCGCTAGGGGCGTACTGCAACTCTTACAGGCGAATAGCAGTGTCATCCATTCATTGATTCCATATTCAAATAAATTCATTCTTGTAATCAAAAATAATTTACAAAGATGATAACACGAAATATAATTGAGATAGGTACGGTATAACTGTAACTTAAATATCTTGTCTACATTGTCATTGAAAGGCAAGACGGTATTTCAACAGTTCGGAACAAGAGTCATGATAGATACTTTCAAATATCAAGGTTAAAATTAATATGTGAGCAGGTTTATGAGCAGAATTATCGATATTTTTATTGATTTATTAATTATAGAACACAAGTAGCATGCCTACATTTACGACGTCGTCGGAGTCTATGCATACAAATAGCAATATTATAGGTGATACCTCGCACACACTTCAAGATATCAAAATCTTTACATCTTTAATCTTTACATCTGCTGTTATTGGAGGAAGTGAACATTGCCGAAGAGATTTAGTTCGAAGTGGAAGAGGTTTACTCATAATACGAATGTTGGTAATGACCGGATAAATCACAAAAACAGTTTATCGTGTTCCAGACTTTTGAAAACTGATACTTTAACCTGCGGCGAAAAAGTATGGTCACAGACACAAGTCACAACAGTTCTGATGTCAAAGCTCATTTTTTAATTTAAAATGATTTAGATCGGCCTTGTGATGCTCCGTCCAAATGATCCTACTTTCATGCATAGCCTTATTTGGGTCCCAATGATTTTGAATCAAGTTTGGATGTTATTGGAAGAAGAAAAAATTATCAAAATGATAAACTATAGTAGAATCAATTATCGTTTTGAAAGCTAAAAACTTGATACGGATACGGCTCTATATACTAAGATGGTTTCTCAACAGACCACAACTGCTTGAAAAAAAAATATATCTTTTTATCTCATCATCCCATTCCCATCACCTCACTCATCATTCAACGACGCCAATTTATCTTGGTCTAAATAATAATAATGATTTTGTATACATAGTTTTCTTGCTTACCATAATTTTGACAAATACACAAGTAAATATAAATAGACTTCAAATACAGTGTACCGTCAACTGGGGTAACTTTGGACACTTTTTACACTATTTTATCAATTATTCGTACAATTTTCATGATAGAATAACAATTTTTCTTGAGGAGTTTGAATGATTATCGAGCATTGCAAAACTGCAGCCTATATTTTTTGGACACTTATGAAAATTTTTTTTAAAAATAATAAGTACTGTCCAATGTTACCCCAGGGGTCGGGGTAACTTTGAACAGCTACTTAAAAAGCACTGTTTAATGAATACCAAGGTAGGAGGGGCAACTTTAGACACCTTATTTCACAACTTATTACAACAGCTACATCAGAGTATTTTTTTTATTCGAGAAGTAATGTTCATTAAGTAGAAATACAATCATTTCCATTTTCAAGCCTTATTTTGTTACCTAAATTGGGAAAATTCTTTGAAATAGTTTTTTCCTTTAAAATTCTTGTATCCATGGGTTCCAGGCTTCCTACTTTAATAATTTCTCATTTGATAGCTTCTTTTAAAATGTCAACTGAAAGTATAGCCTACAAAGTTACATGAGTAAAGTGAAATATATTTTCTAGGTTATGGTGTTCAAAGTTACCCCAATTTTATTAAATTAAAATTTGTAGACAAACTGTTGACATAATCTCAAATGTGAAAAGTAATTCTTAATCCCAAGGATGTACTCTTACTGACGCAACTTTTTGTTTTTCCAAAGAACATATATGTAATTGTATAAAGTACAAAGTTGGACATACCTGTGAAAATTCAAAAAAAAATTCTTTCCAATAAAAAGGCAGGAAAAGTTGAGCATCTACCAAATCCAAGGTGGCTGATAATTAATCAACTCTGTAACATTATAGTAAACCTGAAAAAAAAAAATACCCATCAAAGTGCCCCAAATGTCTGCATAGCAGATATAAACATAGCATATGGTAGCCTGTCCAAAGTTACCCCTATGTCCAAAGTTATCCCAGTTGACGGTACCATAAGTTGGTTTGATTTTTGTTAATTACTCCCGGACTCATCAGCATAATATTTACAGTTTGTTAAATGATTTACATTATAGCTTATCACCTTCTTTGCGGTGGTAAAATCGTTTATGTGGCGCCCCGTTCGAACGATCCTACCTTGTCATACATAGTCTTTATATTGGGGGTGTAACGATGACTTGAGGTGGAATTCTACATGTAGGCCTAAATAATTATTTCAAAAAGTCATTGAATAATTTCAATCACAATATAGATTCACAGAGAACATAAATACAGATAATAATATAAATGGTATAGATATGCATGAATGAATTCAGAGTAATAAAAATTACAGAATGCTTGTCCGGTTTCCATAGCAACTAGAAAAGTGTAGAAAGCCAACAAATTTATACTGAAGTTGTTATTGGAGAACACAATTTGTTTGTCCACTTTTCATAACAATGTGTGACATCTCTTGAAAGAAGCTTACATAGTGAGATATCATATGCGTGTCAAGTTATCATAGGCTACCATGGCAACTTGAAAAGTTGGGAAACGAACTGAAACCAAAGTTATAATTGGAGAACCCAATTTAAGGAAGATTGTTGCACACTTTTTACAATAATATGTGACACTCAACTTGAGAGAAGCCTACCGTGAGTTGGCTTATGCTTGTTAGGTTACCGAAGTAGTAACTTGACAAGTTGGGAAAAAACTGAAACTAAAATTGTAATTGGAGAACCTAAATTGAGGGATATTGCTGTTGTCCACTCATTAAACAATGGATAAATGGATAATAATAGACCAGTAACTAGGGGTGTCAAACTATTCAATTGTCCAACTCCATCAATGAAATCTGTACCAATAATGAAAGATCTCAGAAGTGAACTGAAAAAACTTCTTAATAAATCAAATTGAGGATTTTATCAACTTCAATAAGTTCTAATTATACTCTGACAGTACAAAATTTTCTACAATTTCTGTTGTTATCAACTCTAAGTGAATGTATATTTTAATTGTATTCCAATTGTATTTCTATTTGTTTTCAGATAGGATACAGTACAGATATTCTATTCTATTTATTTATTCATTTCTATTCATTCTATTCATTCTATGTGTGTTACAATTTGAAAGAAGCCTTTTTAATAAAATGGTGTAAGCCAATATGCTAATATCCGGGATGCATGTTTGCTATATATACCGTGTGCACAACAGTGCATGCATGCCGATTGGTTAATAATTAATATCAACAAGAAGTGACTTGAACGACCGAATTAATCGAACAGAAAGAGAAGAGAAACAAAAGAATTTGTTACTATTTCTGGTGTCAAATATCTGCATTGACTTTCTCTGTCTTCTCGTCGCCACTTTCCCTCGACACGGTCGCTCGTCAGTGTTGGGGGATGAGCGAGAGACGGGCGGTCGTGAGCATGGTCCATCAGCCAAGCGATGGAGGAAGACACGAGTTATATATACCAGGGCCTATACTTGTATAGCTACGAGAGATGCACAATGGTCTGTCAACTGAATTACTTGAAGAACTTTGGTAATTTAGAAATCTGAGTGAAGGCTTTACAACGTTATGGAAAGATGCTTGTGTTTCTAGTAGTAAATCTTGTCCTGAAAAGTGACATACTACTTACTGGCTCACAATATCACTTTGTGTCAAGTTTACAGTTATTTTGATGAAAATAAACAATATTTTATGTATGAATCTATCGTTTCAAATTATATGGCAGTGTGTTCTATTGAAAAAAATAGTATTATGGTCCGTGGAATTATCATTATGAAAGGAGTGAACTCATCAGAATTGGTGCACTTGTGGGGGGGGGGGGGGGCTGCGTAAAGTTAGCACCCCCAAAATGTTTTCTCAATATTTCGGAAACTATGAGAGCCTTAATTGTGGGACTGCGCGATGGCAATCGGGGACCTAATCATACGCCTAACAAGAAGGGGAGGATGTAGAAGGAAATGATTATACCACTAATATTCCTGACCTCCCCCCCCCCCCCCCCTCTATATACCTTGACAACCTTCAAATCACTCACTTTCGTCAGAATACATGCTAACTTGGGTTAAATTTGCTTCTATAAGGTGGTCAAAGAACAATAAAAGAGCTTTGAATTTTCCGCCTCCGCTGGCTGGTGATCCGATACCTTTTGATTCACAATTATGCATCCCCTCCAACGCACACACTCAAATCAAAGTTCCTACGCTCATGCACACTGAAACGTTCCCCCCAAAGGTTCCAGCACTAATTGAGCTCTAAATATTCTCAACTTTTCAAAATTATTACTATTGTGGGGGGTGTTGACTTCACGGAACGAAGTTATAGCATTATTATTATAGTCTCAATGGCCGAGAGGTGAGGCACTGATCTGCCCTATTACCATCACTCTCGGTCCCGACTGTTGATTATAGCGTGTGAGGAGGCTCCTACATGGGGTAGGTCAGGTCAGCCAGGAGGTCACGTAATAAGGTCAATACAATATAGCTCATGAGCCAATAAAATGATAGAAATAATAATAGAGCAATAACAATCAATCAGACAAATACACTAGACGAGGGGACATTTGTATAGCAGTTCATACTGTGACGGAATGGATCAGTAGCTAGCACACTGAACCGTCGTTCAGGAGACCGGGGTTAGATTCCCGCCAGCGATACATACCTAAAAAGGCCCCAAAACAATGTCTGCATTTGTCGCATTTCTTGCTTATATCTGCTGATAGGAGGAGTGATAGAAATAGTCTCTGTGGCGCAGAGGTAACACATTTGCTCGATTTTGGACGATGAAGGTGACCAGAGCGAATCTTGTAGCAGTCAAAACTGTTTTGCAAATTGCATGCTTTCATTGAACAAAATGTGTTTTTTTTTGTAACATTCTAACATCCTGCTTTTGTTTTCTGAAATACTGAATTATAGAGGGTAATGTTGCCACGTAGAATAGTCTATGCACCTATAGGTGCTAAGAAATAATATTTCTGAAAATTGGTGAGGTCAAGTTGGGATGGGCTTGCATCTTTTCGAATGTGTTCTTCTTGTATTTTGCTTATGATCAGTCGAAGTACATTCATAATGTTTTCTTCAGAGAAAAAGTAAAGCTGTTTATTTTGCAATAATAGACGCGATCAGTTTAGGTCTTGCGTTGGGGCCTATACGGGATTGTAGAGACCCTTTCCACAATGTTCGATTAATTTGACTGAAACGGGTAGATCAGTCGCTAGCGCGCTGAATCGTCATTCAGGAGACCATAGTTCGATTCCCACCATGCTCGCGACCACGCCTAGCACGATTCTCAGCGTCTCATCACGAAGGGATGTAACTGTAATGACGATTACTAGGCAAACGCGAAATATGCGTTGTAAGATGAGCGAGATATCTGAATAAGGTATAATAACAGTCCTACATTTGCTACTTTATCGACTCTGGTATTCTACGCACCTTGACGAATATGAAGAATATTTAATGCTTTGGGCAAATATCGAATCTAGGAAGCAGTGAATCTTGGCTCATTTCCATATATTTGATGTATAAAAACAGTTATTTGAATTTTTTTCTTCGAAACGGCTGGTTCGAATTGCTTACAAAATGGTGGTTATGTGTATCACTCATGTTTGAACACTCGGAGACAATTTTATTTTTTTCTAGAGGTTTCATTTTTTCAAATTTTCTCACCCAGCCTAATCTTATGGGGTTTTTAAAAACTTTGACATGATATTTCTCAAAATCTAATCGACCGATTCATTCCAAAAACTATACAGTTCTAAGTTGTAAAAGTTGGCCCGTACAAAAAAAGTTTCATGTTGATCAGTCAAACCCTGCGACCTGTGCAGTGCCCACAAACAAAAAAAAAAACAAAAAAAAAACATGAAGACAAAAAATTAGCCCTATAAGAGTGAAATGGAATCTTCGCTTACGCTCATCTAATTCACGAAGTACGTATGTCGTGTTTAACGAAGTGTGTGTACTCACAGAAGCCGGAGAACGAGACGAAACCGGCTATCATGAGAACCGGATGCAGATTGAACTGTTGCTTGGGGTTCTCGGTCCACGCGAAACCCTGTCTGTAGTACAGCATCCAGAACAGAGCTAGCGTGATGGAGCCAAGCAGAAGCAGGCTGGCGAGCACCACCACCAGCATGTACTCGAACCAGTTCCCGCAGCCCCACTCATCCTCGTCCTCGTAGTGACGGTGCCTGGAACAGTCGTCAAAACAAGTCGTTAAACAAGCCGTTGAACGCTACAAACAAGTTGTGGATAAGTAATTATGCGTTGATGTGAACAAATCATCGAACAGTAGCGTTAAATAAGTCGATAAACAGTTGGCTTGAGTACGCCATCCAACTACTGGGTTAAACCAGTAATTGAACAGTTACGTCGTCAAATAAGTAATTAAACAACTATAGGTCGTAGAATAATATGAGGTTGAATAAGTAGTTGGACAGTTGTGTCGGAGAAGTCGTTAAACGCTTGATGTATACATTGGAATCAAGCAAGCCGCTAAATAGGTCGCTGAACATTGGTTGTAAACATTGACAATAAGCAAATCGTTAAATTCTGGCATTTATCAAATAGATAGCCTGCCGTTGAACAGTGTTATTAAGCAAGACGGTAAACTTGTCGTTGAACAATAGCATTCAGCAAGTCGACAGACATGCGTTAAACATCAGCATCGTCTCCCTCGACGAGATCATACGTTGTGGCTAGAAGTTAGAATGTCCTCAAATATCTTCGTATGAATAGAATATATTGTTACATCCTCAAATTGTTGAAATATTCAGAGAACACCGTTTCACTCAAATGCTTTTAGAATGGAAACTATCCGACTGAGACTAATTCCGATGGAGATGCGTGAAGTAAACATGACCTGGAACTAGTCCTGGAAGTGTAGGGATCGTGACGTCACAGGTTCGACTCTCACATGACTGCCATCAAGAGGATGTCCTGGGGTAAAACTACTCGCAACACGCGTTATGCCCCGTTCACACTATGTTCCTTAACTGCTGTTAAGCTAACTGCGGTTAAGAGCTAACTGCGTTCACAGAACGAAGGTTGAGGGGTTGATGTCGGTTAGTACTAACTGCGTTCCGTTCATATTACGTTAACATCAGTTAGTGGCTTAACAGCAGTTAGTAATCATAGTGTGAACGGGGTATTAGTCAGTCAAAAACCTGTAATATTGATTGTAAGTTTTCACGTCGTGAACTCTCGTAGTTTTCAAATGACCAATTCAATTTTGATTGACTTGTTTTTAAATTAATAGGCTATAGGTTCATGCCAACACAGAATTTAGTTGAGCGATAGCTCGACGGAAACCAAGCCTCGAAGTGCAACCAGTATACACAGTTGATACGAAAAACCTATTCTTCGACCGCCTAAAATGCGTTTTTCAGTATACTGTTCATTCGAAATTAGAATAACGCATTTAGAAGTATGGTTGCGGTCACATCCTGAAGAAAATGTACTGTCACTATACGCACTAAAACTAGAGGACAATGTACACACGCACTCCACGCAGTCTATAAAACATTTATAGCGGTTAGATGTGCGTAGTTTTCATTTGAATTGAAATTTTAACCTCGGATTAAAACATTTTGTGTGACCGCAAATGTACATGGACGACTACGTCATGGCGTGACATAGAGACGTGAGTTACGTTAAAAAGACATGGAAGTAGATTTAGCGAGATGTAATTTTTTGTAATAACTTTCGAAAGGTAGGGCCTATGTGAGGTATCAAAATTTTATAACCTGCAAAGAAACACAGATCTCTAAAAAGTCACAAAATCGTATACATGTAAGTAAATTATTAACCTCGAACTTCGAAATAGAATGTGAATACACATTTCATTCCATTATGTCAAAAGATATAGCTTGTTTTGTATACGTCCAATATCTTTCCGCAAAGCATTTCTCCTCTGAAAAATGTCGATCAAGCAAATATTTTCATATCACCACTTTTACCCACTTAAGTGTTCAAATAACAGCAGTTTTGACCGGCACTCGTTGCTAACGCGCTGGCTTCAAGTGATCCGGGAGGTGAGGGGCATACCGAACCTCGGTTCGATCTCGCCACCGTCCATCTTTAAACGAGTTTTTCGTGGTTTCCCTCTGTAGTAGGTTGATTATTGCGGGAATGATTCCTAGAATTCCTAGAATTCCTACAATATAGGCCCCGACCGCTTCCATTCCCACTATCCTTCCCATGACCTTAGAAACCTTCTGAAGCCAGTAGATACCTATTCATTACTACAGTGCGTCGTTAAACCCAACAAAAATAAATAAAACAACAGTTTTCACAAGACTTCTCACAAGATATTATTTCTGATGAGAATCATTAAAGGACATCAGAACTCCGATATCAATTTTTAATTAATAATTACGATATTTAAACCTTCGATTGAAGAGAGAACTATGGATTCACCATCCCAATCTTCAAAAGTCATCATTCATTTTCTGTCCCCCAGAGACCACGAGTCATGACGTAGGCATTACCCATTCTGTATACAGAAACATGCACAGAATCGAGTAACATCTACGTCACGACAAAGACAAAGAGCCGGGTCCTGGAGGACAAATAAATTGATCATAGTTTCTGAAATTGAGTTGGTTGATTTCTAGTTTTTTTTTTTCTAAAATTAAGGAATAAAATATCGTAATTATTCGTTAACAATCTAGTTTTGGGGTTGTTATGCCCTTCAATAATAATCCACGTACTGAACTCGGCGCATGATTGGCTACGGGAAACGATCTAGTTGTCGAAGCGATCGTGTGGATCAGTGACGACAGGAAACCAAGCGGTTTGCTTGTGGGTGCGATTAGGCCTACTGTCATCGCGGCATCTAGCGGAACATGGTGCTACAGCACATATGTGTGGGGTTCTAACGGCGAGGGCCGCACCTCACGCACGTTCAGTGTTGTTGTTGTTGTTGTTGTTTGACACGCATGGTGCGTGTTGACCGCTATGTGGCCAAGCATGTCAGCCGGTCTAGAATTGACGTATAGAAGACGTTGGTGGAACATCTGTTTTTGGTCATAATTTTCGAATGATGGAAGATTTCAAAATTATAATGTTGATATAATGTAGTTGTTTTAAAATTTAACGCAGACCTTGTTAAGGAGACACCATCGAGTAAAACGAATCGATAAAATAATTATGAGCCAAAGATATATAATTATATAATAATATAATATAATAATATATAATATAATAATAATAATATAATATAATATATAATATATATAATTCGGAAAATAGTTAATTTTTGAGCATTTTTTGTAATGATACTAAATACCTCAATCCCCTGAATATTTCATATATAGGGCCTATACTTCATCACCAAACGGCAAATCATTATCTTTTTAGATGCTTGAGCTGGATTTCCAATAAATAATAGGCCTACATTGCCTATTTGAGTAAATTTCTGATTAAAACTTCGCAAAAAGTGACATTTTTCATCTTTCCCATGTTCATGTCAAAAACTTTCAAACATCTTATAGCAAATAGCCATGTCTTACAGCAAATTGACGTCATAACAAATATCAGCTGTTCAAGAAACGGCCATATTGAAATTTCTCCCGATTGGTTGAAGCAATGAGACTCATCCAAATATCATTCACCGACGCTAATAGATCGTGGTCGTCAGTACAGTGCATCGTTAAAGCCAAAATAAAATAAATAATAAGACAGTGAATTTTGCGCGATGAAAGTTGCGTTGTAGAATAAATAGTGTCGTCTGATTGGCTGGAGCTTGTTCAAAAATAGAACGGGTCCAGAACAAATGGGTTTAGCTGAAGGGTTGAAGTCAACCCTGCACGTCGAGGGTTTTTCGATAAATTCATTCCTCCAACACGAGACAATGTCTTGAGATCAAGGGTGGATCTCAAAGACATTGATCTCAATATTGGTCAGTGTAATAATTCAGGTTGAAGCTACTGCATCTTTCAAAAGTGTTGAATCCTTGGAGTTGAAGCATACAATTATGCATATAATTCTAAATATTTCAGTGGTATAAAGTTACTGGATGACCTTCTTCTTTCGTGGGTACAATAATACGAGGAGTGCAAAAGTGCTTTGACCAAGTTCAGCTGAATGTTGTTACTTGGCTGGGTAATAATGCCAGATCTAATCTCGACATACACGCCATCATCATGTGTTCAAACCATTCAACAACGCACAGACAGACATAGGCAGGTCTTGGAACTGGCTGACCGCGTGCAGTTATCCTAGCGACCACAGTAAAGGTTAATTAGTGGTATCATCAAGTTTTGTAGACTAGATAATATACTCGGTAGTGTTATTATTGGATGAGCAACAGCGAAGACCAACGCAATATAACCACGTCGTTGACGCGCTGTTAAACCACAATGTCCATTCATTCGATAGCGAAGACGAGATAAACCATATCGGAATTTTGAAAAACCTCATAAGGTACGGGCGGGAAAAATTTGATGATAATCAAGCTTCTAATGAAATACACTGAACGTAAACACAGATATTATGATATATTATTACAAATTGATCAGGATTAAATTAGCCGGTTTAAAGAGAATAATTGATCAATGCGTAAATGTTCATCAAATAAATATAAAAATAATGTTCACTCTTCATACAGTATTTTGCCCATGGTGATTCACGGTTTTGTAGACTTGACAGTTTCCATTTCCACCGAGGAGTGTCACATTCTCGAGTAAATTATGATTTCATATATTAATCAAGGTGTGCAGAGTTTAAGTAGACTTCATACAAAATATCTCGCTTATCTCACAACGAATATGCTGCGTTTGACTAGTTTATTGGGTTGAACAACGCACTATAGAAGTAGATGATCTAAAGGCGTTGGTCATAATGAATGAAATTATGGAAAAAAGAGATGAAAGGTTATTTTATTAGATGTGTTGGACAGTAGCAAGGACTTGGGAAACCTACCAGTATTCACTTCTTTTTGGATGTAACATTATTAAGATACATAGTGGTCGAGTGGTTATAACACTGAACTGTCATTCAGGAGACCGATGTTCGATTCCCGCCATAGTCGAAAATTCTGACAGGGGGTTTCGTAGTTTCCTTCTGTCGTACAGTTTAATAGTGGGATTGTTTCTTAACAATAGGCCACGACCAACTTCTCACTATCTTAAAAACACCCAATAGAATAACCTCTCATCTCATCATCTCATACATCATTTACCGACGCCAATAGATCTATCATCAGTAGAGTGCGACGTTTAACCCAATACTCCTCTCCGGACCGCTCTCTCTCTCTCTCTCTCTCTCTCTCTCTCTCTCTCTCTCTCTCTCTCTCTCTCTCGCTATGTTATGCAAGTCGGACCACGATAGCGTGTTACGCGTTACAGGAATGTATAAGGACGGGTCGCCGCGTCTCATCACTACAACCACTGATTGTATTCGACCGATGTCTGGTCCTAAAACATGTGAAACATGACCACGTTCACGTTTCTGTCACGCGCACACATCAACAGCTTGTTCACGTCATCCAACCAGAAGCTAATGTTTCGTTGAAAAGTGCAGGGGAGCGATGCGATTCTGGGAAATGAAAAAGTTTTTTGTTGATAACATTGAAGCGATAAGAGGATACAAAATTTGTGGTTCTAATACTACAGAAACAGAAACAAACACAAATATCTGTAATACATCCAGATTTTTTTTTCATGGCTCTTTATTAGATAACAAAATAAAATTGACACTGGACATAAATCCACAAAACCCTTAAAAGAGTTCATCTGTTGGATAGGTATGGGCCTACACATAAAAGTGAATCAGATGAACAGACATGCTTTTAAATTATTTGCTCACAAAAATTTAACCTAAATAATGAACCTTAATGAATCTGAAGTTATGAAGAACATAATGATATTACAAGACATAAAATTGATTATGGTAATATATATATATATATATATATATATATATATATATATATATTTATATATATATATATATATATATATATATATATATATATATATATATATATATATATATGAAGTTCTCCAAACTTTTGCTTCCAGTATATTCTTGAAAAATGTTATACGAATTTTCTGGGATGTTTATTATTCCCATAGAATGTTTAGACAATAGATATACATATGTATGTGTGTATGTATATTCAAAACCTTACTTTGTTAAATAAGAATCAACATTTTTTTTAGAAAGTTCGCCAAAAGATAGAAAAAAATCAGCAATTCATGACATAAAATAAAACAGGTGAGCCTACATCAGATCACGAGCCGAAGAATCTTTGGACCATAAAACCACATACCATTTGGATCCAATGATGATACTAAAATTGTGAGAGACTTAATTGTATAACTAAAAACAAATAAATACATATATATATATATATATATATATATATATATATATATATATATATATATATATATATATATATATGAAATCAAGTGACTTGTGAGAGTACAACCTAACCTAACTCATTGTTACCGTATAAAAATGCATCTCACGGCTGTGAATTATAATCTGCACGTAAGTATCTCTCGAGACTACTCGGTCAGTGGAGCGAGCGGCGGACCGGGGGCACAGGTGGAGTGGGAGTGGGAGGGATAGGAAGCAGCAAGCGTGACATGTGGTCGTATCAAACTGTACTATTCTATATAATCTCCCTGTACATGTCACGCGAAATTACCATTTCGTACAAGATAGGCAATCTCGGTGCGTCGGTCCATCGGACCAAGTCAACTCGTGCGGACATTGTTGTTGTTGTTGTTTTTAATAGTGCGTGGGAGCTGGTTCAGCGACTCATCAGATTTTTGATGGTGACTTTTGAATGGTGCGAGATATCAGTATTCGTTTATGGAAATCTTATACGTCTCTACGCGCCGATCTCGATACGTTGAACGCCTGGAGGTTTCTGTTCACGATCAAGAGTCCCGGATGCCATTTGAATCCGTCATGGGAAGCGACGTTAGCAAGACAGAGAGATAGAGATGGAGAAAGAGGGAGAGAGAAAAAGAGAGAGAGTGAGGTACTGAGACAGACGGGGGCTATACAGCGGCTCAGTTGTTGGCAAGAGTGCATGTGTTCACTTACCGTTGTGTTTGGTCGTGCTATGCAACCAGGGGGGGGGGGGGGGGGGGGTAAGATGATAATTATCTTTGGGGTCACAAAAAAATTTGCTGTCTTGAAAAGAGATCGTTATCAAAAAAGATTGGGAGTCACTGTAGTTGACAGAATGTAGCTTATGAGGAACGAGGAGGTATATATAAAAGGCAGGGAAACGACATTGGATTGTCGATATATTGTCACTGCCACTGGATAAATTCGACTCCCATCCTCTTTTAATGTTTCAATATTAGATAAAATTACTGTTAATCCGTTTTTGAAGATTGTATGTAATTACCAGTAGGTCAGTAGGTAGCCATGCATGTTGGTACGAACATTGTAACACATAATATCATAGTCATGTCTCATGTGTAACAACCGTGGAGAATGATTACTCTAATCTTCAAAATCCATTCTTTAATCGGATTAATAGAGTTCGCTTCGATCGTCCGTCTCGTCTCCTCCTTTCCCCTGTCAGTTAGCACTGACGATTGGCAGTGTCGATCAGATACTATCCATCGTTTATTCATATTGGTTTCAACGACGCACTGTACTGATGATCAAGATATATTGGCGTCGGTGATTGATGGATGAAATAATTAATAATACTCATACACGTCACTTTGAACTTCAAAGAGGAAAACGATGTACGATATTGAAGATGATACTCATGAAGGTATGAAAACGTGGTTTCGACAAAAGCTCAAATATTTTAAACTTAATTTCAGAATGTGCCGCCCAATATTGTGTTCTCCAATCACAATTCAGTATTAGTTTGTTTGCTCCTGAGGCCCTGACTTCTCTATAGTTGCTATGGTAACCTGGGAAAACATGTTTCTTTCAAGTGATATTACACGCATTGGCAATATACTACCAGAGTCGATAAAGCAGTTCTTATCGGAAATATAACTTCTTCAAGTTCTACTTTATGGAGTTGGTACTGAAATGCGACATTGTTGTAAGAAATAGACAACAATGTCCCCTGAATTGTATTCCCCGATCACAACTTCGGTATTAGTTTGAAAAATAACAATTTTTAAAGAATTAATCATAAAGATACAGAGTAAGAGAAACAATGAGGTGGGTACATGTTGGAAGAAACACATGGATAGGGCACAAAAAAACACAGAATGGACTAGATAAATATAGATATGAGTTCTGAGAGGTAAGAATCGACAGCCTCAAGATTTTCCACGGACTCGGAAGAAAAAAAAAACACCAGGCAAAAATCACAGAAACATTTAAAAATAGGCAAAAACTTCCGATATGATTCTTATTCTTGTGGAACCTTATGTCTCTCGAACTCATGTGCTGTCTATCTTGTGTTATTTCGTGCCATATTTTCATGTGTTGTCTCCAACGTCCAACCTGTATATGCCCACCTCATTATTTCTCATATCACTTGTTTCTCTCACACTCTGTATCATCATCCATCGCTCATCTCTTTCATCAAAAAATCAAAGAGTATCACATCAAAGATCACAAAATGTCAAATTGTTATTCTTTAAATCAAGTTCTACTTTCAAAAAATGATCAGTACCGGTATCAGTTCTGTTTGCCATGTCAACTTTTCTAGTTGCTATGGTATATAACCTGCCAAACACGCTCTATTATATTGAAGCTGCCGGTTGGAGTAAAATACCTAAAACATACGCTTATTAAATTTACTTTAGTTTAGTCATATTAAAGGGGCGGTTACATTCTTAACTAGTTGCTACTGGCTCTCTCTCTTACACTCACATGTAATATTGATAATAGTACCGGACCCTCGCTCGTCTCACAAGTCACGTGTGACCCGGGACGGTCGAACGTTGACCTTGACAGATCTGGTTTGTCTAATACACCTGTTGGTCTTGACGGGAGGCCTTCCTGGTATCACATGTATATATACACGAGAGATGAAGGCTCGAACCACCCATGGACTAGTGGTGTGGGATAGAGAGAACGGTCAATCGGAGCTTTCTTCAATTGTGGATAAAAAGTTAACAAGAGATGAAGGGTTGCACGACCTGTGCGCTAATGATGTGGGATAGGGGAGACGGTCGATCGGAGCCATCATGTATAGTTAATACACGTGTGTTATATAAGTTTTCATCTGTGTTTCTTGTGGATTGTTGCAGTCTATAAGCTCTGTTTCTACTATACTCTGTTGTGGTTCCCAAAGCGCTGGTCACAAAGCTTATCGGCTTTAAAAGTATAATGAATTAAATACATTTTACGTCAACACAAACTAATAAAGGTCGTTGAGAGTGGGCTATGGGAGACGATTAAGCGAAATTACAGATTTTGATGCCAACTTTCGAAAGGTATATGATATCAAAATTCTAATACGGATGAAACATGGACATTTTTAATACCTTTAAGTTGGTATTAATAGAGACTAATCAACTCATAGCCTGATAGTTGAACGTATACAGCTGAAAACAACATTTTTTAGCTGTATATTAGCATGCATTTGACAATTACGCAATATGATTTGAATAGTTTTCGTGTATATCATCTTGAAGATATTAAAAATATGCACTCATCGAGAATAAGCTGATGCAAATTAATATAACCTTCCATTCTATCAGCATTCACCGACGCCAACAGTTCTTTGCTATCATCGAGTTCGTATAACTAAAAACCGACTTCGCTTCATCGATTTCCACGCATTCTCAATCAAGAGCTAAATGTAGTCGAGCGGCAGTTCGACGGGAGCCAAGTCTCGCGCGATATATCGTTACTGAAATCTGAAATGTTCGTGAATAGGCCTATATCCTCATTGATTCAAGTCGAACACAAGGACACTCATGTGTTGTCCTTGATGTATGGAAAATGGAATTGAATCCTGATTGGAGGATAATAGATATAGAGTCTCTATAGAATGTTCTATCTCCCTCACCCCTATAATATACCATATATAAATGATACAGCTAATTTGTCACACTGTCGGCAACATAATGCAGCATGCACTCGTGCGTCACTTTCTATCTCTCTCTCTCTCTCTCTCTTTTCTCTGTCTCTCTGTCTGTCTCTCTGTCTGTCTATCTGTCTGTCTGTCTCTCTGTCTGTCTGTCTGTCTGTCTCTCTCTCTCACAAACACCAACCACTCTATCGCTCTGTATCAATTTAAATATTCAGACGAATTGTCAAATTCTTGTCACCAGTCATTGTGAGGTTGAGGTTGACAAGGTAGGATCGTTCGGACGGATGGTCTTCAAGGAATGATCTTACCACCCCTAAGGAAATGATTCATTATAGTGTGATTCATTCAACAAACTGTGAATGTCAAATCAACAAGTTATGGAATAATAAACCTATTCATAAGTCATTCTTTGTTGAGGTAAAGAACGAAACATAGAAGAACGTTCTATGAACGAATTTAATCGTATTATCTGTTGTACTCTAATTGAGATCCAACAGATCTGATAATTTGTGGACATATCCATCTTGATAAGTGTTTCACACGGTCCTGCAAGAGCGAGAGCGAGAGAAACAGAGAGATGATACAGCACGACACAATACCCCACGCTTCACTGAGCACGTGTGCTGACTGCGATCGTTCGTCTCTCTTATCTAACAGCATTAGCGGTCGTCTGTGTCGAACCTGTAGTCAGTATCTCGACCGCTGTGACAAATCTACCACCAACACTAATCGAGCTGATGATGGGTAAGGGGTGATTGGGAGGGGGAAGGAGGGGGGTATCTGGGGTACAGCCGAGGAAAACACTGTATTATGATTATGGATTGTTGGATGAGCAAACAAAGTGACAAACTTGCACGCGCATTACTTCCTTTGCATGGGGAACAATAAATTACTGTAAAGTTATGAACGTTGATAAATAAAGTAAAATACCTGCAAGAATATTCTGTGCTACAGCTATGTCAAGATCGCATAGTCGCGAAGTTACTTCAAGGTCTAATATATACACACACACATATATATATATATATATATATATATATATATATATATATATATATATATATATATATATATATATATATATATATAATTTTTTCAAATCTGTGTATAATGGAGCACGAATTATGAAAAAACAAACTTTTTCTGTTCACGATTCGTATTGAATGTATATGTAATGTTATGGGTATGATTAAACAATATAAAATACTGGATAGTATTTTATATTTAAAACAATTGTAAATGAAAGGCCGGAGACTTTGACGAATATACAATATATGTATCAAATCTATGCAGTTTTCGAAACAATGAACAACAAAAACAATGACAATAAGCAAAACTTGACTTTTAAATTGAATTAATTAAAATGTAAGGTACTATGACGAATGAAAGAAAAACATTTCGAGTTAGCGCGAGTATACATAGAGTGTTTTCCAAACAAGTAATTAATTAATTGTTGAGTATCACAGTAAGATTTATTTTTTGTTAAATGAGTTATAATATATTGATATCTATTCATTGAAGTGATAATTGTATAATTGTATTTGTTTTTAGCTGCTATAACTGTATTTATCATCTGATTGACTTTCCATATAATGTAACATTATGTCATTAATGTATATGTCCTTTGGAAGAAAATAAAATAATAATAATAATAATAAATAATAATAAGATCGCCCTTGTGGTGCCCAGTCGAACGATTCTATCTTTCATCCATAGCCTTAATTGATTTTGTATCAAGTTCGTATGTTGATGAAAAAAATGCAGTCACAAATGAAGACGGTCGCTCACCAACACAAAACTATTTTGACCCTTATATGTTTGTATACGGGTATACGTGCTCCGGTAGGGAGACTTTTAATTTAGGGTATCACGATTCTTCAGGAATAAGTTTAGGCTACGACGCGAACCACAACTACGTCTTTCAAAACTGTCATGCCATTAACGTCACAGCGAGATTTTGTAATCTTAAATCATTTTTTTAAATCAGTAAATCAAATTTGTATTATTTATAAATTGCAATATTGTCAATGTGAATATATCATTTACTGATATAAAAAAATGATCATACCTTTCATCCATAGCCTTAATGACGGAACAACGATTTTGTATCAAGTTTTGATGTTATTCAAAAAAAAAATTCAAACTAATATTCCTGAATGTAGCAATATTATATCGATTGTTTCCAAGTATTTCTCTCATTTCCTACCACTTTCGTGGATACAGGTGATAGTATTCCATGTGTAGCTAGGTTGTCTTGATCCCTTTGTCCAACAAGCGATATTTACACAGACATACAGTACAACTTGGTGTACACTTGCGGCCATATAAAATGAATGTTCCTCAAATTTGTATTTAAATAGAATCTACTCATATTTTACAGCTAGTTTTTACAGATACTATAATTACAAAGACATGCGTATGCACTTTGTCTGCTAGTTTTAGTCAGTAAATTTTCTTCAGAATGCCTCATTAAGTGGCTTGATCAACTACTTCAAGTGATCGCAAGTGTACAAACAAGTCAGGAGTGTAGACTATGTAAGGCCTCGTCTAGGGTCGCTACAAGGGTAGTATCTACACAGCAAATAGATAGCCTATCTGTAAATACAGTGAATAAATATAGACGGGTCTCTCTCTCTCTCTCTCTCTCTCTCTCTCTCTCTCTCTCTCTCTTATTTTGATATAGCTGGAGACTCGATGTAGCGTGTAGCTCTTAGTGACGTACAACATTGTGTCTACATCGCTTTTACTTATACAGCTAATTGAAGTACGGATAAAGATGACATAATGAAGGCAATACAAACCTTACCGAATCGAATTGAACTGTCATATTATAGAGTATAGACCACCAAATTCAGTAACACACCCATTCTTGTGCGTACGATGAATCCGTATGTAAACCAACTGTTATAGTATTGAATTTGAATAATACTGCTTTTCTTTTTCATATATTTTCTATATAACATAAAACCGGATTGGATCGTACAGAAATGATTTTGGATTTTTGAGAAAGAACGTATGTTCCTTATATGAATACTAAATGAGTATCAATTGGTAGGTACCCAAATATTTGGATGATGAATATAGGCCTAGGCATTTTTTTTCTCAACATTGGTATAGGATGCAAAGTTGAATCACCAAGAGAGACAGTCCGACCAACGCAACCCTCAATACATATTGGCTCATCTAATGAGCTAGCTCTACTGGTCATCTCCAATCATCTCTTCTCCATCTCTCCTCTTGTCTGTACCATCACGCCACACTCACAAGCTCTTCTCCATCACGATATTCTCACACGCTTCTCGGAACAAAACTCATTTGCATTTTTACTTCACGCTCCGTCCTTCACGAGCCCTCGATATATACGAACAACCACAAGAACAGAGAAAGTGAAAGCAATACTTATTTCTTTTTCGAATATTCATATCAACACATTCAAATATATATACCATTAATTTAAACTATCAATTATATTCAAATTTATAATAATGAAAAAATACATTATGAAATTGGAATTTAGTAATTCGTGAAGAAGAAAAAATTAAAATGTGTAATACAAATATCACATAACAATGAATAGATGAATAGACAAATGAATGAATAAATAAAAATAGTTTGATGAATACAGCCTGTTCATTGTATCAACATGTACTGGTAGCTCAGCTGACAACGTACTTGCTCCACGTGACCGGGAGATGAGGGTAGGTTGGACCTCGGTTCGATCCCCGCCACCGACCATCTTTACAGAGATATTCCGGGATTTTCAACTCTAACCCAGATACATTTCGAGATGGTTCCCACGTTAAAAGTCACGGCCGCTTTTCCACTATCCCTGAGACCCTGAGAATAACTGAGAAACCTTCGTCTCATTCATTATTTATCTGACGTCAATAGATCTTGGTTATCATCAAAGTTTGTCGCTGAGCCCGATTTAATAAATCTAACAACGTATACATATTTCATAGAAGAAGATATGATCAGGTTATATATATCTACTTTTTTCTTTCTCCTATATATAATATATTGTTTCTGAAAGCTTCTACTTCCAACCAACCCACCACATACAAACCATACTGTGAATTATTCAACCCTTATCCATATTACATGACATGTTCTCTCCATTATACGCTACGGTCGTCGGTCTTCCTTATCTCCTAGCATGAGCGGCCGGCCGTCCCAAACCGTCAGCTGTTCGCCTGACTTATTCCATGACAACATGTTGACTCTATTACATGCTACAGTCATCCGTCTCCCCTATCTCCTAGCATGAGAGGCCGGGTGTCTCGAACCGGAAGCTGTTCGCCTGACTTGGTCCATGAGAATTTCACTGGTTTTGACTCGGTTACAGATTCAATTAGAGAAGATAAGAAACTCAGGAGAGCTGTATTTTTTTCTGTTATAACATTTAGTTCTACGTTATGGAAGTACGAGAACAAAATATACAAACTTTTTACATTATTTATATCATTACATTTCGTATTGATTCAGTGTAGAACCTGAAACTGAAAAGAGGTTATTGTTATGCACGCCACTGTGAGATCGTGAGGAGCCACAAGGGCGATCTTACACCAAAGCAAGTGATTATCTCACAATAATGTAATTCATTTAACGAACTGTATAGGCCTATAGTGAGCCAATACATTCAGTTCAGGAATAATTAATATAGTTGAAGTCACTTGTGTTGGAAAAAGTAGCTCGCGACCTCCTTGATGAATTTTATTAATATATTTTTCTCAAAATTTTCGTTGCTTTCTTTCCCACCAAATTATCTTTACCTCTTATTTATTACAGAATATTAAATACACAAATATGATGTGTAAATAATGAATACAATCATGCATATACTTAGTCTACTAATACTATATATACCAACCATTTTTATTCAGCAGTTTCGGTATGAGAAGTGTATGTATGTAAAAAAAAATCAAGAAATAGGAATTTTCCGAGTCGAAATCTTACAACTTGAATAGGGCCTACATATTAATACCGATATAGGTACATTAATAATTTCGTCCAACAATTGACTTATTTTCCTATATAACCAATCATTGAATTGTTCGAATTATCCCTGAACTTTTTGGTACAGGCCTACTATTGATTTTAAATGTTATCAAATTGGTTAAATCATAATTAATCACTTCCTTCAGGTGCCTGCCTATGTGGTGTCTCCTCCGAACGATCCTACCTTTGTCATCTTCAGCCACCTACCACTCTGTGTCACATTCTAATGTTTCAACAAAATTAATTCAAATTCAGTTTAATTTGAAATCTTGAATAAAGTCCAATTTGTTATGAGCGATTGCAACTTGCTCTAGCCGAGTGGTTGGTTGTCCTTTCCTCCCACAGCCAATCAGCGGTCGAGGCTTCACACGGCATAATTACCAGCAACTCGTGCAATTGTCAGCAATTACTGGCAAAGGTCAAAGGTCACGCTCACTGAGATCACATTAGGAGGCTGCTTGCACAACCGCCACTTCATCGAAGACCAGTTCCAGTCAAAAAGACAAATTCAAAAAGGCATGCTTTATATAAATAAGTTTTCAAAATTGCAAGGCTTTTTCCGTCCCGGTAAGTCACGTGAACCGGTCAAAACCGTTCGAACAATTGTTTCCGACTGGTTGATGTGAATTACCGGTACGGAAAAAACGTGCACCCGTAAGTGTTCCTATGTTACATTATTATTATTATTGTTTGCTTAACGACCCCACCAACAGCTAGGTTATACGGGGGTACGAATGAGCAGGTGATAACGAAACTATGAAGTGATTATAAGTGAAAAGACGCTTACAAAAACCTATCTTAGGCAGGACTCGAACCCACGTCCAACGATGACTTCAGTTTCTGAAGCGGTGCCTCAGCTGACTGAGCTACCAAAGGTGGCTTATATTATCCGCACATTTCGAGTTGCCTTTAGCGATCTTTTTGTATTGGAAATATTGTAGAAAATTTCCCATGCCACTAATTCACTCGACACTCTTTGATTGTTCATAAATGGTATTTTTTCAACGAATTATTTCCGCATTGGTCAAATGATTTATTGTACGTCTTTCAGCAGAAATTTCACTGTAATTGCCATGTTTTTTAGGATATTGGTAAAAGGTTTGTATCTAATGGATACGGAGTCTGTTTGTGGTCACAACAGGAGCAGGTCGTTGACCAACTAAACTTAATAGTTGAAACATGCAATTTTGCATGTTTTACTTCTTTCCCCCCTCCTCTTGAGTAAACACGAGAAAGAATACCATATTCATATATATATATATATATATATATATATATATATATATATATATATATATATATATATATATATATATATATATATATATATATATATACATATATATATATATATATATATATATATATACATATATATATATATATATATATATATATATATATATATATATATATATATATATATATATATATATATATACTTATATATACACACATATATATATATATATATATATATATATATATATATATATATATATATATATATATACAAGGTCCATACTATTTGTCAATTGTTATTTGGTGATAGATATAGATTATTTTCAATTTGCGTAAGAATTTTAAAATATATTCCTTGACATTAGAAAATATGTCTATGATGTTTGGATTCATTTTGTTTATTTAAATGTTGGTATATTCTATAATTTGGGATCACAAAGGAACGCATAATGAATGCGTTAACCGGGATTCGAGCCCACGCCCTACTTGACCTCATGGACATTGCGACACGCGGATATTCACATTAGTAACAGTATAATAAGTCACTCTAAAGTTAATAAGTAAGTCACTCACGTTAATAAGTAAGTCACTCATGTTCTAATAATTCACTCTTTCAGATGATTTGAGGATGAACAGTGTTCTGAGTAAAGAGCTAACCGCTGACGACGTCTTGTGACGTACGATTATGATGTAGTACGACGAGGGTGAGAAGGCGTGAAGTGAGGGGAGAAGGCGTGCTGCATTGACACTTATGAACTCACATTCTAACAGCGTAGGTCATACTTATACTTTTTCTATTCATATTGTGTTTAACGACGAACTGTAATGATAACTAAGATCTATTGGCGTCGGATGGTGCAGAGATGATCAGGATTGTCGGACGATGATCGGATGAGATGATGGGTTGATGAAATAAAAGGTCATTTTACTAGGGGTTTTTGGATAGTGAAATGGAGTCGGTCGTAGCCTGTTGTTGAGGAACCATCCCAGGATAAATTCCCAAACTACAGAATGAAAACATAAAAACCTCTGACAGAATGTTTGAACATGGCGGGAATCGAAGCCCTGTCTCCTGAATGACGGTTGTTACAACTAGAGCACACGAGACGGTCGAGCGGTATGGCTAGATTTACTGAATCATCTTTGTCCAACTTACAAACCAATATATTACTTACTATACATTTTCATCACTTTTCACACAGTCATTGTTCCCCAATCAAGGGTAAGTAAGACACGGTAGGATCGTTCGGACGATCTGACAACCTTGAAGAAAATAATTAATTATAATGTAACTCATTCAATTGTAAATTATTACCTAATAAGCTCAGCGATAATGAACAATTCTATCATTTTGTTCTAGAGAAATCGATTATTCAATATTGTAATAATTGCGATTTAATTGATTAATCAAAATTTCGATACTAATTCAAAATAATTTTTTCACCAACTCGAATTTTTTATATCAAATTATATATATGTTGATATATTGATAAAATCAAACAATGGAAGCCTAAATCAATGTCACAATATATCAATGTCTATCACAATATGTATATCAATGTTACATATAGTCGAATGTACTATTTTTGAATAGTAAAAAAAAGCTGAAAATCGTTGAAAAAACTGACACGAAAGGACAGCTTGAAGTACGATTTACCAAACATCATTTTGAAAAAAAATTACAATTTATTTGAATTCATTTCCATTTCTGAATATATATTCGAATGTCGTGTCACACCAAATGAATCTATAACGACCGAAAAACACTTTTAAAACACCAATTGAAATATGTGTGTTGTGTTACGAATATACAAAATGTGGTGTGGATGAGTTATAGGGGGGGGGGGGGGGGGGGCTGTTCAGGGTTAATTGGCGACTGGTGCGTGTGGGCTGACTAATTGTTTGATGAGCGGTGAATTAGCGTTACTAATTGACCTGTTGCAGCTCGACTTACACATGTCCCTGCGTAGGAGGCAGTACTTACAACACTTATTACATTAACAACTACAAGACACTGCCTACTAGTCATGGCCAAAACTGCTGCAGAAACAAGACACATTCTAACAACGAGAAGCAAAATTCTCATATATCAAATTATATTTATATTTAATATTCGTTTTATTTTCCCCATTCAGTGTTTTTTTTTCTATACTGTGTTTTTCTTGTTCTTTCATTGTTATTATATTTAGGTTTATATTTAAAGCATGTCCCATAAAGAGTTGATAACTCATGGAATTTTCATGCTCAACCCAATAATAAACAATTATAATAATAAACAATATCCAAATTCAGAATTCAATTTAACGTAATAATATAGAGCAATTAATTGTTTTAAAAGCATATAATACGTTTTTGAACATATAAAGAGTGCATGGGAGTCGACTTGGCGAAATACCAGTCATTTGATGATAGCTTTAAAACAGTAAAATCAAAGTATAGGCCTAACTAACCACTGTACAGACAGAGTTGAATTTCCTCAGTCAGGACTGTCCACGACGGGAATCGAACTCAGTCTCCTGAATAACGCTATGTACAATGATCCCGTTGACCAAATCGTGGTAAAACACCAATGAACGGGTGGAACAGCAGAGCTAAGACGCTGACCCATCATTCGAGAGACCGGGATTCGATTCCCGCCATGGCCGACCATCCTGACAGAGACTTTTCGCGGTTGCTTTCTGTCGTTCAGCTTGATCTTGAATAGTTTTTTTAAAGACCGAGCCACGACCGATTGCTTGCCACTATCCAAAAACACATAATAAAATCAACTTTCATCTCATCATTCTATTCTATTCTATTGTTATATTATATTCTCATCGACACCAATAGATCTTGGTCGCAGTAGGCTACAATGCGACGGTATAAGCTCAATATAAATAAATAAGAATTATCATGGTGCATGGGTTAGGTTAGTGGGCTTCTGTTGCCGTTGGGTAAGGTTTTGTTTCAGGTTAAATTTATTATTAATTTCGGGAAATATGTCTTTTCCCCACGTTTTAACACAAATTAACCATTTGTTCTAAAAATGCCCCTTATATACCGACAACACTGTTGACGCGTACGATCGGACGTCCCCCCCATCTCCTACCTATGACGAACAGCAGTGCCGAGACGGATGGGACGATGTGGAGTAAGCGCTTGGATGGCCATTGAAGGTTGTATTCGACACGCCTGTTAGTATTCGACACTCCTGCTCGCTAATGCTGGAAGATAGGGGGGACGGGTGATCGTGAGGTGAGGCTCTCATATGACAATTGGCTCTAACCGCTGCTATACGTGTCCAACACAATTACTGCAGAGTTGAAACTTTCACAGGTTTTAGTGTCAAATCAGTCATTTGTCGATCAATATAGATTTGGAGCGAAGAGATGTCAATAAATATATATTTATTTTTCTTATATGAACATAGAAACTTGATTCAAATCATATTTCCCCAATTAAGGCTGGGATGGAAGGCATAATATTCCGGGCGGGGCACCACAAGGGCGATTCCACCAACCAAATCACCTATAGACGAAAAAAACGCACGATATATATATTTATATATATATATATATATATATATATATATATATATATATATATATATATATATATATATACATATATATATATATATATATATATATATATATATATATATATATATATATACATATATATATATATATATATATATATATATATATATATATATATATATATATATATATATATATATATATATATATATATATATATATATATATAGTATACCAAAATCACAAACAAAAATACTGTCGTTATATTTCATAACTGATATTACACATAAAATATCCGATATAACAGACTCATCAGTACGAGACTCAATGTATGATATACACATCTTCAAAACAAAGTTTAACCAGCTGAAGATTTTGTAAATATCGATTTTTTTCATTTTTTCATATAACATCGAAACTTGATACAAAATCATTGTTTCCCAATTAAGGCTAATTATTCTTCAGAATCTCCTAACTCGAGGAAAACCACGAAAACCAAAACTGATCGATCGATCGATCATGGCGGGAATCGAACGCCCGTCTCCTGAATGACTGTTCAGCGCGCTAGCTACTGATCCACTCGTCTCGTTGAGCAGTGTTTTTGTCTTGTTCAGAGTAGAACCGGGTTCTAGTCCCGGCTAGACTGCTCTAGATATACGAATGTTTGCTATGCTATGCTGAACTACATGTCACCAAGGGTTACCGTGTTACTTCTTCGAGTACTCTTGCCAGCTTCTACTCGAACACTCGATTAGTATTGCCAGACAGTAACGTCTTGTGCGAGTTATTATGTTCCGACAACTCTGTGCTAACTATTGCAAAAAGTGACATCATAGGAGCTTATTAGTCACGGACACACCGAAATCGGTTGAGCTAGAAAAGAGAACATCTAATATTGAACAACAAATAATAAAAAAAAATGAAAAAAAAATGAAAAGCATCGTGCCCGATAAGTACCGGTACCGAAAAGTATGTATATACATTTAAATGAAGCAACACCAGGTGGGAATCGAACCCTGAACCCCAAGCATCGAAAATATAGTCCCTTCATTTTATAACAGCTCCAAAACGAGATGAAAGCGCCTCAAACATATATTTGCTATATATTTTCATCTCATCTCGCCATGGTCTTACCAACTCTTGATCAAGTATTAATAAGCCAACTATAAGTCACGATTAGAGAATAACATACTACACAAAGGTGATATAACAAGTTAATCCACTAATCATAGCATCTTACACTAACTAACAGTTATAAAACGAAAATAAAGTGGTTGATTCCGTTTCATTTCGACGATTCCGTATATACTTCAACATGGTGTATAATATGGGCTGTGATTTCGCTATCATTCCGTCCACACTTACAGAATAAGGGCCCTGGGTTACGGTAAAATCCTGCACGGTGACTTGTTAAAAGAACATTTTATTCGAAAGATATCGCTGGGCCTCAATATTGCAACGTCTATTTTTCCACATTGTTAGCATAGTATTGTCGATATATAATAAATGCCTTATACTAGACGTAGGACAGTTTTTTATGTGCACAGCTGCTGCGCATGACCGCGGTGCTAATTGAAGCTGTTCTACTTCTAGCAAGTCTGCGATCTCATTCGACTCGACGTGGTAGATTCAGGTTCACGATAATACTTGTATCCGCGAGAGATGAACTACAAACCACCCGTGCGATAGTGGTATGGGATAGGGGAGACTGTCGATCGGAACCGTCATCTCTCGTGGATACTTATTGGAATGATCACGGAAAGTTTTTGATTAGATCATGTGATTAACCGCGATGGAAACCGTGCTATACTATGAATCAGGCTTCAGTTCGAATTCAATTATAGTTAACAATAGATTTGTTATTAGGTTAGGGTTGGTTAGATTGTGTTATGTTAATTTATGTTATTGCAGCAACAACAATAATAACAACATGGTTCGATGAGGTGATTGTCTGACGGGTCGATGAAAACAAGTGGCCGAGTGGTTAGTACACTGAACCATCATTCAGAAGACGGGTTTCAATACCCGCTATGGTCGACGATCCTGACAGAGGTTTTTCGTGGTTTTCCTTTGTCAATACTGAGATGGTTTCTTAACAGGCCACAACTGACTCCTTCGAACTATATCCAAAAACACATGATAAAATAACATTTGATTTTATCTTCAATTATCTCATATTTCATTCACCGACGCCAATAGATCGTAGTCATCAGTACAGTGCGTCGTTGAACCCAATTTGAAAAATAAGACAGGCTGCCTAATATTACATCTGTTGGTCGCTTACAGTCACTTGTTCCCCCCCCCCCCTCCCCTCCCACCGCCCACTCCCTAACGTATATGCAATGAGTGAGATAGTCAAACGACGCTCTATGCTGCAACACGGGTGGAGGTGCCGTGCCAAGCTATACTGAAAACAAGCGTCCCTAAAACGAATGCAAATAGTTATGAATGCAGTAATATGGCGAAATGATTGATTGAATAATTATTTGAATAATTCGAAGAAAAATGTTGTGCTCAATAAAAGCGAATTAAAATGATCATTATAGACAATATATTCACAAATCTTTTGATATTGGCCTATGTTCTGATGGTTATTAATCGATTTGTTTCCCTTCTTAACAGAATCAATTTCGAAATACCAGTATATAAAAGTTCACAGGATTATTCACGAACAATTAAGTAATAAGAATAATTGAAATAGTCGAATAGTAGAGATGGTATAATTTGACTATTCAAAATTAATGATTAAAACAATGATACAATACAGCAATAAAAGTATTGAATAAAAATACAAATTATAGGTGATAATATGGAAATATGACGGTTGAAAAGATGGAACAAATTAATGAATGATCAATAAATAATTCAATATAGTGAAGGATACGTAATAATCAATTGGCAACAATGTCCTATAAATATTGTTTCGGATTATAACTGGCCGTGAAATGAAACAGGTTGAACAAGGTAGCATACTTGCGGGCTCAGTATCAGCATTCAGCTATATCTACCAATCAACACAGGCAATTAATCAATCAGTATCATGCTGCATTACGGTCACTTTCACGACCAAACACAATATTAATATTATAATCTTTTCGTCACGTAACGCGTGGCTGAATGCCAAAATCATATAAACGATAATTGTACAAGCTAGTCTTTTTGTGAAGTTTTGTAAAAGTTTGGTTCAAACAACGATTGCATCAATTTGATATGCATGTTGGCACCGAAAGGGTATGCCTATAAAATACAGTTAGGAGAGAACATTCATGTGTATAATAATTTTATATCATTATTATTCATCATTTTCATATTTCTGTGTATAGACTAATATTGTCCCATTATGTATTATTTTCTACTAAGTTATTCATATATAGGCCTATGTTGACATTGATGTATTTTTTTAACCAACAATGATTATTTATTAATTATCATGAGCCGATTGAACCCCATTTGATGACCCATTTGATGATGATTAAATTGAACAAAGGATGGCGAATAAACTTGTTATCACCCCTAGTTGGCCTGAATAAGATATTTTTTACATCAACTCATAATTGGATATAATACATATTCAATCAATTGTTCGATTAGTTTTATGTGCCCTTGGCAAACATATATTAAGGTATGGTCTTCGCTTCGATAACGATATATATATATATATATATATATATATATATATATATATATATATATATATATATATATATATATGTATGTATATATATATATATATATATATATATATATATATATATATATATATATATATATATATATATATTTGATAATTTTGAAAGGTCATTGTTATGTAACGGACGCTTTCACGAACAATCACACAATATTAATAACATAATTAAACAGCTGATAATACAAGTTGCAAGGATCCCAGGCTGAAAGTGAACGTTTGTAACAGGTAGGAACAACAGGTAGCTATGAACTTGTTTTTACTTTTTACTTTAGAAAGCACGGGTAATTAGCATAGCATTAATCACGTGCACTTTTAGTTCGAGCAGACGTCAAACAGGCTGTGTGTGGGTTATTAACCGAAAACAGAGTGAAACGTTCGAAACAATTAGAGAAATAAAATCGAACTTACAAGACTTGTAATTAATTACAATTCAGAAATAGAAGAAACTGAATGATAAAGTACACGAAAACTTAGCATGTGTTGAAATGTAATTCAAATCGCGATTCTCGAAAGAAAAGTTGATCTAAATTATACTTTTTGAAGGAAATTGTTCAAAAATCGATACTGTTCGTTTGTTTTATTATTAATTGTTTCTCAAATATTTACAGAGCATGGATTCGTGAATATTTTTACATATCTTTATTGAAGACTTTACCATCAACAAACAATGGCTGCCGTAATTGACACAGAATAATTGACCAACGGGGAGAATAATTCGAAGAATGGCGATAGATCAATAAAAAGCAACGAATTCTAAAATAGCATACAAAAACCTAAAGCTATGAGGTACTAAAATAAGAAATGTGGTATAAACTATAATAAACCTGCATGTAGAGGTGTGAATAAAAAAAATGTCATATCTAAAAAGGGGGAGGGGAAGGGGGAGAAATGAAAATCAATTCATTGAATATTTTAAAATGTGTACTCATGGTCTTTTCAAAATGTCCAGAACAATAGAATCTTGGAATTATATTCAATAATTTTTGAGAAAACTCAATTCGAATTTTTCAATAACACAATAAGAATAATCCAGGGGAGAAAACATTATCATAATACATAACACATTGGTATGAAATTGCTTGATAAGCTCACAATAATAATAACTTCAATTAAATGGTTGACAATATAAGAATTTATTTTAATAATGATATTACTATATTATATTGTAGGCCTATTATTGAATAATAAAACTCACATAAGCCGAAGTCTTATGTGTGGGAAAGGAGAAATTTGAAAAAATGAAAGCCCAGCGAGAAGGTTCTCAATATATTGTTGGTACATATATTTGTAATCTGCGTAATTGCATGCATTCAGATAGAACTTTTCTTATATTCCGGATAGCCTCTATACGCGGCCGTGAGGGTAATCTCCAATTCTCATACTATTAATCACATTTTAAAACATTGACAGCGTCAATTCATTTGATCCGTGCAGTTGAATTTGCAAGATGAATAATAGAACCCAAACTGACCTAACCTAATGGTTGGATGAGCGAAACGAAGACTCAATTTTGTCGTACTAAATGAAACGAACACGTTTTTTTCCTTCACCGCGCTCCACATGTCAAACGGAATCACAAACTGTGTTAAAACTTGGCACACTCAAATGTATCAGATGACTCAATACACTGTCTAGTTTTGAGCGCAATCGGTTGAGGCAGTTTTCACAAAAGCCAATTCGAATTTTTCAAAAACCCAATAAGAATAATCCAGGGGAGCAAATTTGAAAAAATATTTTCTTTGAATGAATTCAAATTTCCACGGAATTGGGGTCAAAGTATGTTATCCATCATTCCCAAGTTTCATCTACATCAAATCTGCCGCTTTGTGGAAAATATTCAATTTGTATATTCAATCTGTCAATTAATTATGATTCTTTCTCATTTATACCATCGAACGCTTGACACACATTTATTTCAAATCTAATCAAATATTCTAATCAAGCTTTGAAAACACTTTTGCAAGGTATTTATTACACACCATATTCGCCCGAGGATTATGAATAATGATTACGTTTTTGTGATTTTGCTCAGTTCAAGCCAATACTATTAGAAGAGGGTAAAAGTTAGACAGTTGGGCCTATCTGTGCGATAATGTTTATTAAGGCAACAGGGTCAAAGCCAGACATAATATCAGTTGCTAAATTGATATAAAGTCGATTCGGCAAAGAAGGAGCCTGCAGCTGGGTCAGGACTCAAGGACCCCTCGACAAGAACCTTGCATATCAACAGGTATACACAGCAATAACATTGCCAATGACATGCATCAGTTAGGCCAGGGTACAGCTACAGGTGGTACGTAGTATAGTTATAGTGATTCATCAAACAATAATCGAATATATTAATAATATATTAGCTTATTGTGACAGCTTCTAAACGCTGTCAGATATGGCTTGAAGGACTAGACTTGATTTGAGGGCTAGATTTGATAGAATAACAATGCCATCCCCCCCCCCCTCAATTTGAGAGAAATCAACTAAAAATTATCACTTTTTTTTTGTTGTTGTTGTGATGAACTTTACATCTGCACTAAATAGGAAGAAGTGAACATTGCCCAAGAGAGTTCGAAGTGGAAGATATCAACATTCGTGTGTTTTGTTTACTCTTGAATCTTGATACCATGCAATGCTGGTAAAATGTGGTAATGATTATTGTCAATTGAGCCTTCCTATTTTGAAGTTGATATAATTACTTTAATGGCTCATTCTTATTAGTTCAAATGAGAATTTTATGAGATGTAATGGAAAACTGAATCTATACACGTTTCATTTTAAGCCGCTCACGCGATTTTCAGAAAGCACAACCAAAATGTCCGTCATCATTGTCTTAAAGAACATTTAAAAAAAAAATGTTCTTTCGTCATAAATTTACTTAAATCTGTCTCAATGATTGTTTACCCAAACACTATATACAGTCTCAACTTAGAAAACGAGCAATACGACTGAACCAGGTGGACCAGTGGCTATGCTGAATCGTCATACACGATACCGGGGTTCCTCATCCTGACTGAGATGCATCATTGTTTCCCTCTGTCGTTCAGGTACGTACAGGAACGCCACTGGTCACGACCGACTACTTTTCACACCATCCAAAAACACCTATACAATGTAATGATCTTTCATCTCATCTTCCCGTCGTCTCATTATGCATTCAACCGATGCCAATATCTTCTAGTTATCGATATTATGTGTGTATCGTTGAAACACAATATGAATAAAAAATAAAATAAACAAATAATGGATTACGGATTAGTTAATTTGCTTGCACTCACAAAAATGAAAAACAAATAGACAAACAGATATACCGGCACATGCCGCAGTGGTTCACACGCTCGCTTCATGTGATCCGGAAGGTGCAGGGAATATCGGACCCAGTTCGATCCCCGCAAGCGTTCATCTTTAAAAGGGGTTTTCATGATTTCCCTCTGTAGTCTAGGCTAATGCCAGGATGGTTCCTACAATAACCGTTTCCTTTTTCCACTATCCTTTCCACTTTTGAGACCTTTTTCCGTTTTCCTTGTTTCCGTTGTTCATAATAATAATCAAATGAATAAATATAAGCGAAGACTTATATTCTATTGAAATCGGTTCTATATGGAACAGATTTGGACATAATTTAAGTATTCGCTTACGCTCATCCAATTATCAATCACGTGACCATGTATTTGTATTTAATTCACTCATTACAGATTGTTCTTAAAACAGGTGATCATGATTAGTAAAGATTATGTCTGTATAGTGCGTTGGTACAGTTACTATATCCATGGAGCGCATATTCCTAATGAATAGCAGTATTATAACGGCTATAGTCTTTTACAGTCAACGCACGATCATATTATTAACACCAATTAACCCGTATTTAAAGTTTTTCAACATTTCCGTCTTTATTTCAATTCTCATGTGACTCAATTCCTGTTTCCAACGATCATCAAAAATACTTGGAAAATCCAATCTATCATATGTTTATATTCATATTTTAGATACTTGTATCTATACTTTTTTTTTTTTTTTTTGATAACATCGAAACTTGATACAAAATCATTGTTCCCCAATTAAGGCTATGGATGAAAGATATGATGATAGATCTATACTAAAGCAGAAAGTATAGTCTACCAAAATAACAAGCGCATAGGCCTTTATTACCGTTATTTGTGTATATATAGCTGTGGTATTTTGGGGTATTATGTTGGTCATGTTTGGGGTATTATGTTGGTCATGTTTGGGGTATTATGTTGGTCATGTTTGGGGTATTATGTTGGTCATGTTTGGGGTATTATCTCTGAAGTTGTCTCGAGATTTTATAATTGCATTGTCGTTTGTATAATTTAAACGACGTTTTTCTTTCGAGGATACGTTTCTATTCAATTATTTTATAATTCAATATATATATATATATATATATATATATATATATATATATATATATATATATATATATATATATATATATATATATATATATATATATATATATATATATATATATATATATATATATATATATATATATATATATATATATATATATATATATATATATATATATATATATATATATATATATATATATATATATATATATATATATATATATATATATATATATATATATATATATATATATATATATATATATATATATATATATATATATATATATATATATATATATATATATATATATATATATATATATATATATATATATATATATATATATATATATATATATATATATATATATATATATATATATATATATATATATATATATATATATATATATATATATATATATATATATATATATATATATATATATATATATATATATATATATATATATATATATATATATATATATATATATATATATATATATATATATATATATATATATATATATATATATATATATATATATATATATATATATGTAGTCTCATGTTACTTTATGTCAGTGAATGCAGTCCTGTTTGAAAAGAGGATCTAAATACTCAGAAAAACACCGACTGAACTGGACTCGATCTTATACATCCTACCATAGAGTGATGAAGTTTTTTTTTTAAACTTCAATACTCTATGATCTACACAGAGGAAATCCGTGCGAGTGAGATCTCAGCTCAGATATAATTATCAATAAAAAGATCACATGGTTCTTGTTCACAAAAATGAAAGATCGAATTGTCCATTATCCCTGAGCTTCCTATAATAGTTTACTATTGACAGTTCGTTAAATGAGTCACAATATATTTATTTCACTTGGAGTGCTGTACTACCCTTCTTGTAACTCGTCCAAACGATCCTATTTTTTATATTGGGTTTTAACGACGCACTGTAATGATAACTAAGATCTATTGACGTCGAATGAATGATTGATGAGATGATGGGATGATGAAATGAAGGTTTCATGAGTAATGGGAAGGATAGTGGGAAGGAAGCGGTAGTGGCCTATATTGTAGGAACCATCCCAGCATTAGCCTAGACTACAGAGGTAAACCACAAAAAAACCTGTAAAGATGGACGGTGACGGGGATCGAACCGGGTCCAATATGCCCACTACATCCCGGGTCACATGAAGCGAGTGCGTTAACTGCACTCAGCTACATGTGCCGGTAACGGTGCCATCATTAGTCTCAATTGGGGACAATTTTACAAACAGTTTTGAAAACTGAAAGCATTTTATCTGCGTCGAAGAAGCATGATCTCAGTCAGCACCGTCCTGGTGTCAAAGAGCTCTGATTATTTTTCATTTGAAATAAACCACTTGACAAATCTATTCTGCAGTCTCCACAGTATTTCTACAATATTCTAAGCCAAAATTTGTGTTCACGTGAATTTTCTGCAGATCATTATTTTCTTCTGTCTATATAATGAGTCTTGCATGCAGAACATGTCTCGCACAAATCGAAAAAATCAGTACAGTACATTAGGTATAGTCAACTAAAAGTCTTGGTACCGGCACATGCATTTAGTGGTTAACGCACTTGCTTCATGTGACCCGGAAGGCAGATGGGCATATCGGACCCGGTTCGATCCCCGCTACCGTCCATCTTTACAGTGGTTTTTTGTGGTTTTCCTCTGTAGTCTATAGACTAATGCCGGGATGGTTCTCACAATATAGGCCACGACCGCTTCCTTCCCACTATCCTTCCCATTACTCATGAAACCTTCATCTCATCATCCCATTAATCATTCGTCCGACGCCAATAGATCATAGTCATCATCACATTACAGCGCTTCGTTAAAACCCAATATAAATATATATAGAGGCCTACAAAAAATGAAAATAAAATAAAAGTCTTGGATCTAAAAAATTCTATATTTACAATATAATTTTAACCGAGATTTCAACTTCAATTACCACGCGAAACTGAAAGTTTCAAATGTTAACCCTTCTGTTCATTAGTTCTGGAGAGTCGGCAATAGGAATTAGCATGAGTTGCATACCCATATAACTACAATTCATGTCTTCATATCAATAATATTGATAATGCTCAACACATTTATGACCAGGCCTATCTCTGAGTGTAATTCATGACATTTATGACCTTGCGTAAACTACATGATTTGTAAATGTATAGAATGCTTGCATGTTGCCAATTGCAATTGAACTTGATTATTCCTTGTATCAGAAGTGAAGTCCGATTAAATCATTGAATCACTAGTATTTTTATATTCATATTGATGTATAGTTAATTACTTTATCTCATTATTGTAATTTTTTATTCATTAGACAATGTGTATGTGTTAGGTATTTATAAACAATAACACTTACTCTGCTATTATTTTTAAACTGCTGTATTTTAATGACTTGCCATATATTGTTCGCACATTTATATGCAACAATCAACATGGATTAATAAATAAATGAAAATGAAAATGAAATAAGGCTACAATTGCCCGTCTCACTTATAGATCATCACCAACGGTCGGGTGTGTCGAACTATCATGCCATCGCCGATTTCCTTCCATGGTGTATTTCATACATTTCTCCGCATTGTGACAATGAACCATACCACTGTTGGTGTTTCAATCGTCCGTCTCTCGTACAGATCACCACTAGCGGTCAGGTGTGTCGAGCTGTCAATTTCATACACTGTTTTCCTAATTTTAACCTAATCGAAACACCCGACTGTTAATGCTAGTGCCATACTTCCTTTTTCATTGCATCCCCTTTCTCCCTTCTTCCTTTCTACGACCTGTCACTTCCGTTTCCTCTCACCGGTGACATCCTCCCTCCCCCATCCCCCTCCCCCTCCCACACATCATCACTTTTATAGACAGACCGCTGGCTCATCATTTCTTCATCTCCTTTTCTCTTACCTCACCTACCAACCTCAACGTGGAGTTATCTTTTATTTCATCTAATAGGAACTATATGAATGAAACATTTTGATTACTCTATAATCTATATGATAAGCAGCAACTGTTTACACAGCATACGTTTCAATCGAATTAACAGATTTTGAATGATTTATAAATTTTGAATCCGTGCGAACGGATCATTCATTCTTATCCTCTAATCGAGGAACAATGACTTTATGTCTAGTTTTACATATTAATAATAGCACAATTGTTCAGAAACGTGTAAATACCTAGTATCTAGTGAATTGTGCAGAGAAAATCCCAGTAAAAGTGTTCGGAATTCCTTGCCGGCATCACAACACATTGTAACACAATAACACGGAATTGCATGACTCAATCCGAGGTCCCGATCGGCAGTCTCCCCTATCCAATACCAGCAACGAGCTGGAGTCTCGACCCGGCGATATTATAGTATTCACACGTGATTACAATTAAATAACGTAGACATTGTTAGAGGTGTATCAACTTGCTACCGTTATACAATGCTGCTTAAGAGTGCATGGGAGTCGATTTGACAAAGTATCAGTTTCTGGTAATAACTTTTGAACGGCTTAATTTATCAAAATTCTAATACGGGAGAGTCATAAATCTCTTTGATACCTCCAAATCTAAAATGATGTAAATCAAACTATTCCACTTGAATTCCAACATTTTCACAGATGAACCTACCGGTCTATGGAGATTATGAGATATAAGAGTTGGGCGCTAAATGACCTCGCTGTCGATGCGCCTTAAAACCCTTATATTTATTCAAGAGTTGGTTTTTTAGACTCCTTGATTGAGGTATTATTCAGGTAATTATTAGTTAGTATACAGAAATAGCGTGAGTAACCCAGGGTGATAACAAGTTAATACATTTAACTATCAGCTCGTAAAACTGGACCTAGATAAATAGTTTTTAGTTATACCATAGACTAGAGAATAGTAGTACTCTTTAGTCTATGCTTATACCATCCAGAAGGAAATGAAAATATCTGTGTTTTTCCGGTATCTGAATTTTGATATCTGATAACGTTAAAAAGTTATCACAAACAACGGATATTTCGCCAAATCGACTCCCATGCACTCTTAACAACTCACTTCAACAACTTTAATTGGTGTGAATTGTTGCCAAACTTTTCCCAAACATTCAAGTACAACTACTTCCTAGCTATATATAGTTCCTAGCTTATCTGCCACTGCCAGGTAGAAATAGTGTTCGAATCACACAAAAAAAGAGAAAAATACAACAATTGAACTTTGGGTCTCTTTGAAGTAGATCACATTCCTTCTTCTTTCACCTGTCTTCTTCCCTCTCTTCCCCCCCATACCCTTCTGTAAAACATCTCTATTCTTCCACACCAGTCAGTGTTGGGTAAGTTCCTCAAATGAAGCAACCAGTTCCAATTCCCGCACTCGATAAAAGAAAAAAAACGTTACCATCAAAGTTCATGAAGAAAAAAAAAATCAATAGTTCCCCAAAAAATTAGGTCCCTTTAAAGTTCTTTAGAAAGTTACCGAAGAGGTGTTTTTTGCTTTAGTTTCACGGGTTTTAAAATGTTACAAAGCAAACGATTTCCACGTGCCCCCTCCCCATGTTAAAACAGTAATTTATCATAACCGATTTGAAGACTCGCAGTCTCCGCCCCCATGACGTCAGAGATCATACCGTCCAATCAACAGTGCTGTTAGAACTGTGGTCAAATTCAAATATACAATCGTGTTATCTTGAAATGACTACAAATGATATGATTCAAGTGGTTGACTAGTAAGGCCACGCCTATTTCGAGTCGTCAATTCAACAATGGTTTGCAATTATTACCAGAACACTACCACAACACTGGTTTTTCAAATTATGATATCATCAACGAGCACTAGCACGGTTGAAATGAAACACTCAAGTGGGATAGACCTCTTGTGTTTACAAAATACAGGAACCAAAATCATCTCATTTTAATTGGCTGTTGATGATGTCACCAGGCAGTGATGATTTTCGTGGAATACATCAGCTGGGTGCGCGTATTGAAAATCTCTAACCCCTCTCACTGAACCTATAGCCATCAAACTAGGACAATGTACGAAAAGATCGTATGATAAGAAGCAGATGGGGAAATACCGTGAAATACATCTGAGAATAATAAGATAGGGCTACAGGATGGTCGGCAATTGGGCTGAGTCAATAGCGTGTGAGACCAAAGGGTCAAAGACAAAATATTTCATCCGGTATCATACAAATGGGCGATCTTGTGACGTTGCGTACTATAGGCCTATGAATTCTTGAGGTAAAATCTATTCAAAAGAACGTAAATTTCGTTTCTCGTTACCACTGAAAAGTGACGTGGTTCCGTTAAGAGTTACTGCTCAACATTAGGAACGCGTTTCTATCAAAGTTTCCGAAAAAGGAACGCGTTCCTTTCGTCAAGTTCCTATCCAAATCTGATATCAGTGCTGCTTATTTCTTACCAATTTTAGTCGGTTACCATGTAGCAACTAGAAGAATTGGAGACAAACAAAATAATACTGTAGTTGTGACATGATGAGACGATCTGGAGAATATTCTTTTTTGTTTTTCATTCGAATAGTTTTGTACAATCTTAGCCTATATAGTTATAACGCTCATAAAATAACCACAAAGCCTGATAAGAAACAGGCTATTTGTGGGTGTATACAAAGTATATGTAGCTATACTATATGAATGAATGAATATTGGGTTTTAACGGCGCGTCAACGACGGGGTTATATTGCGCCATGTAGTATATGTATATACAGTACGTGAGAATTAGGCCTATATAAAGTAAAATATTAGAAAATGTATCATGAATGTTAAAAAGAACACTCTTAATATAATAATCAAGTGCAGGATTCGTGTAAAAAATACTAAGTTTAGGTTGTAAGTGATGTTATATACGCAGAATTTGGATATATGGAGAATAAGTAGCCAGGAAATTCAGCAAAATCAAATAATGTTTTATAATACAATTTTTAGAAACAGAGACTGATGAAACAATATACAGTACACTTGAATACGACAATGTGTGACATGAGAGGTCCCATCCACCCTGTTTAGGTTGGTCTGGGGCCCTATTAATAGTCATGTGGCTATTGGGTGCTGGGAGAAGACAGGTGGGATATTAAATTCGAATTTTATTTGATTTATTGGAAGAGCGAAGCGAAGATTCAATTTCACCATACTCGAAAAAAAGTTACGTTTTTTTCGCGCTACATGAGTGAGACGAAAACGCAAATTCAGTTGAAACTTGGCATACACAAGTGTCCCTATTTAATTTGATACCGGTACTGTATGGTTTTGAAGCACCAATCGGTTGCACCACTTCTGAGGAAACTCATTTCAAAGTTTTTTTTTAAATCCCATGATAAGAATAACCCAGGGGAGAAAATTCGTAAAAAATCATTTCCTTTCAAAGAATTCAAATTTTTACGGAATTTTAATTTACTAATGATGCACATTATTCCGAACTTCCATTCGAATCGGATCAGCCGTTTATGAATGAAAATATATAATATAATATTTCAAAAAACAAATCTATCACGATACCAATTAAATCCAATCATCAAGTGTCAACAATCAATTACAAACGATTAAAACAAGCCCTTCTTCATATCATTGAAGAAGTTAATTGAGATGAGTAATGAATAAAACAGGAGGGCAGTGAATTAATTGTTTAGATATCAAGGTGGATATAGGATATGTATAACCAACTAGAGATATGTTATGTTCTAGCTCATCCATCAACGCGGAAACACATAACGTGTTTTCCTCGTATTAAAATAATTTATTTTGGTTCCGCAATTATTTGCACCTTCACAAATCACGTCTTGTGGATTGTTATTGTATTGCTCAGCCGTGGAATAACTGTGCGACATATCGCAAACCCGACTCGGTTCGACGTTTTATCAGAGCATGCTGCTCGAAAGTGAAAGACACGTACCGGTAACAACAACACTGTGTATTCTAATTAAAGAAAACACGGTCATAATAATAAAAACCTGACTATGAATATTTCGAGACTTAAAACATTCACTTTTACAGCGAGCAAGTCGCGCGTCGCCAGGCAATCACAGTTCTTATACATTCTGCCCTCACTTGATTTATGACTATTAAGTTATTCAATTAATTGTTTTCAGCTCAGCATATGGAAGCCTTGAACAATTTCATTATCATCATTGAAGATTGGAAAGTTATTTATTTCATTTACCTATGAATCTATTTCAACTCAATCTAGGCATATTATTAATTGGTTTTCTGTCATTTGGCAAACTTTCTGAGAGTGACTATCTCATTTTTTGATCATGTAATATATTATATAAAATATTACATATATATATACATATATATATATATATATATATATATATATTTATATATATATATTTAAATATATATATATATATATATATATATATATATATATATATATATATATATATATATATATATATATATATATGGGCCTATCAATATTTCATTAACATAATTTTAGGAGTAGGATTGTCATCATTCATAGGTCCCCTACTCACTATTGTCAATAAACCAAAATTCATTTTTCATCAAAAATAGCATCCTCCACAAATCTATATAATATGCTACTTTGATTATTCACTTGAATTGCCCAGTATTCCACTATATGCATGTAATTTTGGTGTGCCTCTTGAATATACTATTTATTGTTGACTCGGTAAACTATTAGTTGGCCTATTCATAGAAAACATTGTCTATCGTAATTTGAGGTATACTCAACTTTTCATGTAGCTTTATCTGTAACTTATTTATATACGTTACTCACTCATTAGAACTGAAGAGCATGTCAACTGATCACATAATTTATATTTTTAATTCTTCACCGCTATGAATAATATGAATATTATGCAAGTTCATGCACCAAGGACGAAAATAAAAGTAAATGAATGATTAAAAAATATACCTACAATATATCATCATGAAATATTCCTCTAAATCTTGACCATGTTGACATTTTTACTTTCCCGACCTAGAGCCTTGAAAACTTTGCAAATGCCACGTCGGTATAATTAAGATAATAAGATAAAGGTATAATAAGGTTTTAAATCAAGATAGTAGGCCTATACAGGTCGAAGTGTTACACGTCATTTCCATCACAAGCCACGCATTGATAAAATACGATTATGGTTATTACTGCTTCCTTAACGACCTCACCAATAGCTAGGTTATATGGGGGTACGAATGCGCAGAGGATAATGAGACAATACAAGTGATAAGTGAAATAAAGCCTCAGAAACGCATACCTCATGCAGAATTCAAACCCATACACAAAGCTGCTTCAGTTCCTAAAGCAGTGCCGTAGATTGAAAAAACGAAGACCATTAATTGAACCTAAACCTGATATTTTCAAGATGATTTAATTAATTCACAATTAAGTTTTATTATTATTAAGACTAAACTTTCTCCCAGCATTTCATCACCTTATAATTCAGAACAGGCTGTGCGAGGGGTTTACAACTCTCAAATTTGGTGTACACCTGATTTCAGATTTCAAGATTTCAAGTGATTTCAGGGATTTCAAATGATTTTAGGTATTTCAAGGTGGTTTCAAGTGATTTCAGAGATTTCAGGTGATTTCAGGAATTTCAGGGGGATTTCATGGCAAGTGTACATCGGATTTCAGGAGTTGTTAACCCCTCGGGACTGTGTAAACTTGACAGTTTCGTAACCAAGATACGTATCTTTCTAGGCGTCATTTCATTCAATCAACACTCCAATAATCCTTGTATCCACGAAGAAAAGAGGTCGTACCAACTGAATAATTATAAACACTCGGTTAATTCACTGCATCTATCAAGATGTGTTTGTATTTGTGAAAGTGAATCTTGTCCTGAAAAATTATAGCAAAGAAAACATCGAACAATACCCCCAAAATACCATAGCTCGATGAATACAACGGTTGTATTTATGTCTGTAATGTTGGTAGACGGCCTTCTTTTGTCGATATAAGAGGGCCCCATACAACGTATAATATCCTGCGTGTTATGTTATGAAGTTCTTCAATCAATGAAAACATTATTATATATGTATGTATATGTATATATATATATATATATATATATATATATATATATATATATATATATATATATATATATATATATATATATATATATATATATATATATATATATATATATATATATATATATATATATATATATATATATATATATATATATATATATATATATATATATTATATATATATATATATATATATAATATATATATATATATATATATATATATATATATATATTATATATATATATATATATATATATATATATATATATATATATATATATATATATATATATATATATATATATATATATATATATATATATATATATATATATATATATATATATATATATATATATATATATATATATATAGTATATATATATATATATATATATATATATATATATATATATAATATATATATATATATATATATATATATATATATATATATATATATATATATATATATATATATATATATATATATATATATATATATATATATATATATATATATATATATATATATATATATATATATATATATATATATATATATATATATATATATATATATATATATATATATATATATATATATATATATATATATATATATATATATATATATATATATATATATATATATATATATATATATATATATATATATATATATATATATATATATATATATATATATATATATATATATATATATTATATATATATATATATATATATATATATATATATATATATATATATATATATATATATATATATATATATATATATATATATATATATATATATATATATATATATATATATATATATATATATATATATATATATATATATATATATATATATATATATATATATATATATATATATATATATATATATATATATATATATATATATATATATATATATATATATATATATATATATATATATATATATATATATATATATATATATATATATATATATATATATATATATATATATATATATATATACCGTACATACATATATTTGTCTCAAAAATTAAGTACTGTAGATGAATATAATAATTCCTGACGATTGGCAGGCGAATGAACAAGTCTGCTGTCCCAGTAACTCTGAGCTAATTCAGAGCCATGTATAGCTGACTCATCAATTAAAGAGATCCAGCGGCGGCTGTTTTATAGACAGACAGAGAGAGGCTAGAGCCTGTAACAAGATGCTGTTCCACTCATCTCGTGCAGCAAGTAATGTAGATCGACTAGATTCATCTCTCTAGCGCATCATGCACTCTACGCACGACGTGCCAGTTCAGACAAATATATTCAACAGTCGACTACTACTTTATTTTATACGACGATTATAGATAGCCTATTGCAACCATAGACGAGAAATAATACACAAGTAGGCCTACCGAATGATAGTAGTATATTGTATCTGTTATGTTCTATAGTATAGACGATTATAGATAGCCTATTGCAACCATAGACGAGAAATAATACACAAGTAGGCCTACCGAATGATAGTAGTATATTGTATCTGTTATGTTCTATAGTATAGACGATTATAGATAGCCTATTGCAACCATAGACGAGAAATAATACACAAGTAGGCCTACCGAATGATAGTAGTATATTGTATCTGTTATGTTCTATAGTATAGACGATTATAGATAGCCTATTGCAACCATAGACGAGAAATAATACACAAGTAGGCCTACCGAATGATAGTAGTATATTGTATCTATTATGTTCTATAGTATAGTAGTGGTACAATAAATAAAGAATTCCAAACGACTGCCGTCTCCTTCTCTGTTCTGCCCATCCTCTAACATTGACTATTGGGAGTTTCGCATTGACTTATTTATTCATTCATTTAGATTGGGTTCAACCATCTACGGTTGGAACGACGCAATGTAATGATAACCAAGACAAACTATTGGCGTCGGATGAATGATTTATGAGATGATGGAATGAGAGATAGGAGATGCACTTTTCACAGGAATTGAAAGGATATTCTGGAAGCGGTCGTGGCCTATATTGTAGGATCTATACCAGCTTAGCCTTGGCCAGAGTCAAACCACGAAAAATCCATGTTAAGATGAACGGTGACTGGGATCGAACCGAAGGCTGATGTACCTCCACCAAAAATATAGCTTCTGTCTAGTAACAAATGACAAACAATAGTTACCATAGCAATAGAGCGAACTGGTGGACTACCAAACATTCTGATTGGTCAATTCCAACTGATGGACATTGTTGTAATGCCAATTTCAACAATGAGTGACGTTACTTGACAGAAGCCTATATTTCAGTTACTTGACAGAAGCCTATATTTCAACTTTCAAGTGTATCTTCAACATATCTGAGAATGCTCCATATTTTTCGTGTTGTCAGTTCAAGTAACATACACAACAATGAGAAATAATACTGGTTGATGGGAAATGGCATGATCGTTGAAAGCAGATTCGAGGACTGAACGGGTTTAGATTGATTTGTCGAAGTTTTCTTGCATTGTGTTACTTTCGGTAATAATTCAACGGCTTGCAATCGCGTTTCTAGATCAGATTCAACATCCTGGGTCGACATAAATTACATCCGAACTTGAGCCAAACCATTTCACGCTCATTGTCAAACATGTTTCATACCATTGTTGAGATAACCACGATGTAGTGACACTTGCATGGTGTAGTGTACACCCATACTTTATTGATGAGCGTAGCGAAGTCTCCATCCCACTCTTATAGGGCTTTGTCTGTGTGTTTTTTTTTTTTTTTTTTTTTTTTTTTTGTTTGTAAGCACTCCACAGGTCGCAAGGGTTGACTGATCAACATGAAACTTTTTTTGTACACGCAAACTCATCCAACTTAGAACTGTATAGTTTTTGGGATGAATCGGTCGGACCGATTTTGAGAATCATCATCTCAAAGTTTCTAAAAACCCCATAAGATTTGGCTGGGCAGAAAATGTTGAAAAATAAAATCTCTCCAAATGGAATGAAATTTTCTCTAAATGTGTATACATGGATTTTACACATTATTACGATCTTTTAAGCAATTCTGATCAGTCGTTTTGAAGAAAAAAAATAAAATGTCTGATAATATTCATAAAATATATCATAAAAATTGTGACAGAATTAAGTTGTCGAGATTCACTGCTTTCTAGATTCAAGAGTTGACCAACAATGAAGTATTTTTTATATGCGTCAAGGTGTGTAGAACACCAGAGTCAATGAAGTGGCAAGAGTAAAACTACTTTAACGACTTTAATAGCTTATTCAGATATCAAGGTGTGTAGAATACCAGAGTCGATAAAGTAGCAAGGGTAGAACTACTTTAAGGACTTTTATACCTTATTGAGATATCTCGCTCATCTTACAACGCATATTTCGCGTTTGACTAGTCATGATATAAGGAAGGTGTACTGACTCGCGTCTTCAAAATGGAATATTTCCGGGACAGAATCTGAGTCCAGGGTCCTGATTGCTTGTAGCGCAACTATCGCTTCTACATCCGACTATATATATAACAACAATGCTATACATTGCTATACACGACTCAGTAGATAATAATGTAGGCATATAATAGCAGTTGCATTTTTTTGCACGAAAAAAATGGATTTTGTGAGATCAACAATGCCACCGTTATCGTAGCCACTCTTATCGACATCTAGTTCACAAGGGAATCCGCTAAATCACGACAGGTAATCGGGAGTCGGGACCTTTGGCTCTGAACTGACCGCAAAAAGCCACAAATACCGTCTATGTTATTAGTATGGGAGTTGATACACCTTATTTAGCGTCTTATAACGAATAAAATGTCAACAATAGATTCTGATAAATCGGGATTGTACCCACGAACAACAATCAAAGTACCACAACTATGACAATGAATGACATCATTTGAAAGAGCTTACTTGATACAACGTACTGCACTGCCAGACAATATCATCTTATAAATTACACATATTATAGAAACCTAATTCTCAACTAGAGTTGTATCCGCAAGAGATGAAGGCTTGAACCATCCGTGCGCTAGTGGTGTGAGATTTGGGGACGGTCGCTCGGGAGCTTCATCTCTCGTGGATACAATTACACAAGAGATGACGGGTTGAACCAATCGTGCGCTAGTGGTGTGGGATGAGGGGACGGTCACTCGGAACCTTCATATCTCGTTGACACAAGTATATCACGTATGGCCGGTAGATCTAGGCTAATATTTGGACCACGACAAATTGCTATAATTCCATATTTGGGTCTTGAGACCATTATACGTAAAACGAAAATTACTTCTTCCGTCGTAAGATTGTACTGGGATAAATCAAGTAGGTCCAAACTGAATATAATAACGTTTATCCAATGTTTGTTCTTTATAAAATATAACCAATTTTCATCTTAATTTTCACCCACACATAATTTTGCTGTGTTATTTTATCAAACGCGATAGTTTTTATCCGTATGATCTTAATTTTCAAATGTGCAGAAAAATCCTTCATGGTCTAAGTGGAAATCGAACACGATTTATTAAGGTACGGAAGGCCCCTAACTCAAATATTTAATATAATATAGTATATTTATTACAAAAACGGAGCAAATATGTAATAAATTGTTAACGAATAAGCGGGTTTCCTTTCATGATAAAATTCTGATTTATAGGCATCCTTATAATTAATCTATGGCTATATGTATTCAGTGCGTATTTTGGTATTATTCTTAGCATTTTGTACAAATAATTATGCGGCATTCTAAACATTGCCAGGAAGCCGAAACCAAATATATCGTGTTCTTTTGAGGATCATTTCATAGACTGTTTTCAACCGTGACTTGAAACGAAGTAAATATATAGTGTACAAAATAATAGAGAGAAGATAGGGTCCTACTCCTTGAAGATAAACATAATAAAAGATGGTTGTATACACATTCCATTAATTTGAAGAAGACAATTAATGTACAATTTAACTTACGTGATTTTTGTTTTCCCCATATTCGATATTGTTGTCGGTATAAACTGAAAGTATAATCACAGACGAAGGTCACACTTCACTGATCCACTTGTTACTACTGTTGTCCTTACACCTGAACCACCTGTTTGTTTATATTATTGTCTGACTGACAGCGGGTGGACGGAAACAAGTTACTAGCTGCACTGTCGGTCACTGAATGAAGCAGAGTGCAGACAGATGAACGAGGGGGGGGGGAGGGGGGAGACAAACTATACCACGGTCATCTGGATCAGACACGCAGAGAACTCTAACGGGCACTGGTAGATACGAGCATCTGCATGGAAGCGTAGAGAAGTATTCACTTCTCCATGGTTAGGTCAACTTTACTAAAAATAAACTGCCCCTAAAATTCGTCAGTCCTAAAAACCTACCTGAAGTACTAAAAACCAACTGTACTAAACGTCTACTTCTTGAGCAACCTGTACAGAAGTGAAAGTAGGGGGGTGGGCCCTCCACTTCACAAATTGTTACCTCCCATCAAATGTTCAATATATATATTTTTTAATGATGCTTAGAGTTAGATGGATAAGGTTTGTTTTATGGAATGTGTGAAGTGGAGGGGTCAATCCATCCCACTCCCACCACTTGAACTTATGTTCGGTTAGCTCAAGAAGTAGAGGTTTAGAACAGTAGGCTATGTTTTTATAGTTCAGTTTTTTTTTCATGAAAATTGGGTTTTACGACATGTCAAGTAATAAGACAGTTGATGTTTACGACAGTCGAGTTTTAGGACATTTTAATTTTAATTTTGCCACCCTCGGTAGCTCGGTCAGCTGAGGCACCGCTTCAGAAACTGAAGTCACCGTTGGGCGTGGGTTCGAGTCCCGCATAAGGCTTGGGTTTTTGTAAACGTCCTTTCACTTATCATCACTTCTTAATTTCATTATAATCTGCTCATTTGTACCCCCGTGCAACCTAGCTGTTGGTGGGGTCGTTAAGCAAACAATAATCAATCAATCAATTTTTATTTTCATTACAGAATAAAGTTATCATCAAAATACTGATATTTTTCTCTGAATCTCTCCCATGCTCTCTTCAATGTATCCGCCTTTTCGGACAATTATACCGACCCAACTCGTCAAGACGTATCAAACAACACAATAACACGAGTAATTCTCCCAGCATTGTTGAAGAAAAGACTTCCATCTGATTATCTTATCACCGCCCTCGTGCCTACGTGCCAACACAATTCAGGTTGTAGGCACATCTCGTGTGACGTAATCACGTTCTAACCGAGCTCAATGAGCACATCCTCTTGGCGTAATTGTCAGACTGCTCGTTGACTGTTTCCAGGCAAACTGCCAGATAAAACCACGACTAATTCGATATATTGGTACTCGATCTACTTGTATCGTAATGAGATCTAATCGGGGTGTTTAACAACCCCACCCACAGCTAGGTTAAATGGGGGGCATCAATCATTCGAATCACTTGGATTCCTGTGACAGAATCATTGATACGGATTGTTGTGAATTGTTGGCACACTGAGCTGTCATGACATTCAGGAGAATGGTGTTCGATTCCCGCCATATTCAACCATACTGATAGAGGATTTTCGTGTTTTCCCTTTGTCGTTCTGAGTAATACTGGGATGATTCTCTATAACAAAATGCCACGACGGACTTCTTCCCACTTTCCCACTCCTCACCATCTCATTCATGAATCACCGCCGCGAATAGATTTGTGTGATTTTTACAGTACATCGATAAATTCAATAAAAAATGATGAAAACATTTCAACTTGACTGTGTTAATGTATATTTATAATATATGAGCACATAACATTTGGGCACTTGTATTTTAAAGTGGAGTCTGAATAATTACTATTCATAAATTGGATTTATTGTGACACTTCCTCGAATTATGATGTCGTTCTACTAATTCAATTGAATACAAGGAGAAAACAAATTTGATCTGACAGCTGTTCTCTCAAGAATCCAGCTCTGTAAACAATATCAATATGATCGATGATTATTGTTTGCTTAATGACCCCACGAACAGCTAGGTTATACGGGGGTACGAATGAACATGTGATTATGAAACTATGAAGCGATGATAAGTGAAAATACATTTACAATAACCCATGCCTTATGCGGGATTCGAACCCACGCCCAACGGTGACTTCAGTTTCTGAAGCGGAGCCTCAAGTAAACGAGCTACCGAGGGCGGCGAATATCAATATATAATCAAGAACAATACAATATGGAAATTACATATAAAGAACTGACTAACTTATGACAATATAAGCCCCTATGATGAGAGATAATGGTCAAATAGAAGAACAATAATTGATCGAAGAAAGAACAGATTATATGTAGGAAAAGTTTAGAGAAAGAAGCCGAAATAAAATCCATTTTTGAAGAGTTGTAGATATAAGAAGGATTATATGATTGAACAGAGCAGTATATAACAGAACAGAATGGATAAAATCTGGGAAGATAGATGAGAAGAAGATTGAAGATTCTATTGTCAATCGTTAATCCCTGAACTTCACTATTTTTGGATGAAGTACTAATTGGCCACGACCTTTAATGAGTAGTGTGATAGGCCCAATTATAACATTAAATTAAACTTTACATCTGCTGTTAATGGAAAGAAGTGAACATTGGCCAAGAGACTTAGTTCAAAGTGGAAGATATCGACATTCGTATGTTTTGTCCGGATATAAATGTCCGGATATAAATCACAGAAACGGTCATAATGTGTCCCGGACTTTCGGAAACTGAAATACTTGTATCTACGGAGGAAAATTATGGTCACAGACAGCGCAGTCCTAGTGTTGAAATTCATTGGTTAAATAATCAAAATGGGGTGGTGAGATCACCCTTGTTGTGCCCCGTTCAAACGATCCTATCTTTCATCCATAGCCTTGATTGAGGAACAATGATTTTGTATCAAGTTTCGACGTTATTAAAAAAAAGTATATTCACAGTTTTTCAAATGATTCACATTATTTTTTTTTCATTCATTATAATAATAATATAGTCATATTCATAATATTTATATTATAATCTGAATTATATTTTTTCTGGTGACAAGACCGCCTCGAAGTCTTAAAACAATCAAAAGTTGACTCTTCAATTCGGTCTTATTAATTCATGCTTTGCCTAATTGGAAAATAATTATAGTACACCAAAATTTTCGAAGTTCATTTGAAAAATCGTCATTCCCTTTGTGGAAGTAAGATCGTCTAACTATTGCCGAGTCCGAACTATCCCATCTTCTTTTCCTTAGTCTCGATTGGGGAACAATGACTTTGTGTACAATATCAATATCAAATAAACAAATATCACAAATCACAATATCAATGAATATTATGATGTATTGGTTTACAATATCAATGAATGTATGTATAAACATTAAAATCAATATTTTAAGTGCTGAATAGAAAATAATTGACATCATACTTGCCAGTGGCAGTCAATTTACTAGACCAGGTTCGACTCCCTTCAAGCCTAACCCAACTTACCCAACCATCAATGGAAAACTCTTGACAAACTGTCCGTCCCCTCATACCTAACGTACATATTGTGATCTTTTGTTTCATTAATAAATGAAAGTAATACAAAAAAGGGTGAAAAATAACCAAATTACCCTTAAAATCCTCTCACAGAGATCAGTGTATATACATTCTAACCTTGATTGATGATTAGTATTGATCGTACGAATAACTCCCATTATTAAACTCATTGTAAGGTCTAGAGAAGGATTCTAGCCCTTAGCACCATTGATAATCATTATCAATAAAGGCGAGAATGGAATTAAAAAACTCGCCCATTTCCGATCACATTTTAATTCATCGCCACTCCATCACATGTAGTACAACATAATCGATATTATTAACAATCAATCATAACACTTTGAAATACTCGATCAGGTGTTCCCTTGATCCTATACACTACCGGCTGCGTGTTCCGAGCAGTCTAAAGTAGACGAGATACCCCTGTGTGGGTAGGCAACTCAAATGACATGCGTGTGCGGCGGTCTGACAACACGCAAGGGGAGCCTGTTGCGCTTAAAAAACGGGTGTGGGGGGGGGGGGGGAGGGGATGAAAAACAATCACTTTCCTTTGTTACACTTCTTTGCGGGGCTTAACTTTTCTTCTGATTAATTATTTATATGGTTTCATTGTTGTTTTTCTAAGTGAGTTTATGGCGGTTTTATGCGATGAAAACATACAAGGCTTGGCAGTCTAAAAACATCGAGGTTTTACACATTTTTTTATTCATTCACTGTTTTTTTATTTATGCTAAAATTTCAGATTGATTAATTATTTTTCTCAATAAAGAGGGCTGTAAACTGTGTGCGAAGTTCAAAACACAGGGAACTTTTAGGACTTCTATCTACTTTTCACTATGATGTAATGATCTTGTTGAAAAGATATTTTAACTTTATTCACTATAAAAGTCAGGATTTACTGGAAAATTAGCTGAAGCATAATAGGTTTGGAAGTTTCACTTATGAACAAACAAGCTATGTTTGAGAGGAAAAAATAATTTCATACATTTTTTTGAAACAATTGAAGACGAATGTGAGATTTTCAACGTTCTCGTTTTCAACAATACCGAATCAAAATATTTTATTTCCTAATTAATATCATTATATGCATATGCATATATATATATATATATATATATATATATATATATATATATATATATATATATATATATATAAATATATATATATATATATATATATATATATATATATATATATATATATATATAATATATATATATATATATATATATATATATATATATATATATATATATACGAATTTCATTTCACCATCAACAGTTACTAGTCCAACAATGTGTCATCCTAAATTCAAATTCTGCCCTAATAATTCATATCGATTAAATCTCCAGTTTTCAAATGATGATTATCATTCTCATTCTCATTTTTGTATATTGTGATAAACGACGCACTGTACTAACAACTAAGATCTATTGGCATCATTGAATGATGAATGAGATAATGTGCAGTTGATTTTACCAAGTGTTTTTGGTTAGAGTCGGTCGTGGCCTATTGTTGATAAACTATCAAAGTATGAACCTGAAGAAACAAAATTCGTCTCTTTCAGATATATATTATGATAATTAAAAAAAATTCAAATATCAAATAATATCAGTTCAATTCAATTTTATTCGTTCATTTGTTTATTAGGTTCTGGCCTGAATTTCTACAATAATTAAAAACCTTCAGTACCAATAACTAATCAACCGATAGAGAAATATACCAGTGATTGGTCAATCAGTCAGTCATATATGAGTGTCCGCATAACATGGGGTGGCTTGTTGTGTGTGTTTCCATGGCAACTGGTCACCAGTAAATATACCTATATGTATTGCAATCATTGCCAATATTATGTTCTACATACGTCCAACCCTCTCCTTCCCCCATGTAACCATTACCACTGACAGGCGGGGAGGTTATTATATTTATAGCAACGAGTTGGCATTAGATATATATATATATATATATATATATATATATATATATATATATATATATATATATATATATATATATATATATATATATATATATATATATATATATATGATCTGCATGGTCCCTGGCTTGTAAACAAGCTCACAAGATGAAAATCAATATGAAATAAATTTGAAAATGAATAAAAATACCAAATTTGAATGAGTAAAAACAGGATGGGAATATATCAAATGAGTGACGAATGTTATTGCATAATTTTTTTTTCAATCCCATAAATGTATTTTTTTTTTTTCAATAACATCGAAACTTGATACAAAATCATTGTTTCTCAATGAATATATAATGAAAAAAATGTATTCTAACAAAGTAAGGTAAGTAGAGCTGAATAGATCGACATCGGACATGGGTTTGACAGACCCAAGTTTCATTTTGCTTTCATCCACTCTTTCTCGACCTGCTCTTCCTTTTCCATCACAACTTTTCTCACCGCCTCCCTTCATTTTTCTCTATCCCCATTTACCCCTCTAATACTTCAATCCACTCTAATATAGAATATTTATGTTTATAAAATATTTGATACAATGATATAGAATATTGTATCTAATTGTATGAAATAATCAATATGGTAACTGCTCAGGAAATGATACTAATAATCATGGATGGCAAAATAACTGTCAAAAACAGAAAGTTGAAATGATTGTGGTTCTTAAAAAATAATAAAAGGTTGAAAATAAAAAATATGATGTTCCTGCTGATGAATTCGGAGTATCAAAAATTGGTCATCAGTTCAAATGGAAACTAAATTCGAAAAAGATTAACTAAATGATGATTGAGAAAAAATAAAATTGTAAGATGCAAAGCATGCAAAGTGTATATACATAGATGTTGACTTGGAAGTGGATATGTATACTTTCACATTTTGCAGACGTGAGACGCTAAAAGAAAACGTCAAAAACGGACAATATAGAACCTACTCGCTAAACGAACTCCTCTGTGAATGAGTATAATCAAGAAGGCTGGACCAATGGTTATAGCATGCTTTATTACCTAATACATTTGCTACAAGAGCCATACCTACCATAACAATTGACCATACACTAGGAAAACGCCATATATGCGTTGTTAGACGAGCGGATTGTAATAGTGTGTCGATTTTTTTGCCAAACTTCTGTGCCTACATTCACCAATTGGGTGACATTCAAGTTATAAATGCGTAAAAACTGCTTCGAGTAGTACCAATTTAGCACATTTTATGTTTTTTCTTCAAAATGGCTGACCCTATCAAGCTGAGAATTTCCAGAAATGTGTATCAAAATGTAATTAAACTTCACACAAAATTTCATTTTTTTGGAAAATAAAAATGTTTTGACTTTCCAATAGGTATTTTTGAAATTTCTAAAATTCATAAGAATTAAAGTTATGATCCGATAATGCCACAAAACTATACCGATCTAAGCTAGATAAGCAACCATGATGAGAAAAAGTTTGAAGTTAATAGATGTAGCCGTTTGACCTGTGGAGAACCGAAAAAAAACATAAAAAAACAACATGAAAACGAGCACCATTTTTTTCAGTATGTCAAATTGAATCCTCGCTAGAGCTCGTCTAACAACATAATAACTCCAGTTTTCGTTGCCCGCCTTACGAGCAGGGCTATGATTTTGTACTGAAAACAGTGGAAATATACAGAGTTGCCATGACAGGTAGCTCTTCTAGTAGAAATTACCCAATGAAATTTGGATTGGACTCTTGAATAACTATAGCTATAAACTAGCACGAAATTCATTAGGCAAGTCCCATGCTGAAACCGTCGAAACGCTATAACCCAATATGAATAAACAAGTATAAACAAATAATACATATTATACGAATGAATAATTCAATCCCAATGTTGAATGGATGAATATGAGCCTAAAATTCTGTTTTATGGAAATTATTAGCAATTGAGTGTTATTCATGATGTGCTATAAATGTTTATGTGTTCGGCCCCGTGTAGTAATGAACCTATGTCCACAAAACGGTTGCTAGGATCAGCCAAATTAATGCGCAGTAATGCCGCTAACAATTAGGTTGGGTGATGTTAATAGCCAAGGAAATTCCATGCTAGGCCTATATGAGATTGGAGAAACACAAATTTTACAGCACCAGAAACCGTCATTTCGAGCCATGTAGTGTAGGGCTATATAGATATAATGTAAAGTAAATGTAGGCTACATAGAAGAGACAACAATCAATTTTTCAAAAAGATTGGAACAAAAATGGGAAAATAATGGGAAGATATGAAAATATAATACTGAATTTAATAGAAAATTGGTAGGAAGAGAATCTTCTCGTAAGATACCGATACATTTTGGAAAGATTTTCACCGAAAATTAGGAAAAATTCACTTCAAAAAAATTGAAATGGAAAAAAATGAAAAAATCGAAGTAATTTCCATGAATATAGGCCTACTCGATTTTTCGAAAAATAGAAATCAATATGTTGCTCAAATGCCAATTGATATTAATTAATGTCAGAAAAACCTTCACCTCAACTTTCCACCATCTCACTGAACATTAATTAGATTCCAAAGATTTTAGCTATCATTATAAATTTATAATGCGTCGTTAAACACAATATACATAGGAAAAAACGAAATATGATTTAAAAGATTTGTTAGTTGGTAGTACAATAACTGAACATTTATTCACACCAACATTGAAACAAAGTAAAACAATATAGTACTGTCGACGTCGCTTCCACAGTCGTTGTTGTTTACAGTTATCTACTTTATCGACTCGTGTTGGACACGCTAAATGTCGAAGCATGTTAAGTTCAGGGGTCGCGAGAACTGCATTGATAATGCAGTTGTGTAATAATTGCATGTGCACCAACCACATTGACAATAGGTCCTGCTTGTGGCCAACGTCACTCGTACGTCACTGACGGTACTCTCACAGACTGAGTACTCAAAATACGGTTGATTGATATCAAATGTAGAAAAATTAAATTGAAATAATGATTCATAAAATGCAAGCGAACAACAAAGTAGCGTGCCACTGAATTTTTTACCATATTATTTTAAATTATTTTATCGGTAGGTTATTGTTAGTGAAAGTGAGAGGGTTAATCACAAAGTGACTCCATAAGTTTGCAAATTTAGTGTAGGTCTAATGTTCAACAATAAGTAGGGTTATGTTGTCTATAAGTGAGGTTATGGTGATGGTTACCCATCAATAAGTAGGGTTGGTTGTCAATGAATGATGCTTCAGTGATCAAGAAGTGAGGTTATTACTATATTAAGGAGTAAGGTTACAATTGTAAATTAATAAGGGTTATGCCTATTGTTGTCGATAAGTTGGAATAAGGTTGTCTATAAGTGAGGTTAAGATTGTCAATAAGAGTGAGGTTATGTTTGTCAATAAATGAAGTTACAGTAGGTATATATGTATGTTGACACTCACTTGTCCAGTTTCTCGCCCATGATGACGGCCGTGGGGGGCGGCGGAGGCAGGTCGTCCAGCTGCGAGGTGAGGGGCGGGGTGTCGGGAGGAGAGGGGGGTGACTTGTCGAACTCTGCCATGGGGGCCAACTCGGGCATCGGGGACACCGTGTTCGTATCCATCTCTTTCTCTCTCTTTCACACTATCTCTGTCTATCTCGCTCTATCTCACACACACTGTCTATATCTGATATCGCACTTCACTGCACACTTGAATCACTGCACTAGATTGTCACAGCCACGCGGATGTTGACTGCATTGCTGTTGGTTATTAGCATCCGACTGGCCGTGATGAGGATATCTGCAACAATAAGTTGGATGAGTGTAAAGCAAGATTCTCTATGTTTGTGTGGTTCACAGGTCAAACAGAGTAATCAATTCTTATAAGTCCTATGAGTATAATCTGGGATTATAGCTGCTATCGTACCGATAACTTCACTAATGCTCTTCCCAATGCAGGATCTCTCCAGAGCTATGAAACGACTATATCCTCAGTGCTTTTTCCTTTCATTTTGCTTTCATTCACAAATGATGGTTGAAATTATATTGTGTATCGATTTATTGAGATCTTCGACTTTTACCGGTTGACTAGTGTGCTGTGTTTTTTACGATTTATGTACGTTATTTTATAAATAAGACTTCAATGAAGGCAGCCGAAAAAAATGACGTGATCACGTTCTATGCTTTTTTGTTTTCACGCATGGAGAATTCATGAATGACGGTTATGTACACATCATTTTTTCACGCTGCAGTTATGACACTAGTTTCGTATGCCAACGGGTTGAATGTCCGCGGTCCAAATTTTATTGTGGGTTACTTTTTTCAAATTAATGTGAGTGTATAAAAAATTAAAAATGGTGTTTGCTGAGCAAGATTATTGAAATAGTAGATTTTTTTTAGAAACCAAAAAATCTGAGGTTACCTCAAAGAGTTTGTTTTACATGAGCTGAATTATCCGTAGGCCAATAACCATCACTGCAAGTTGTTACCTAGCCGGTTTTGCGAAATATTACTATTTTTTGATTTCCTGACTTCTTACATAATAACACCTTAAGCGTTCGCCCAGGTACGCACTGTCGGCCCTGATCGTACTCCTATAAATGCCCCCTGCACAACCTAGCTGTTGGTGGGGTCGTCAAGCAGGAATAACGAAAGCTGTATACCCATGCATCATAAGGGGAAAAACACTGAATGTTTCGCCCTGAATTATCTATAACCAAGAAATCACAACATATATATGTTGTGGGATGAGTGATAAAGATATATCAATATGAAATCTAATGGAAAGCAATATATACACCTTGAGTTCGAAAGAATTACGTAACTGTCTCCTATTATGTTTGTTGCTTATTTTAGTCTTTTCACAATTTAATTAGTTATCCCTTTTACTTTTCTCAATATGTCCCTAATAGCTTCAAATGATCCGAATAAAAAACCTTGGAATGATTATATCAGAGAGGCGCGGATCCGATTTATTTGAAATTCTGAAATAGTGTGTATCATTTTCATATTTAAATTCCGTGAGAATTTTAATAAATTCAAAGATAGTATTTCTACCAAATGTTTTCGTCCGGGTTATTCTTATGGGATTTTTACGAACTTCGAAATGTTTTTTTTTTCAAAAGTGGTCGAACCGATTCCATCTCAAAACTATGTAATATCGAGGTAGATGCATGGTGACACACATATGGGTCAAGTTTCAACAGAATGTGTACTTCAGTTTGACCAGTAAAGCGCGCGAAAAGCAAAACAATAACAATAAAAAAGTTTACTTTTTCGATTACGGTAAAATTGAGTCTTCGCTGCGCTCATTGAACACTTTTCACAGAATTATTTTACATTTCTACAGCACACGCCTATTGAATAGTTTAAAAAATCCATGAAGAATCCCATTTGAAAGGTTGGAATTTCTCAATTTTCCCTGCAGACCTGAATATTGTGAACAGTGCAATACACCACATGAAATAAAAGCCTGATCTCATACTCCGAAGCGTGTACTTTAAACTAAATAAACTAATACTACTAGTTAACTAATATAACTAGTTTACTTATAAACTAATAGCCTTCCGGGTTCAACAACGGATGAGATGTATTCAAGATATTACTCGAGATTTCCCTCCTCCAGAAAGCTTCTTATAATATAGTTTTACTAGCAAGTACCCGGTATGCGTTGCAATGCTAGTGAAAGAAAAAAACTGTTTGCGTTTTTATTCTGTTTATTGAAGTGCTTTTGGATATACAAAATTTTTTGTTTCCCCCCCCCCCCCCCCGACCCCCCCAATCCCCCGCGGAACCTTCGCGGGCTTGCGTACAACGCAATTTCGAGTGCCGTCTTGAATATTTCCGAAGCTTCGCGAGCGTGCGCACAACAACCCCCCCGACCCCCCAGTCCTCCCGACCCCCAATTCCCCGAAAAACCTTCGCGGGCTCGCGTACAACAACTCACCAAACTTTTACCCACCCCCCCATCCCCGACCCGCTCCCCCCGCGAGACCTTCGCGGCCGCGCGTACAACAACCCACCAAAGTGTTATCGCAATCGGATGAGCGATTGCGTTGTGTTTGAAATGTTGTGTTCAAACTCTTACACATTTCAATTTGATCATGATTTTTCTTAAAAAAAACACAGTGAAAAAAATTGCAATAAACAGTTAATAAATGAAATACAAATAGATGCACTAGGAGATGCATTTTCATAACGGGTCGTGCCTATATTCAAATGTCCAGGTCCTTGTGTAATTTAAGCTCTAAAGGAGCGTGCTTATGTGCTTATGCATGGTGATAAGCCCTCTTCAGCCATCACGTTAGTTATGTATAGAATTCACATGTGCTTCATACAGCAGTCAGTCAGTTAGTCAGTTATAGAAGAGAAGAGAAAAACTAGATTAAATAAATAAGCAAAGAACCCGAGCAAGCATCCACCTTGGATCTTCCCTGCTGTAACAATAACCTTCTTGTATCCCTCTCTCTCTTTCTCTTCCTCCCTCTCTCTCTCCCTCTCTCTCTCTCTCTCTCTCTCTCTCTCTCTCTCTCTCTCTTTCTATCTCTCTCTTCCTCCTTCTCTCTCTCTCTCTCTCTCTCTCTCTCTTTCTATCTCTCTCTTTCTCTCTCTCTCTCTCTCTCGCAGTGTAACGGGCGGAAGTGGATGAAGTTGGGAACAAGGATGCAAAGTGAATACTAAACCTTGCTTATCAAAAGAAAAGTTCATGTTTTATTCTGTTGTCGCTCTGATGCATGCTGTACTGTTGGATGGTTGGTGTGAGTTATGATGCTAACTGACAGTTGAGTGAAACGGTGAGTTAGTTAACTGTCAGTCATACAGAACTGACAGACTGTTCAGTTGATAACAAACAACCAACAATATTGCTAGATATTCCTTATTTTTTCGCTTGAAAAGTAAATGTGAAGGGCATTGAATTTATCAAGACAACTTGAGTGTGTAAATGGAAGTGAATCGTGAAGTTTGGGTGATCATAAGCTTGGTAGCCATGGTGACCATCAGAGAAGAGCCAATAGTAAACCGGCACATGCAGCGCAGTGGTTAACGCACTTGCTTCATGTGACCCGGGAGGCAGTGGGCACATCGGACCCGGTTCAATCCCCGCTACAGTCCATCTTTGGGCCCACAATTTTTTTCGTGGTTACCCTCTGTAGTCTAGGCTAATACCGGGATGGTTCTCACAATATAGGCTACGACCGCTTCCTTCCCACTATCCTTCCCATTACCCATGAAACCTTCATCTCATCATCCCATCATCTCATTAATCATTCATCCGACGCCAATAGATCTTAGTCATCATTACAGTGCGTCGTTGAATAAAAAAACACTAGTTAGCTTCCAGTAACACCTAAACTACGCTTTTCATCAGATACGAGATGGCTTTTCGAAGAACTGAGTCTCCCAAAAGGCTAATTTTCATTCATGAATATTGTTTTTCTTGTGATTTTGAAATAATATTTGGAGAAATTATAGTACCTAGTCAAATCTGAGAATACAAATGAAATGAAGAATACTTGTTACAACATTTCTTCCCCCCTCTTGAAATCCCATCTTAAATCTTAAAATTCTCATCTTAAAATTTGATCGTTTCCCAATTAACCTAGTCATCGATGAGGTTTATATGCGAACAATATAAGACACTGAAACGCGTGGAGCAGTGGCTAGCACGATGAACCGTCATTCAGTATACCGGGATTCGATTCTCGTCATGGTCGACTTTGGTTTTTCTTCCCATGTCGTTACAGTGAATACTGCCTTCTCTCTGTCTTGAAATAGCTCATGACATAAGCTTTCATGTCTTCATCATATCATTCATCAGCATTGACCAACGCCAATAGATCTCAACAAATCATTCCAGTGCGTCAGTGAAAATACGTATAGTGCCATAAGTAACAATTAAGAAAAATGTTTTCAATGTATGTCAATGATGGAGATTCACAGAATTTTGTGTGACTTGTTACTTCCGACTTACCGGCACCCAGATTTGGATAATTTGGAAAATTATCTAAAATGTTGAAGCGCCATTAAACAACAACAATAATGACAATGGAGTACGCTTTTGAGTGACTGACACTGAGAGAGACGTGAAAACTTCTTCAACCATCAAAAAATATATCTATGAAATATTTGTCCATGCATACGTACCGTTTATTTTCAAGATAATGTTTATTCAGAATATAAAATAAATACACAATTCACACGTCAATAAATGTTTTCCTGATGACAATCAAGAACGATCCTCGTCCCATTTAAGAAACTATAAATCCACAAGTGAAGTGTTTATATGAGAACCGTTCTGAGAATATCGACGATAAAAACGGATCACATTGTTACACTCCTGGTTACTGATTTCATTTGTGCAGTTATATTAACGATTAGTTCAATTAACACAATCTTAGTTATCGTTAAACGCGTTCAAGTATACATTTTCAGATCATATGTGAAGGTGCGAAAGCTTTTAAAAAGCTACTGTGTGAGTGTACTGTGTGCAACATTTGTTTTAATAGCACCAGTGTTGTTCACACTTATGTTCATAATTATGTTGTTTGTAACAAATTATATTATTAATTACATCACTTCAAGATAGTCCCGATAAAGGATCGACACGTGTTTTTTAAGAGTTAACTGTGAACACATCCGACTACTTTGACGTCCCCGCCACTACTACCACTATCGCATCTCTTGTCTACGCCACACTCACCAACTAACAGTATCTATAGGTGATGTCGATCGTGTCCCGCCTATCTTCCAGCACTACCGTTCAGCTGTCTCGAGCCAGCAATAGCGGTTCACTACCCTAATACTATACCTAACCGTATCTATAGGTGGTGTCGATCGTGTGTCCCACCTATCTTCCAGCACTACCGTTCAGCTGTCTCGAGCCAGCAATAGCAGTTCACCACCCTAATACTAACTAACTATCTCTACAGGTGGTGCCGACCGTGTGTCCGTTCTATTTTCCAGCACTACCGCCCGGCTGGTTCGAGCCGGCAACAGCTGTTCAAGTTATTAACTACCCTCACATAGCGTGATCTAACCGCCCCTGTCATATACTGACAAATTACAGTTGTGAAGAGAACTGACCAATTAGGTTTGTATTAGGTTCTGATCAGTCGTAGTAATAATATTAGAAGTGATTATTATTTCACCTGGAATATTTATGTGGTTACCGGACCACATGGTGACATTAAAACAATGACATTTGATATTTCTACCATTCCACAGGATTTGATATACAATGCAATTAAAATAAATTATTTACAGACAGGTCAAGGAGAAGAGGGAGCAGAGACAAGATTTGGAAAGCTTATATTGGGAGAAAATAAAAGGTCGATGGTGGAGCTGGCCAAAAAGTTGGAAGTAGAGAGATTAGATTTTAAAATGGGTTGAGAGAGACTGCGGTGGTTTGGTTGGTCACATGAAGAGGATGAATCTGACAAGAATTCCAAGGCGTGAATTTGAAACTTCATTGCTTGGAAAAAGAAGAGTGGGAAGACCAAGAGAGAGATGGAGTGCATTGATCAAGGAGGATGTTGCTGCAGGAGAAGAAATATGGAATACAGGGGAAGAAGCAGGATTGTGGGAACTGGGAAGACAGATCAAGGTGGAGGGAGTTGGTGCGGAGGAAGGAAGACATGGAGGATGAAGGAGAGGATGAAACAGGCCTGGCCAGCTTATTTACTAAAGATCCGGGGCCCTAGTATTTTGGTGTAGTGTGTTCCCCCCTTGACCCAATCAATCTGGAATCTGCGATAGATAATAATAATAATTATTATTATTTGTATGTGCAAGTTGGTGAAGAAGTCATGAAAACATACACATAATCAAACAATCATTCTAAACATACACTCAATAAATAAGAACATAACTTTCAAGTACGGTACAAAAATATTGATATATAATTTGATATATTTGATATTTAATATATATATTATATATATATATATATATATACTATATATTATATATATATATATATATATATATATATATATATATATATATATATATATATATATATATACATATATATATATATATATATATATATATATATATATATATATATATATATATATATATATATATATATATATATATGCATGATGCATACATGTATGTGTGTGTGTGTGTTGCATTATAATTTTGATATATCGTACTTTTCAAAAGTTTTCAGAAAAAAACTGAGATTTCCCTAAATCGACTCTCATGCACTCGTTAGTGTTGAAAAAATAATTAATCATTCATTTGAACGTTTTCAGTCATTTGTCAACAAATATTACAGAGAATTCAGCGGAATAACAATTGAATAATTTTAACATTCAATGCTTTGAAAGATGTGGTTTTGATATAATCGTAGACCAGAGACTTGGTCCTGATGAATCATGATACCATGGACTCACGATACTGCGTAACGCACTATTATTACGATAATACCATCATTTTAAAAAAAATAACATCAACACTTGATACAAAATCATTGTTTCATCAAAATACCATGGTATAAAAAAATACAACGATCCGTAAGATTTGTTTGTGTTGGTATATTGGCAGGCCAGCTCCCTCTTTTTTGGATAACATCATGAAGAGTGAATCCAGAAGTAATTCCTTAGTATAGCATCAATTAGTTGCAATTCAATTAGCATCAATTAGTTGAAATTCGTGAAATTATCTGCCCTTATTTGTTATAAAGTGAATATGAGCGTAACAAAGTGTTACGTAATACTGTTTCCCTGCTCGATCTGAGACATATTAGGTATAGTATAGACCTATATTTACACATTCGTATATTGTGTTCACCGACGCGCTGCATAATAATAATAACAATTCTTTATTTCATAAAATCAAATTAATTTGACATTGAAATACTCTCCTTTATAATGTGAAATTACTCAGTAGTTTAAATAAACATTGTCATTTGAACATAATAGTGTCCAATAATCGTTAATAGTGATAACTGAGATTGGCATCGGTGAATGATAAATGAGATGATGGAATGGTTAGATAAGTTATTTAATTAGCTGTTTGGGACTCCCCATCCTAAACATCTAATGAAGCCTTCGTCTCAATATTCACTCTAATTAACGACAGAGAAAAAACACGAAAACCCTCAGTTAGAATCGATTGTCGACAGTGGTTGCAGTGGAATCAAACCTCAGTTCCCTGAAGGACGATTCAGCGTGCTATGGCGATAGATCTACTCGTTTCAGAAGAGTATTAGCTGCCTCTTGAATGAGAATCAACCACCCAAACAGCGTGCTAGTCAATGGTTTTACTGTGTTACACGGATCAATGATTCAATGGAATAAAAAACGATTTACAACCAACTGTATTCAGAATACAAATACGTGTGATTGGGCGGACAATCGTGCGATTCATGTGCTCTACGAATCAGGGGCAGGGGAAGGGGGGGCAGGGGAAGGGGGGGCAGGGGAAGGGGGGGCGGGGGCAGGGGTACAGCTGTAGGGCCGACGACAGATATCTGGGTGGAGAAGACCCCAGTTGTTGAAAAAAGGAGTGTTTTTTTTATATTCAAATGTTTTTATCAACCAGCTTATACAGCTATATATTCTTCTACCAACGATAGAAGGTTCATCAATATCAAGTAAATTTTATATATTATGAAACTTCTGTAATTATAGAGAATTCAGTGTTATATTGAGGATTAACTACGTTTGAAATATGTAGCCCTGTTTCTAATAGTGAATCTCGTCTTGTGGAAAATGTCAATATTTCGGGCCTTACCCTATGAATATCAAAGCCGTATGGGTACCATGTGTGTGACTGTGAGGCAACTAGAAAAGTTGGAGACTTTCAAAGTATAATGAAGATGATTGCAAATTAATGTTTACTTCACGACCTCACCAACTGCTTGGTTATTCGGGGGCATGAATGATCAGATGATAATGAAACTATAATGTGATCATAACGAAGTTATATTGAAGCAGCTGTGATTGACATTGTTGTCAACTTATTGTAACAATGTGAATCATCACTTGAAAGAATTCATACGAATATAACTGTTTCATTTCTGTTTACGTTGGTAAATGAGCCCTATCTCTTGTGGATGATAGTATAGCATGAATGTAAAAACCAGAAAGCTCGGTGAGAAACTATAGAGTGATTGAAGGATGAGACGGCAGGTCGCTAGTGTAAACAGATAGAGAAGACAGACGGTCGTAGAGAGCATGGTGACAGATGAGATGTCATACATTAAAATGAATGACAACACTTCATTTGGTTTAGCAATTATATACAAGTTGTTGGACCACCAGATGTGCAGCCATCTCTTTCTCTCTCTCTCTCTTTCTCTCTCTCTTTCTCTCTCTCTCTCTCTCTCTCTCTCTCTCTCTCTCTCTCTCTCTCTCTCTCTCTCTCTCCTCTCTCTATTTTATTTTATTTCTGTCTCTCTCACGCTCTCTCTTTTTCTTTCTTTCTCTCTTTTTTTCCAAACAAAAAAGGTGAAAAAAATGAAGAGGAAAACTTTTCGTGGAAAATGCGTTATAACAATGATAAATAATATTGTTTCAGAGTCAGAAATGTACATTTGCTGTCACTCAACATTGTCGATTGTCACAATGAAATATGTGTCCTGAAGAAAATGTACTGACATCATAAAAAAGCCAAAACTAGCAAGAAATATACACATAAGCACTCCACATTTACACCATGAACCATTTATCGGTGAAATATGTTCACGTTAATTTCCAGTTTGTATTACAAAAGAAACAATTGATTTGATCGCAAGTGTATTTACCCGCGTAGGAAGGGGGGAGGGGGGGGGGGGGGGGAGGGCGAGGATAGAAGTTTTTTTTTTGTAATAACATCGAAACTTGACACAACATCATTGTTTCCCAATTAAGGCTGTGGATGAAAGATATGATCGTTTGGACGGGGCACCACAAGGGCGATCTTACCGCCCCATTTTAATCATTTGAAAATGACAAAATTACCCTCCACTATAATGTTTCTGAATCCCCTTTCATGCCCTCACACACTCACAATGGGGGCGCTACCGAAGAGCGCATACCGGAATACGGATTTACTGTACCAAGAGTGAACGTGGGCTTGGCGTGTCATAATGCCGTAAGAGCTACTATCTCGGAGAATTGGTTAAGGCTATTTGAGTACGGTTTTGATCGTTTCCTCGAATAGTACAACCTCTCCACCCATTTTCACATCCTCTTTTCAAGTTAACACGCCAAGCCCACGTTCACTCTTGGTAGTATACGTATTCCAGTATGCGCCCTTTAGACACACCCTCACAATCTTTTATAGTCGTCAGAATACAGACTAACTCAGGTTGAAAAGCTTCCTGAGATGGTCAAAGGAAAATAGAAGGGCTTAAAATTTTGACCTCCCGCGGAACCCGTTTATATATACGAGAGCCCCTATAGACATATATTACCTTTTGATTCACGATTACGCTCCCTCCTCCATCAAAATCAAATTTTAATCATCGCCCAAGTGTATTATGCTCATCTTGTATAAAAAAACTTCAATAGAAGAATAGTCGTGGGAATAAGTTCGTTTTGTTATTTCACCGAAAAACATTGGTAAATACACTTTTATGATCTCCCTCATACTGGGGAGTGGGGGAATCTAGTCTGCATCCACATGTATTATTCACACATGGTTCATGCACGATTAACCGAAGAGGGCTGTGATTGGTCGAACGGTCTGTATACATCAGCCAATTACATCCTATTAATACACGTGCGGTCAAATAATAACTGAGCCACTCTTCCGCTTATACAACACACACATGTGGTTCCGATCAACCGTCTCCCTTATTCGTTAACTTGGTCGAAAAGGAGTTTCAATCTGTCATATATATACAAAGCAGGCGTAAAATGCTAGACCAGATGAACCCATTATATTCCTTGTAAGATGAGGGAGCTATGTCATGATGTGTCATGCAAGAGAAATCTTTACACCCTGGTAAACGCTTATCCTATTTTTATGAAATGTATATAAAATTTGTCTGTCACTGTTTACGATATTTCTGAATATAGAATTGATTGATTGGAAGAAACATATGAGCCACCCTCCGTGGCCAAGTCAACTGCGATGAAGCATCGACTCATAAACTGAATTCTCCGTTATGAGTGGGTTCGAGTTCGGCATAATGCATTGATTTTGTATAAATACCCTTCCAATTACCATAATATCATTATCACCTGCTCATTCGGACCCCCACATAATCTAACTGTTGGTGGGGACGTCATGCAATCAATCATGACCATATTTTTCGCTTTATTCTGCCATGTTTTCTCATGGATTTTCACAATTGCAATGAACAATTTCTCAAAACATATACGCCACCATTTGTTTTACCTACAACTACAGTTTCAAGTTGCTATATATAAACAAACTTTTTTGATTTTTAGAAAGAGGTTCACGTGGATTTTTTTTCGTCCCGTGACCTGAAAAGCGCATACAAATAAACAAACAAACGAATAAACAAACGAATGAAGAGAGAAATATTCTATTTGAACCGAATCGTATAGTCTTTTCGCTATCGCTCATCCAAGTACAGCTTGAAAAAATATTCTACACTGCTAGAACAACTCGATGTCACGTTGGAATTATAAGTATAAGCAGTATACTGTGCTGTATGTATAGTATGCTGTATATTGTGCAAGTATACCAATATATCATAGATGGGAAACCTAATGCGCACCGTTGGAGATCCGTAAATATAAAAAGGAAATGCGGCTTCTAAGTATACTATTTCCTGATTGTATGTATAAACAATGAAGACTCTCCGGCTTGAGTTTGACGCTTCCCGGAATGGTTCTCACAATGTAGACCACGACTGCTTCCATCCCGCTATCCTACCCATCACCCGATAACACCCGATAAAACCTTCATCTCATATATCTATATGATGTCATCTCATTAATCATTCACCCAACGCCAATAGATCTTGGTTGTATCTTATTTTTTATGCTGCTTAACGACCTAAGGTTTTACCTAGTTTATACGGGGAACGAATGAGAGGGTGATAATGAAACGATGAAGTGATGATATGTGGAAGGACGTTTACAAAAATCCTTGCCTTGTGCGGTAGTCGACCCCACGTCAGACCTGACTTCCGGGCTCTTGGCGGACATTTTTTTTTCAGTATCTATTGCAGTAGACCTACGGTAGTTGCCTGAGCCACAGGGGTAGCATCTTGGTTATCATTATAGTACATCGTGAAACCCAATATTGAAAAGTGAATGGAACTTATACGGTACTTACGACCGCGCGTTTAACGGAAAATAAAAAATCATTCATCTATAGGTGGCAAGGTAGACTCACACATTGTTGTAGTCAAAGATAATACCGGTGAGGAGTTTATTAATTGATTGTCGCTTCATCTACAGATTCAATATTCGGCAAATCGAACCTGAAAATATATCAGTTTATATGCACTTTCGTGGTTCAGCCCTTCGATCAATTAGTCCAAGTAAAACTCCAAATATAAACAATGTATGTATTTATAGGGTGCGTCGAGTGAAACACCAATAGGGAACTGACTAAAACAAACAGAGGTCCTGCAGTGAAACACCTGGTGAGTGGTGTGGTACTGATCAGGGAAGCAGAATGAGGAAGAAGAGTTAGACTAGCACACCTAATGCAATAACAAACTCCGAGCTGAATACATCTCAAACAAAATACACCCACACCATTATTTGGACAAACTTTACTCCCGATCTCCTGGGAAGTGAAGTGGGAAGGAAAACATACAGACAGATCTGTTGTATAGTGGTTGAATCAAAACTTAAAGTTCGTTTTCTACCTAGATAAACGAGTCAAACTTTCAAATTTCAATTTGTATCACGACCACATAAGAACCATTTTTATAACAGTATTGAATGATTTGACAGGTACCAGATGTACCTGAAAAGAACTTTTACTTTTGGTCCAAGCTGAGCTTAGAGGTTGGTCATAGAGTGGAATACTGTTCACGATTATGCACCGCACAGTGCAAGTATACCATGAAAAGTGAACTTTTGTAATAAACAGAGACCGGCACAGTAGCTGAGTGGTTAGCTCACTTGCTTCGTGTGACCCGGAAGGTGAAGGGACATATCGGACCCGGTTCGATCCCCGCCACCGTCCATCTTTACAGGGGTTTTTCGTGGTTTTCCTCTGTAGTCTAGGCTAATGCCGGGATGGTTCCCACAATATAGGCCACAACCGCTTCCTTCCCACTATCCTTTCCACTACCCATAAAAACCTTCATAACATCATCCCATCATCTCATTAATCATTCATCCGACGCCAATAGATCTTAGTAATCATTACAGTGCGTCGTTAAAAACCCAATATAAAAAAAAAACAGAGCTGTAAATAAAATATGAAATGAAAATTTATTTTTTATAAATAGTGTAGGTTTACAAAGTAGAAAAAACAGAAAAGGTGTCAGATAAGACGCGAAATCACAAGAAAATATCAATACAAAAAATTTGAAAAATATTCTCGAGATATTCTACTCCCATAATTTCTTGAGAAACACCCTCACTAAAACTGAGGCGGTACTGCCAACTTTGCCTACCCTAAAAATCGTCACTAATATATAGGACTGGCCCACGTGGTCAAGTTCTATGCTTCAACACAAACGGGACAAAAGTCCAGGCTAGCATGCAGTTTGAAGAGGTGTCCTTCCCCCTCCCTATACAGTCTAGACAAGGGTGAGGGGTGTGTATATATATAACCATGGGAACCTAGCTATCAGGTTATATACCCTGCTTCCTGATTAGATCAACTTTATGCTGTATATTAACACACAGAGGGGGCCGTGACTGTGTCGCAAGTACTAGCCTCTTCTTCCTTCCTGGCAAGTGTGTGCTAGCTTGCAGACACGCTATTCGCACGCGAGATATCGTGCGTACAGCAGTTATATATGAGTTGATAGAGATGAGTTGTTTAATTGGAGCTGTCATATTATATTCTCTCTCTCTCTCTCTCCCTCTCTCTCCCCTTCTGTTTCACTTTCATTATTTCTCTTTCTTTCCTTGATTGGATGAGAAAAGTGAAATCTGTTAACCCGAACGAGACGGAGTTCGTCTCTGTCTACTTGTATTTATTTCTGAACGGAATATAATTGTGGCGGTGGATATAGGCTGCACACTGCCCTGTAGATTGGGGGTGCTCTGAAGAGCGTATACCGGAATAAAGTCGACTCGGTCGTGTGACATGAGCTTAGCGGTACTTGTCAATAGAATGCGGTTAGGTTTTTTTTCTAACGACGCACTGTAATGATGACTGAGATCTATTGGCGTCGGATGAATGAATAATGAGATGATGGGATGATGAGATGAAGGTTTTATGGGTAATGGGAAGGATAGTGGGAAGGAAGCGGTCGTGGCCTATATTGTGGGAACCATCCCGTCATTAGCCTAGACTACAGAGGGAAACCACGAAAAACCCCTGTAAAGATGGACGGTGGCGGGAATCGAGCCGGGTCCGATATGTCCCTTCACCTCCCGGGTCACATGAAGCAAGTGCGCTAATCACTCAGCTACTGTGCTAGGGTTCAGGTGTAAGGTTGGAGCCCAAACTCAAGTCACACGACCGAGTCATTTTATTCTGTTATAGGGCTATACGCTCTTCAAACGCCCCTCCCCCCCCCCAAACCTTTATAGACTATATTATAATCCAACCTAAAACTGGGATAAAATCGCGATGGTACCATATATAGTAGGACATGTTCGTCTACTTGCGGTCTAAAAAATACCCACTTCGAAGCATATTTCCAATGTGGGGAGTGTAATGAAATTGTAATGAGAGTGTAATGAGAGTGTATTGAGAGTGTAATGACGTCTGCTGGGGTGTTATTGGACGTAATTGTTCATGTGGTCATATCGAGCAGTAAGTGAATAAATGCGACTTCCTCTAGCATGTTGTAATGCTTGTTTCCACGAAAGAAGACTATACCATCTATACCAACTATAAACAACAGTAGATACAAATATCTAAATATATTTTTTTATTCTCAAACAAACATGTCAAGTTACGTACAGTACATACATGTACAGTACATATAATATCTAGTATATGAATGAAATTTGGAATGGAATTATACTTCTTTTTATTATTATACGGCGAGATTATGCATTACACAGGAGCACCATACACGTTCTCATACGGACTTCTCTCTTTTTTTCATGTTAATTTGCATGAAAAAAAAGAAGTCCGCGTAAGAAAGTGGTACTCTTTTGTAATGCATAATCTCGCTGCAACAATAAAAATTTGATGCTCAATTTGTATTAGGTAGTTGCGTTTCTTATCCAAGTTCTCGTCCCGAAAATTCCCAATACTCTAAAAATACCACAAGTTGTCCTTATATGTGGAATACAACGAGCTGTCTGTGTATGTTATACTGGATAGGCAAGTATGCATGTATGAGAGAGAAAAGGATAGACATAGAGCACACGAGCGCAGGCTGGCGGTATAATCGAGTAAGTACTAAGGGTCGACGTAAGAAATTCTAATCAAGTATTAATCAGCTCATTATTAGTTGAGGTATACGAAAATAATGTGTACTAAACCAAGGGTGATATAAACTTAATGAGTTGATTATTGTTTAGAGTCGGTTTAGTGAAACGCTAATGAGTTGAGTCCAGATTGAATTTATTAATCATCTTGGATACGGATGTCATTTATTTTTCGCTTATTACTAATGCTATAGGTCAAACGCCATTCATCACAGAGGGTGGGTCAGTCGCTAGGCACATTGTACCCGCCATTCAGGAGACCAGGGTTCGATTCCCGTAATGGGCAAACAGGTCCTGATTCCTGAAAGACGGGTGGACCATTGACTAGCACTGAACCGTCAGGTGGGAGATCGAAAATCGATTCGTGCCATGGTCGACCATGGGTGATTAGTGATTACTGATTAGTGGACCAGAGGTTGTTACGCTGAATCGTCATTCAAGAGACCGGGGTTCGATTCCTGCTATGGTACATCCTAACTGAGACGGGTGAACCATGTAGTGACTAGCACGCTGAAGCATTGTTTAGGATATCGGGGGTCAATTGCTGCCATGATCGACCATCCAAACTGATTAGTGGAGCAGTGGTTATCACGCTGGACCGTCATACCAGGGTCCGATTCTTGTCATATTTCATTCTAACTGGGACAGGTGGACCACCTAGCACGCTTAACTGTCAATAATGGGACCGGGGATCGATTCCCTTCAAGGTCGACCATCTTGATTGAGGTACACCTTGGTTTCTCTTTGCCGTTGAAGTGAATAGGCCTACTGGGAGTGGAATAGTTCCTTAATATTAGACCACGTCCTTCTCAATTCCTGGTATAAGTCATATCCATACACTGATGTATAAACGGCCACCGTCCATCTCTAGGGAGGTTCTTTGTGGTTTCTCCATTTAATCCTGGCTACATTCCGTGATGGTTCCTACAATATGGGCCACGACCGCTTCCTTCCCTCTATAATCCCCATTATCCCTGAGAAACCTTCACCTCATCATTCTATCAATTCATTAATCATTCATCCGACGCCAATAGATCTTGGTCATCAATACAGTGCGTCGTTGAATTCCAATATAGACATGGATTTTTTTCCAGCTCGTACAACCGACCCTATAAGTGCGTAATAGTGTCTCCCTCTAGCGCCGATCACGTTTTCGAGTATGAGAGGAAGAAGGGCAGAAATAGAGCACATGTTGTCTCAGTATGAGAGGGAGGAGGACAGAAATAGAGCACCTAGGGCGTAGTGTTAGTGAGTGGTTGTTTGTCGAACTGAGAGGCCCTCTTTCACCCTTTTTCCCTCGAAACTACATCACTATATATACAGCCAGAGCTTTCATCTACATGTGCCTTTTATTGCTTCACCAACTCGTCATGTCGTATACAACAAGCTGCGCCCAGATTTAAATATATCCTAGACTCTAGAGTATAATTTCAATTAATATACCAATTATATAATTTCAAAAGCTTGAGTTATTTTATGAACTCGCTGCAATATTGAGGTTGTATATTGATTTTTGAAAATGATCGGAGTTTGTTTCAGACGATCATAATATATAAGCTGAAAATGACACTGCGGTACAAAATAAAACTGTGATATTTGTGCTTGCTAAGTTGATACAAGACCTTATTCTTTCATGGGTGCTATGTATAAGATAATTTTTTCTTGGAACTCCAGAATTTGAAACTTCAAAATGGTCAAATGATATATTATTATGCTCGGGCCCGGTGTCCACGTCAAAAGGTCGTCTACCCACTATACAACGAAAACTTCTATAATTACATATGGCAATGGAATCTTAATTAATAACAATTATTAATAATTGAGGTTATATTGAGGTTAACGCTTTTGAAAGATGTGGTTGTGTTTATTACCGTATAAAAAACCTCTTACTGAAAATTCCCAACAACTATTCAACTATAACGGATAGTGGTTATATTAGTATTTTTTCTGTATAAATTACCGCCATCTTTTGTAGATATCAGTATAGGATGACATTTTTTCTCGACGTACTACCTACGAGTCTGGATCTATAGAGATAGCTCTGTTGTATTGGTTAGTGATCAATTTTTGTGTCCAACATCCCCACTAACACCTAAATTATTTGGGTGTACGATGGTTGGATGGGAGATCCAGTTTGATTGCAACTATAGGCGAACGCAGCATATTTGTGCGCTGTGAGATGAGCGAAATATTCAAATGGATTGTACTCGAAAACACTATACTTCTTGATGAGATATACTCAAGAACTCGACACGTCTTGGTGAAAGCATCAAGTTAAAAAACCGTGTGAATTACGGTGCCATGGTTCTGAATTGTTCTTATTTTCAGCTAAATGATTTAAAACTAGGAAAACGCCACATATGCGTTGTTAGACGAGTGGATAGTAATAGTATGTCGACTTTTTTGCCAAACTTTTGCCTACATTCTCCAATTGGGTGACATTCAAGTTGGAAATGGGTAAAAACTGCTTCGAGTGGTACCAATTTAGCACATTTTATAGTTTTTCTTCTAAATGGCTCACCCGATCAAGCTGAAAGTTCTCATAAATGTGTATCATAATGTAACTCGACTTCACGCAAAATTTAATTTTTTTGGAAAATATAAATATTTTCTTTTTTTCCGACGTGTTATTCTAACGGGTATTTTTGAAATTTCTAAAATTCATAAAAAAAAGTTATCATACGATAATGCCACAAAACTATACAGATCTAGGTTAGATGAGGAAACATTCTGAAAAAAAGTTTGAAGTTGATAGCTGCAGCTGTTTGACCTGTGGAGAACCGACAAAAAAAATATTAAAAAAAAAAAAAAAACATAAATACGAACACCAATTTTTTTCAGTATGTCGAATTGAATCCTCGCTAAAGCTCGTCTAAAAGTAACATTCATCAAGTTATGTAGCCTATACTTCAAAATGACTAGTCCGAATGTAATGAAATTTTATAATAATGTTGTATCTTTCTACTGCGTTTGCATTCCATACAAATTCGAATATTTTTCAAAAGATTCATTTTCAAAAGTTTTCCCGCCTGGCTGAATCTTGAGGGATTTTCCGAAATTTCGTGATTTCACTTCCCAAAAGTGGTCTAATCGACTTCAACTAAAATCTATACAGTTCCAAGTTGGATAAGTCGCGATACCAGAAACAGTTTCGAGTTGATCGGTCAAATCGTGTGACCTGTGCAGTGCGTACAAAAAACATTGACAAAGCTTCAGAGTATAGCAATAGAGGTCGTCGCATTCGCTCATCTATAATAACTCGATCGTGCTTTATGCGGACTCGTCCCCACGGCCGACTTGACGCGGGCTCTGAGGAGATACTACCAAGAGTGAAGGTGGGCTTGGCATGTAATATACCGTAAGAGCTACTATTTCGGGTAATTGATAGAGCACAGAGGAGCATGTGGACTGTGGTTAGGGTTATTATTTGGTCAGGTTTTGATCGTTTCCTCGAATAGGCTCTTACTCTTTCCAAGTAAACACGCCAAATCACTTTCACTCTTTGGTATAGTATCTCTATTCGAGTATTCGCTCTCCAGGCGGGGGGACTTGACTTTCCAAATCGGAACCTTGATTGACTTCAGAGCCTGCAGAGAGGTTAAACAATTATCTTTTTCTTCTCCTCTGTTCTACGCATTGTTCCTCTTTAAACTGTGAATTGCAATTTGATGACCACGAAAGAGTGTGAGAGAGGATCTGTGCAGGCTATGCCTTTGACGTTTCGGTGGAACGCATCTTTTCGGGTGCGTGCAGCAAGGAAGTGCGTAGCTGGAGAGCGGGGGGCGGGGGGATCGATGCGTTTATTATCCCCGTGCGTAGAGATGCTGTGCGAACAAGGGTGTGGCAGAGAGCGAGAGAGAGAGAGAGAGAGAAAGAGAGAAAGAGGAGATGTAAACAGAATGTTGTTTGTAACACTTTGGCTGTTGGAAAGAAATGACATGAGGACTTTAGGACTCATCTTACTTCAATATACGCTTAGCTATAAATCCAGATTATAGGTTTACGACTGTTTCCTTCACGCTCTCATTTCTCAACATGGGGCGCTAGTTCTACTGTTAATGTTGTTGTTATTGTTGTTGGAAGCGTCCAAAAGGTCACACGAATCAACTGATAATCATTTGTCTTGGGAATTTTACACTACTTTTCCGTACCTCGTACTGGCATTTCTTCGACACACTGTATTCACATAATAAACCTCTGTAGAATTGTGTCTCTTTTCAGATAAATATGGGGTTCTCCTAATTTTCATTCAACAAAAAATTCTTAGGCACAAACGGTGTCTAAGGTGATGTAGAATTCAGAAAGAAACCAGTAAGAAAAATAATTAGTGAAATAAATTGTGTTTAAAATAAATCTCGAATTCTTCCTGTCTATAAAATATGGAAGAGGCAGCACAATTATACGCTAAAACATTTCACCATCAACACGAAAAACATATAAATCGTTTTCCTGTACGTCACAGATGTCTCACGTGTCAGTGTGACTGTGACTGTGACAGTCAACATGTCACAGTCCGGTAACTCAACATGTGACCCGGCACCTCCACCAATGTTATACTATCTCTAATCGCTCGAGGTGAGCGGGAGAGGGGGTTGTGGTGCAGATGAGATAGTTACACAGAGAAAAGCAAAGAGAAAGAGAGAGAGAGAGAGAGAGAGATAGATAGAGAGAGAGAGAGAGAGAGAGAGAGAAAGAGAAAGATAGACAGGTAGAAAGAGAAAGAGAGGGAGAGGAGAACAATAATTAGCAAGATATATTTGTGGTGAAGGTATCAACCAATTAGGCTCACCAAGAGGGTGGAGAGAGTGTATATTCCCCGGGACCAATCAAGCAGCGATCAACCCTCTCCCCTTGTCTACTCTTCCTTTCCTTCCTTGATATGGTTCACACCGCATCCCCTGTTTCAATGCATTCCCTCCGGCAACTCAAGAACTATTCAATAGCATAACTCTGTCAATCATGATTATCTGGCAATTAGGGCTGTCAAAATCCTTTAGTTTATCAAACGTGTGAAGGCTCTTGCATTGGGAGTCGATATAGCAAAATATAATTTTTTTATCATAATTTTTGAACTGTGAAGATTTCAAAATTCCGATTTGGGAGGAACACAGATCTCTTGATGACTTTCAGAAAGATGAGAAATAAAATGATCAACGTTGGATTCTATAGGTCCACTTCCATATATATTCATAGGTATATACAGCTGCAGAAGTGTTCTTTCAGCTGTATAAATCTTGTGAAACTGTGATATAAGTTGAATATGTTTTACTTTGGCGTACACCACCCAAAAGATATTAAAAATATCTGTGTTTCTCCCACATAAGAAAAGAATGTTGATACCTGACCGTTCAAAACTTATCACTAAAAAGTTGGTATTCCGCTAAGGCCCGGAATTACCAAGTACAGTTAGCCTTTATCTGACAGTTCAAACTTGTTATCACCATGGTTACCCATGCTATTTGTTTTCATCAACTCCAAGATAAATACTAACTGGACTTGGTAATACCGGGCCTGAATCGACTCCTATGCTCTCATTCATTATGGCCAAATCAACGTTTCTGTGTAAAAGAGAAGGGGGTGGGTGGTATTGGATAGGGGATTCTATAGTTCCGTGTAAAACATCGTTCATCCGATCATCCACTCATTCGTACCCACAAATAACCTGTAAAACTGTTGGTTGGTCCATATCAAACAATCACTAAGAAATTTGTCGGTACAAGTAGTAGACCACTTGCCCGGCGTGTCAACACTTGTTTCAAGTGGCTGCTATTGTATTGCTTGACAGCACTTGACTTGATCTACAAGTGGCCGACAGCAGTCACGTGACAAACTTGATTCTCTTTACAATATAGAAAACGACCTCACAAATTAAATACTCTCCACCCTAAATGAACGTCATAAGGTTTATTAAGGCCTTCTTGTCAGCGATAAATTTTTTACCGAACAGCTGAAGCACAATGTTGGAGAATGAATGTAAATGAAATAATTATTCAGTATTTGAATAGGCTGTTGTGGAAAAGGTTGATTTTTGAAATATTATAGTACAGATATGAAACAATCTAGATAAAACGAAGAGCAGAGGAGTTGAATATGTATATTTTGTATTTCATTTTATAGTATGTCTCTATATAGGCTGTTGTGGAAGAGGTTGATTTTTTAAATAGATGAAATAAAATAAAAAATGAATATAAAAGATGAAATAAAGAGATGAAACGATCTAGATAAAACGAAGAGTACAGGAGTTGAATATGTATATTTTTTATTTTATTTTATAATACGTCTGTATATGTAGTAGGTCTATATATTATGAGATCAACTAGATTTTATACAGATCGTCTCGCTTCTCTACTCTAATATGAAAAGTTGAACTTTTTCATAATCAATATGCTCGAGAAACAATTCAAATATCGAATGGTTAATTGATTAAAATATTATTTTCGAGCCCAATGCTTTATACCAATGGTTTATAGTACCAGGTCTATACAAAACACATGTAAAACACATACTTTATTCTAACTAAGTGGGAAAATATGAGCCTATGGATGATACCTGAAAGCTACAGCTATACTTGCGTCCACAAGAGTTGGAGCAAAGACCTTAGTATCTAACTAACGAAGTTAGATACTAAGGTCTTTGGTTGGAGTTTGTCCACCATCATAAAAAATACTAAATAAAAGCTATCATCAATAATATGAACATCTGTCGTATTTTGATGGTCAATAATTTCACATGCCGAGAATTGAGATAAAAAGCACAACAGCATCTTTCAAAAGCCTGATTGTTCAAATTTTCAGCTAGTTTATCTCTGCAGTGAAGTTTTCACAATCATTCAGTTGGTAGACGACCTTTAATGAATGAATATTAGGGTTTTAAGGCGCATCGACAGCGAGGTCATTTAGCGCCTGGACGACCTTTCTTTTTGTGAATACAAATGTATTTAGTTATAACTTAAACACGAAAGACGACCTTTATCTTTCGTGTTTAAGGAAGGACAGAGGTGAAAACACTAGTCTTAACATTATTTTTTAATTTTTTTTAAATTTTTTTTTCATTTAGTCTTTTATGTCAACTTTCATATAAAAATTATCTGAAAGGTATGAGAGTATTAAAACCAGGCCCCCCACATTATTCCCTGGGCCTCGTTGCTAGAAGTCATGATGAGCCCCCCTCTTACTATCAAAAAAAGAAATGTTGGCCTTTTCTACAATATACATTTTATAACCTTTATTACAATTATTTTTCATCAAACACACATCTAAACTCGTTTTAAGAGTTTAGACAGTGTTTAGATTGTCATCGTAAATTTATTTTAAATACTGGTAAATACATACTGGTAAAGTTATATAACTCTGATGTAATATTTCATTGAATCTTTGATACACATAAATCTAGTCCTAGCGATATATTTAATTATTGTTTTCTTTCTATGATTCATTTAAAATGTTCTACTTTATGATTTTTCCCCGCCCTTGCGGGCCCCTTGGCCCACGGGCCCCGTTGCCGTAGCAACGGTAGCACCGGGCATGTGGGGGCCCTGATTAAAACCATATCACAAAATATATTTCAACGGTGGATATAGCACAGAAATCATAGAAAACACTCTTTTCCGCATGAAATTATCTCTGCTACAGTTTTTCCTACACAATTGAGTGTGAGAAACATCTTTTCTCTATAACTATCTGTTAGAATGTGTTGAATTTTTTTGTGAATTTTTCTGAATAGTATTTGGAAGGAAGTGGGTATTGAAAACCTAAACGAATGAAAAATGATGATACAATAAAATAATAAGTATTTGGTAAATTTTCAAAAAAACAAAATGAAATTTGATAAAACTTCAAAAATATCTAACAGCAAAAGTATTAATGTGATGTAGAAACGAATACCCATTATTATGCATTGGTTTGTTGCGATTAGATTTCACTTCAAATATCGAAATTATCTGTGTTGGTTAACCAGAAAAGGTGTTTTCCAGTAATGCCAAAATTTATACAAAAAATATACAAAAACCATACCAAAAATACAAAGAAATATTTTTTTAAAATTTTTTAAATTTTTTTGTGTGACCTGATTAGTGTTGTGTAGTATTTTGAGTTTGTTTGACATTATACTTTAGATTTTAAGATTTTCACCTCTGTCCTCCCTTAAGTTATAACTAAATACATTTGTATTCACAAAAGAAGGAGGGTCTACCAACTAATTGAATATAATAACTTCGGTGATTACATTATCTCGCTGCAAATTTGAGGATTTGAGGAATTTGAGGAACGATTTCGAAAAATGTAGTTGCGTTTCTTATAAAAAAAATCTCGTCCTGAAAATATGTAATGCTTCAAAAATGTACAGTATATCGGTGATATTCGTGTTAATCTTGTTGGTAGACGACTCTATCTCTCGTGACTACAAGTATAAATCAATTGCTAGCAACAATGTGGACAAACAGTTCTAATGAAAGTCAATAAACGACTGTTAAGTCTCGCTTATCAAACAATAGGTGATTAACATCAAACAGCTGCTGGCTCGAGACAACTGATCGTTGATGATAACAGTTGGGAAAGACGGTTGATCGTTGCCAGCATGAATATCACATGGTTGAATGAGTTGTGCATTCTCTTATTGATGAGCGTAGCGAAGTATCCATCCCACTCTTATAGGGCTTTGTCTGTGTGTTTTTTTTTTTTTTTTTTTGTAAGCACTCCACAGGTCGCAAGGGTTGACTGATCAACATGAAACTTTTTTTGTACACCCAAACTCATCCAACTTAGAACTGTATAGTTTTTGGGATGAATCGGTCGAACCGATTTTGAGAATCATCATCTCAAAGTTTCTAAAAACCCCATAAGATTTGGCTGGGCGGAAAATGTTGAAAAATAAAATCTTTCCAAATGGGATGAAATTTTCTCTAAATGTGTATACATGGATTTTACACATTATTACGATTTTTTAAGCAATTCTGATCAGTCGTTTTGGAGAAAAAAAAATAAAATGACTGATAATATTCATAAAATATATCATAAAAATTATGACAGAATTAAGTTGTCGAGATTCACTGCTTTCTAGATTCAAGAGTTGACCAACAATGAAGTATTTTTTATATGCGTCAAGGTGTGTAGAATACCAGAGTCAATGAAGTGGCAAGAGTAGAACTTCTTTAACGACTTTTATAGCTTATTCAGATATCAAGGTGTGTAGAATACCAAAGTCGATAAAGTAGCAAGGGTAAAACTATTTCAAGGACTTTTATACCTTATTGAGATATCTCGCTCATCTTACAACGCATATTTCGCGTTTGACTAGTAAATTACTATACGGTATATTATGATTCTTAATGTTGCTTATCAATCCCACCAACAGCTAAGTTATATGGGGTTACGGATGAGCAGCTGACAATGGAACGATGAATGTGTGAATGGATGTTTACAAAAACTCATACTTCATGCGGGATTCGAAGCGCTCCCGAGTTGACTTGATTTTCTAATAAAGCTGTGGCTGAGCTCGGCTATATTATGATATCAAATTTGAATGTGATTTATCTCTATTTGTATGATGACCACAAAGAGGCGATATTCAATGATCGTTCAGGTTGTATGCATTACACAATGATCTACTAAATAATAAATGTATATATCTTCGAATAAATGAATACATATACATATATATATATATATATATATATATATATATATATATATATATATATATATATATATATATATATTATATATATATATATATATATTATATATATATATATATATATATATATATATATATATATATATATATATATATATATATATATATATATATATATATATATATATATATATGAGAGATATAAAAACAATGAATTTGGGGTGTCAGAACCGGCCGCCTCAAAGTCGTGAATTTGATTCATACTGGGTTCAACGACGTACTTTACTGATGACTACGATCTATTGCCGTCGTTGACTGATATATGAGATGATGGGATAAAAGTAATTCTATTAGATATTTTTGGAAACTGCGAAGGTGTCGGTCGTGGCCTGTTGTCAAGGATCCATACCAGTATGGACACGAAAAATGAAAAACGAAAAATCCCTGAAAGTCTTGAAACAACCGAGACTTGCCGCTCATCAGTTATCACTTCACTATAATAACAAATTGTCAAATCAATTACATTTTGATTAATCATTTTCTAGGGGAGAGGTGAAATCATGAGACATTGAAGGCATAACTCATTGCCAACAGATGTTAAATTCCAGTTGTATGTGATAAAGTTTACATTATCATACCTGCTTATACTGATCACTCTCACAATGAAGACACTTATAGCATTTTCCTTGTCTAATTAGACCTATAAACTCTTGTTACATTGCTACAATCTAAACTCATTACTGTTCACTTCCTATAACGAAATATTTCACTTTTACTTGCAGATTCTTTGCACTTTTCTTTACCGAAACTGTGTGAATACCTTCAATCAATGTGACTAAATACAACAAAATACCACAGACAATAAGCGAATAGCTTCACTACAATAACGTGCGACTCTCTCTCTCTCTCTCTCTCTCTCTCTCTTTCTCTCTGTTTCTCGCGTGATAATTACCGTCTAATAAACGAAGTATAAATGCTATAGTCACTGATATCAACTGGTCGTGTGAAGCAGGCTACGATCGGTGGTCTTGCCCTATCACTCAGCAGTAACGGTCAGTGGTGTCGAGATGTCGATTGAGGAGAGAAACTTGTGTTCACAAACCGTGATGAACTAGATTGTTATATAAGCCTACCTCAAGCTGCAGTCACTGCAAGTGTATCTATTATGCAGTTGATATTCCACCCAGATAACAACTGTATCCGATGTGGGATAAGTGACCATGTTCTCTTTTCAAAAAAAGTAGAACTTATTATTATCAAAAGTTGTCACAGCATTTTTTTTTCATTTACTCAACAAGGTTCTCTACAAACATAACACACACAAATATCCCCGTTATATTTGTATGTATCTGATCTGAAGAATTTTAAGCTGTTGAGATTTTTAAGGACGAGGTTTATTATAATAAACACAACCACATCTATCAGAATGGTTAAATCTTCGAAGTCGCAACGAGGTTATTATGTGAATATAGATGATTTTACAATTGTCAATTTGGCAGGCCGCCTTCACTTTTTGCGAATACAAGCATATCTTGATATACACAATCTTTGGCATTTGGCTTCACTTTTCATACAGTAGAAAATATAATAATAAATATATTCCGCAGCGTCTTTATTTATTAATCAAATGAACTTATTTCCCCCATGCGTGCGTGGCTGTTGCTATTGTTACGCGCACTACATTAATGACATAAATCAACCATACGGTATCAAACTCAGCCGGTATTATGAAGTCTAGATAAGAAACTTAAATGATGGTTGAGGAAAAATAACGAAAATCACCATGGTTTAGTTACAATTGACAACTTTCGTTTTCCCGCTTTTTCGACGCCACAAAACCCAACTTCCAATCATAGATATGTATTATATACCTTGCCGAGATACGTCACTCTTGCAGCCGATAGCGACATATGCTCGTTCCAATCTCGGCGGTCAGAAAAAGTCACAAGTCCATTGGTTACTTTTCCTGACTCCTGGCATGTATGCCACGTACAAAATTACAGGGAAAAAAATCGAAACGAAGACCTATTTTTTCCGGTATGCGAAATGGAAGTCTTCGCTATACGCTCGTCTAATAAACACGATTCCGTCAGCAGCTGAATTGCGATGGGACAGTAAGAGACATCCACTGCGTAAAAGATTGATTAACGAACAGAGATTCATGTGGGAGATTTAGTTGGACTAATGTGATGCAATTCGAATGCACTTGTTTATTCAATCTCATGCGCTGGCATTGCCAACAATTCATACGTATTAACTGAGTTGGAATCTAAATTACTCCAAATGAGAGGTAGAACTTGAAGCGAAAGTAAAAGAACGTTTTTTTATACGTTGGATACCTTTTAAGTCCTATGTATTATCACAATGTTGAGTGGTTTAACGAGGTAAAAACGGACTCATACTTTTGATTCAACTTCAAAATGTATTATCATTTATTATGAGTTTCATATGTGGAAATAGCAGTGGTATAGATATTTATCTTCAGCGCTGAATGCTATTTTTGACATACATATAGTTACAAATAATTCCTTAACATTGAATAATACCAGAGTCGATAAAGCAGTTAACTAAGTCGATAAAGGTATAACTTATAATTAAGATAACATATACAGGTATGAAGGTATAAAGGTATAACTTAAGGTAGAACTGCTTTATCGACTCTGATAATACAGAGACAAAAACAAAAAATGTTCACAAAGAAAGAATAAAACAAAGATGAAAAATATGATATAAGTGATATTTGAATGATTGAATTAGTCTTCAAGCAAGCTAGTCCAATGCAAAAGTCAATGAATGTAGTCCACCCAAATGTTTGTAAAATTACTTCGTTCTCTCCCAACTCTTGCCTGTGATGTAAAACTATCTGTCTTTCCTTCAGGGTGTTTCGTCTCTTCGTATCACGGGATCTGCATGCGCAAGTGTAAACGTTTCTAACGTTCTACCTGTAAATATCCTCAGGCGTTGACTTGATGTGCCCTCGAATATCAGACTTCACACTGCTTTTTGTCTGCAGTAGACACTGCCTATACACGCCTTACACCTCGATAAAAACACTTTTTCACTTCACTTTTAATTACAATAATTGTCCTCCAGAATTTATATGAACTAAATTAAAACGAGAGTTATTGTTAGAGTTCATATTTTCAAAATACACTTTGAAGTTCGTATTGAAATTGAATTACATCTCGAAATTTTTTATGAATTTTTCTGTATGCAATTTTTATATATTTCAAAAAGAGCAATGTGGAAATACTCGATTATATTTTAGTATATTATATTATATTATATATTTTAGATTATATTTTAGTATTTTATATATTTTAGTATATTTTGAGTATTTTTTGTGGTGGTAAGATAAGATCGCCCTTGTGGTGCCCCGTCCAAACGATCCTATCTTTCATCCATAGCCTTAATTGGGGAACAATAATTTTGTATCAAGTTTCGATGTTATTTAAAAAAAAAAGTATATCGACGATTGTCGTTTTAACTATGAGTTTGTTTTCATCACTAAAATTAGTGAGATTGAGTTTTTTAACTGGAAAAGGAATATAATCAAATATGAGATGGGTTCAGTCAATGTATAGCATGGAAACCGTTGGTTATTAATTTGTAATAATTAATCTTTCATTCTCATATATGTTTGTTTCTACCCGGGGTCACAGATATTTTCTAAATCATTAATGTTAGTATTTTTAGGCAATTATCAATGAATAATCCAGTTTTATCTGATTCATTTGATTTAATGGAGAATTATTTGATCATCTTATCTGGCAACAGACTCGACTTATACACATCCAAACGTAGTATCACATAACACAACCTTACAAGCAATCACACAATCATTAACGATCATTATTGTTTTTGATGATTATTCTTTACTTAACGACCCCACCAACAGATAGGTTATACGGGGGTACGATTGGGCAGGTGATTATGAAACTATGAACTGATGATAAATGCAATGAAAGGACGTTTACAAAAACCCATGCTTTATGCGGGACTCGAACCCACTCCCAACGGTGACTGAGCTACCGAGGGAGGCACAATCATTAACAAAATTGTATCTGTAATATCTGGGTGTGCGGACATTTTGCTAGACGAAGTCAAGCAGGAAGTTGTAGGTTTGGTGGTCTGACCGGTGTATTCCCTTACTGCCTATTCCCTTATACTGCCCAAAAGGGTATTTAGCAACTTATATACCTGTTTTACTTTTTTATTCCTCTACTGCCAACGATTTTTTCCGTACTCCCTGAAAATGTTGAACCGACCGAAGTATTTCCCTACTGCCTAAAAACTGGACCGTACTGCCTACTAAAATATTATTTCCTTTTAAAATGATGTTTTTATCATTGATCCTGCATCGCAGTAATTATAGGCGCGTGCTTCAAAATTGAATTATATCAAAGATGGGAGAGTGTGAAAACACTATGAAATACTCATCTTGTTTTTAAATGAGCGTAATGGATTTGTGCTCGTAATAAGAGCAATTCAAAGAAATTCTGGTGACTCAGTAATACAAAAATCCCATAGGAATTACAATGCACAGATCTTATAATATGAAGCATCTGGCTCTGTCGATCTCATCAAGTCTGGGCCTAACCCAACGCACCTCCCCATCCCCTTCCTCATTGATTCCTTCATTATCAGTTCTAAGAGTTAGCCTCATTCTGAGATTTCGTGACAGCAAATAGCATGGGTAAACATGTGAATCATTGTTTGAGTGATGCGTTGCATGGGCTATAAATAGTTGAAAGTGATTACCTACGATTTATTTACCCACATAGAATGCATCCTGAGTTTTCATTTCACATTATAGTTTGTGCTTTAAGAGTATGATGATTTATTCATTATGTAGGCTCAATTCATATAGAAGTTTCAGACAGAAGTTCAGATTTTACGGTTTTCGTAATGTGATGATCCAATATTGAACATTTTCCATTTCGAGTTTGAAAAGACGCTGTAGTTTAGCTCTATATCCTAGGTGAAATCTCGGGATGGTTCCTATACTTTGGACTTGGACCAAGACCACTTCCTTCCCACCGCCCTTACAATTACCAAGAAAACTGCGCGCTTCAATCATCCCATCTTCTCACTAATCATTCACTCATTCATCTGGAAATTTTTTATTTCAATATCGTATAATCGGATTGATAATTAATTGAACGCCAGTGTATCTTAGTTATCAGTATTGCGTCGTTATACCCGATGTAACTGAATAAATCATAATATTATGCATGACAATTACAATATCTTGTTGATTTTCACAAAGATTTCATGAGTTATTTTCGTACTCAATGTCCTTCCATATAACATTAAATTTTCCCTATTTGACATAAATATTACTTGCAAATATTCCATGTTACGATGATGCATTGTCAAAGTCACCCCTTTTGAACTGTGATTTCTGCTCATAATTGTTGATATGAACACTCTCCCATATTTAATGTAATTTTAAATATAATATAATATAATATTTAAAATTTTCAATAGTAAAAACACCATTTGAAAGCTGGAATATTTTCGTACGAGAATGTTCAGTTAGGCAGTACGAGAAAAGTCGTAGGCAGTATAGGGGAATAAAAAAGTAGGCATTATGGGAATAGGCAGTAAGGTAATGGACCGTCTGACCATGCATAAAAACAAAAACCACACACAAAAACACTGCCAGGGAAGTAGTCCTTCCCTGAAAAATAATGCCTGGAAAGTAGTCCTGCTGCGGTGCTGCTTTTCATCATAATCATTCTCATCATAGAAAAATATATCATGTCTTTCATTCCTTATACTTAAATCCACTGCTCCCATAAAACCTAGCTGTTGGTGGGGTCGTTAAGTACCCCCATGGGTAATTTTACTGATTAACGTACCATGGCCAATTTTAGTCCTATGTTCGCGTTTTTTGTGTTTTCTGATAGATCTTGTTCACATCTATGGTGTGTAGTTTGGACATTTTGTATTTTGTTTGTTTTAATATGTTTTTTACTCACTTGAAGTTAATGCTTTGTGATCTGACTAAGATAACAAAGGTGGACAGTGGGTTAGGTTAGGGTCAGGTTAGTGTCCAAACCTCGCGTATACCGCCGGCAGGCGTTTCGGAACGGAGCTTATATACTTTTAAAAAAAAATGAAGAAAATTTTTTTAAAAAATTTAAAAATATGGCGTTGTATGTTAATCAGTAAATTTACCCCACCATGAATTCACAAAATTAAAACTGATGAAAAAATACCTGTGTTAACTTGTAAGATCCACACGCAGGTCTGTGTATATTCTTCCAGGACCCCTATTCCTGAGATAAATGAGATGTGAGAAAAATAAAAGTGAGTGAGAAAACAATCATCTCACTTAAAATAGCCAATTTACCATTACCAATCGGCCATTTTAAGTGAGATAATCGTTTTCTCACTCATTTTTATTTTTCTCACATCTCTTTTAGCTCAGGAATAGGGGTCCAGCAACATTATAATATGCCCACTCGCGGATGATATCATCAAATACCAATGTTCGTGAAGCTATAGTATTTTGAGGGTGTAATTTTTTTCAGTACGAGGTTTATCATCAGAAACACCACTACATCTTAAAAATTCACTCAATGATTAAAATTGCAATGAGTTCATCTTATTTGTCTCTGCAATCAACATTTTATAAACTCATAGATCAGTTGGCTTCATCTTCGACTTTCGTGGATACAATATTATGTTTGAATGGGCTGCGCGGTTCGTTTTGGTATTTTCTATCGATTCGATATTTTAGATCGTCAACTCGATATCGGATTGGAATATTCGATATTCGATAGAATACATCTTGAAATAATGATCGATATCGATTGGAATAAAGGGTAAATGAAAAAAAAAAATGAAGGCAGTAATAAAACAATTCCAAAATCAACAAAATCAACAACACTCGCGCGGTTCCTCGTAGCTGTCATCGTAACACTGTTGTACCATTGGAATTAACAAATCATGATGAAGTTTTTGAAGAAAATAATAATTTGTTTTGTTCATAACCGGAGTTACACACACCCAAGAGTGAACCAACTCCCCCTCCCCCCCTCTCCCACAGCATGTATAGCGTTTACCCATAACATAATACACGGTCAAAAATTGTCACTTCCCATCTCGCATTTCTCCAGTTGATGTCGTTATTATATCGATATAATATCGATATATTCGATATATATTTTGATCAATATTCGATATATATTTTGATCAATATTCGATATTGTATGCAATATGTCCTACCTACAGTATTTGAATATAAACCAAATCGTATTTTATGATTGTATTTCGTAATAACTAGGATGTGATTGATTTGTTGTTTACTTGGACCCCACCAACAGCCACATTTTTTGGGAGAACTATAGATTGTGTTTTGACATTCACAGATAATATATTGAATTGATCGCATCCTCCAGTAGGTGGAGACCTATTAATTACGAGCCTTACCGCCACAGCCTCCTGTCAGATACGACTAATGTTGTCATTTATTAAAAAGTGAAAAATGTGCAAAATCCCCCCTAAGAGCTGTCAATAGAAGTTCATATAGCATATATAATAAATGGCATCTTCTACATTCGTTTGAATAGAATAGAATACGGTAGTTAAAAGTGGAAGCGGTAGTTGCTATTTGCTGACAGCGAACTGAAAATGATTATTGTTTGCTCAATGACCCCACCAGCATTTATATGTCATTTGGGGATACGAATGGCGGAAATATAATGTGGATGTAGCCTATATAATGTATTATTTTATTCAAGTCAAGATCCACCCTTTTCACTCAGTGATAAGCTAACGCTCTGTCTTGAAAAATGAAGTCAAATCAGACGAGGGTTCGAGTCCCGCTTGAGACATGTTTTTTTTTTTAATGAACATCATTCGCCCACCATCCACTTATTTGTATCTCCAAATAATCGTAGCTGTTGGTGGAAACAATAACCATTAACACTTCAATTTTAAATCAGTGAAAACATTAAATAACTTACCTGTGATATTATCCTGTATTCATAAACGTTATCCTTAATCCGTATCAAATCACACTTTTCAACACTCCTGAACACTAACACTGCTACCTGAGCCACTCGGGCTACAAGAGAGAGAGAGAGAGATGGAGATACTATGACAACGGAAGATATACGCCCACCACGGTTGCTCGCACGACTAACACTAACTGCACGCTACCGATCTCTACAGCATCCCTACCAGCCCCGGGACCAAACCTAGCTGCCGTCTCGCTCTGGCAGATCGAGCATGCGTCCCCCCTATTCCTATAGCACCGAACAGGGGGTTCGACGAGTCAAAATACTTGTATCCACGAGAGATGAAGGTTTGTACCACCCGGGCGTTAGTGGTTGTGCGTAGGGAAGACTGGCGATCGGAATCGCCATCTCTCGTGGATATGTGGATATATATACCTTTCTGACGGACCGAGCGTATGTCGTTTTTATGATTATAGCCTAGCGAGCAGGGGTTTCGAGGCGGATGTCAATAGAGTATACTAGGCCTCTAGAAAACATTGCCAACCCTTTGAAGTGAAACTACCCTTGGGTTTAGCTGACGAGCCGGACTGTAGGAAGGAGGGAGGGTTTGTTTTTAACTAGTTTTCTACCTGAAACACCCGCTACTTATTAATATCAAAGTGGTTCAAGAGCTTGATTACATTAATTATGATGTTGGAGAGAAAAAATTCATCAGCTTTCTGTATATATGTTTGTATCCACAGGTGCGTAGGAACGGGGGTGATAGGGGGGAAAAGACCCCCACTAATGGTTCTGACCCCCTCTCTCCACTATATACGCCCTACCACCCTCACAATCACTTACGGTATAGTCAGAATACACGCCAACTTATGTTAAATATGCATAGTTAACGATGGTCAAAGGACAATAGAAGGTTTTGAAATTGTTCACCTTATACGGGTGGGGCTCTGGCCCAGACCCCGTATGTGCGAGAAACCCTAGGTATATTTTGCATTCTGATTTACAATCATACCTCCCCCCCCCACATACACACTCAAATTAGAATGCCTATACGCGTCTGTGTATAGACCTACACGAAAGAAAAACAAAATAACTGTGAAACTTGAGTTATTACACAAATTCAACGCATTTTATTCTTTTGCAAGATGACGTTTCGCTCACCATCGTAAACTTCGTCCTAGATAATCTTGATATCCTAAGAATGTCACGACTTACAAGAATAACATTCATATATTCAATTGATATTTGTCATATTGAATTTAATATAATTCGTTTTGATTCAATACATATAATATATGTATATATATATATATATATATATATATATATATATTATGTGTGTGTGTGTGTGTGTATATATGCAATGCTTGTATATGCTGTCTTTTAATAACTATATATGTTTGTAAAATTGTAAAACTCTCGGTCTGGGAGTCGTTCAACAGAAGGCATTTTTTGATTATCCCCTCAAGGTTTCATCCCATCAATATTAATTTGTATAGAGAGTGTTACAGTGCAGGTATAAAACTGGTTAAAAACAAAGCGTGCTTTTATCGACATTAGACTACATGTTAAAGTATCCACGAAGAAGGTTTCTGACAATTAAAAAAAAATATATATCATCGTTTACTTTGCGTAACTGATGTGATATGTTCAGGGTAGTTTATTTTCGGGCGAGGTTGACGATAAGAAACACAACTGCTTCTTTGAAGCGTTAAATTATTATGTAACTATATACTAACTTATTGTGAATATGTATATAGGCCTAGTTGGTAGAAGACCTTCTTACTTCTTTCCTGGGTACACGCGTTCTCATAATTCTTTTTAAATATATTCTGCAGCCCAGCTGTTCATGAGCAATTTTTGAAACATTGACAGTTTGTATACCTTAGCATGAATTGACATGAAATAACACAATTTTATGATTTACCAACATTGAAAATTTCAGTTGATATTGTATTTTGCATGAGTTATGCTCTTTAAAATGTCATGAGAATAAAAAATAAATAAATAGATTTCCATGAATACATATAACCTGTTTATTTTTAGTAAATGAAAATAAGGATACGTATATGCAAATATAGTACATACGCAATAGCAGTTGCCATCTTTTTTACTTTTAGTAAAATCTTTATTTAGATTTCTGCCCATATTCGGGTTGCCGATACGACACAGAATAATAAAAAACAACAAGAAACAAAATATATGATAACAGATTACAAGATGGAAGAATGAGTAATGATAAAGATTAGAAAATGAAGAATGAAATTACGAGAGGAAATAATAATCATAATTAATAATAATAATTAAATCTAAATTAATTCAAACACGAACAAAATTACAGATAGAATAGAAAAAATAAGAAAATATGTACCTACTCTAATTGATTGAATATAAATGATTCCTAAAAATGGACACTGAACCTTTTATAGCGAGGAGTGTAATATTATATATAAAACTACTACTAAGGTTAAATCTCTTACAAAAATGTACAAAAAATGTTGGGATGGTGCCTCTCGCTCCAATCAAAAGTCCGATCACCTCAATATTGACAAGATTGTACTACCCGATCATAGATGTTATATAGGCCTATAGTTATGAAAACGAGATGTTGGATTTTATTCGAATTTGTCCATAGTTATGATTCGTGGTTTCCCACAGTTCTCGAAGCAAATGCTTGGATGAAGTACTAATTGGCCACGACCATTAATTAGTAGAGCGATAGGCCTAATTATAACATTATAGGCCTATCACTAATTTAATTTGTGCATTTTGTATAATGATCAATTTTACATCTGCTGTCAAGGGAAAGAAGTAATCATTGCCCAAGAGATTAAGTTCAAAGTGGAAGATATCAACATTCGTGTGTTTATACTGAAAGACTTTTATTTACGGCGAAAAATTATGGTCACAGACAGCGCAGTCCTGGTGTTGAAGACCATTAGTTTTAAATAATCAAAATGGGGTGGTAAGATCGCCCTTGTGGTGCCCCGTCCAAACGATCCTATCTTTCATCCATAGCCTTAATTGGGGAACAATTATTTTGTATCAAGTTTCGATGTTATTAAAAAAAAAAAAATAGTTATGATAGTATAACCCAACTGTTGGTGAGGTCGTCAAGCTAACAGAATAATCAAAACCATCGACAGCATTTATTTTTCAGTAATCTTGACTGCTCAACATTTTGTATCCACGGAAGAAAATGGAATTCTTTTCACAGAACAACCATCAATATTCATTTATTTATTATAGACACTCACAGTTGCACAACAGTGCGTCGGCAAGCCCTTAAACTGATTTAGCAAATAACAAAACTGAAAATAAGATCAATATAATTAAAACAATCATAGAAGAAATAACATTTATTGGTCCCTGACTAAATTATAAAACAGGATAGCAATCAGTATAAAAAATACATGGAAAAATATAGAGAAATAGATTGAAAATATTATATATTGATACATGAAAAGGGAACTGATCGATTAGAAAAAATGTAAAAACAAAATGGGATTGAATAAAATAATAAGGAGATTTAGTGATTACAAAATTAAAAGTGATATGTTGAAACGTTAATTATACAAATGATTTCTTAAAATTCTCACGGAGTCTTTAAGTGCTGACACTCCGATTCGATATTTTAAAAAGTTACTTTTAAAAAAACGTTTACAAAAATCACTGAAAAAACAACCAACACAAACTCACGAATTTCAATGAGACTGAATATCCTGAATATAAATGAATATATCAAATATTAACTAGGAACACGCGGGATATCAGTTGTGAGATGAGCTAAGGAGTATTGAAATCTAGAATCGAGAATATTCTGCCACAATCCACATCTACGGACTTTGGTTTACTTCAAACGTTCAAAAACCTTACCTAATTTGAAAACCTTATTTTTAATGCTGCAACCTGTCGCAAATACACTTTGCATAACCAATTGATCCCAATATTAAATAAAATGTATCCTTTTATAACCTTTCCTTTGTTATTTATCATCCAATTGTTGTTAAAATCACTAGAAATATGTATGATGGTGTTTTTCAAATTCAGTGAACATTTTGAAGCTTTTGAAAAAATTTCATATGTCAAGTGTCTCCCATCCGAGTTATTCTCATGAGGATTTTCCAAATATTAATCTACATACAATTTTGGTTTATATCTCTATGGATATACACAACGCGTGCTAATTCCTATAATGCAGATTCTCTCCAGAGCTAAGAAACATGAGGGTGAATTGACCACTAGTGATAGGCGTGGCTTATCGGTAGGCCACCTAGATTTATACTTCATGTGGGCATTTAGAGATACTCTGATAGGTAATGTCGAATAACCCAAATAACACAGCCCTGATTGGATGTTTTGTTTTGTGACGTTTTTGGGCGGGTCAATCACTAGTCGAGTTCAGTTTTGTGTGGTGATTGTAGATTGAAGTTCAAATTATATGATGTGAATCGGATTATTGTGATCGTAGATGTTTACTTGGTTGCTTGTTGAACTACTTTTTTCGAAAGAAGAATTCATTGTACACAGATAAGTAATACTGCGCGAAACAATTACGTGTACAATCATTTTCGCTTTTCTGTTTTCATGCATGAAAATATTATGAAGTGTATAAATGAAACTGAACGGTAGACGCGTTTTGCAATAATATATAGAAAAAATTATTACCAAAAGTCATTCAGGAGACCGGACCGGGTTTCGATCCCCGCTATGGTCGACCATCCTGACTACATGGTTACTTTTTGTCATCAAGGTGAATGCTGGTTCCTTAACAACAGGCCACGACTGACTCCTTCCCACTATACAAAAACACCTCTCTGTTAGTCGCTGAATACAGTTTTTTCACTCCACCGTACAAATGTAAACATCGAACTGAAACACGTTACATTGTTGTTGCATTGGGTCATTGAGATTGTTGGGTGCTTGTGCCAGTATCTTGAATAATAAAATACTTGCATTGAAAGGCGATGATTGGTTTTGTGTAGCTTATATAGATGGGTTATCGAATAGATGGGCATGCATTGACTGCCCGATTCAGGGCTCAGGCACCCTCTGCCAGTCGTAACCATGGAGACCGCATCTAGCGTCATAAATCATCAGTTACCACAAGCGCCGAGCAGCCGATAAGTTAGTGGTCTGTACAACAAATTATCGACTTTTACGTCACTGTTCTAAACACGGTGCAAATAACATTGCCGGATTTGTTCAGCTGTTCACTAAATTTCCAAAATGGCAGACGAATATGATCGTGAGTTGGTTCCCGACCAAGAAAATGATAATTCCAGTTTCCACGAGAAAGAAAACAAGGTATCTAGTATTTGATCAAGAAATAAACTATTCCTAGTTGTTTCTAAATCATTGACACGATTTCTTTTGGCGTCCCTTACTTGGCTAGCTGGGTCGGGAGTTGGTTGTTTGTAACAGGTGTCGTCTAATGACAACCTGTGACAGGCCTCGAGCTGTTTAGTCAACGCCCCCCAATAGTTGTCAAATTGCTCAACTTAATTAAAAACAAGTTAGGTGCGCCGGTATTTTGCGTGTGGTTTTTATTGATCCCAGTGCAGTAACAGGCGTTGACCTGTCTGGGGGATTACTTTGACAAGTTACGAAACATTATTTGGCAATCTCACTGCAGTGGATGTAGGCTAGACCAGTCATAGACTGGGGCTGTTGAGCGAAGTGACAGTTCTTTGCTGAAGCCGGTGTAGGGATCTAGGCTAGTTTCACACCTTACATTGAAATCTTAGTGGGCCTTGTTTTGTTTTGTGGGTTTGGTCTCACATTACGCTGGTTCACAAGGTAGGCTAGGCTACGCTTATCAAGGATTGGCCTCGATCACGTAATTGGTTTTGTAAGTTTGATCACATCAAGCACAGCAGGAATTATCTTTCAACGTACATCATCGTTTTGTCCATTCCTCGTTGATGTTGTGATCATTCTCAGTTATTTTCAAGTGTTTACTTGCTCTTGATTAGTTCTATTATAGGTTTGGACCCTGGGCCTACTTATTTCACTAGGAAACTTTTTTTAAAGACTTGTTCATTATAAAACTGTGCAGGCTAAGCTCTAACTTAAACCCGTCTGCCTGTGTCAAGTGTTAATTGTCGTAATCGTTACCGGTACTGTGATTCATAATATCTGATGTCAAGGGGACGTTCGTCAATAGAACTCCAGAATATACTTTTCACAGCCACTCTACCGGTAGGCCTACATCTTTTGCGTTAAGTTCAAGTGCAATGGCGGTTTAATACTGTTTTCAGCCTTGTTCAGATCTGACTCCAGATGAGTAAAATGATCGAACACACCGGTGGTCAATTGACTGGGAAAATATGGACCTTCTAATTGGCTTGTCGTCAGGTTTAGCCGTTGAAAATCTATTTCTTTTGTGGTAGTAGGAAGTTCACAGGATGTCTAGGCTAGGCAAAATGTAGATTCATAACTACCGGTAGCATTTATTGGTTGATCAAGCATCCCAGTACATTGGCGAAAAGTTTCAAGGTCTGTTCAACCCACTTCGGCTTGTCCCAGAAACATTTCCTCCAGGCCCTCGCAGGCTACCTGCATACACTCACCACTTTGCAGACGCAGTTAGTGCGTGTGCATGTACAAGGGGGTAAGGGCACCAGTCCGCCCCACTTCTACAGTGGCTATACAGTGAAGCATAGTCTGCTGCCCTAACTCTGGGGTTCGAGTTCTGGCTCCAATGCAACCTCCCATTGTACATTTCTAAAATGATCACTAAGCACTAAATTAAAGTTCCTTATTGTGATCAGTTACATGGAAATGCCACCGTACACTGAACACCGTCTACGAACACTAAAGACAGTCTAGGTCTAGTACCTGTCGTTATGTGTCTGTTATGTCTGTGTCTGTTGTGTTGTCGTTATGTGTCTGTCTTTGACGAGAGGCGGGCGGTGGGGCGGCTATCGACGTCCAGACCCCACCCTTTTTGGATCAGTTTGAGGCCCCCAAACCATAGCTAATTGAGAGATGAGAATGGACAGACTATGGGTATTAAATTATACTAGTATTATATTATTTGGAAAATAGAATAGGCCGACAATTTATTCAGTTTGAGCAATTGAAATATTATTTACAATGATTCATACCATACTCCTACATATGAGCCTATCATGTCATCGATTTAATTTTGAAATATCATTCTAGATCACTCATCCATACATTTTTTGCAAACATTCATTGTTGTTATAAATATTTTTTTCTCACCAGACCCTTCTTTTTCACCCCCTGGCCCATCTCACATAGTCCACCCCTGTCTGTGAACAATCACAGCACCAATTTTTATCGCTGCTGTTTATCAACAGGACACACTATTGGACCACATGGATATCAGCATCACCGAGTCGGAGAAGAGGGAGACGGGAGCCCTCAACTATCGCGACTTCTACACCGTCTACCTCATCGAGACCAAGTAAGTCACATAACTCCTTCTTGCTATAGAGTCAACTATTTTTGTATTGTAGGCCTATCCATCATCTAAGACGGTCGTCTATCAAGTGAATAACTGTGAAAATAAAATAACTCAGCTGTACAATTGTAACGGGTAATATCTGTGCAAGCTTGTTGTAGGCCCTATTGGTGGGCAACCTTCTTCTTTCGTGGATACAAGTGTGCATATTCAAGAAAACGTTGATAGCGGGCCTGGATTTAAGACGAAATCAATCGTTCATGTGGTCAGTCGCGCTCCGAGTTCATTGTATGTAATTTATCGAAATTCTCTTTTGACGTTAGCCTACTTGGACCTACAGTAAAATCTTCAAGACGTCTATGTGAGTGACACTTCCAGTCATCAATTTATCGAACGAGAGACACAACAGTGAAGAGATGCTACTACTGTAGCTCATTACATTAATTAATAAAAAAAATGAAACAAAAATCAATTCGCCACCCTTGGTAGCTCGGTCAGCTGAGACACCGCTTCAGAAACTGAAGTCACCGTTGGGCGTGGGTTCGAATCCCGCATAAGGCATTGGTTTTTGTAAGTTACGTTCTTTCACTTTTCATCACTTCATAGTTTCATATAATCACCTGCTCATTCGTACCTCCGTATAACCTAGCTGTTGGTGGGGTCGTTAAGCATAAATAATCATCGATCAAAAATCAACTAGTTATATTAAGACTAGGATCGTGAGGATTAACGGCAAGCATCCGTGAGCTGCTGATATTAAAGCGAGCAAGTCTACGCCAAACAGATGACGGTGCCCAGCCTCATCAATTATGAACTGCTTTTTCCGTTCTTGCAGAGTGACAGATAGCACTTGGCCGGGCGCTATCAACAGGTTGTCGACAATATGGCGGCGCTACTCCGAGTTCGAGACGCTGCGGAACTATCTGCAACATACGTATCCGTACCTTGTGATCGCTCCGTTGCCGGAAAAGAAGTTTGACACCGTGGACAGGGGCGGGGACAAGAGGAGGGGAGCGCTGGAGGTAAGCTGGTTGGTTGTCTTTTCACACAGAATACAGGGAGACCTGTATAGATTTGTTTTCAAGAGAATTGTAAAAAATATCAATACAGGCAGATTTGATGTTGGTTGTATGAGGGTAGGGTAGGGTAGGGTAGTGATGCACAAGCTTTTTATCAAAAGGGCCATTTTATACATTTTGTAGGTCTTTACAGGTTGGGTCGCACAGTTACAAGTGTCCAGGAAAACTATATGAAATCTCTCTTGAGGCTGGATGTATATATAACCACATAGGCCTACTAAGTAGGCCCCACTGTGGTCACTCCACGTTGTACTATTAGAAAAAAATATCAACTTTCAATTGAAACCCTCAGCAAAAAGCAGTACCGGTATATATTTTACTGATGAATTTTACTAGATGTACTTGCCTAGATTTAGATTTTTGTGGAAAAAATTCTGGAAAACACACACAAATCAAGAATCAAACAAGAATGTTGCAAATTTCTGAATGAAGTAGGGCCTACATTTATCAACCTTACTAAACTGACAGTGGGCAAATAATTGAACCAAACTATAAATACTGAGTCCGTTTCGCCATTCAGTGATTAGCTGTCATGTTGCCTTTGCAAAATATATTGTGAAATTTGAATTCAACATTATTTATAAGACTATAACTCACATCTAGGCCTACCAAACTACCAAGCCAGAACCAGTAATTAGGACTAGTCGGCACAACTGAATACTGTCTCAAGGAACACAGTAAACCTAGTCACATTAAACTTGCTGGATAAAGACGTGTCCCGTGCATCATCTTATATTCTATTACTGATTTCTTGAAAGAAAATACACATTATTGGCAGGTTAAAAATAGAAGAACAATTCTCTATGAAATTATTGAAATACGCTATGTGAGCTTTGATCTGCCCAATTTCCCATTTAGTCGACGGGCCACAAAATGTATCGTGTCGGTCTACAAATTTTGGATCAATTTGAATTTAATTGTACGGAGAGTTTTCGTAATGCGTTCACCTGTAATGCTTGTCAGCTCTTGGCCACCCCTCGTAATCTCCCGACATTTCGTTCGTCCCAAGCGCGGCGTTGTGAGTGTGCTTTGCGGTCATGTGTAAAGAGTGTTCTGATTGGCAGACGTTCATCCTGCGCTGTGCCTCTCATCCAATCATCTCGCAGGACAGGCAGCTAGTCTGTTTCCTGCAGCAAGAAGAGGGCTGGAGGGAGTCAATCAAACAAGCAGGTACTCACCTTTAGAACACACCTACTGTACTAATTTGCCTACTAGGTTACTTACTTACTTGCCATTCTTACTCACTACTTACTAGTACTTGACTTACTAACGTACAAACTAAAGTACTAACTCACAGTCACTCACCTACTCATTTGCCTACTTATTAGCTCACTCACCACCAACAATATACTATATTTTATAAATATACTCATATAGGTTATGCTTATATTGTTATATAGGCCTGTAGTAAAAATTCTGAAAGATTCTTCTCACTTTCTTTTGTTTACAAACGTTTGAATTTATCATAACAATATAATTGTTTTTCATTTTGTATTGTGTATCCTAGCCTGTAAAGAGCTTGTAGGGATTTCTCTCGGAGATTCCAAGTTTTGTCAAACTATGTGCCTTGACACAATCGCTCTGATTTCCAGAATATATGCTAACTCATGTTAAATATGCTTCTAAGATGGTCAAAGAACAATTAAAGAATTTGACATTTTTCGCCTCTGGCGGCTGGAGCTCTGCCCTACAAAAGCTGTTAGATAAATAGTACTTTTTGATTTACAATTATGATGCACCTTCTCTTTCCACTTAAAGTCCCTACACATCTGCTAATGTTACAAGCCTCTTGTTGCTAGGTTATCTGGAGCTGGCAGAAACCAAGCTGAAGTCGTTGAGCGTCAGCGTCAAATGTCCCGACAAGCGTTTCGAGGCATACAGGAACTACAGCGTCGAGCTGAACGCCAGTGTGGGCAACCTGCTGCGCGTGCGAGGCAAGATGGCCGAACGCCTGTTCAGTATACACAAGCTGCACGCCAACTACGGAAGGGTGATGAGCGAGTGGAGTGTCTGCGAGCAACAGATGGGTGACACGCTTCAGGTGGGACATATAATACTTGTACATATATTCTTGTATGCAGGGGTTAATGTTAGCCAGAACTCACGAGAACACAGTTCCACTTCTTTTTTTAATGCCGGATCATGCGTTTGGGCATATTTGTGTGATGTCATATTCATTTCATCACTACTATTTTCATTTTTTTTAATCTCGTAATGTTCAAATTTGGGTAGGACCCTATACAATTTCTCTAGAAAGAGTTTTTGGTAGCTCGAAAAATAATTTAATTGAACGAACGAATAACAAATTTAAATATGTGAATAGATGTTCTTTCTTCTATTCAAGTTTCGTACATTTTCTTCTACTATCAGCCTTGATTGATTAATAAGTTGAAACTTACTGAATACCAATTCAGCACTTCAAACAGTTTTTCCAAGTTCATTATTAAAAAAGTTCATATCACAATTGTAATTTTTAAAAATAAATAACCCTGTTTTAAAGCCGTTGAGGCTTTCGAGTGCCTGTTTGGCAAATACTACCGTATATCATTCCCAGTTACATCATTATTATTATTAGGCCTATTATTAATTTATTATCATCATTATCATCATTATTAAATTATATTAGTGCATCGTTATTATTTTAATTTTGAATAATTCTGTGTGGGCCCATTTATGCAATCTATTATGCAAGACAGAGTCGAGTAAAAGTACTTGTGTTTGTCGTGTAGAAAGCTGGTCACTATCTGGACTCTCTTGCGGCCAGTATCGACGTGCCGCTGGAAGAAGAAGAACTGATTGCCGACCAGCTCAAGGAGTACCTGTTCTTCGCCGGCTGTCTGTCTCACGTGTGCCGTGGCCATCAGGCAGTTCAGGCTGCGTTGGAGCGAGCGCAGGGGCAGGTGGAGGCTGGCCAGACCCAGCGGGACAACCTGTATAAGGGTGAGAACCAGCAGCTTACCTTGTCACTAGATCAGACGCCGGTATCCCATTGTGGTCCAATTTCGGGGCTAGCCAGACATTTGATTTTGCGTCGTTTATCATGAAAGAGATTGCCATCTACGAATCAAATGGTTTCAAATCAGCATTGATCATTGTCCGGTTGTAAGACAATGTTCATTGCCTTTTCAACCTTGAAAAAGCTATAAAAAAGCAGTAATGATGGGAAAGATAGGATGAAACTGATGAACATAAGGCCTATAATATGAAAAACACATGCACATATAGGCTCAGTAATGTTTATTATAAAAACATTTTCTTCCAAAAGTAGGGCCTAGTGACTTAAAATATTAACAAAATTTCGTGTTTATATTTTCGATGAAATTATGTAGGCCTAATTGCTCAACAATGTGATTGTATTTTGTGGTTGTTATTTTTTACTCTGCTTGCATGTTATAATATGAACCATTATTAATAATTTTAATGTTTCCTTGAAAATGTCATTTGAACATTGAATTTATATCAATAATAACGCTAACATTGGTGTGTTGTTTTGCCACCAGGGCGCACTAGTCTGGTGTCGAGGCTATTTGGCAGCGTTGACACAGACGAGGTGAGGGAGCTCAAGTGCAACGCATTGGACCAGCGGATAGAAGAGGCCAACGCGGAGGTCAACACGGCGCAGAGTCAACTAGAGTACGTATCGGCACTGTTTCCATATAATCCACATTAATATATGAACAACCTTTATTGGTCCCTGGTTTATAAAAAGTTTACAGGTTAACAATCAGTAAAATACAAATAAAATAAAATAAAATAAAATACAATTTTGATATCAATATATATAGAAATGAAATATAGTTAAATAATTGAAAAAAGTGAAAAATTTAAAATTGTAATAAGTAATAATAACATTAGGCTTAAAAAATTGAACTGATAATAAAAATTGAGAATATAACTGGAGAAAATTAATTAAAGTAAAAAGTAAAAATTACTGTTATTCATCAGAAATGTTTAATGTTCATTTTATACCCTTGTATAAGCTAGCTGTTGGTGGGGTCGTTGAGCAAACAATAATCATCAATATCTGAATGTTCAGTAATAATCTTATGAGTTCAAACTCTGTAGGGATAGTAGGCCTATAACTCGAAGGCGGTCTCTGAGATAGTGGCCCGGAAAGATATTACAAATGAAGTTTCAGTGAGCAAATGAGTTGAATATCAATGAATTTGAGCAAAGATTGCATGGCTAAACCATGGAATTCCATTGAAAAATTCAATCAATAAGATATGATCTGTGAAGGAGTAGGCTTATAGCATAATTGAGTGTAATTGGGATAACAATTTATATGGAATAAAATTAACAGTGAATATATTGCATCAGATTGTCTAAATATAACATTTCAATTCAGAACTGCACCCAATCACTATTTTCACCTCCCAATAGCTTAGTCCCAATAGCCAAAGCTACGTTGAACAGGGAGGGGGGGGGGCCTCCTGCTGGGGCACCTGACGAGCACATACTGGAACATGGATACTACCAAGAGTGACCGTGCGGTTGGCGTGTTCACTTAAAAAAAGGATGTGAAAGGAGAACCTATTTGAGGAAACGATCAAAACCTGACCGAATAATCATAACCACAGCTCCTTTGTGCTCTAACCAATTCACCAAAATAGTAGCTCTTACGCCATTATTATACGCCAAGCCCACGTTCACTCTTAGTTATATATGCGTATTCCGTATTGCGCTCTTCAGCGCCCCCTCCTGCCACCCGGACCAGTTCGTTCCCGCCAATACTATTGTTTGACTGTCTATATGATTTCCATATTTAAATCCATCTCGGACAAAAACAGAAATGACTGAACAAATCAGTAACTAACCTTGGCTGTGATTTGATTCCAGAGAGTTCTCTACGCTGGCAGTTGCAGACATCGAGAGATTCCAGGCGCAGAAGGTTGTGGACCTGCGTGAGACTCTGGCCGGCTACGTCGTTTTGCAGGCCAAGATGTGCCGCAAGGTCAGTGTTGCATTCCTTGTACTCGAGAATGTTGCTGTACGAGTTCATACGCTCGAGAGCGAGCAGGCGTTCAAGACAAACTCAGTCGTTTGTGCGAACCTAATTCAAACCTAATTAGTACTTTTTTCAGGGGACCAGACTGAAAATACTTGAAAGAAACAAGTACCAATGAAACTACTTAAAATGAAAAATATGGGTGGGATCTAAAAATGAAACTCACTAAGGTAGTAAATGTTTAAACGAGAAATTTATCAAAGACTTGGTGTGTATAGGAAAAAAGCCTGAGGCTGAATATATGAATTGGGTGAGAGGGAAAGAAAGAACAGCAGCTTACCGAGATTTATGAGTAGAGAAAGGCCTACTCATAGTGGAAAGCCCGTTGATAGAACACAGAGATGAAAGTTACACGAGGTTTCGACGTTTCGGCTATTGACTGTGACCAAGGCAATAGCCGAAACGTCGAAACCTCGTGTAACTTTCATCTCTGTGTTCTATCAACGGGCTCTCCACTATAAGTAGGCCTTTCTCTACTCATAAATCTCGGTAAGCTGCTGTTCTTTCTTTCCCTTTCACCCAATTCATATAAACTTATCAAAGAGTTTGTTATTGGATGAAAAATATGTTTTGGCATAAGCCTAGCTTATTTCTTTAGTAAGGAAATGATGTACAGAAAATTGATTGATATTGAAAAAACTATGCTTGTGAGAAGTGACGACGTGCAAGCCCACACGTCTATGCCCGAGGCGAAGCCTGTAGCATGTTATCATGTTGAATAGGGAAGTGGATGCCGATTTAGCGAAATATCATCTTTTTTCATGATAACCTTCAAACGGTATGCAATATCAAAATTTCACATCGTAATAAATAGAGATAATTTTAGTAACTTCAAAATCATGCATAATGAACTTATTAACCTCTGACTCGTAACATTTGTACAGGTATACAACTGAAAATGTTTTGTTTTCGCGTCACACCTGTGGAAAACCTATTAGTATTGTGCGATATAGGCCTAAGTTGAATCGTCTTCATTTTACTTATACCATCTGGAAAGTATTACTGTACCGGTACCAATATTTGTGGTCACCCCCTATCAGAATTTTGTATATCTTATACCGTTCCCAAGTTATATCACCAAAGAACTGATACTTGGCTAAGTCGACTTCCATACGGTCTTAAGAAATAAAATAAAAAAATACTTGGAGATTGTCATTTGCAGACCAAATTTTTTTAAAGTGTTTCGGCCAACATTGCTCAAAATCCCTATGTCCATACAGAACTATTCCTGGATGGGACTCATATTGAAGAATATTTTCCATTTGCTCACAGCTTTCAATTGGGTTCCAACGATTAACCCTCACCGGTCATATTAATTTATTACTAGAGGACGTCTCAGGTCACATCAAGTCGCGCTGGCGTAACTCCATTGCTCTACATTGGCCGCTGACCCACTTTCATCATCAGACATTCGTTCTCAATGAATACACGATTGTTATGTCACTTTTAATATTACTGGGACTTACATTATCTATTTCTAAACACTGAGAGGGTACCGTATTTACGCGATTGCAGTCCGCACCCTATTGTAGTCCGCACCCTAGTTTTTTGAAGTAGGTTTTAGAAAAGTACTTTACATGCGATTATAGTCCGCAGATATAGTCCGCAGAGATTATAGTACACATACTTAAACACGTGAAAATCGAGTTAGCGCAGCGACTACGACACGCCTGCTTACACTACTGGAGTTATACTGGCGCATGGCAGTGACACTGAACTGACATCTCAGCACATTTCAGTCACTTGATGCGCGCTCGGTCGACATACCTGCCCCCCGCCCCCGCCCGCCCACCCGAACATCAACAAAACAAGCAAGGCGGATCGCACGCCAGCCCGCCAGTCAAGGTTAACCTTGAGACAAGGCGAAGTATTGCGCATCACTTGGAGACATTTGACAGAATGGCGTGAATTTTTTTTTTACGCGCTTGGAAATCCGTCATCGATTGTAGTCCGCACCCCTGTTTTAGATTTTCTAAATTTGGAATATACCTGCGGACTGTAATCGAGTAAATACGGTAGTTACATTCGAAAAATTGCCAAAAGCTTCACTAAAACATAAACATGGAATTGAGGCAACCATCTTCGTTAATTTTGACAGTTCTATTTCCATGATTTTAATTTTAATTTCAATGATTTTAGTTTTATTTCCATGATTGAATAATTTTAATTTTTTTAATATTTCATTTTGATAACATAACAAAGGTTTAGATGGCTGTGAATTTCTGGCTCCATAGAGTGAATTCAGTTGCTACAATTTGCTCATAGATGGTGTTGCTGTAGTTTCTTTTAAAATGAACGACGGCAAACTGGATCTTGGGGCTGATCCGACAAATGACTAGAATTATCTCCTTTCAATGTCCGGACTGGCCAGACAAATGACTGGAAAACGTTGAACATCAATTTCAGATGATTCTGTCAGAATCATTATTAAAAAATATACTTTTATAGCCATATTGGAGCAAAATTGGTTGATTTTACCTTTCTGTTTTTCTCGTTGTAGGATCTTCAAACCTGGAAGCACATTCGAGACTGTTTCGAAAGCATTCCTTAATGCTTGTCGCTACGCACCCTTCCGTGTTGCTAACCGTTTTCCATATCTCGTTATTATGTGCCGTTACGCGTCGCACAATGTCATAATATCGTCAGATCTGCCGTTGCCCAGTATCACCAGTATCAAGTCGAGTAGACACGACGAATCGTTCTATCGGTAAATATTCATAAGAATCTCGTAAACGATACGAATCTGTCCGAGGAGTGTAACGCAACGCGAACAAATTACATGTGATAATAATAATCATTACGTGTTGTTAGAAAATATTAAACTGTACTTAATGTAAATAAAAATAATATATTGTATGTTTACTGAATAGTGTAATATATTAGGATCTAGCCTCCAAGCATAGCTGACATAATTAGCTGGTGGATTTATGTACGTTCCAAGAATAAATAAATTATGTAATTCATTAAACTTTCAGACTGCACAACAATCTCTTCTATATTTCCATTCTACTGTACTACCATAACTTTTATTTTCTGAAGTTGGTATACATATTCATATCCATGATACTACTTTTAGTCATAATTATTTTTAGTAGTAAGCCACCAGCCACCGGAAGAGTGAGACGTGGTATTATGAACACATACTTCAACACTGTATATATTTATATAATACCTATGTTCCAAAGCTGTTATTCTCAAATAAATAAATAAAAAAATAAAAAGAAGAAGGTCCTGAGCAACAGTCTCGCCTATCCCTCACAACTAGCGCATGGTTGGTTCTAGCCTTGTACTGTCATAAATTCAATATACAGTAATTGTGAATTTCTAGGGGTGCATTCATGTAGGATTCAGTATGGTTTCAATGATGATTGTATTTATATTGGCTTCAATGATGTACTTTACTGATGAATAAGATCTATTAGCTTTGGTAAATGATATATGAGATGGTGGGATGATGAGATGAAAGGTTATTTGAGTAGGTGGTTTTGAGTAGTGGGAAGGAGTCGGTCATGGCCTGTTGTTAAAGAACATCTCGGTATTGAGTATTGACCTGAGTGACAGGGATACCACGAAAAAACCCTGTCAGGATGGTCGACCATGGCGGAGCTCCGGTCTCTTAAATGATGGTTCTGTGTGCTACCACTTGACCACTCATCTTAGTTTCAGTGATAATTACATATATGCGATACATATATTAAAAGTACATATGTATTGTGTATCCTTGCTGAAATCAGATATAGTACGAGCTCAGGCCAGTGTGGGGTAGTGGTTCCTTTTTTATACATTTTTCAGGGGCAGATGTAAAACTCACTAAAGAAACTTTTTAAAATGAGTGAGCATGTAGATGAATCGAATAATGTAACCTATTAAGATATGAATAAACTAAGAGAAACTTACTTGACGAGGTTTAGGTTATTCAGTTCTATGTTTATTATTCCCCGTATAACTTGGCTGTTAGTTGGGTTGCTAGGCAAACATTAATCATCATCAAATTCAATTATGAAAGGTATCCCTGGTATCCTGGGACCTCATTCCTATACGTGACGACTGTCGTAAATTATCACTTCATGTCTATTATCCTATTTATGAATATAGGATGGCTGAATTTTTCCAATTCAATTTTATATTCAATAAAATTACTCCACTACGAGCCGGTTGTACCGAGTGTTGATCAGATATTGTCAGTTAGTGTTGATAGCTGATTAATTGTCAAGGTATGGAAATAGCATATGTAATTTCAGGCTGATGACAAATCAATTGGCTGATTTTTGCTCAATGCGCTAATTATCAGTTGATACAACGGGCTGTAAATACTACAGCACAACGTAAATATTACTGTCCTATATATTTGTAAATGGGAAATTTCTTCTCCAAGATCTATAGAACATTCACATCAACTCACCACACGAGACAGTGGGTTTATATCTTGTGGGTGTAATCTTGCACAATATAAACTCCCAGTGGATTTGCATTTGCCCTTAAAAGTTACAACAATGGTCATGTGGGGGTTCTGGTACCCCATACTTTGAACTCTTTTATTATCAACTCATTTTCTTTAAAAATTAAATTAAATACTTCTATTTTCCCTTGATATGTATTGTGAACTGACTTCAGTCAACATTCACACAGAAAAGATACATTGAGAATTCACTCATACATTTGCTCTTAAAGGCCAAATGCAGCACAAATTGGCCAAATAGCATTAACCACAATTCTATTTTTAGACACATTCGGACAAGAAAATGTCCGAAAACAGTCTTCTTGATTACAATATGTCATTAAAATTCACATTAAAGAATCTTAAAATTCAATGTGGCTCTGATATTTGAAGTCACCAAGTGGGTAATTGTGGTTAATGCTATTGAGGTGTTGATGTTTTTTCTCAAGATCAATACAATGACGAAAAAAATCGATGCATACTGACTGATGATACGTTTACTATACAAAACAAAATGTTGAAGAAATATTTAAAATCTTGAAATTTAGACACTGTTTCAAATAGTAGCAGGAGTGACCAAATTGAGGATTTAGAGACCCACTTTTTTTTTTTGCAAAGACCCTAGAGCCTCTTGAATTTTCTTCAGACTTCTCAGTTGCAAATATGTAAGCTGAATCAATTTGAGGGTAGGCCAACTGAGAACGACAAAAATTAAACTTCCTGTCTTCTAGGTAAAACCTGGGAAAGAAAACGTGAGGGTACACTCGACAACTGGCAGGTTAATCTAGTATTAGTGACATTTACATACACAATACAATATTTAACCTTCCTTCAAATACATTTGCTTCAAAAAACAGGTTTAGCATTGTTTCAAGATGGACAGGGTTCATCTAGGCACAGGGAAGTGCCCCCTCGGATGAGTGGATATAAACGTGAAAGATACACAGATAATAAAACACAGGTACTGTAGAATCGAATCGTTTTTATTTGCTGCACACAAACAACATAATTGTTTAATAATTTTACATCAACAATAGACTCGTCTAAACCATCTACAACATTTAGTAATATGTTATGTTATCATGGCATGGTTTTACTCCACAATAAAAATAGATACCTTTGCAGATGTCGATAATGCAGAACGCTACTGCTACCGACTATAAGAGTTTGCTACACATGGGACAACGAAGAGAAGGTAATCTTACCGAAGTACTTGGCGGATCTAGAAAGAAACGACGGCAAATTAAAATATCGTCTACGTGTTAGCAACAAGCTTATATTGGCTGTTGAAATAACAGCCTATACAGTAATTTCATAATCAAATCAAATTGATTAGAAGTTCTTATAAAGTTTGTTTCATTGGAATAACAGCATTACCTGAGTTTCAAAAATAGATAATAACTGAAATATCGGTATTGATTGGGTTAAAATTCTTGATAAAGTGACTAAAATTGTTTCAAGTTACTACATTTTAAAATTGGCCGTTTAATTTTAAATCCACTTGTAGCCTATAATTGTTTGGATGGACAGATTAGTAGTATATTATTACATATATATATATATATATATATATATATATATATGTATATAATTATAATATATAATATAAAGGATATATTATACTTTATTTTATAAATAGATTTCACATGACAAACCATGTTTCTCTCTCTCTTCCACATGTTTGCCTATTATCCCCTCTTCCTTACTCTCTCTCCTCTATATTTTCCCATTCTTCTTCTCTATTTTGCCCATCTCTTTCCTTCTCTCAGTCTCCTCCATCTCCTATATCCATTTCCCTCTACACCCCCCCCCCCCCCCCTCCACCTCATATTTGGGTCAGCTTCCAGTGTCAGGTACAGGGGACTCTTCATGTTGAACCAAGATAGACAGTAAGAAACAATAACAAAAGGGGAAAAGCTAGCTCTTTTACACAAACTAAAATCAAGGGAAACATATCGAATTAGAATCGATAAAGAAGTTTTCTCCTACGCCAACTTCTTTAACGACCCCATTAAAAATCCATTCAGTCTCGAGTTTCTCCCGCAAAACAGAATTACCAATCATTACAACAAAAATATCATACATTTTATATTATAGTGCTTATATTTCTTTTTTCAATATTACTAATTCAATATTAAGTTTGAACTGGAAGTGAAATATATAAGCACAGTTTCACATTCTGTTAAATTGCAACCAATAAGAGAGGAGACTTATTTTTGAAAAAAAAACAATAGAGCGTCAAGAACATTGCTTAAAAAAGCGACATTTCAAAGCGTTCCGTTATCATGCAATTTAATTGTTTCGAAATTAATGGTTGATGAATCAACGACTCTGCCAACAGCTGGATCATTTGGGGGTACGAATGAGCCGATAATAGATGAATTATGATTACAAAATCCCCATACCTTTTGATGGACTCGAACCAACTTTGACTTGCCTTCAGTTGCTTGAGTAATTCAATAATTCAAAACAGCATGAATAACGTTATCAATATTGACAGGAACACTCGTGAAATGTCGAATATTTAAACTTGGTTTCGTCTTTTTCAAAACAATAACTCCTCGGAAAGTTATCAGCGTTTCAGTGATAAATTTCGGACATTCTAGCTGAGTTCAAAATTACATCTTTTTAAAAACTACAAAATATTTTCCATTTTATACACTTGTGGTCACATTCAGTGGTTTATCAAGCCACAACAAAATGCCTATTGAAGAAAATTTAGTGAATTACCGGTACACTACAAAATATGATAACTAGTAAAATATGCGTGGGACTGATTCAATTTCAACTTCGAATTTTGTAGAGAGCTTTTCATGTGACAGCAAGTGTACAGCTATTAGCATTGGTGAAAAAATGCACATCCTCAGATGTACACATTGGTCACTTGTGAATAATCCAATGATATGATTGAAAAAATCATCAGAGTTTCTAGAAAAATGTAATTTTCATATATTTCGGATATCAACTGTACGAATATTATCAGCAAAAAACTGATAATTGGCTGAATCGATGCTATTCAAAGGATTATAACATCTGCGATACCCAAGGCGAGGTCGGCTCTCATGTTACTGTCTTATTTTCTGTTACATGGTTACACAGGCAATCGATTCAACCTCCACATGCAGCTCAAGATAATGTCCACAACCCTATGGATAATATTATAATTGATAAGTTACAAGATAAAAATAGAGAGACTTTATAGAGGTGTTCCAGAGTTCAGCAGCAAGTTGTTGTGCCAGAAAAGCATTCTATAATCCAGCGCAATTTCCACTTGATTCTTTACATCAATGTAGACTGAAGAGATGATGTTTGAAAATCACGTATTTTTGTCTTTTCGTTGAAAGCATGAAAAGAATATACTGTATATACCATAATTGAAATTAAACGTACTGAGACAAGTGGTTGAGTGGTTAACATACTGGACCATGATTCATGAGACCTAGGTTTGAATCCTGCCATGGTTTACCATCCTGATGGAGGTTATTTTGTGGTTCTCTCTGTCGTTCAATACTGGGATCTCTTCATCCCATCAGCTTAAATATCATTCACTGATGCCGATAGATCTGTCATCAGTACAGTGTAACAGTATTAGTAAACCCAATATAAATGAATAAACTGAAATAAATTAAACATTTGAAGCATAGTGCAATCAATATGGAACTTATGGTTCCATATGGTCAATATGGTTTTTTTATGGAAAAAAACTAGCACAATTTGTACTGTATTGAGAGCATATATTTTTTTTTAGTATATAGCTGGTTGTCCAGCTCTGGAACGCTGTTTGCTATCCATCAATATGATGGCTCTAATCCAAGATGACGTCTTGCGTCTGATTAGAGCCTAAACTGCTGAACGCCGGTACACCGCTTATAGGAATAAAAGACGTTGACTATGTCGGGAGGCTGGCACCGAAACAGTTTGATGCTTTATTGAAACCGTTAAAACATTTTGTAGATAAAATGATTGAGGATTGATTCATAATTCAGGTATTTGGTATTTCACTGTCTTCGCGGTCTTTTACAAGTTTACCTTCATTAATTGACACTACCCCTATTTTAATTGTTGACTAATTATAGATATATTCATTTAAAGATATTTTTTTATTTTTTTGTATTGGCTATTTATTTTAGTTCTCTCATTGACTATACTAATATAACTACGTCCTCGTCTCTGTTTGCTGGACTGTAGTTTAATTTTCCGTTCAGCTCTGTTAAATAACGTATGTCTTGTTGCTCAAGATGTCTCTGCGACAAGAAGAAGAATATGAACCTGAATAAATGATTGGAAGTTACAATAACCATGCTCGATGTCTGCCACAGATGTTTTTGATAGACATTATTATTAAAAGAGTAAATTGGGCAAAACATTTGACACAATAAAAAGTTGGATTTTTAAAAAATCTTTCGGGATATTTTATGTGTCTTGAATCATTGGAAAAAATGTTCTGTATATCAGAATATTAAATCAAACATATTCCACATGATTATTGTAATTATAAATAATTTATTTATACCTATTCATTTAATTGGTCAACTATGTGGTGACTAGTGGCTTGCAATGTTAGTGTGGTTTTGGTATAACCATAAGTTCTCAATAAGTAATTGGGACAATCTCAGTATTCAGCTATATATAACTTCTCAAAGAATCAATTTATGAGCTCATTCAGAAAAATGTCAGTTTTTTGGTGATAACTTCAGAAGAGAATAGGATATCAACATAATGATGCATAACAAGATAGTTTAACATAATGATGCATAACAATATAGTTTTTTCATAACTTTTAGGTAGTAGGTCTACATATTATGTAGGGCCATCCAACTTATATTTTATGATATACAATATTAAGATAGAAGATATAATTATTCAGCTAGATACCTGTGAAAATTAGAAGACCAAAATTAATCGTCAATAAAATATAATTCTGACTGACGGTACCTACTGAAAAGATATGTGTTTCTGTAATATTATAATTAAATCTGATATCATTAGGCCTACAAAGTTAGCATCAAATAACTGATGACTGATGAGAAAGACTGCAACAAATTACCCCATCGCTCAATAATCTTCTGAACCAATCGCATTCTAATAAACAGCGTTCGGTGAGCTATCTCTGCATTTAATTTATCTTACTCATTAAAAACAATTCAGTTGCTTTCCCAAGACAAGAAACTGAGGGAATGTTATACATATGTAGTTGCTGGAAGCATCAAGGCACCATCCTATCAACCTGGTGAAGTGGCTAAACCAATGGTCGCTAATTGAAAACTGCAACGGCTCGGTGAATAATGTCGATTGCTGCAACTGTTATCATCGCCGATTGGTATCAATCTATAATATTAGGAATTCCATTGTTTGAATGCGGAACTCTGATAGCTAATTGAAAAGCCAAGTTTAAATGAGATTGACAGCTGGTCTATTGCTTGTTTTCTGATGGCTACCAAGCATATCTGCTGTTTAGAAGTTTGTTGTGCTTTCCATTTGAATGTTTTGTTGCATTGGTTCAGGTTATTATAGAAATCAAGCAGTAGAACCTCTTCAGTAAGTTTCCCTCTGGGACATTAACTATTGAGTAAGTTTAATTTTTGATTCCTGCTACGTGCTATCCCATGTTGAATAGTTTCTTGAGTGAGAATTTTCTATAGTAAACTTTTTTTTCAGTTTGCTCGGTTGAAAAATGTACTGAAGAAGACCCGCTCTAGTTGCCAATTCGCGGAGAGGAACAACTCTACCATCAACGTCCACCAATAAAATCCTTCTGTTTCTCGTCTCAGCCAAGCGATTGAATTGTCTTGCTTATTATTCTAATCCATGCGTCCTTCTCACTACCTCTGTTGTGATATAATTAGGGCCAACTATCCTCTACTTCATAAAATACAAGAACTCTTTTCACAATCATCAACATTCATATAATATAAGAACAGTAGGGTTCCCACTACAATACTTTTTTTGTCGTCCGTCAGGATTTCAGCATATCGATCATCAGGATCGTTCATACACCGATTTCCGCAGACGATTCACAACCTTTCCAATACAAATATGGCTCGTTTGAATACAAATAATCAAACCATCAAAACTAGCTGTTAGATACGATGATTTGGATATCGAATCCAGTGCCTTCTGGGATAACTGAAAGGCGGTGCCTATGGGAGTCAGATGCCACGGTAACATAACAGCTTTACATTTCCAAATCCCATGACATACGAAAAAAGTTCTTGTTTATTGACTTCGATCAACATGAGAGAACAAAATTTTGGGCCATGACGCCGATCGTGATTCAGGCCAAGTCCCCGGTGATGGAGCTCGACTTGAGTTTGGGTCGAGCCTTCCAAAATTGTGACAGACAACAATGATAATATTGTAACAAGAACCCTGCTCAACACTCTGGCAAACAAATAGATATTCTATTATTATGAATAAATAATTAATGTCGTATTTGTTTTAGATAATAATATACAGATCACAAATATAGCATAATTAACATAGCTTTTTTTTCTATAGACACGTATATACCAACATGAACCAGCGGATTAATTCACAATCAAAGCAAACAGTTGTCTTATTCAAACAACAACAACAACAACTGATTTGTTAACAATATCGAATCAAATATAACAGAAACTTTATTCAACTTCTTTCGTCCAAATGGAGGATCAGTTGCAAGTATGCCGAATCATCATTCAAAAGACCAGCGTTCTATTCCCGCCACGTTCAAGCATCCTGACAGAGGTGCAACGTAATTTCCCTCTGTCATTTGCAAGTGAATACTGGGATACTTCCTCAAGACTCCTTCCTTCTCACTGTTCAAAAATCCTACTAAAATAGCCCTCCATCTCATCTTCCCATTATGTCATTCAACGACACCAATAGATCTTTGTCATCATTAAAGACTATTGTTGAAGCCAATATTTGCCAAAAATTTCTGTCATATTTGATAGAATACCATCACATTGTTAATTTTATACTAAGCAATCTACTCTAAGGAACGTAAACAAAGATACAGGGAATTAAAATGTACATTGTTGAGTGTTTGTCATCTCATCTGGGAGACCACAATAGTATCTGGTTTCCATGGTAACTTTACAACAATATGGCTGGATACACCTCATCATTGCTAGATACAAGATGGGGTATATATATTATAACAAATACAAACTAGGAACAAGGTATCAGGATTTAAATCAAATTAAACCTACAGCAGATTGGCCAACTGTCAAGAGATAATGATATAGGCCCAAGTTTTGTCATTCTCTGTTGCTTGCATTCAAACAACGTTGACTTAGGCCTTTGCTGCTTCAGTGCATATACGTATGTACCTGGTATAACACAATACTGGCTTCATCTCTTTCAGCCTGTTGAGCTGACTACTGCCCTACTGCTCTGGTTGCCGTGGCAGAAGGCTCGAGTGACGACGGTTGCGGCTACGATCGCGGACTCAAAGATACGCGCGTAACATATCAACAAAACATAGAAACAACATCGTTGAACGGAAGTGGTGAGTACTTACACGTTCATTGAGAGGAATATCTGAGTAAAATCTCTGTCAGTTATTTTGACATCATTCATCATCTGTAATGTAGCCTGATGCTTAGATTGAAGGTTTGTCATCTAATTGCCTTCATTAATCAATCACATAATCATATGTGATAGCAAAACAAACAATCCGAGTGAAGCCATTAAAAAAAATCACCCCTCGTCTTAATACAATGAATGATTGTTTCCTAAATACACAATCAAGAAACTTTAATAACAGTGAACAAGAGTTGATTCAGTGGAATAATAATTTTTTATGACAATTCTGGAACAATATAACAAATCAACAATCTAAAATTATGGGAACACTAACTATTGTGATAAGCCGACCATTAAAATTCATGAATAATCTTCGATCCGAATATTTTCACAGGTATACAGCCGAACATTATGTTACTTTTGCTACCTTTTTACCTCCTTAGAAAATCAGCTCCACACTTGTGAGAACCATATAATATGAGTTGAATAGTCCTTACATATATCATTTTGAAAGTGATCTGTGTCTCTGTGGTATGAGAATTTTCATATCTCAAACCGTTCCAAAGTAACCAACAAAAAACTGATACGTATTCCACCAAATCAACTCTAATGTGTTCTTAATATACCCATCTGATTCATTCTCAACATAGCTCTGAAAAGCCGTGACCATATCCGCAACGCCGCTAGTCGGGCCTACCTGGCGACAAGTCAGCAATGAAGGGCAATACTGTGCGATGTTATCTCATTTCGTGCCTACTGTGCAGGCGCGGTAGCGGCCGGCTGTGCCTGCTGCGGCGGCAGTGCTTTAAGGATGGCATTGACCTCTTCTGCGACTGCTTTCAGCACGAACTCGAACTGCTCCTTGGTCTTGACCATGGCAGCCCGCTGGTCACGGATGTGCTCGAGCGTGGCGGCGATGTCGATCTCCTTAGCACCCTTGGCCATGCGGTTAAGCACCATGTCGATCAAGCAGTAGGTGCCCGTTCGACCAACCCCGTCGCTGTCGACACAAAGAACATTTAGACGCGATGCAAGCAAGATACTTTTGAAACAGTTTAACCGTTCAACTAATCTGTTTAATATAAACATCTGTTAAATATATTAAATTATTATATTAATTCACTGTGATTGTCTCTTAATTTTCCCTAGGTTGAACGGTAAAATTAAGTCTTCCATCTTCTCTTCAAAAAAGATTGATCAGAATGGTCAAAATGAATGTATTTTAGATTCAATTGTAATCTACATAGGGGGTTATCTGAATCTCTATACCTCATGGGAAGTGTAAAACACAGAAACTCATTCCCTGGTATCTATGCATTTTAAAACAAATGATAAAATTGTACTCCATGGAAATATATCCTAAATGAAACTGCACCCCATGGAATCTAGTTGTGGGTGTTCATATATAGTCGCTCGACAAAATAATCAAAACATACAAAGAGTTCTTTTTGGGGGGAAAATTAATTATATAAATTTGAAGATTTTCGAAGATACAATTTCTGATTGAAATTATAGTGACTTAACTGACCTGGCATCACCCAACCTGACCTATATTAATCAAACCTAACTAAACCCAACAATGGAGCCACTGACCTCTATCGCTACACTCTATCCATTTTTCAATTATTTCGTGAATTTACTATATATGAACACCGTCGGTTAGATTCAGTGGGGTACAGTTTGATTTTGGCCATACTTTTATGGAATACAGTTTCATTGATGGTTTTTGAATATGTGAATACGAGGGGAAGAGTTTCAGTTTGGGATACCTTCCATGGAGTAGAGATTTGGTGATCCCTACATAAGCAATGATTTCAAAAATTCTAAACCTCATTTACATATAGTGCTGAAATAACAGTTAGGTAATATAATCTGTAAGTGAAGAACGCACAAACAAGTTCTCTATAAGTGACTCACCTGCAGTGAACGACAATGGGACAAGAACGACCGCGGTATGATTTGTTCACCTTGCTGCAAGAAGATCACAAACAATGAAGTAGGTCTACACAACACATTATACAGCTTAATTACTTGGGCCTGGAATGCTAGAAAATCCAATTTTCAAATCTCTTACATTTTCAAGTTATTTATTTAATTTTACATACAACTTTGGATTATAGAAATTCGGTGGCTGTAGATTTGTAGTTATATGTAGTGGTACATACATATTGGTGAAGTATGACAAGAAGAATGAGTATATGAATTACAAACAAATATTATTTATACTGTAATTTCATCAAAGTAGAAGAGAACTTTGGGAAATACTTCCATCTGGTCTTGGAACAGGTCATTCCAGAGTCTGATGGTCTGACCCAAGAATGAATTCCATCCAAAATTGGTTTTGTACGGAGGCACAAATATCTTATGTTTATAAGTAAGTATATGTAGTTATTATAAAGTAAATGGTAATAATTTGAGAAAACAAAACCGGCACATGCAGCACTGTGGTTAACATGCTCGCTTCATGTGGTCCAGGACGTGAAAGGTCATATCAGACCTGGTTCAATTCAGTTCTTTTAGGCTTTTCCGCAGGTTTTTGCGTGGTTTCCATTTGTAGCCAAGGCTATAATGCTGGGATAGTTTTTACAATATTGGCCATGACTGCTTCCTTCCCACTATCCTTCGCAATACCTAAGAAACCTTCATCTCATTATTCCATCATCTCATTAATCATTCATCTGACACCGATAGATCTTATTTATCATTAAACTACTATGACGTTAAACCAAAATATATGAAAAAAATATTTTATAATAAAAATAAAGTTCTGAATCAAATTTTTGAATTGAGTAGTATTAAATAATGCAGTTATTTTACGGTAATTTGACTTGAAATATGCATTAATTTTTTTGCTCAAATTTTTGAAAAAGTGACTTTTATGACTCAAAGTCCTAAAAAAGTGACTTCTAGTGACCAAGGTTGAAAAAAGTGACTTTTAATTTGAATACTGACCAGTTGTGAGACTTAACATGAACGCTATATGTGATTGTTTACCGTCTGAACTCCAGCAGTGCCTTGGTGGAGGTAGGCACCCCATTATCCGGCCACGACAGGAAGTGGAACTGGGTCACGGTCCGCGTCTCGCCCGTCTTCAGGTTCTTCAGGTAGAAGCTGCGGACGAGGTAGTCGTCGCACCAGATGTGCTCAGATACCAGGTGCACCTGGGAACATCGTACTACACGTTACACTAGAGCACGAGAATATCTCAACAAGTCAGTCGTTGAATGAAACCAGTGTTTGAAATGGGGAAGATGAGGGGATGAGAGGATACTATCCCCTCTCCTATTTACAGAGAAATTCATCATTTCTATTTTAAACAATAAGAAACAATCATTATTCAATCATTATTCATTCAATTGAAGATGGTGAAAGTTGTCTTTACATTGAAATGTTGCTTCTTCTACAAACTACTTTCAGTGCTTCTCTAACTGGCATGTTATCATTATTTATCATTTATGATACAACACAACCAAGATCTCACAAGTGCCATGTTGAGAGTCTCTTGTTTCAAAATATGAGCTCTAAAAAATAGTTCTTCTTCTTTTATAAACAGTATAAGTGTCACAAAAGACTATATTGATAAACTCATCAGTTATTTTTTTTCATTCCATACTGATTTTTCATACTTATACTCTCATTTACCAACAGTGGAAACTCATCATTACATTTTTCAAGAAAACAGACTGAAAAACTTATTACTGTACTGCAAAATGGAAAACTTCATAGTGAAACTGTTCATCATAAGCATCACGTAGATAGGATCAGAAAACAAAACTCACCAAGGTAGGCCTATTGAATGTATGAACAAGATACTCGAGGGTTTCCACCTCAATCAAAGATGTAGTCAGATGAAAACGTTTTCCATAAAAAAGATGTTCACTCCATACATGAGATAACCATTACTATGATAACTATTTCATGCGATAACTATTCCACCTGTTAACTGATAACTGTGTTAAATGATAAAATGATAAATGCAGTAACTGGTTCACTGAAAATTTGATTTCATATGTTATTAGATTTTTGTTCCCGCAAACATATTAAATGAATGTTGAGTGCTGCTCTCACCTCGTAGATGTGGTACAACTCGGAACCCTCCTCCGGCCAGTACCTGTGACACATGGCATTTCCGTTCTCCGTCAGCCTAGTCAACATCACCATGACGACCGAGCCCTGTTCCCAGACGAGCTGCCAGAAGTGGGGAGCGGTCTGAGGCAGCGGGCCCTGCGTTGCAATATAAGCGGGACTGCGCGGATCATGGTCAGTCTACAAGAAAATAATAAAGTCCATGTATTATTGGCAACCATTTGAACAATAACCTTACCAGAAGCTAGGTTATTTGGAGGTATGAGCTTGTGAAAATAAACTGTGAAGTGATGACGATCGAATGGATGTCTTACAAATACATGTATATACTGTAATACACTGCAGTTCAGTTTCTGAAGCGGTGCCTTAGCTGACTGAACTATGAATAGTGTCTGGAATGGATGGATGATTATTACTCACCACAGAATTAACACAGATTGGATGAAACGTGCAACATAAAATACAGATTCGGGGATTTACAATTCCTACAAACCGGTAGTCTTTCAGTGCTATGTAATCTGCTTATTTTTATCAGGCCGTTATATAATATTCAGCAGGTAGTACACCTATAGAAGAAGTCTTGGCCAACCATTGATATCGCGACCAACATACTACCAGCGCTCGAGTAGCAAGCGACTGGTGGAAAGTCACACCTATTGTAGAGGTTGGCGAGGGCATTGATACTCGATGACCAGGGGTTGGAGGTGTGTACAGGGAATGTATTCCAATTCTAACATTGAACTATCTTTGAAGTATCTGTATGGTCTATGGTTTTTACTTCCAGAAGATGTGCACAATCTTGTGTGTATCTGTGTATGTGTTCTTTCAACAGGCCTTATGTGACGAGATGATCTTGCTCTACTCATCTTTCAAGGTAAGCTGCTGGTATCTTTCCCTTCCAACCCAAATCATGTACATAGCCTCAGGCTGTTTTCCTATGAGCCCCAAATACACTAGAAAAGAAGATAATTCATCCACCAACTGGATTATTTCAAAAATTTTGATAATCATATAACAATATCACTGTCATTTTATGGATTTAACACTTTTGAAAGATGCAGCTTTGCATTTCTTATTTATAATGAACATAGCCCAGATAAATTGTAACCCAAAAATGCCATTGTTGTGCAAACATAATGGTGATATTTATGTTTGTTATGTTGGTAGATGGCTTTCTCTTTCAAGTACAAGTATAGATAATTTACTCACAATGGTTGAAGCGTTGATGTAATCTGCGCCGGCAATATTAGCCAGGTCGTTGAGTACGACTCGCGAGTGGTCATACGGTACTACCTCGGCATATCTGTTCTTGCTGACGTTATCGGGTTTCAATGCTTGGAGGGTCGCGCAAGGTTCCGCTTCATAGGCGCACAGCGCGACCCACTCTTGTTCCAATCGGTCCTTGTTCAGCAGGTGGTCCTCCATGTACGACTGAAGAGAGAGAGAGAGAGATACAGAGATATTGGTTTATAATAACTGTAAATCATGATTTCAAACCAAGTCATTTCGAAGTTCATCGTAATTTGAAGCAAACTTTCTTTCCTAATCAAGGTATAGGGAATACAATGTTGAATATCCCAAAATATTTGTAATTCAAACTCTTTCTGTTCCCAGCAATTGCTGATTTTTGATCTAAAACAGTGAAATCATTGTTCAATTCAAAGTGTTTCTTTCCACACTTCCATAATTAGCTAGGCCTGATACAGTGTTTACCAATTTTGTCCAACATTTTATCTTCGCAGAGATATTTATAGTCTCTCTCGTCTGAGTTCCACACAGAAACCATTGTTCCCTTAACAATTTGTGAGTATCTGGTAGCAGGTAGTTGGTGGTTGTGACTATGGTAGTCACAGCATCAACATCAGGGTATAACTTTGAAACAAAAACTTGAAAAATGTAATACTGTAACAAAATGATTTCTCATTTTTTTCTTTTTCATTTCGTTTCGTTAATTCAAATTGTGGCTTCTTCACTTTCTCAAATTTCGAATTAATGAGGGTTCAACATATGGTCCTTGAATATTCACTGGAAAGCAGTTTTATGATATTTTGCTCAATTCATTCATTGATTGAAACTATTCATCAATTTTTATATCGATGTTTCTTCAATTCACCAATCAGAATGTGAATTAAAATCTCTTTGCTATTCAAGCTGATCAACAAGAAACCCGGACCAAAAAAAACAAGATTCCATAAACCCACAGGCTAATTTTAAGATTAATTTTGAAATGCAATGCATAACAATTCTATAACAAAGGAAGACAGGGTATGATACTTTTGTTAATCAACTGAAAGTGAATAAACACAAACACACAATTTGAGATTTATCACCCTGAATTTTCAATGTCAATTTTCAATTCGAAAATCAAGATGTCTGACCAATGAAGTTATCATATCGTCCTGGATCTGAAAGTAGAATTAAACATCAAAGATGAAAATAAATGAACTATGGGTGTGTTATGTGAAAAAGTTCTTTCAATTTTATTCCAACTAACATTATAAATGTGTTGGTTATGACTGCTGTTGAGTTGATGCCAAGTAAGCACTTGGTCAGCTCCCAAGCACTTTACCACTAATAGTACAACAATTATAACTCTAATTACAACTCAATTATAACTCTGATTGATTAATGTTTACTATAAAGTAGCCACCCACTATAGCCTTCATCAAATATACCTGAATGATATACCTGAATTACCAATTTTTTACATCATTATGTGTAATTATGAAAATAATTTTACTTTTCTTCAAATTTCAAAGTTATTATCATACTTATTACAGTATATTATTTCAATGATCTCCGGTCCAATTCACCACATATTCATGAAAAAAGACTTGTATTATTATTTCAGTTTTTATAATCTGAGTGCAAACACAAGATCTCTTCTTTCTTGCACTCAGTGATATATTTTCTTTTTCATCTTGTGTTGTCGTTGATTTTATTGTTATTGTTGTAATCTGTTGTATCCGTTATGTAATCTGTGTTCCATGTGATCTTTTGTGTATTGTGATGTGTTAATTATAAGGAAAATAAAATAAATGAAATGAATAAATGAATTTAATCACAGATTCACGGCCTAGACTGCAACTAGGATCTTGTGCCGAACACAACGGGACTACACAAAGCTATACAAATACAACAGTTGAGGTACATGATGCTACGAAATGAGCAGGTTATGAACGAAGTTAGTTGATGAGTGCAAGGACGTTTACAGAAACTCATGTTTTATGTGGGACTCTAAACATCGCTAACTGTGACTTCAGTTTCTAAAGCGATGTCTTAAGACTGACTGAGCTACGGAGGGCGAAAAGTTAGATACTAGATAGGCTTTGCACGATTTTAATAGTGATTTACTGGGTGAAGGTCCAGTTAGTGGTCAGGTAGTGCCAAGTTAGCACCAAGTTAACACCCAGTTGGCGTACTCACCAGCACCATATGCCCGGTAGAGATGTCCATGTTGGTCAAGGCCGGTTCCTCACTCCTGGAAAAAAAAAATAGAACATGATAGTATTTTCATCTATCACAAGTAAGAACCACAAGGAAACCTTTCTTTTCAATTTTTCAAGGGACCAAGAAAAAAAAACATCCATGCATGAAAACGATATAGTCAAGAGAATTCAACATTGGTTCATACTTCATATAGGCTCATTGTTCCACAAATTTGCAGATGATACAAAGATGGGAAATTTATAATAATAATAATGATAGTAATAATTCCTTCATTCAATGCAACAATTTACATTGTTATGGAATGTGTCAAACCAGAACTGTATGAGTAACATATTTAATAAAAAGTATGAAATCAGAGGAAAAACCTCAAAACATTCACAGTTCTTCAATACTATACAAATTTTTCAAATATATGGTCATAGGATAAGGGTAGGAAGAAATAAATGATAGATCTAGGAACTGTATGAGTAACATATTTAATAAAAAGTATGAAATCAGAGGAAAAACCTCAAAACATTCACAGTTCTTCAATACTATACAAATTTTTCAAATATATGGTCATAGGATAAGGGTAGGAAGAAATAAATGATAGATCTAGGAACTTTGCATTCAGATTTCATTGCATATAAAGCCATTTAAACAATGACCTTGACCTAAGATATGACCGATACTGTTAATGGTAATAATACTGTACATGACAGTAATATATTATTTTTATTTTTTGCGGCGAATTTAAGACGCATTGCCTTTTTTTCCACTAGATACCATTTCAAAACTGACAGCTCGAAAAGCATCGTGAGGGAATTCTATTGTTTCTTAAGTTTAGAAAACAAGATGAAACAATATGAAAAACAATATGAACTAATTAACGATCACTCAAATTTTAGGATTCACTATCATCTAGATATTTGTTGTGCCACAAGATGGTCACGCCCGTGCATTTGCGTGTTGCATCGCGTGACTCACCATGAGCTAGTGCTAGAGCGAGACGACGGGCTGTTGTTCGACTCGGACTCTCGGCTCAGGCTGGCGATGCGATGCCCGATGGGCTCCGGCTTCTCCGGCGCAGTCTTGCCCGACATACGGGCACGGCACAAGTCCTACACAAGCAAACAGTACAAAGTCAAAACTCGTATTTTTCCCTTCTGTATCTATGAAAAGTTGTCGAGTTATTGGACATAGTTCATACTTTATATCCCTACTACAGTGTACTCTCAGTAATGCAAAATGCAAGGGAGCCCCAAAAAATGACGTCAATTTATAAAAATTTGGATTAACCAAAAAACTCTTTTTCGCTTCACTGATGATGTGTACTTGGATAGGCGACAACGCACAATCGTTATACAGCCCCACTTCCATTGACGCTTGGTCGTCTCAAGTGTTACTGACAAAGGAGTGTTCCAAGCATTAAGGGTGAGTAAACACTCGAGCAGTTAACCGAGCCGTTGAGTGCCGTTAAACAACACCAACTGACTGTAAACAATTATTCAATTAGTGATGGCATTCCTCTTTCATGGATATGGCTCTCTCTCTCTCTTTCTCTCTCTCCCTCTCTCTCTCTGTCTCTTCCTCTCACGTCCTTATATATTCCTGAGAATATTAAAAATCAGCAAAGAAATGGTGTTGTACCGACCTGATAGTCTCCGACTGCCTCAGTATCGGGTCCGGTCAATCCCTGCAGCTTCTCTCGACTCTTGGCGTTTCGTCGCAGGAAGAACAGCGTTGCAGCCGCTATGACGACCGAGCATGCGACGCCCGACAGCAGCGCTACAGACAGCCACAGCTCGTACTCACTCGGAGATGCAGTCAGGCTCAGCATGGTCGGTAACTTGGTCTAAAAAACAATGCATCTGTGTTAATATCGCTGTTCGATATCAAACCAATTAAAAGCCCCCACAGATATGAGACATCTTGAACAACTTGACAGCCATGTTGCTATTTTCCAGTTCCTATGTTCATACTTATGTTTACAACATCTATAAGGGGAGCAAATGGCTGCATTATGTTGATACATTGTTGTTATTGATGAGTGAAACGATGAATTTGCAAATAACACTATCAAGTATTATTCAGCATCAGAGGCTAATCAATTTGACACAATCATAATAGAAGGGAAAACCTAGAATCATTGCCCAAGACAGAATTACTTGAATTATTGTTGTTTTTTCCGGTACATTATTGATATATCTTTGGGTAAAAAAATATAACACCAATTTCTCAATTCATCTTCTAGATGTCAGTACAAGTCCTAGGTATCAACATGACATGAAATTGTTGAGATAGTAATGCAACATACTGAAAATTGTGTGGGGATGTGTGTGTGAGTTGACGGCCTCTAAGCGCGATTGCGTGTGAATGCGTATACTGTAGTGTCAATTCAGCAAAATATCAGATATTTTGTAATAAAGTAAAAGGTAGAAGTAAAAGGTAAAAAAGTAAAACGTGAAAAGGTATGACTATGAGGTATCAGAATTCTAATATGATTCATATTGAATATGATTCACACATGATTCAAATACTTTCGGACTGATGTGAGAAAAAACTTATCAAACTTGGATTCCTGATATTGTTACAGATATCCAACTACAGTAAGTATTCTAGCTTACAAACATGTTTTTCTGCTGTATATCTGTGAAAACATGCAATATGAGTCGACTAGTTCTTACTTATATCGCCTCGAAGGTATCACAATTACGTGTGTTTCTGTTGTATCAACATTTGGATATTTCATGCTGTTCAAAAGTTATTGCTGAAAAACTGATATTTCACTCAATCAACTCCCATGCACTCTTAATTACAAAGTTTCACCCATATTATATCAGCAATTTTGAAGAGAATGACCTTCATAAATTGATCATCTACCTATCAAACAAATAACTGAGAATAATCATGAAAAAGGAGGTGTGTGACATTATTCATGAATCACGACATGGTAATTCAAATCTTTCTAGAACAAACATGACTTTCCAAGTCAAGTTGTGTAAAGTTTACGAGTATTTTCTGTATGAATAAAAGCGTTGAATCCTTAGATTTCCAGAAAGATTATGTAACTAATAAAGTTCTTATAAAGATTCAGTTGGTAGACAACCCTTTTCTTTTGTGGATACAAGTATAGTAATCCAAGTCATACCTTGTCACCGATACCAGCCGAGGTCACCTCCACTCCGGTCCGTCTCTTCAACTCTTCTTTGATGCCCTCTGCAACAATACAGGTAAGGAGGTTAGAGGTGAGATATGCAATTGGAGGTGACATATCTGAGGTCGAGTTATCAATTTATATGGGTGCTAATTTTATAGAAATGTATTTTTGGAAAATTTGCTAGATGATTTTTGAGAAAATTTGTTTTTAGTTTTCAAAGTTTGTTAAATCCAAGTTGTTCACATTCCTCTTGCTTTCTGGCAGTTTGTACCATAGTAGTGTTTGCTCAGGGACCCCACCAAAAGCTAGATCATTTGACGATACAAATAAGCAAATGATACATGAATATTTACAAAAACTCATGCCTTAGGCGGGACTCAAACCCACGCCCAAATTGAGTTCAACGTTAATGCAGAGCATCAGCTGATCAGGTCAAATGAATAGCCATGCTCTATATTTGTCGTGATTTTGTATATATATCCATATATTTTAGAATCACCTTTCGGTTAAGAAGTTGAAAATGTTGTGCAATATGGCAATATAGAAAATTGATAGAAAATATCGAAAAAGTAGGCTTTCCTTTCGATATTGAAATCAAATGACGATATCAAATATCGATCGGAATTATCAACATTTTTGGATCCGAATCATGTCATTTCAGCTTTCTGTGATTATTTCGCTACGTACAGTGAGGATTTGCCTTTGTCTTGACACCACACACTTCAAGCGTCAACAATTGACAGATAACCATACCAATAGAACTGCATAGAACCATAAACCATAGAAGTGCATAGAATGCCAACTGTGATGATTTGCCAGAAAAGTCTTCTGTCGGCAGTGCCCTGTGCATACATCAATATCAAATTCATTTTCAATATCGAAATAACCAAAATTAAAAGGATTAATTTCGATACCTAATAGAAATCAAATAACAATATGAAATATATCTATCGAAAATCTTGGAATCAAAAAGCAACCCTAATATGAATATATCAACACTACAAATATCTTGGTATAACAGTAGGCCTGTGCTTCTCTTACCAACTCTCTTGGCCACCTCGGAAGAGTTCATCCTCATCGCATTGGGCTCGACCTTGAATGTCACTTCGTTGCGATCCACCCTGGAACACCGCAACAACAATACAAGAGTTAACAGGCCTGCCAGCGGTGCATTAAAGAACCGAGCGTGAAACTGGGTACTCTGGTAATACTCAGGCCTACTAGTACAGTGAAACCCCATCGTTTCCGGAACCATCAATCGTTCGCTTCTATAATTTATTCTGTCCACCCTACTCCCATATAACCAATTTCAAATTCTCCTCAATTGGCAGTTTTCCAAAAACACCACACACACAAAAACACCATCGTATTGGAAGAGATAAGCTACGTCCAGGGTACTATGATTTTTCAGGATAATGTTCACGATAAGGAATGCAATGATGTCTTTCAAAAGTATTCAATTCTTAAAATTGCAGCTAGATCATGTAATTGACCATATTTTTAAAATTATCAAGTTGGCAGATATTTTTCTTCTTTCGTGGATACAAGTATAATTATTTGGAATAACGTAATATGGTTGATTCAATCAAGTTTGATGAAGAACCAACGAGAACTGGCAGACTATTGAGTTCTGTACGGCCATCAAGCTTACCTCGAGTGCGAAAGCGTGCCGGGGGGAACTCCGAGCAGCTCAGCCACGACTCGTACAATGTTCCGTCCCTCGTGCCACGACTTGATGCTGTAACACAGATGAACAACATCACACAACTTTCAACGATACAGATGAAGGGAAAGAGAGACGGAGAAAAAAACGGGAAAAATTGGTAAAAAATGGTGTGGAACTAGATGAATGGATCAGTGACTAGCATTTGAGCCAGTTGCCAGTGTGCTGAACTGTCATTCAGGAGAACGAAGTACAATTCTCACCATGGTCAACAATCCTGATTTAGACAGGTGGATCATTTGCCAGCATGATGATGATTGCACAGTGATTCAGGAGACTGAGGTTGGATTTCTGTATTGGTCAACCATCCTGACTGAGACAGGTGGATAAGTGACCAGCGTGTTGAACTGTCATTGAAGACTGGAGATCAATTCCCAACCAAGTTGACCATCCCGAGAGAAGTGCATAGTGGTTTCCTCCCATTTTGTGAATACTGTGACGTTTTCTCAAGACTGCTTCCTTCCCAATGATCCAAACACATAATCACACATATTCTTTCATCCTATTCATCCGTCACCAATGCCAAAAAATCTCAGTGTTCATTAGAGTGAGTCATCAGAGCTGATATGACTTATCGAATCAATGAATGTGTCGAGATGGAGAGGGAGGGAAGGAAGAGAGAGAGTTACTGTTACCATACCTCTGTTTGAAGCCGATGTAAGCGAAGGTAGTGTCGACGACGTCGTATTGGGCGGAGTCCGGTATTGCTCGAAACCCGTCACCTGGCGCCTTCTTCTTCACCTGGAACAAAAACACTTGAATGTCACTTTGTTGTCACTCAGTCATACGAAATGACAGTCACATATAACTTGGTCATTGAAATAATATATATATATTAGGGATAACTTCGGTCAACCGAGAACCGGTTCTGAATCGATTCCAGGTTCAATCGGTTCTGAAATAGAGAATCGATTCCTTCTGTGATAATTTTCTCAATTATTCATCATGTTGATCGAGTTACGTATTATGTATAGTTGATAGATGTTTTTCAAGTGTGTTGTCGCAGTATAAAATAATAGTTCTTGCGTGCATTATTTATTTGTCTTTTCTCCTCCATGCGCAGTAGAACCCAAAATGTGTCCTACCACTGTTTTGTTCCGTCAGAAGAGATGTTGATGGGCTGAAATATAACCGAATGATATGACTAGGAAAACGCGGGATGCGCGTTGTTAGACGAGCTTAGGGGTATAGAAATCTAGAATGAAAAATAATTTGTCAACCCAATCTACATCTACAGACCTTGGATCACTCCAAACGTTCAAAAACCTTACGAGAATCAGTTATGTCACAGCCTTCCTCTTCATTCATTTCAATCGTTTTGAATTAATTGGTGACACTTGTTGCTATAGATTTAATTGGTTCCCGTAATAGCCTAAATTGATGGGAAAATGCTTTATAAATGCGTTTTCTTCGTTATTTCTCATCCGATTGATGCGAAAAATCTCTCAAAATGTGCTTAATAGTTTCCTTTATATTCGGCGAAAATTTGAGAGGTCTTGAAAAATTTTGATTTTTCAAGTATTTTCCTCCGGGTTATTCTAATGGGGATTTTTGAAATTTCTAAAATTCATAAAAAAAAAAGTTACCACCCAATAATGCCACAAAACTATACAGATCTAAGTTAGATGAGGAACCATGTCGAAAAAAAGTTTGAAGTTGATAGCTGTAGCCGTTTGACCTGTGGAAAACCGACAAAAAAACATAAAAAAAAAAAAAAAAAAAAAAAAAAAAAAAACATAAAAACGAACACCAATTTTTTTCAGTATGTCAAATTGAATCCTCGCTAAAGCTCGTCTAATGACGCCTAAAAACAAGAAATAAACTCGTGCCAATGTGAGAGAGCGTCTAGATGAAAGTTTTCTCTCATTTTCAACCAAAAAATGTTGGAGAATCGGTTCTAAATCGGTTCTGTGAATCGGTTAACCGGTTCTGATTTTTTGGAACCGAAGTTATCCCTAACATATATGTTCATTCAAGTTTATTAAACATCATGAGCTTATTTGAATGAGTTTTAGACGTATACTTATATTTGGTGACGAGACTGCTTCGAAGTCTTACAACAAACAAGCGGTGCTGCTCCTGGATGGTTACACTAAGTCATCCTTAGTGGGAAACAATGATTGCACATCAAGATTTCAATATATTGATGGAAAAAAATTAGAATAAATTGACTTTTTAAAAAGAAGTACATTTCGACTATGTTTATGATTCTGAAAAAAATTCTCAAATGTATGTTTTGAAAGAGCTTATCATCGGAAACAATTCTAGCTTGGCTGAGATGGGAATTGCTGAAGGAGTTAATTAGTGTTGATAGTGAGTAGCTTCTGTCCACGTGGTGGCAACATGCTTTACGGCATCAACGTCTCGGCCGATAAAAGTGGCAGTGATAAGCATTGCAGCTGCTGAGATTATTAACCGAAACGATGCAGTTTTTAATAAGCATCTGTTGTTAGTTTTTCTATCAGGTTGATGGGATAGCACCACTATTCGCTCCAAAATCCATCTCCAAGCCACTACACGTTGAAATAGTCTTCAGTGTACCGCCTTAGCCAAAAGACTAGATGATTATGATTATAGCAACAACCTCACCAACATCTAGGTTATTTGGGGTCATGGGTGAAAATGATAGTGAAAATATGAAGTGATGATAATGAATAGCCGTTTACAAAAACTCATATGCAAGACTCGAGCGCACACCCAACGGTGACATCAAAATTCCAAGCCAGTGCCTTAGCTGACTGCGGTATGGAAGGTGACATGAGACTAGATAGATCGTCTTGCTTTTGTGGCACTGACCTGACTATTCGTTGACTCCGCTACTTGCTGTTCTTCATCGGAGACACCTCGAGGAACTAGAGGGAAACACAAGGACATTTAGTGCTGTTATGCAAGACAAGCAGGCGAGCTAACGAACTACACACTCAACGGAAGAGTCATGTCAAAATAGCAATACTGTAGTTGTATAAAGAATGAAATTTGAAAGTGCTCTAGTATAGAGACAAGAGTATGTGAATATTACATAGTTTGTCAGCGGACTCCCCACAATGAGTTTCTCAATTCATAAATGATTACTAATAGTACTTACTTATCGGTGAGCTGTTATTTACTCTATCTCTTTCACTCAATTCAATTATGAAATATCCTGATATTCAATAAAGTGAATATCTAATGTCTATAATGTCAATAATGTCTATTTCCGTTCTACCGAATTCAATTGTAAAATATCCTGATATTTAGTGATGTGTGACAGTCTCTTTTCTTTCTACCAAATTCAATTATCAAATACAATATTATTTGATCACATGAAATAATAGTCTTTGAATGTAAGGTGTCTGATTGGTGGATGAACTTAAAACTTACCCAGTTGGTTGACCGCTGCTTGAGTCTGGTTCAACGCCTGAGAGTTATTCTAAAAACAACACACATGACGTCAGACATTAATTCAGTGTTAAACCTGCTTAGCTAGCCTCACCTGAGAAATGATCAAAGTATGAAAACTAGGGTTGCCGTCCGATCAAAAATTTGTAAATGATACCGAAAATGCAAAATCGAAAATCAGACGCGAATAGGAGTTCCGTTTGATATCAAATCGGAATGATGCTATTAAATATCGATTGAAACTATCAAAATCGAACGGAAACTCTGATGAAAAAAGACAATTATATGCCAGGAATATAAATAGTGATATCTGGATCCATCGTTTTCATGCTGATATCATTTTTTTCCGTCTTATTTTTCATTTAACCAATGTTAAATTTTTCTTTGGAATAGTTATCTTGTGCAAATGGTTTCAATCTCTTGGTCTCTCTGTTGACTTGATTGGAACACTTGCTTTTGAAACACAGTCTATAAGATTAGGCAGAAGAGAGACGCTCCTACCTCTTGTAGTCATGAAGTTCATGTAAGTAGATCATGAAGTTGGTATGCAATTTTATGCAAAACCAAGTAACTTTAAAATAGGATACTGGTGTATATCACCAATAATTTCCTGAGCTAAAAGTTTCGATCAAAAATGAAATGAAGAAGCGGATCTATTGATTTTCAGTGCTAAAGAATAATTGACATATCTTCCGCATGGTAACTATTATATATATATATATATATATATATATATATATATATATATATATATATATATATATATATATATATATATATATATATATATATATATCGCTTGACTTTGAAGAAAAATATCTATTTGTATTCCTTATCAGAAATCTCACTATGAAGATATAACAAACCCTGAAAATACAAACTGTAGTGAAATCAACAAATTCGTCACAATAAGTGTACTGGCTCATTTTTTTTTGTAGGTAGACAACCTTGGTCTTGCATGGATACAATAGCTGTTCCTACCTGTCGTTCAAGGGCTGCGCGGTGTTGCTCGATGAGGTTCATCTTGGTGAACTGCGGCCCCGGCTTCTTGACGTCTAGGCGTTCAGGACGCTTGAAACCAAGGCCAAGGATCTCATCCAGCCCATCGTCTAGCTCCTGAGCGTCTCCTAGAACATAACATCAGGATAGAGTTACTGAAGGTCTTGGTGAACAAGGATCTCATCTGAATTAATCTGATTTGATTTTCAAATTCATTCATTGATCTATTCATTTTAAAATTATCTCATTCTTGTGTATGATACAAATTATAAATATGACCTAATGGAACACAATTGACATGGAAGAGTTCAATATATTGATCGATGAGTGATAATAAAAATAAGAAACTTGGGTAAGAGAAACCTCTTATGTACGGGCTGTCTGAAGTAAGTTGAGCAAAATATTGAATGAATGTACATGGGATGATTGAAGTAGTTGTACCATCGTGTATACATGACAACAAAACAGGGCAGATATCCTATGATGAATGGCATGATGCTGAGAATTGATTTTCAATATCAAAAGAATAAAAATTGAAAGAATTCATTTCAGTATCAATCAGAAAACTGATATCAGATATAGATAAAAAATACCTCATTATATCATACTTCATTATCAGGTCAGCTTAAAGAGCACACAACAATGAGTCATTTTGAGCCTATTCGAGTAGGGCTTACAACTAGTTGAATGGAAATAAAATTCTTTCTGATCATCAAGTTCAATCAAGTGTCGACTCACTACCTTCATTGTTCTGATTAGGCAGAAACACGAGTCCTCCCTCCGTGTACGCCGCCCCCGCCTCTTCCGCCCGTCTTCCTTCGCCTTCCTGATACAATAGGTTTGCCAACCTGCCCAACTTGGGCGACAACCGGCCCTTGCCTTCGCCGCTGGGCAGCTCAGGTATCTCGTTGTTTTCACGGTGGCCGGTCTGCTTGTGTGTGACACGGGCGAGCGTCAACAGGCGAGGGTCGATGATGTCGTCAGTTGTTGATGGGAGCGATGTTCGCTCGGATGGCTCGAGGAATTCTGCGGGCTCGGCATACGGCAGGAAGATGTTGTCCGATAACTGTCCGAGAGAAACGTGAACAATCTTTTATTCATCTATCATTCAATTCATTTTGGCTTCCAATTCATTTTCAGTTTCAAATCATTTTATTCCACATCATTACTGGTACTAGAGTTGTCAACACTAACCGATTACGATCACTATTCATTTGAAAAATACGATAATCAATTCAAATTCTACTTTATGATATTTTCGATTATTGAAAATAGCTTTTACTCTCTCAAAATGTCTCTCTTGTTGGCATGATTCCTTCGATCAGTGACATGAGCACGAAAGCATTAGTCACCTATGAACACTCTCTGAAGCCAATTAGATATGCTTTTGGAATTGAAAATTACAATACGATACAAAGTTGGTCATTCAATATGGTTGATACAAAGTTGCACATTTGATACGGTTATCGGAACGGAGAAATAATATCTATACCATCACGATCATTCATCGATGTGATGTGATTGATACGTTTTTACATGGAGTAACAAGTGTAATTGAAAGCAGTGACCGCTCACCTGGCTAACGTCGTCTCGCGACTCGACTTCACCGCGGAACTTGTCTGGCGTGTTGTACAATGGAGAGAAGATGGCCGCCGGTGGCAACAGCAACTGTTGTCTGGGAAACGACTTCTTTGACACACCTAGCAGGTATTTCATGTGAATTATTGTTTTTTCCACAAACAGGTGAACAGGGTTCGTTTTAATGTATTGCTTTTCATTTATAACGATGCACCGTGGGCCTACTGATTACCAAGATCTATTGGCATTGAATGAAAGAATGGTGGGAAGATGATATCAAAGGCAATTTCATTAGGTGCTTTTGTATAGTGGGGAAGAGTTGGTTGCGGTCCGTTGTTAGGGATTCATCCTCGTAACAACCAGAACGATGGAAGAAAAAACGTGTGTCAGGATGGTGGTTGTTGTATGTGACTGATAAGGTAGGATGCAATGTTCTTATAATTAATACTGAAAAGAGTGGATCAGTTGCCACTTGCCAGTGCGCTGAACAAATATTCAGGAGACCAGGTTTTGGGCCGCCATGTTTGACTGTGCTGTCATGAGGCTTTCTGTGGTTTCACTTAGTCGTTTGAAAAAACGACAGTTGAGGTTTCACTGTTATTGAATAACTAATAATGATGCAGTGCAAGCAGAAATTTTCGGATTCGATTGAGTTTGAATTATTCTCAAGCGAGATTCAATCACTCAAGTGAGTCTGGACACAATTCCAATTCAACCAAGCAATCTCAGTTTGATTTATTTATATTGGACTTAGTGATGCATTACACTTATGAAGAGGATCTATTGGCATCAGTGAATTATGAATGAGATGTTAAGATGATGAGCTGAAAGATTAATATTTATTTTATCAGGTGTTTTTTGATAGTGAAAAGAAGTAACTGAAGAACTATCCCAGTATAAACCTGAACGACAGTTTTGGTTACCATATCTTTTTTTTTATGTGAAGGCTTATAAAATGATGATCTGTTTATTCCTACAATTAGGTTCGCTCAAAATAGTCAGAGACACGAGTGTTCCAAGACTCGGAATTTCAACCTGGCAAAAATAATCTTGATTGAGTTTGATTTCGGATCGAAAATTTTGAGAATTGAACAGCCCCAATCAATGTGATTGAATGATACCCGAGAAACAGGAAGTTGTCTACCAACAAAATAATTGTACAATCTTCAGTCTTCACCCACCGTAATATTATTGCAACTTCAAGATTTCTTCGTTTCTTGAAGATTTAGTTTCGTTTATTATCGTAAACCTTTTCCTGAAAAAAATCCCAATACCCTAAAAATATCATGGCTTCACAAGTGTAACGGTGATATTTAAGTTTGTTCTGTTTGTAGACAACCTCTTCTTTCATGGAAACAAGTATAAAAAATCTCGATTCCGATACCTCCAGTAACAAACTCTCTCCCGTAACTCCCTCCCAGCTCCCTGGCAGGTGGATCTCGGAGGAAGAGCTCATCAGCCGGCGGAAAGTAAACCTCGTCGGCAAAGTCCGCGTGGGGATTGGCAGAACTCGGCTGGTAGCGGACGAACGCCACGTTGTCTAACTCGGCCTCTGCTTCGTCATCATTTGCTTGCTGCTGGATCACATGGTTCTCCCATCGGCTGCATGGTTCTCCTTCGAACAGTCTCCTGCAAAAATCCAGTCGTAAGGCTTCAAACTACTGAAAGAGGATCCTCATACATTGTCCAGTGTCATTTATAACTTTTCTCCTGCTAAAACAACTGAAACTTATGTTGAACTAACTACATTTATTTTCTGATATATGAATTACATATTCACATAATCACTCAATAGATATTATTCAAGCACAAACTGCACTGACTGCACTGACTGTTCGAAAAAAACTGTTCGAAAAATGAATTGTTTGAATTGTAATGTCGTATTTTGAAATTTTAGCTATTTTATATAATCATGAGTAAGGTTAGGTCAGGTGATATTCGACAATTAATTAACTTACAAATATAACTACTGTATCGGGACAGTTTATTTTTTCAACAGTTTTAATTGCAAATACTTCTATTTACAAATAGGCCTGGGTAATTTTGTTCAAACAGTTAATTTTACAAAGACGTTTTATTTTTAACAGTTGATAGCATCCCTCATCAGAGAGTCAGTGTCCGTATAGGAAAATTACCTCGGGTCTAGATATATAAATTGTGTTGGAAAGGACAGCAAAAGCAGCAGCTTACCTTGAGAGATGAGTCAAGTAACTCTTTGAGGAGGGTTAGCTCCTAGTTCACAAACACATACAACAATACACACTGTAGAAACAAGAGTATTGTTATTATAGTGAACAAGGCTGTATTTGAAACGTCAATCCTAAATCTCGTGTGTTCTTGTGAAAATACTTGATCTTTCAAGAAAGAGCCCTAGTATATTTAGTTTTATTTTAAGATAAGATTCATTATTTAATTTTTCCTCCACCATGATTATTTATAGTGGGTGTTATGTAATTATATGTTGTATGTTATGAAATCATGTGAACCAAAGAAAATATAGCAATGATGCTGAATTAATAATAAATAACTATACATCTGTAGCGGTGCACAACTCGCAGCCCAACTTACCATTTATTGTGGCCCACCACGAAGAAGAAGAAATAGACTCATGATCAATATTTTTGTTTTCTCAATTATTCATCAGTGTCAGTTGAACATAGTCATGAAATGTATTTTATTTGTTGATGCGAGACTTTTCTGTTCTAAGAAAATATGTTTTTACGTGTTTTCCTTAACTTTCACCAGAAAACAGCAAGTTAAACACGGAACAAGTCTGTCTCACCTAGAATAGTTTCTTGGGTAAATTCCGACAAGTTGTGTGCCTAATGCAATGTTAAGGAAATCAGAGTATGAGCCACGTTCCCTTTTGATTCAAATTTAAGAATCATTCGTCTAGCTTCAGGGAAAATGTATCAAATTTTCCACAGGACTTGTAGCCTACCCCTGTGTGGCCCACCAACCAATAGAAAATGGGTAAATTGGACCTGCTGATTAGGAAGTTTTGCATCATTGGTATACATGATGAGTTACTTGACTCTTCTCTCAAGGTAAGCTGATGGTCTTTCCATCCCCTCATCATAAACGATTGAATATATACCATGAACAATATACCTTGATTTATATATATATATATATATATATATATATATATATATATATATATATATATATATATATATATATATATATATATATATATATTAAAAGGTTTGCCAGAGATTTCCTGCAACATTGATACGATAGCTGATATTTCTGAACTGAAAATTATAACACATAGAAGCCTTCATCATCACTCTCTACTTCACTATTATAGCCGAAACGTCAGAATCTAGTGTGTACATTCCATTTCATCTGTGTTCTATCAATCAACGGGCTCTCCGCCATGAGGCTCTCCACCATGTGTGTAGACATATCTCTACTCATAAATCTTGGTAAGATGCTGTCATTACCTTCCCTTTCACCCAATTCATACAGAAATTTTCATGTATTGGAGACAATTCTTATTCATCCACTTACTGTAATCTAAACTCGTCGAGCTGTTGCTTAATGACACACTGCGTGAACGGGTGACTCCAACCGTAGCCCAGCGCGATCAAACGTCGGAGGTCAGTCTCGAGGTCACTCAGGACATTAGGGTCAAGGTTATAACTGAAACAGGAAGAAGTGATATTCACATTTCCAGCTTCACTTTCACAATTTTCATTTCATAACTTGGAAAACGTGCAACGAGGTCATTGATCCCTGATCAAGGTAGGATCGTTCGATCGAGGCACCATCAAAGCGATCTGACCCCCCAAGGATATAGTACAGATACGAGGGGTCTACACTAATTTCAAGATTTCAGGGAGATTTTAAGGGATTTCAAGAAGATTTCAAGAGATTTTAAGAAGATTTCAAGGGATTTCAGGAAGATTTCATGACGAATGTACATAAGATTTTTGGAGTAGGTCTATATTTCTTTCATAATTTTCTGATCAGCGTCGAAATACTTATGTTCAATAATTGTTTCCTAAATAAGGCAAAAGGTGAATTGATGAGACCGTTTAGAAGCGGCACCTCTTGGTTGTTACAAGACTTTGAGTGATCTGTCACCAAAATAATTAATAATATGGTAACTGATTTTCAACAAACTCTGAATAGTAAACTAGTAATAAAGTTCAGGCGAAATGAACAAATACGAATAGTTGCGTTATATTTTTCTCTCGCAAACTTCCACGACTGAGTGCAACTACACGAACCTCTGAGAATTAATTATCTATTTCGATTCATATTGAGTTTATCGGATGACAAGATGAAAGATTATTTCATCAGGTGTTGTTCGATATAGTAGGAAGTTGTCGGTCGTGGCCTGTTGTTAAGGCACCTTACCAGTATAAACATGTACGACAGAGGGAAACCACGGAAAACATTTGTCAGGATGATCTACCATGACGAAGATCGAACTACGGTCTTCTGAATGACGGTTTAGCTTGCTAGTCACTGATCCACTGACTCAGTGTCTGAGAACTGGTAAAATATATGGTTTAATACTCACACGAACACTTCACGTCCGTCCACCTCGCCGAACATCGACAAGCAGTGGCCAAATGCATGATCTAGACAATAAACAATTATCATATAATAATTTGATCAGGAGGTTCAATACATGAAAGGAGATCACAATCCTGAAAGTAGATTTCAACGAATAATGACGGTAAAAAAAAATATCTATGAAACAACATATTCATACTTGAAAACCACCTACAATATTTCAAATATCACCGTGATTGGTCTTTTGATGGGCGCTAGGGGCACAATCACAAGTTTTTTTCGTAGAATGTTTGTAGAATTCAGTGATAATAATAAATTAATGGTAATAATAATAATTTTTATTAGCACAGATTGATCAATGTACATGATATTGTCATCGTCATATTATAAACTATTACATAAAAAATGAAAAACATACAAATGGCCAATAATATATCAAAGTCTTACGAATACTAGTATATGAAACAGGAGAGCAGGGTGTTGAAATTAAATATAGTTAGTCTTCTAGAAATTCTTTAACGCTATAGTAACATTCACTGATAGGTAGGTTCTTGAGTTTAATTTTGAAAGAATTGTTATTTTCTATTTCTATAGGTAGAGCATCATTCAGTGAAAACTGGAGATCATCATATCAAATTCAGAAATTATAATTAATTAATTTGTCCTGCAGGACCCAACCCCTTTTCTGAGTCGTGACGTAGGCATTACTTGATTCTGTCTTTGATTCTATACAGAATCGTTGATATCTACGTCATGACTGATGATCTCTCGAGTACAAAAAACATATTGATAATTTCAAAAATTGAGATGATGATTTTTAGTTTTCTCTGAAATTGGGTAAATACATAGCGTCATCATTCATTGAATTTCAGTCTCAGGGTTGTGATGCCCTTTAAGTTATTGAGAATTTTGCGAGGGTTTTTCTTTCCCATTCGAACAATACAGCTAACAACTATTCAACAACCTGAGGACGAGAGCTGAAGTGCTCTGGAAATATTGTTAATATTTTTAGTCTGTTTTATTTTATTTCATTGACAAGTACCACGTACACGTCCAACAGTTAGGGTCTAACACAGTTCTCGTGGTACACCACTCCGTTATTTATTATTTAGACAGAACATGTTTTGATAAATTTGAACTTTGAAGTGAGCTTAACCGATCTGTTCCAGGGAAATGCTAGGTTACATTTTGTAAGGTTTGTATCAAACAGACGACACTGTAATTCTATTATTCAAACCTCACGCAATACGTATAACACTAAGCAACACCTATTATAACCCTTATCGCACAGCTCACTATAAATTTACTGGAAACGAGGATACACAGTGTCCAAAACACGAGTGTATATTCAATACCCAATATTAAATTATAACTGACAATGATGTACAAGATTATTAGGTGATAAGGATAAAAATCTTGGAGATGATGAACAAAATGGGATGCAGAAGGCGTATTCAATCTTCATCGCTTTCCTCGGAGAGGTGAAGGAAACACCAACGTGTTCAAACTATTCACACGCAACGAAGATGCAAGGAGATGCTAACTTTTCATTGCTAAATTTTATCATATAATCATAAGTTATGTAGCCCGCATACAAGAATTTGTTCTTATGCGGGCTTCTTATTATTTAATTATTTTTTTTCGCATTCATTGCAGTTTTCTTTATTTTTCTCATATTGCCGGTAAATCATATTTATGTTCATTCTGTTATTATCTCCATGTGTGTTATTCCATTTTTATTTGTCATATAATATTATCAATGAGATTAAAAAACAAGTTGAAATTGAAAAATTGAAATGAATTGAAAATTGATGCCTCATTACCCAGGGTGACTTTATTTACTAGAATCACCTTACCCATTGCAAGTATTAACTGTATTATCAGTACCAGTGTCTTGAATTATAAAAGAATCTTGTTTATAGATACTATCTACGTGGCAGAAGATCAGAAGATGATTGTGTAATTATGCAGTGCTTACCGTCGTAGCACCATTCTACCCGGGCATCGCACAGACTGGAGCTGAACAAACATCCTGCAACAGAACACACAACAATCATTAACCTTCAACATGACCTCTAATAGATATCAACATAACCATCAATGGTCTTCGACATGAGCTTCAATAACGTCAACAACATCTCCAGTACTCTTCATCTACCTTAACCTTTGGTATACCTAATTAATATGAAAAATAAACTCAATTAACTAAATTGAAACCTCCAATAACCTATACATTAACCTTCAACAAAATTTTAGGCGAAGGATTTTTTTGTAAGATGCCCCGACAACCCCTCTCTCCCTCACCCAGCTGCAAACGTTGCAGCGATGTTTGTTACCTTTCACCTTTCATTTCGGATCTCGTATAGGAACTAAAATTTAAAATGTACTTCTCAGCATTGTGTGTCTTGTCTTGATAGCATATATTTAATCAATGAGACAAACAAATGAGTGGCTATAGTAAGCCCTACCGATATTCAGAAGACCGGAGTTCGCTTCCCGCCATGGCCGACCATCTTGATATAAGTTTTTCATAGTTTCCCTGTCGTTTTTAGGTGGATACTGAGATGATCCCACGCCATGACCGTCGTCAACAGAATGAAGAGGACTATATTTACTATCTTCACACTGGTTTATATGACTGCAACTACAGTAATTCAGTTCACAGAATTGAATGAGCGAAGCGGAGATGCAATTTCACTGTACTCGAAGAAAACGCTTTTTTCTAAACACTTCGCGCTCCCCATGTCAAACGAAAGTACAAATCTAGTTGAAACTTGGTATAGAGCTACACATTTTCCACCGTCTAGCTCAACACTTTGTAGTTTTGAGGCGCAACCGGTTGCACCATTTTTGAGGAAAACCATTCCGGGGTTTTCGAAAACCCCGAAGATCAATACAAAAGAGAAAATTTGCAAAATATTTTTTTTCTGATAAATTTTAATAAAATAATGACACACATTATTCCAAAGTATTACATGAATAGGATCATCCATTTAAATGCAACATGAATTATAATTCAACTTCTATGCATTGATTGAAACTAATAAGAAACCCATTAAAACACAACAGATACGACTAATCAAATTGTGGAAAAATTGAAATAACCAATGGATAAAACGGGAAGGCAGTGACATAATTGACTTGAATTGAAGATGTAGTTACAGCTTTTCATCACATTTCATATACATATTCTTATATCGCTCATCCAATAAAGCACATATTGCGTTTTCCTAGTTCTATGATACATATAGGTTTATTCATACAGCTCCACATACAATAGAAGGTTACCTGCACGTGATGACGTCATTGGAGATTCAGTTGATCATATCGAACAATGAAAACGACATTTTCTATAGGTGAAGTTATTAATATAGAATATACAAATAAACTGTGCTTTTGTGTGGGAGAGGGATCATCATAGCATGCCGAGAATAATTTTGTTTCAGTTTTCAAAATATCAGAAGGACACTTCTGTATTTGATATTGAAATGTGAGAAGTGCTGTCTGTTTGATATCTTCATATGAATTATTCATCAATATTAATTTCGTGAGAAGCTGAAAAGTAAGATATTCAAATATATAGGAATTATGTGAAAAGTTTGAGGTGAGCTTAATTCATGTAAGCTGGGTGGTATATATTAAACATCTGCTCAAATTTTTTAATGATCAGATGAGGGTATAGGTGAAGAGTCAATTGTAGTGTCCTTGAAAAGAACGTAGGTGTTTTTGTTCGCGCTCTACAGGTCAAACGAGAGCATACATTCCAATGAAGCTTGGCATGCCCATGTCATAATCTAACTCGATCGATACTGTGCAGTTTTGAGACGCAATCGGTTCTATCACTTCTGAGGAAAATTTATTTCGATATTCTGAAAGCCTCCAATAAGAATGTGACAGAAAAGAAAATTTGAAGAAAATATTTTCTATGGAAATGTATTCAAATATTCACGGAATTCACGCACAAGAATGATACACATCATTTCAAAGTTTCACATAAATCGGATCAGCCGTTTTGAGGAGAAATATTTCAATGTAATTTGTCTCACATCATGGAATTAAAGGCTTTCAAAGCTATCAAGAAGAGCAACAGGTAAAACGATCAAATTGTAAAACGATTAAAATGACCTAAATATAGAACAGTGAAGCAGTGACATGATAGTTAGAAAATCAAGTTGTGCATACATCTCTCCATTACACTTCATATGGATTAATATATCGCTCATCCAACAAAACATATTTTGCATTTCCCTTCTTTAAAATAGTATATAGATATTCTTTATTTTTGGAGGCAAGACTGCATTGAAGTCCCAAAATAACAAGGAGGTGCTGCTTTTAAACGGCTTTCTTGATACATCCTTACTCTCAATTGGTCAACAATGACCCATATCAAGATTTAATGGTGATCATTTTAAGCTAATGATGAAAAAAACAGTAGCGTGGGAAGTTAATAAATAATATATTCAAATAAATTAACGAGTCAAGTCAAGGTTCGTGCTTCAGACTTCTTCTGGAATTTCAAAATATTATTAATAGTTTTTAAAATAGTAATACTAATTAGACGAGCTTTAGCGAGGATTCAATTTGACATACTGAAAAAAATTGGTGTTCGTTTTTATGTTTTTTTTTTTTTTTTTTTTTTTTTGTTTGTTTTTTTTTATGTTTTTTTGTCGGTTCTCCACAGGTCAAACGGCTACAGCTATCAACTTCAAACTTTTTTTCGTCATGGTTCCTCATCTAACTTAGATCTGTATAGTTTTGTGGCTGGTAACTTTTTTTTTTTATGAATTTTAGAAATTTCAAAAATCCCCATTAGAATAACCCGGAGGAAAATACTTGAAAAATCAAAATTTTTCAAGACCTCAAATTTTCGCCGAATATAAAGGAAACTATTAAGCACATTTTGAGAGATTTTTCGCATCAATCGGATGAGAAATAACGAAGAAAACGCATTTATAAAGCATTCTCCCATCAATTTAGGCTATTACGGGAACCAATTAAATCTATAGCAACAAGTGTCACTAATTAATTCAAAACGATTGAAATGAATGAAGAAGAAGGCCGTGACATAACTGATTTTCGTAAGGTTTTTGAACGTTTGGAGTGATCCAAGGTCTGTAGATGTAGATTGGGTTGACAAATTATTTTTCTTTCTAGATTTCTATACCCCTAAGCTCGTCTAACAACGCGCATCCCGCGTTTTCCTAGTAATAAAATAATATCTTTCGTCCATATTGGTCTGTCAGTGACGTCACGGAGGTGTTGTTATTATGAGCTATGTGGGTCGCTGTGCGCTATTGATCAGCCAGTCCGGCGTGTGTACAGCGTGTGGGAGGTAGGACATGTAGTGCGCAGGCGCAGACACAGCGTGCGTAGGCGACGCTATGAATGAAACAGATCTGCTGTGATATTGTAACGACTGATTTATCGCTTTACGGTAGGGGTCGTGGGCAGAGATGGGTATATATGTAGCTAAAAACTAAATACGACTCACGTATGAAACCTAAACATATAATACCTGAAAAAAAACGTATAAAACCATGTATGGTATTAAAATGTAGTATTACCAGCATTTGAAATCATTTTTGATAAAAAATATATGACGAGCAACACACAATGCGTCCACTAAGCTAGGTCTGTCTGTACATGAGATATTGGACTTGGTTTCCAAATGTTTGATTTAATTCAACTTCCAAGTTCGGTGTCACACATCACAGTATTTAAGAGAGTTGGATGAACACCATTCATTTCTACACTATATTTAACCGTTAGGATAATCTTTTTTTGTCGAAGCAATCTCAATAAGGGGTAGAAATAGAATGTCACATTTCCCCCCAAATTAGGTGAACCATAATATATAGGCCTACTGCAGACAAACACACAAAACTACTTTTACAATATAATGATTTCTTTTCGAAATTCAATTGCCACGAATGATACAGATACAAATGATGTGACAATAATATGTACTGTGTATGTATACATGTTCAAGTATGAATATGATTCCAATGTAATTGCTCAGAATTAACTACAAAACAATGCCATTCTCTTTCGAAAATGTATAAGATTTAAAATGTATAAAACCAAGGAGTACACACGTACTATTCAGTGTTATTATGGGGATTGTCGTCATTTTCCGTTTTTTTTCCAAAATGACTGACGAATAGATTATTCTCTGAAACAATTCCAGCTAGCTCATTCGGGCTTAACACCAATGATACCATTTCAATGACACTTTCAAGTCGATTGGTTACTCTGCCTATATGCCACGTAAAAAAAAAAAAACAAGCTCGATTTTAACGGTGAGTGAAATGGAAGTCTTCGCTACGCCTAACCAATCAAGCCGCTGTGCCAGTCTGCTATACTGCTATAGTATGGCATGAGTCGTATGTAGGTTGCTATATAATCAGACGGAAGGAAGTATTTTACAACAGCTGTATTGATAGCAAGGCTTGTTCCTGTCTCCAATCAACAACACGTGTGGACAACCTATAGCCGGACGACGCAGACCAAGTGGGCGTAATTAGACGAGCTTTAACGAGGATTCAATTTGACATTCTGAAAAGAATTGGTGTTCGTTTTTTTTTTAATGCTTTTTTTTGTCGGTTCTCCACAGGTCAAACGGCTACAGCTGTCAACTTCGAACTTTCATAATGCTTCCCCATCTAACTTAGATCTGTATAGTTTTGTGGCATTATCCGATGGTAAGTTTTTGTTTAATGAATTTTAGAAATTTCAAAAATACTCATTAGAATAACACGTCGAAAGAAAAGAAAATATTTTTATTCGAAGGGAGAAAAAATTAAATTTTGCGTGAAGTTGAGTTACATTCTGATACACATTTCTGAAAACTTTCAGCTTGATCGGGTGAGCCATTTTGAATAAAAACCATAAAATGTGCTAAATTGGTACCACTCGAAGCAGTTTTTACCCATTTCTTACTTAAATGCCACCCAATTGGCGAATGTAGGCAAAAGTTTGGCAAAAAAGTCGACATACCATTACTATCCGCTCGTCTAACAACGCATATATGGCGTTTTCCTAGTTATTCTTTCATTCTGAAGGAGAACCTATACTCACAACGTAACCTTTTCAGTGTCAACGTAACACATAAACGATCATAGTGGCTTCTCATCGGAACACATAATTGTGAATTTACTTCACACAATTCAGAGAAGTATCTAATGAATTACTCTCAACCCGTGATGAATTCACAATGACCTATTTGTTTGTAACGGTACGCGGTGAATCATAAATAGATGACAACAATATCTGGTGCCACTGTTTGACCACTGTTGGGCGTATTTCCACTTTTCTTATCATGAAATTTGATTTTTTTGTTCAATTTTGAAAATAGATCATATATATGAATAAATGAACAGTCACGTGATGTCCACAAAGCCCTGAAGAGCTTGACTGTGGATTAAATATAGAAAAATAATGGAAAGAATATTGTGTAATGCGATAATTGAAGCAGAAGTATGCATGACAAGGTCGAATAAATTACAAACTGAATTAAATGTGTTAGAAAATGAAAAAGGTGGAGTTTTACAGTGAAAGTGAATAATAATATAAATATAACAAACAATCCAGGAGAAAAATCCGAGATAATGAGAAACACAATGAAACACGTTTTATACAACACTTTTTGGTCAAGACAATTTACAGTTGAGTTAAATAACCATTTCATAATTTCTAATTTAATTGACTCATATTTTGTCCATATTACTCAAATTTACATTGGTTTACAATCATTGGTACTTACGACAAATATTTTCATCAAATGATATAGGTCTAGTTGTTAATTTTGTGATTTTTGTATCGTTCACTGTTACGGTCATATGGTCATTCCTATTGGTAAAATCTTCCTATGGAAGAAAATTTTCGTCTTATGGAGACATATGGTCACGTTAAGACTGCGCTCCACGAAAAATGAAAGTGTATCAACTATGGTAATTATTAATTAAGATATGAAAATAAAATATCGTTGGTAACCAAGGGTGATGACACGTTGATCCTCTGATTATTGATTAACAATGAATACATTATTATTAAAATGAGTAATAAGAAAACTATATAGATGAAGCCGGTTCGATATTGTTTTATTCATTATTATAATTCATTCACATGTGGAACTTGTCAAAAAGACATTGTTTCCGAATTGAGGTTGAGCTTAACAATGTAGGATCGTTCGGACGGAGCACCACAATGGCAGTATCACTACTCAAAGGGAACAATTGAATATAATGTAACTCAAACTCGAAACATTATATAACTTGGTAATTACAATTAACATCATTCACATTGGCCCTTCAAAATCTGTATCCACCAATTGGGCCTAAGTACGTAGTACATGGTACAATATTTAAGATGGAGCAATAGGGCTATCAGAGCAATGGTTTGCGCAGGGGGAGTTTCACACAAAATGATCAAATACTTCTTAATTAGAGAGTGCATGAAAGTTGATTCAGCGAAATATCAGAAATATCAGTTTTTTGGTGATTAACTTTCGACCGGTATGAGGTATGAAGATTCTCGTATAAAGGTAGAACACATATAGTTTTAATACCTCCATGATTGTGTTAATTATAATTATTCAACTAATGTCGCATAATTATAAAGCGTATACAGTTGAACAAACACATTTTTTTTGCTTTCTATCCTGCGACAACTATACGTCCAACTATACGTGGAATAGATTTTATTCATTCACACCAAACTAACAACATCTGGAAGTTTCAGGAATGCGTGTTCTAAATTGATGAAGGAAGGAAAATTGGTTCCAGATTCAAGTGAAAGTGTGCGTTTTTGGGACAATATAAATGGAAATATGTGTTCATTATTTTCATCAGATATGTCTATGCTATCATTGTTATTATATTATCATCATTGTTGTATTTTAAATTGTATTTTCATGTTTCGTATGTTTTTTATGTATCTAGTGTATAAAATATAAAATATAGCAAAATTGCTGAATAAATATTATTATATTATATTCTTCAAGATATTGAAATAATCTATGTTCCTCTCGTATTGGAATTTTGATGTCTCATACCATTTAAAAGTAATCTGAAATGAAATGTTATCACGCTAAAACGACTCCCATCCACTCGTAATTCATTAAACATAATTGAGTGTGTCGTGCGATAATTCATAATGACATGGAGCGGAAAATGTAACGCTGGGGGTTATCTATGAGACTCAAGTCTCCTTTTAGTCATTCCAAACTAATATATCATTTTTTCACAAAGTAAGTTGTTGATAATCCCAGACGAGCGTGGGGTGTGGAAGAGGTAGGGGTGTTAGAGTGGGTCTTAATCAATACCCCCTACCCCTTACATCGCCCACACCCGAGCGACGTCGCCCACTATCACGCTCGCTACTGACGTCAGTCGTATGCAACAGGTAGACACGAACACACGTGCCGACCGACAGTCTCCCCCATACAACAGCATTATCGCTCGGCTGTGTCGGTCCTTCAAGCAGACAAGTAGTTGCCGCAGTTTATATGGGTCTCAAATCATAGCAGTTATATGTTCTCATAGATCTGGCGATTTCAACGCTCGACGATCATGCTATCTGAAGTTTATATTATACAAAAACTATTGAATATTGTTTGATGGGCTATCACACACTGAACAGTTATTCAGAACCAGTGAGGATGATCGACATGGCGGTAATAAAACCTCGGTTTCCTGAATAACAGTTGAATGTATTAACCACTCAGCCACTCATTTCAGTCTCAGCTACTGTACCGATGATCTGAAGAAAATTGAACATTTTGAAGGCTGGGCTGTTTTCCGCAAAGTCATCACTTACCACTACTTCCATCTTTCAAAATCCCCACCTTTTGTACATCTTTCATTACACCTGCTCATTCCGTTTCTATCCCCAATAGAACCTAGCTGTAGGTGGGGTCGTCCAGCGAACAATAATCATGACAACGCAATCAGTTTCTGTGAGATTAGAATGGAAAGCCCGATCGCAGTGCTCAGGGCGTGTCTATTGTTATCTGATGAACTGTTATTAAATATCATGTATAATACCGTTGTATGCACTTGTATTGATTATTAACATTATCACCAATTATTATATCAACACACCTGGCTGTTATCTCCATGACAATATGACTGTGTGGGTGGGTGTATGTGTGGGTGAAAGAGAGAGAGAGAGAGAGAGAGAGAGAGAGAGAGAGAGAGAAAGAGAGAGAGAGAGAGAGAGAGGGGGGGGAGAGGAAGAGAGAGAGGGGGAGAGGAAGAGAGAGAGAGAGAGAGAGGAGAGGAAGAGAGAGAGAGAGAGGGGGAGAGGGAGAGAGAGAGAGAGAGAGAGAGAGAGAGAGAGAGAGAGAGAGAGAGAGAGAGAGAGAGGGGGGGGAGAGGAAGAGAGAGAGGGGGAGAGGAAGAGAGAGAGAGAGAAAGAGAGAGAGAGAGAGAGAGAGGGGGAGAGGAAGAGAGAGAGAGAGAGAGAGAGAGAGAAGAGAGAGAGAGAGAGAGAGAGAGAGAGAGAGAGAGAGAGAGAGAGAGAGAGAGAGAGAGAGAGAGAGAGAGAGAGGAATGAGCATTTTTTCCCATTCGCGCTTCACAGCTCAAACGAAAATACGTAAGTTGACTCAATACCATATACGTTTTGATACGTAATCTAAATAATAACAAGTTCAAGAAAATCCATTTGAAAATTTCGAAAAATCCATAAGATCAATTCAGTGGGAAATAGTGTGAAAAATTCTTCGAATAAATTCAAAATTCAAGAAATTTATGTACACGAATAATACACGTCATTCCAAAATTATACGTGAATCAGATCAGGCGTTGCCCGTTTTGAACAGAAACATTATTAAGGTGAAGTTTTGGATAGAAGTATCAACCGATCAGAAAGAGCAATAGGTAAAACTAATTAGAGCGTAACACGATAAAAATATAAGCAACTGGTCTACCAATCAGTGCTGTAGGCCTATAACCAGAAGGTTGTTACCCCATAGTTTCTAAACTAATGTGTGTATATAGCTTTCGAGTGATTCAGAAGAACATTTCACCCATCTTACAGCGTATATATATACTGCGTTTTCTTGCAAGAAATATTTTCATTATCTCATGGTGATCAGTAAGGAAAATCAATGGACCCGTTTCTTATTATTTCATTCTCGAATAAAACTAATTGCTCCAGAAATGATTAAAAGCTTCTACTTGCAGATGTGATTACTGTGTGAAAATGAAAGGAAATGAATAAGTTAGATGAGGAACCATGATGAAAAAAAGTTTGAAGTTGATAGCTGTAGCCGTTTGACCTGTGAAGAACCGACAAAAAAACATATAAAACAAACAAAAAAACAACGAGCACTGATGTTATTTTTACTTCTTGTGTTATAGTTATGAATGTCCGAGGTTGAAAGTCAAGTCATCAAGATGTAGTATGAATACACAGTTATGTACATTACGTGCCCCCAAATCCTGTGCTGTAATGTATGATGAGGATCTTGGACAATAAATACTTATTCTATCTATTTATCTAAGGCCCGGTATTGCCACGGCCAGTTAGTATTTATCTCAGAGTTGATGAAAACAAATAGCATAGGTAACCATGGTGATAACAAGTTTGAACTGTCAGATAAAGGCTAACTGGACTTGGTAATACCGTGCTCAACTCACAGAACCCGATTACTAATAAAAATCGTGCTTGGCATTATAACTCGAACAGATAAGGAGTTAGGTCAACTTCTACTGTAAGGGCTACCAAAGACTATAACTTCGTTAGATACCAAGTTCTTTGGGGCTACCTATACTATGAAAGAACAATTTTGAATGAAGTCAAGGTTAGTTCGACTGCAATAATTCATCGTATTCGATACCCAATTCCATGCGTAAAGCTGAATCAATCTGAAAATACAGGAACTACACAAATACTAGACGTGTTGGAAGGGAAATTGGTTTCAGATTCGAGTGAAAGTGTACGTTTTTGGGACCGTGTAGATTAAATCTATTCCATTAAAGATGGGCCTATACGTTATCATTTTTTTATGAAGGAAATTTCAGCCAATCTATTATGAATGTATGTGAGTTAATGTGATGCAGTGTTTTGTATGTATTCTGAATTGTATTGCAATGTAGTGTATGCATTTTATTGAGTGTCGTGTGAAGAAGATAAAGCAGAATTGCTGAAGAGACATCATTATTGTATTATTTTTCCGACAAAAGGTGACTTTCTTTTATTATACATTTTTCAATCAAAGTCCTCGTTTATTTGAGATGGCTATAGCCCTGAAGGACATTACTTATTGATTCATTGGGTGAAATTGACCAAAATGGTTCCTCATATTGGATTGAGAATCTTGTGTTGAAGTCCACTACCTCAATAACTATCCAATTCAGTTTAACTATCAGTTTGTTCTCATGAACGCTTATTCTGAGGGTTTATGAGAACAAATAGCATGAGTAACTATAGTTATAACGAGTAACTGTCAGTGAAAACTGCTTTACTTCTATCCACCAAATAAAAAGACCGTGTGTCAATATAATATATATTTTTTTATAACATCCAATTTTGAGACAAAATCATTGCTCCCCAATTTAGGCTATGGATGAAAGATAGGATCATCATGAATATATATATATATATATATATATATATATATATATATATATATATATATATATATATATATAAATATGTATATGTATATATATATATATATATATAAATATGTATATGTATATATATATATATATATATTTATATATATATATATATATATATATATATATATATATATATATATATATATATATATATATATATACAGATACATACAGAGCAATATATATATATATATATATATATATATATATATATATATATAAATATATATACATATATATATATATATATATATATATACAGAAACATACAGAGCAATATATATATATATATATATATATATATATATATATATATATATATAGGCCTATATTTTATATATATATATATATATATATATATATATATATATATATATATATATATACATGAATATATATATATATATATATATATATATATATATATATATATATATAAATATATATACATATATATACATATATATATATATATATATATATATATATATATATATATATATATATGTATATATATATATATATATATATATATATATATATATATATATTTATATATATATATATATATATATATATATATATATATATATATATATATATATATATATATATATATATATATATGTATATATGGGGAGAGAGAGAGAGAGAAGAGAGAGAGAGATAAAGAGAGAGAGAGAGCAATATAACCAACTAAAATATCACCGTTATGTGCAGAGATGTGGTATTTTCAGTGGCATTATAATTTTTCGGGACTAGGGTTACGATATGGGACGCAACTCTATCTTTCAAGAGCGTTTAATACGTATTTTTGCATGAGATCATGGAATTACTGGAATTTTCACAATAATTAGTTCAGTGGATGACATTCTTTCGTGAAACCCAGAATTTAATGTTGGTATATTCATTTTGGGCCCATATATTAATTTACCATCACGTTTTTAATTATCCATGCATTTATTCACATCCCTTCCTCAAATATCCATACTGCGGCGAGGGGGAATGGTCACCAACAGCGCAGTCATTTTTCAGCAAGTCAATTTTTTTTCATTCGAGACAGTCTGGGCCTGAACGTGATTTTTTATATTTGGTGACTAAACTACCTCGAAGTTTTTTGAGTGTGATAAGTGAGAGATGCTACTTCTGAGAGGTCTGATTATTCAATCCAGCATCTTCATTTGGAAACCATGAATCTATATCAAGATTCCTCGATTATGATATATTATATATATATATATATATATGTATATATATATATATATATATATATATATATATATATATATATATATATATATATATATATATATTTATATTCATAATATTCGATTTAATATATCAATGTGTATATATATATATTTATATATATATATATATATATATATATATATATATATATATATATATATATATATATATATATGTATATGATATTATATGATTCCATTTTATGATATATCTATTGAGTTTTACGAAACACTAATAATATTGGATGAATCATATTTTCTTATTTCCTAATTTGTTCATGATATTTTAGTTCATGTCTCAACTCCAGCACTATACGTATGTTAAATATTTCCAGGGCATCATGATTTTTCAGGATGATGAACTAATTCATGTAATCCTTTAGAATACCTGAAAAGTTGGTGGAGGTGCCGGGTTCGATGGAGTTCAATGAAACAAACCATGACGTATTGATTCCATCACAATGTATCTATGTTAGGATTATTTGATGCTTCAAGTCATCATGCAGTCTTGTTGTCTGAAAATATTCTTCTTCCTCTTAATTGCAATAATGTGATACTTTCTTGGGATTCTTGAAGAAAACAGCAACACAACTGTTGAAATGCTTGGAGTGAATATATATATATATATATATATATATATATATATATATATATATATATATATATATATTTATATATATATATATATATATATATATATATATATATATATATATATATATACTTTCTACATCCAGTACTCAAGTCAATTAACTAATTGGAATACTCTGCAAAATGGGTGGATCAGTTGCTATCCACACTGAACTGAAATTATAATAGACTAGAAACCCGCAGTATTTGTTGTAAGTCAAGTGAGGTATTCATATGAAAATAATACGAAAGCTTCTCACATCCAAAATCTGAAACCTACAGGTCTGGCGTTTGTTATCCGGCTCTTATTGATTTCATCCGTCGATCAATTTGATCGGTTAAGCTCCGATTGACTTTTAACCAATTTTCCCATTTTTCAAATATGTAATAGGCCGGCTACATTCATTTTCCCGACAAAATCTGATCTATCTTTCTGAAAACTTGGTGAAAATATGTTTTATAGCAATAATAATTATTTCAAAGTGGAAGATATCACATTCTTGTGTTTTGTTCACTCTCAATACCAATGCTGCCATGGTAATCTCCGGATGTATATCACGATACGGTTTTTACTTATAATGTGTTCCGGACTTTCGGAAACTGAAATACTGTTATCTGCGGCGGAAAATTATGGTCACTGGCAGCGCAGTCCTGGGCCAAGATTCACAAAAGGTCATAACTTTGATCCGGCTCAAAGTTACGACAATTTCCAGAGATAATATCATATTTGATCTATTATTTTTGATTTTTCAATCTCAATTTTTGATTAAATCCATTATTATCATCAATCTATTATTCATTAAAATTTAAAAATTGAAAATAATGGATCAAATATGGCATTATATGTAGAAATTGTCGTAACTTTGAGCCGGATCAAAGTTATGACCTTTTGTGAATTCGGCCCCTGGTGTTGAAGTTCGCTGGTTTTAAATTATTGAAATGGGGTGGTAAGATTGCCCTTGTGGTGCCCCGTCCAAACGATCCTACTTTTCATCCATAGCCTTAGTTAGGGAACAATGATTTTGTATCAAGTTTCGATGTTATTAAAAAGAAAAAAAAAATATAATAATTATAAATATGACTTTTCATTATAATCGAACCAAACTTATCGATCAAGACTTTCACCCATGATCTTAACTCTTCACAGAATTTACAAAAATTCCATATTTTCCCGAATATAGTAAAATACAAAATATATCGCTTGATAAACTAATTCATAAATAATCTAAATCTGAATCCTAATTTCTGTAACAGAATAGAATGAATTTCGAATTTGAATTTGAATAATAAACACGGGTGTTTCTGTTTGACGCCATATATGATGGTCATTGTGATTATTGTGATCAACGACGTACATAAAAAAAAGTTCAATATACGATTGGATGTTTTGTATGACCTGTATGCAGAGGATAAAAAATACCAACATGAAAAAAAACATGAACAAACACCTTTTTCATCCAGTATTAAGTCAAATGAAAGTTTTATTTAATCAGCAATTCCTTTCGACCATCCAACTGTCATTATCCATTGTTATTACCATATCACTTTTTTATTTTCAGTAACATTATTTATTCTACTTGAATAGTTTGAAATATTTTGCTTGATTACCTCATTCCATTTTGTAATCAATGATATACCAACTGTTCCGATGTGTTTGTTCGAAATTCAAATAAATGGATCTCTCTCATGACACCCACTGGCCCAGTTGAGTGTTCATAATCATATATAGTATCTAATATCAAATGTATAATATATAACCGGCGAAGTATCTCAGGTGTTGACGCGCTCGTTTCACACCACCCGGGGAAGAGGAAATAACCTCGGTTAGATCTCGTATAGTCCAGGCACATCCCGGGATGGTTCCTACAATATGGACCACGACCACTTTCCTCTCCATTACCTATACCTTCATCTTTATCATTCAATTCATGATTTATTTGACTCCAATATATCTTTTTTATCATTACAGTGTGTCGTCAAATCTAATATAAATAGCTTGATACGAAGGTTTATGTAATAGCTCTACAATTGACCATTGTAGATCGTCCGCCCTAGTGATGTCACAAAATATAAAAACCAATCAAGTGGACAGTGAAGCAGGGGAAATAGGGAAATAACCAATCAAGGTATCTACAATTTTCCCTGCTTCGTATAAGTCACGCCCATCTACAATGGTCAATTCAAGAGAGAATCAGAACGAGAAGGGCAATATGTTTCCACTAGAGGGGTTTATACATATTTACAATCATCATCAAACTTCAACAGTGTGAGATAGAATCAATAGACATGTCAATAGGTGTGGATAATTATTTTACTCAATACGAATGAGTCAAAATTTTTAAAAGCTCAAGTGTGAATATTATTTTGTACGATATAGTGAAACAAAATGTTTAAACCATTATTTTTACCGCAATTTGTTGAGGTTGAAAATGTTGTTCTGAAGGTGGATCAGTTAGGTCTGAGTGGAGGAATTCAGAGTGCGTATAGGAGTTGATTAGGTGAAATATCATTTTTTTTAAAGACAAGTTTTGAATGGAAATTTGATATAACAGTAACATGAATCTTTTCATTACTTCAAAATGATGTTACAAAATCATGAATGCTTACATTTACTCGGGTAGGCCTATACAGCTTCAAAATGTGTTCTTATCCGCTGTATGTCTGTGAAAATTATGCGATATAAGGTAAATAGTTTTCAAGTATACCATCATTAATGTATTTGAAATATCTGTGTTTCTACCGTGGAAGAAATCAGATATTGCACACCGTTCCAAAGTTATCACCAAAGAAGTTGAATTTCACCATTATCAACTCCCACACACTCTTAGTTGAGTGTTCGAATTACCAACGTGGGAGTAGCTTTAACTGGGAGCTAGAACTGGTAATCAATCACCATGGTTACAGATGCTATTTGGATCCATCAAATCTCAGGATAAGGGTTGGTAGACTTGGTAATACTGAGTCAAAGACAAATTTACTGGTGGGCATTGAAGTTAGTATTATAACAGGTAAGCGTGAAAAATATATCATGTAAAATATCAATCTGAGAAAAAACCCTACTGGGAACTCGAGGAAAGATTTTTTTCTTTCAGACATTGTGCTGCTCAAAAATGATTTTGAAGACATGTCTCGGATGTAAAATTGAAAATAATTAATTAGTTACTCATATAATAACAAAATGAACGTACTATGCTAATCGTTATTCATGATTACAATGTCTAGGCCCAACTCAAATGATAATATATATATATATTTTTTTTTTCAAGTCTGTCGGAGTTGACCTATGGAGTCCTCACTTTTTCGGTCCCAAAAATAATTACAGGAGATATTTTCCACCGAAAATTTGGGGACATTTTTTTAGTGATTTGTATCAACAAGTGCACCAACCCACAGAAAAAAAATGTTCTCGACAATATTCTGGCCGGCCATTTTGTATTTACCAAATAATCAATTTGAACGAAATACCATAAAACATATTCGTGTTACCATTATTATCTGCTCAATGACTCCACCAACTGCTAGGTTATTAATTTGTGAAAGCGCTGATGATGGATAAATGATGTTCAGTAATACCCATGCCTTATGGAGACCCAGAATGGAACCCACGCCCGACTTGATAGACTGATTCCAAAAGATAATGCTTGACTCACAACCACAGCAGCTGGGATCAGCCAGCTGCACCTGTCTTTTTTGTATCTGCTAAAATGAACCAATCAAGAAAATCAATTTCGAAAAATTAATAATGAACTGTAATTTTCTGATGTACTTATGAAATATCGCGGTCATCACGCAACCAATTTATGAAATCAATGTGATAACACAATATTTTATCAGAAATCTCCATCATACATCATGTAAATATAAATCAAAATGATCAATTCTGAAATATTGTCTTGAATCTAATCTAAGAATCAACAATAAGAGTATACATACCGATATTTCCATCACCTCTCACATCAACAATGGCACAAACCAACAATAATGTCACCGCTACATGATGCATCATGTCACACACGGTCCCCTTGATAATACTGTTGACAATTACAACAATTCAAATCTACGAACCACACATTGCTTCAGCATTTTACACAAGTTCGAATTTCAAAAACTAACAGCTGTTCAGTTTATAATCGAACGTACGACGTAGATAATAGTAATAACGTTTTAATGTGGGTGTAATTGTTATCTTGAATAGGTTCCACACACGATCTATACTCGTCCCATTGTTGTCGCACACAGGTGTTTTTTATGCAGCCATTGTTGGCCTAGGTGTGAGCGTCGTATTGTTATGTAATATGGGACTACACTGTTGAATGCCGCACAGGTTAGTGGAGCTGGTTGCGAACCTAGAAAGAAAGATGGCAGCCGGTGGTAAGTCAGGGAGGTTCTAAGTGAAAGTGCCCAGCAATGTCACCTTCAATGTGGCGTTCCATGCATTTACTGTACGCCCATATACTTGTTATCAGTATTCACTCCAGTCTAGGGTTAACCAATTGACCATGTTTGATCTACTGATATTTTATTGAATGGACACATATTATTATTATTATTATTATTATTATATTATTATTATTATTATTTATTTTGATACACAATATATTATATTACATTTTGAAGAAGTATATATTTAGATGTTTCAGGCTGGAAATTGATATAGAATAATTATTCACAGATTGAATTTGTTCATAAATTTACCGATACTGTTGTGTGGGAATGTACAGAATGATTCAAGTTTTGAATTGAAACCAGGCTTGATTAGTTTCGAATATGGATAATTTCTTCATAATATAGTTTCACCTCATCAAAATTAGTTGATATCGGCCCACTTATCAGAATACAGATAGCAAGCACAGAAAAATGATCGGAGACCAATCAAAACAAAATGTTCGCACATTTACATATTTCACAAATGTATAGGCCTATTTATTTCATTATTTGAAACATGTCCAGTGTAATGTGTATTGTTATATGCATATTCAATTTGTCACACTTACCGTGTGAAAATAAGTTTGAGTGCTAATAAAGGAACTGATACTGATGATTCTGATATTTCATAGGCCTGAATATTCGTGAAAAAATAAAAAGATTGAGGATAAAATAATTGTGATCATAACAAGAGCTACCTTCTAGAAACACCAGAGTATGCTATCGATTATTCTGAAATATTTCTGAAATTTATTTTCCAATTAAACTTTCAGTTTTTTCTTAAAGATCAGCTGAGATTTTTTCCTATTGAACTGAGTACATTTTCAAATATGAATTCGAGCCCGTATCCGTATTTATGTTTCATAAAACAAATGGAAGAAAACAAAAACGGAACCGTACCGGTATGTATTCTAGCTGTATGAAAAGTACTCGTGTTTACTTCAGGAGTGACCTCTCCAACTTTCTCCCCGCGTGCATATCCTCCTTGACGTGATAAAGACTCGCCTCCTTCCTACAGCTGATCGATATTGCGTTCTCTCTGACGTCACAGCACTGACGATCAGCCGTCTCGGCTGCTGCTGGTCGGTTGTCCCGACTCTCAAGGGCGATAAACTGTTGCGCTTCCCAGCGGCGACGAAGCGAACACACGTAGTCGACTTGTACACCTCCATCTCTCTCTCTCTCTCTTTCTCTCTCTCTTTCTCTTTTTATTTTCTCTCTTTCTCTTTTCTCTCTCTCTCTCTCTCTCTTTCTCTTTCTCTTTTCTCTCTTTCTCGTTTCTCACTCTCTCGCTCGCTCACTCTCTCTCTCTCTCTCTCTTTCTCGTTTCTCACTCTCTCGCTCGCTCACTCTCTCTCTCTCTCTCTCTCTCTCTCTCTCACTCTCTCTATCTCTCTCTCAGTCTCTCAAATAATAAATAACTCGTTCATACAGCTTATGCGGACGATATAAGTTCCAATTAATTGGATTGGTGATGGGGTGCGAGGTTAGGTTCACTGATACTAAAGGTATACTTGAGAAAACTATTAAATTTATTCGCATTGGTGAAGACACGACATTATTAAATAGCGAGTAGGTCTGTAGACCTAAATTTTGGCTGAGTACTTTTGAAGTCAACTGTCAACTGCAACCTACTAGATTGCCTTACCTTTTGCCAGCACTGAATTTTGTCTTTCTTTTTTTTTTCAATAACATCGAAACTTGATACAAAATCATTGTTCCCCAATTAAGGCTATGGATGAAAGATAGGATCGTTTGGACGGGGCACCACAAGGGCGATCTTACCACCCCATTTTGATTATTTAAAACTAATGAACTTCAACACTAGGACTGCACTGTCTATGACCATAATTTTTCGCCGTAGATAAAAGTCTTTTAGTATGAACACACGAATGTTGATATCTTCCACTTTGAACTTAGTCTCTTGGGCAATGATCACTTCTTTCCATTGACTGCAGATGTAAAGTGTATCATTGAACATAATCGATAAATTTAATTAGTGATGGGCATATAATGTTATAATTAGGCCCATCACTCTACTAATTAATGGAGCACTTAATATTGAGGATTCCTCTGAAGGGTTCCCTCACATGATTCCCTTACAAGACTACCACAGGAATTCCAGACAGGAATTCTCTGATACAGATTCACGAAATGAGGGTCATTAGGTACAAGTTTGAACTATAATGAGTGAGGGCACAGGGATGATGTTCAAGTAACATATTTTGGTTGACACTTCGAAAAAACACACATCACATTCAATAATACAGAAAGGTCAATATGCCACCTGCACTGAACATGATGAACCGTACAATATTTTCAACGATACTGTATTGATCGAATTCAACAAATTTGATTCACTCGGCCTAATTGAAAGTTTATCCATCTTCTCATTTTCTGATTTTATGCTCGTATCTTATTCATTTATTTATTTATTCAATAATTCCTCCAACATTCCAAGTACATAAAAAAACAGTTTTTCAAAACTAATATACCTGTTATTCTCATTCACATGTATATATATATATATATATATATATATATATATATATATATATATATATATATATATATATATATATATATATATATATATATATATATAAATATATATATTTATATATATGGATATATTATGCCACCGCACGTATGTGTAACTGTGCATTCTTGACCATTTCTCTATCAAATTGCCACAATAGACAGTTGTTTCACAATGCATCGTTTCGAAAATGAAAATGAGGACATTTAACGCCATTCCTCGCCGGATTGTGAGAATTTGAGGAACCTCTATACCTCGTTCTACTTATTTGATCCATCTGAACTCGTGCCGTAATCTTTCTCATTTCTATTCCACAGTGAAGTGCAACAATAATTATATGAATACAAATAAATCAATAAGTTGATTGTGAATGGATCAATAAATTAGTCTTATAAATAAGTGTGCGTATACAAGGAGATAGATGGAAGTCAACTCATACATCAATATGATTGTTCGCGGGAGCATGGAGCGACAGACCGGGCAGCTCACTGAATTCTCAATGGAACAATGAGGCATATTCAGGAGAATTTATTGAAAATAGAATAGGCTGTGAATGTACAAATTAGACAACGTGGAGAGCAAAAAAAAAGGAAACTTTAGGATCCGACTATTAGGCGTTGGAGATGAACTCAAACGATGGAGATTGGTAATGCGTATTGAAACTCAACTGTACTAAAAACCAACTAACCTAAAAACCAACTGACCCAAACTTCTACTTTTCTAGAAATGTCGAGTCAACGTGTAGTGTACTTTGCACAAGCGCAATCCCTCTTGCAATACGGTGTACTATTGGGGTGCAGCTACTGACAACATAAAGGTCTTTCGGGCACAAAAACGGATTTTACGATCTATACTTTGGATTAGAGCTCGGGTTTCCTGCCGCCAAGGGTTTGAGGATCTTAAAATACTACCTCTAAGCATGCATCTACATCCAGGCCATCTGCATGTTCACGAGAGACCATCTCGACCTTTTTAAATTGAATACTCATCACCAGCACAATACAAGAGGCTCAAATGATCTTGCTCAAGACTATTGCAGATTGACCACCACATCAAAATCAACCCTTCAAGCCGGTAGAAGGATATATAATCATCTTCCATGGGAGTTGAAAGAAAGCAACAATAGAACTGGATTCAAATCCAAATTAATTAATTTCCTACTGAATAATTTATTTTACAGCCTGGACGAATCTTTTTTATACAATTGATTCACTGTTAATTTGTAACATTTGTTAATTTTTATTCTATCATCTGATGTGGTTTACACAATAACCTTGTAAATTAACCACGTACAAATACAATACAATACAATACTTCTTGAGCAACCTGAGAAGAAGTTGAAGTGGGAGATTTGGCTTCCGCCCTTCAAAAATGTTCACCCCCCCATCACATAATCTATAGCTGTTCTATGTCCTATGTTCTTAAATGGCTATCGGCTACATTTGTACTACTTGGGTAGTGATGGTTGAGGTTTGGTGGATAAGGTTTGTGTCAAATGATATTTATGAAGGGGAGGAGTCAAACCTCCCACTTTCAGCCCATTCAGCTGAGGCGCTTTAGATGAAATATTTTTATATTCGATCAATCACTTTAGAATGAAATAAAAAAGTAGACATGACATCAGTATGGAATTAACTAAAGATAAATGGTGAGAGCTCCTATAGTTTCCCCTAGAACCGCTAGTAGCCCATAGCAGCATCTACTGATATCACCTGCAATGTTCTGTATAGGCAACCGTGCAAGCATTCAGCAAAGCCCGACAGTGAGTAGTAGACTGTTCAGCCGGCATGAAGCGGTTCAAAAATCTGCCGCAAGAATGAAGCACTCACAGATTACTCATATAATATGGCAGCTGAGTTGAGAAAACATTTAAATTTGCTAATGCATGATTTAGTATTACTAAATTAAAAATGTGTATTACTATGAAATAAATACTGAATACTGATGAGACTGAAAGCCTGGAATGCGATACCGATCAAATGGTCATATAAATTAGCCAACTTTGTGGCTTAGTGGTTTGGACGCGTTCCTTCGGTGCATGGGGGCCCGGGTTCGAAACATCTCGTCAGCTTTTTTTCTCAAGTTTTAATATTTCATAGAGGCTTTTGGCCATGGGTTATGAAACCTAATGCTTTTTTAATGATCCATATTGAAACTGTTTCTTTTTGGTTCAGTGATGACTCAGTTTTACCGTAGACCCTACTGGAAAAAAACGAGTTTTTTTTTATCGCGCTCGACATTATGTCAAACGGGTGCACAAACTATTATGAAACTTGGCATGCATTTAATTATGTCATCATCTAACTCGATGCTGAATAGTTGTGACGTGCAACCAATCAGTCGAACCACTTTTGAGAAAAACAACTCACTACTCGTTTCGCGCTTTGTTGAATGCTTGCACGGTTGCCTATACAGAACATCGCAGGTGAGATCAGTAGGTGCTGCTATGTGCTACTGGCGGTTCTAAAGGGAACTATAGTAGCTCATACCATTAATCTCGAGTTAATTTCATATTAATGTCAGTCTTACTTTATTTTAGGTGAGCGTAGCGATGGTTTCCATTTCATATACCTTGAAAAATTGTGCTCCGTTTTTCTTTATTTTTTTCTTTATTATAACATTTTTTTTGTAATTTTGTGCGCGGCATACAGGTCGGGAAAAAAATCCTACGAACTCGAAACTTTTTCTACATATTGATTGTTGTCATACCAGAATGGGTCAAAATTGTTCTTCACAGAAATTGTTGGGAAGGTTTTTCAGAGAAAAAGATCGTGAAGTTTGGAAAATCTTAACCCGGATGGAAAATACTTGAAATGTGAACTTCTTTCAAAAACTTCAAAATTTTCACTGAATATGGAAAACATCATCATGGATATTTTTAGTGACTTTAACAACAATCAAATGAGAAATATCGAAGAAAACGCAATAAAAGTATACATTTCATTGAAGATTGGGATCATTTGGTTTTGCTAAGTGTATATGCGACAGGTTGCAGCACTAAACATATCAACACGTTGCAGCCAAGGTTTTTGAACGTTTGAAGTAATCCAAGGTCCGTGGATATGGATTGATCCGACAGAATATTTTTCATTCTGGATTTCCATACTTCTAAAGTTCTAAACTCATCTCACAACACATATCCCGCGTTTTCTTGGTTATTTCAATATAATATGATTGATTCCGGAATTTCACAAACCTGTGAAAATAATTGTCAGGACTATAGACCACTTCATGCACCATTGAGGGAAACGACATGAGGGATACATCTGTGTTGATTATGACTTCATCAAAAACAGCTAGGTGATTGCTAGATTAATGAAACATTTCTTCCTCACACAAATCATTTTGAAACTTATATTAAAAGAGAAATGATTGGAAATGAATGAAAGCCATTTTGATATTGAATGAACGATAGTGAAGGCTTCCATCCTACTCGTACGGGACTTTGACAGTTTTTTTCTCGACTTCAAACGCACAGCCGCCAGGGACGTAATCGGGATTTGTGTAATGAGGAGGAGGGGGAGCGGGGCACAGATCACGTAAATGAAGTGACCGCACGGTTGGACGCCAGCCACGCGCGGAAAGGGGGTTTGGGGCTGGAACCCCCCCAGCATTACCCGTAGGTAATTTTTTGAAATATGGTATTCGAATACTCAATTTTCAACGCAATTCAAATGATTCAGATATAGGATATTTCTCAATGATTCATCATGTAACCTTAAAATTGGATGAACAATAATTTTTCAATGAACAATTGAAATATCGTAAAAGTGATGACATTCAATAAAATAATGGTTCCATTGTAGTTGGACGTATTGTTGATAGAAATATGCAAACATGAATATAGGTAATCACTCTAATGTTTAAATTACAAATGTCAAATGAAGATAGAGATGTTTTTTCATCTGAATGGAATCTTGAAGAATGAAAAATTTCAACTTTATATTACTTCGAAATGCTGTGACTACGGTTAGAAAAATATGATGCATTTTCTCATCGATTATAGATGACATCACAGATGCAATTTCTATCGAAAAATATACTCGTTCGATAAATCTTGATTTGAATTTTTCTGATTTTAAATCACTTTGGAAATTATATTTTGACTCTGCCGACAAAAGTATACTTCAATTCTATTCTTGCTGCATCTATTGACGCATCATCCATCAATTATTGCTTCATCTATCAACTCAAAAACACATGATGCATTTTCCCAGTTGTATTGTTGTTGTATTATTGTGTATGTTTTTGTAAACAGGCGAGTATTTATCTGCCCAATTCCTTAATATAACCTCACATCAAATTTGAATGATAAACAATTCCTATACTGATTTCATCAATATAACTGATGTTTTAAAATTGAAAATAACATTCTAATGAACTTCCTAAAATTGATGAGAATTTTATTAAACAAAAATTAAATTATAGCATCCTTTTATATATGTTAATTCTAAGCCTACAACATTTTTGAACCAAAAATAATCTTGGAAGCAATATTTAGAAGCTTATTTCCCAAAATATTAATATTTAATGCTTATAACTACTCATTACAAACAAATACTCAATCTCAAATATCCGAATTGAATTTATTTTTTAGAAAACTAGATATCTCGAAGAATGGATAACGTTAAATTGATGATTAATTAGTATCAACAATTATTCTTCAATTACCAACATAATTAGTTAGCTCTCTTCAAATCGGGACTACACTACACTGGCGTTCTGAGAAATCGGTTTCTCGTCTTTGGTACGCAGGTGTGAACGAAACGCATATTTCGGCGCCTAAACACATTTCAAAGATGCATGACTTTGTGACTGTTGAAAAAGATCTTAAGAGGATAAAAGCCACCAAAAAAAAAGCTTCACAGGGATTTTTTTTTGCACCAGGATGTTTTCTGTTGACTTATTTGTTGAGATCATTGATATAGGTCGAAATGAACAGGGTTCATCATTTAATTGCACCTACCACCTCCTCGATTTCTGCGTTTCTGCAGAAAACGATGCAGCATTAGCGCCAGATGCACCCAAATTAGTATCTAACCTTCTTGGATGCACCTCACTGTTTTATTGTGCCCATCACTTATTCACATGAACCACCTACCTGAGAAATCTCATGGAATATTTCACGAATGTACTAGCAAATAGTATGATTCGAAAATTAGTTTCTCAATACTTACATCCTCTGTATAATCACAAAAGTGATGACGAATGTGGAGATTGCATGATGTACTGATTTGTATTCAACCATTTTCTGGTGAAATAATTATAGTAGAGGTGAATATTCAATGTGCTTCCGTAAGCGGTCATGTTTTCCACTCACGCTCGCGTTCTAAAGTCCATGTCAAGGTGAGATGAGTCTGATGTCGAGGCTTTTTTCCCCGCCAGGTTAGCCCCACAACTCAATTCGTTGGGGTGAGAGGTCCAAATCTCGGCGAAGAGATCGTAGATTTCAACCCAACAAAGCGAGCATTGAGGGTGACCTGGCAGGAAAAATCTGTGACGTCAGACTCATCTCTCCCTAACATGAACTTTGGTCACTTCCTCGGTGTATTCCTGAACAACCAGTATAGCCATGTAGTCAACTGTTCATTCGGTTCCATTGTTATTGAAATGTCAGCTTCATTTTACCCACAAACATGGGTTGCTTACCCTTGGGTACGATAGTTTTAATTCAAGCCTGACATTCTTAAAGGGATGATGATTTTGTGGCTACTCTCAAAGTTGATGTGAAAATGAGGAAAACGAGATAAATGAACGTGTTCAGGCCTCCTTGGATCTTCTGAATATCTTCTCTCCGGAGTAAAGCCTACCCACCAACATATGCAGGTAGTATGCAGACTTGCAAGCCTGGAACACAATGTGTAAACAGTCCATCAGATTATATAATAGAAGGCCTACTCGTATAAGACCGCTACATTTATCTCAGTTGATCGAAATTATCAATCAAGAAAGTATTACATGGTATATCATTGATTTAAACGCCTCTTTATGAATAGAATACTGGCATCTAGATGTTGTGGGTGTAATTACCTATGTGTAGCTGAGAAGTTGAAATATTGGAAGAAGACGATTGAATAAATAGCACCTTCTGATGAGAAAGTTGCATTAAATTTGAATCATAGTTATTGAATATAGCAATAGCTATTATCATATTATAGGTACGATGGCTATTATTAAAGCTTGAATACTATGAAATTGAGAAACTCACCTGAACAAATTTGAAGCACAAAGCCATTCCACTTTGAAACTGAGATAAAAACTGATATCTTGAATGTAATGGGTCTGCTAGTTATCTAATTGCTTCATCAGCATCCAATTTTATTATAGAATGTGAGAGAAAACTCTCTCATTAAATGCTTTTGCTCTTCTCCAGAATCTGATATTCATGAATGTACTATACCCATGAAGATGTGTATGCACATAATCATTTCTCATGTTGATATTGTAATTTTCTGACTAAGGTGCGTAAAACGAATATACCGACAGCTAGGCTATTTGAGGGTAAGAGTGAGCTGGTGATGATATAATAAACTAGTAATAATTATAGTCAACGGACGTGTATACACACAGTTGAAACCAATGTCTAATGAGGGACTCTCATCCGTGTACCATTTGACTGAAATATATGAAGCGGTGCCTTAGTTAAGTGAGCTGCGAAGAGCTGTAATTTCGTATCTAAAGCCTGTGGAAAGCATATGCGCTCCAGGAAAATGTACGGAAAAAACCCATCTCTATACATATTTTTTTTTATATTGGGTTTTAACGACGCACTGTAATGATTACTAATATCTATTGGCGTCGTATGAATGATTAATGAGATGATGGGATGATGAGATAAAGGTTTTTATGGGTAGTGGGAAGGATAGTGGGAAGGAAGCGGTCGTGGCCAATATTGTGGGAGCCATCCCGGCATTAGCCTAGACTACAGAGGGAAACCACGAAAAACCCCTGTAAAGATGGACGGTGGCGGGAATCGAACCGGGTCCGATATGTTCCTTCACCTCCCGGATCACACGAAGCAAGTGAGCTAACCCCTCAGCTACTGTGCCGGTTATCCATCTATATTCATTTGATTATATTTCTATTGGGTTTAACGATGCATTGTACTGATGACCATGATCAATTGGCGTCGGTGAATGATTTGAGATTATGGGAAGATGAGATTGAAGATCATTTCGTCAAGTGTTTTTAGATAGTGGGAAGGAGTTGGTCCTAGTCTGGTGTTAAGGAACCATTCCAATATTTACTTGAACGACAGAGGGAACCCACGAAAAACCATTTTAGGATGGACGACCATGGCGGGCATCGAACCCAGGTATCCTGATTGATTGTTCAGTGTGCCAGCCACTCGACCACTAGCAGTAGCAAACGATCCATCCATCAATAATAAGATATACGAAATCGTAATAACCAAATAATATTCATTATCCAAAAAAACTGGCTTTGAACGCAAGCACCGATCAACGTATAGCATGTTAACATGAATCATATACCATACTATCATATATCATATCATATACTGTTTCATATACTAGTATTTTTGAGATTTCAATATTTTATTGTCATTTTGAATGTATTTCTTCGTCTATGTCGTTTAGCTTTAAACAAGACGGTGCCAATATCATTTAATTTGATCAATTTGTACTAATACAAATTATTATTATTATTATTATTATTCTACTTCTTCTCACCGTTCTGAAAGTTCTTCTTGACAGCGATATTCCACCAGCCTTGATGTAAAGATGCCGCTGTGTCCTGTTCATGATGATGCACACGGAGCGTTTGAAACCCTCTGTTGCTTCCAGCCAATCGGAGGCGTAGGCTGCGTCGTGGAGCAATTCACTCTGGGACAAGGTATGACTCGGAACACATTATTATATACATCCACGATTCGGACGATTGGGTGAATGTTGGGAGTCGATATATATATATATATATATATATATATATATATATATATATATATATATATATATATATATATATATATATATATATATTTTGTATTCTCGAGATTTGAAAGATGTGGAATTGAATAGCATGATGATTTTTCAAAAGATTTCTCGATTGTTTTTGTATTGTTTCAATTTACCGTGTATTATATTTATTTTTTCTTTCTATTATGAGTTTTCCATTCCCGTGATGATAAGTTTTCATGATTCGTAGAGATTTTGAATGGATGAATGAATACAAATGAATGAATATGAATGATTAATCATATTCTTCATATTATTCCAGAATTGTTTCTTCTCATTACCATACCATATTTCACTACGGAATCTCACGATCTTTTTTTTTCACTATCACAAATTAGATTATATAATACACGTCATACAATTCAACTCTCGTTCACCAAGTTTTTGAAATAACCATTACTATATTATAACTATAACTATATATAAGTCTGAGCTATTAACTATATATAAAGAACTATAAGCACTCGAATAAGCGTATAAGGGTTCGAAGCGCTAACTATATACCCCGACAATTCAGGGGGAATATACATAATGAATGGCGTGTATTGATACATCCCCTCCATGTATAATCATGAGTCGAAAATTATTATTTCAGCTCTTATTTTCACTATACAATTTCATGATTGTGTCTTCGTGATGTAATCGTACTTTCCACCGGATGAAAATTCCAATTGGATGACAAGTGTATTATCAATATGTAATGAACGTTACATATTCATTTATATATGAATGAATATATATATATATATATATATATATAAATACATATATATATATATATATATATATATATATATATATATATATATATATATATATATATATATATATATATACATATATATATATACATAACCCTCAATGGGTTTTGTGGACACTCAAGAGTGAAATATGTCTCATAATACTGTACATTCATTGAATGAAAATAAAAAATAAAATCATTATCATCATCATCATCATTATTCTAATTATTATCATCATTATTATTCCATTTTTTTTCGTCAAATCGTTTTTGCGATGATACGACAGGACAATCTCACCGTGCCATAATCGGCCTTGATTAAGAAACAATGACTTATCTCATGGCACATTTACATGTTATGGGAAATATAATGAGATCCCAAAACCACCACGAAGTAGAAGATGAAAGATAATTATAAATACCTCCAAAGTGAGAAGATCGGCAACCACACAGTAGAAGAGAAACTCTATCATCATGGATAATATACCAACACTTGTTATCAGGACTTTGCTATCGACCAACGACTCGGCCTGAAAACAAAACATCACGACCCATTTTCATTTTTCATCCCAAGTTGATAGTTACATTTCTGACTAACGTAAACTAAAAAAAATCAGGTAAAGCACCATATATGGCAAGTCAGGAATATTACATAAAATATATTAATAATAATATTCATTATGATATTATTACGATATTATTCACGTGATATTTCCACGTATACTCTACAGTCAACACGAATATCTTATGTTATAAAAAAATAAGCATGACAGTTCATTTTATGATGCTTGGTATGGTGTTATTTTGTTTATAAATACTCAACACCATCTGATTGTCGTGAAATAAAATAAAATAAATAGTTAATGATTGATGAAAAATAACAAACGAATATGCCTGGCCGGCTCCTAGATAGTAGATGAAGAGTGATTGTTATAAGTTACTTAGCTGTTAGTGACAAGATCGTACTTTTAGTAATGACTCTTCCAAACCTTATCATCTTTAACAAAAATTGGTGAACTGTTCCTGCACCAAGTTTTCGGTGTTGATCATGAAAAAATTTCATTTCACCAAGACCTACTACTGTTTTTTTCTCATCGTTTTTGTCGCCAAATTTGCATTTTGAATACTTCATGAATTGTATGTTTTTACTCACTACTGTATTGATGTAAAGTCCTGCGAATCCCACGAGCGTTGTGGCCAGTAGCTGGAATCTCATGGCAGCCCTAAAGACGTCGTTGATGTCCAATGATAACCTGAGTTCAGAATTAATAGGAGAGAGAAAGTTTCAATCACAACAAAATCAAGATTGTGAATAGGTCAATATTTTATTGAACAGAGTCAATAATCTATGAGATGGAATCATTTTAAAAAGGCAGTTGAAGCACCACAATGAACCAGCCGATCAATCCAATGAACCTCAATACATCTTGAATTGTGGCCGAATTCACAAAAGGTCGTAGCTTTATTCGGGATCAATTCTGATCCCGATCAAAGTTGCTACTGAGATATCACCAACCAACCTTGATACTGTCTCGAAGGTGATAATAATAGATTGATAATCATCTTTTGGAATTGGAAATCCAATTGGATTCAATTGGAAATAAAAAAAGAAAAAAAAAATGAAAATAATAGATACAATCATGGTATTATCTCTAGAAATTGTTGTAACTCTGAGCCGGATCGAAGTTATGACCTTTTGTGATTTCGGCCCCTGAAGTGTCGTAATTTATGACGTCCTTACTGTTTTAATGTACAATTCACGTATCTAATCAGAAGTAGTACCTGATCAATGTTTGATGATGCATTACCCAATTAGCAAGAACATGTTCCATTTCTTCATTAACTTTCCGTTCTTCAATGTTTCTGTTCGTGATCAGATTCTTTGCATTCAGCCATCTTCTCTTGACCACGCTGACCAACACGCTTCCTTCATGCATTTCATTTGGCCTGATTCGTCCATCTTCCACATCTTGTCCCGCTATGTTGGGAGTGCACGGTTCCATGTCGACAGTGCAAACTCTTGACCTTCTCAATGAAGCCACATCCAACAGTAATGCATCGGCTGTTATGTTCCACCTTTGTATTGCTTTATCTCTTGTCTCTCTATCATCTAAGTTCAGACGGTACTTGACGATTTCTCGTAGGTTTTCGAGATTATATCTGATGAGATTGAACAAAACCATTTTATTCAGGGTTAATAAATCAAATTGAAAGAACATTGGAGTCAATTTATAGAAATATGTCTTCTGATGATGACTTTTGAACGTTATAATATATAAAAATGATAATTATACATGAGGAACACAGGTATTTTAAATTCCTTCCAAATGTTGTGAGAAATGATCATGTAGAACCTTGTATACTGCCATCTCACAGGTATTCATAATCATATCCATTCCGGTTTCAAAATCCAGTTGTGTATATATCAATCACGTTTCATACTAATATAGATCTCACTCCTATCAGAACGCATAATTATGCTACGTTTGCCAAGAAATAATAGCAATATTCCACAACAAATTATTTTTCCAAATCATTTTTACCTCAACACTTTGAGTTGTCCGTACATGTGTATGATGAAATTGACTAGAACGGAAGCCGAGACAAATTCTAGGAAGAAATCGAACACCAAGAGAACATTGATCGTCACAGCTGTGATCTCGTAGACTGGTGATGCGCTATAGTCGTAAGGCAACCACAGTCTAAAGGAAAAACACAAAACTTTCGAATCATTCCAGGGCTGAAAACTCACGGTGTGCTTAAAACAATTTCAAAAAGTGACCTGAATATGATCAAAAGTATAGTTTTGGGCAATTTGAAAGAAATGTCATCATTTTTTCTGGTCCAATAGTTTTAAATTATATTGGTTTGATAAAACAAGTCGCCACGTCCCCAGTTTTCATGGGCCAGAAGGTTTCCACTGTGGTGATTTCACGGATATAAATGATCATCAAACTTCAACAGTGCAAGATAGATACATCAAAATGCAGACAGTACTTGTCGACAGAGCTGATGACTCGAATTTGATCATAATATATGTGGACAAATCATTTATGTATTTCTGTCATCAATTTCCACCTTACCCCGTTACCGTTACATGCAAATGACGATGCACGAAGAAGCAGTACGTTTCCCTCAAGAGTGTATGGAAGTCGCTACAACGAAATATCAGTTTTTTGGTGAAAGCTTTCAAACGGTATCAGATTATAAAATTCTCATCCGGGGAAAACACACACATTTTAATAAACTCAAGTTGGTGTGAGTGAGAACTATTCAACTAATTACAGATAATTTCCACAGGTATCCAATTGAAACATATTTTGTATTTTGTTTTGAAGGTATCAAAACCACCTCTGTTTCTGCCGTGTTAAGATTTTGACATCGCTTACCATCCAAAGATCTTCATCAAATGAACTGATATACTTCACTGAATCGACTCTAAAACTGGTGAGGTTATCTGCTCCATCTGATCAATATCTTACCTGAAAGGTATCTTCTTTGTTACAATGCCCTGTACAAGAGCAACGGTACTCAATATAACACTCGTGAGAAGGTAAAAAAACCCAATATATTTCGTCAACGATTGACACACCCAATCAACAGTCTGAAGCACTTTGGCATTATGAGGCAAGTGGGCATAATTTGAGTTATTCAACTCTCCGAAAGTAATCACGATTTCTCTGATTTTCACTCGGTGTGTGAGCAAGTTAGCAAGTTTAACGCCAATCATACAGTAAAAAAATAGTGCCAAAATATATTCACTCATATCTCTCACATCGCCCCAGACCAGATAGATGTTCATGCATTGAAATATGAACGAGTAAGACTGTCGGAAGAGTTGAACATATGGATGCAGATAAATAAGGTGAGACTTCCAGTTGGTCAGTTCGTCCTTTTGTTGCAACAGTCCTGAAAGAAATTGAAATGTAGAGTATACAATTTTTCCTGGTATTCACATATATATGATGAATGTATCAATCACATATGATTGACTACGATTGAATCAATATTGGTTAGTATTGGCAAATATGCGACTTGGTTATAATCGGAAAACTACTGGTGATCAATGTCATAATCTTAGAAGCAAATGTGATAGCAATCGTACGCTCAAGACCTCAAAAATTGTATAAGGGTGCATTTGGATATGAATTGGCCACGACCTTGAATTTGAATGAATGTT
>OZ023334.1:13599215-13911715 GCA_964007535.1 Brachyptera risi
GCAAATTTTGTGTGAAAACTTCGGAACGGTGATATATCCAAATTTCAGTACTGCTGAAACATATATATATATATATATATATATATATATATATATATATATATTCATTCGAAAAAGTGAAAATGGTAAATTCAATGAATATTTAACTTGAAAGAACGATTATTGAAGTGAAGAGTTAAAAAAACATTTTTCAGCTTCATACCGTCGACATTCATGCGATTAAAATTGAACGGTTATCACTTATTCCTTCCTGAAGGTATTATGTATATCAATATTTTCTCCGTATTATAATTCCGATATCGAAAGTTATCACAAACCAACTGATATTCTGCTGAATCAACTCCCATTCACTCAATATTGAATCAATAACACGTACCAAACTCTGTGGATAAGGACTAAGGAGTACTGAATCCAGGACTGGATAAATGGTCTATATACATATTGATATTGTCTAACAAATCAACTTACCGCTCTGAAAGTTCTCCTTGACAGAGGTATTCCTGCCTTGATGAAGAGAGGCTTCTGTGCTCTGTCCATGATGATACGGATAGACCGTTTGAAACCCTCTGACGCGTCCGGCCAATCAGAGGCGTAGGCAGCGTCGCTGATCAGTACACTCTAGAGGAAAAAATAGTAAATTTCCCTCTCTCTATTTTTATATCTATTTCCGACTCGGCCATTCAAAAATAATGACCTTGAGTGACACAGAATCATTCATCAGTATATAGAATAATTGTTATGAATAGATCAAGAATATGTTGTCAATATGAAATAACAAACATATACTTGAAGATTCAGTAAGGCGAATCAAGATATCTGTTATGAACTATGAGCCATGTAGAGGGGTGAATACAAATTCTATGTACAGTATTGATGTCACAATCTCAATATAAATTTAATAAATATATAATATCATATATTATTCATCGGATGAGCGTAAGCAATGACTCAATCTTACTGTACTTAAAAAAACGAAAGTGCTCTTGTTAGCGCTCCACAGGTCAAACGGATGCACACATTTTGATGTATTTGGATTGTGATCATCAAACAGTTAACTTGATACTGTGTGGATTTAAGGCGCAATCGGTTGAACCACCGTTGAGAAAAAAATTATTCCGATAATCTGAGAACCCTTATGAGAATAACACAGAGGAGAAAATTCGTATGTCATATTTCTTTCGGTACATTTAAATTTTCAGGATATTTCACAACAAAAATGATACACACCATTGCAAAGTCAGACATAAATCGGATTTTTCGATTCAGAGGAAAATTTTGATGTATATTCCTACAGCAATTATATGCAACAGATGAAATTGATCGGTTGGTGAAACAATTGAAACAATAAGATTAAACGGGAAAGCAGTCAGTTTTAGACTCGATCTCGAGGTGTGTGAATGGCTTTCAATTCTATTTCATATAAATATGCCCATATTGTTCATTCTTCAACGAATGCCTTACGGTTTACTTCTCTATACCATGTTCAACGACTCACTAGACTGATGGATAAGTTGTAGGGGATCGGATCAGTAGTGATGAAGTAATAGGATGGTGAGATGAACGTTTGTTGAGTAATTGAAACGAAGCGTTCGTGTTCCATATTGTACTAATCATTCCTGTATCTGATTCGACCACATAAGGAGACTACACAAATCCTCTGTGAAGATGGATGGTGGCGGTTCCAATCCGATGGCGAGGACCAATCTTGGGACCAAAACTCCATGTACATGAGAGAGATGGAAGTTTCCGCTATTGTTCATATTATCAGTGATACTAGCATATTGATGTCAAATGTGATGATGGGTCACGTCAGTAACGGATCTATTATGTCACTGCCTTTCCGTTTTATATTCGATCCTCTTGTGATTCAACTGGTTCCACCTATTTCACTCTTTGATAGGTTTGGAAGCATCCAATTGATGTAGAAAAAATGACAATACTTTTTTTCTTCAAAACCGCTGATTCACTTTGATTCATAACTTCGGAATGATGCATGAGAATTTGATATAATTTGTGCTTTCGAAAAAATATTTTTTGAATTTTAATGAAACCAAGTCAGTCCTACGACCATACAACTGGAGTTATCATGAATTCAACTGCTTTGAATGAAGCCGTCTGATTTGACGATGATGTGTGACTATTGTTCTCACCAACAGCTAGATGATGCAACGTGAGACCACAGAACAGAGAGGGAGAAAATGAAGAATGAGCAGGAATTTCATTTCATTTTGATTCACACATTTTTTATGTCATCATACGAGTTAGTGGTAAGAATGTTGTGATGAATGATTTATATTATTCTTATATTTCATCGAGTCTCTTCAAAAAGTAACTCTCCGAAACGAATGAACCACTTTTACGGAAGTGAACTGAATTATAATGGTTCAAATTTAAGCCAGGATCATTCCAATTGATTGCTTGATCAAAGTTTAGCTCACCTTGCTTGTCATGTCATCGGCAAACCAACAGTAGAGAAAGAACTCGATCACCTCACCCGATATTGCGAAAATTAATATCATCGATTTCAAATCAGTTGATTTTGCCTGTGGATTCAAGTAACATAGAATACAATTAACTATGCTAAGCTGGCCAGCCATGAACGCGGTATTTACCTAGCGAATTCGCTAAGCGGTTTTTCAAGCCACCACGATGATAAAACGACCAATCAGAGACGAAAGCTACGCGATTTCTGATTGTTCAGCTCGCCATCAATTCCACCGCCTTGCGAAAGCAAAACGCAGTTCGCATTCATGGAAGGCCAGCGTTATACAGTCATAACAATTCTTCTGAGTTGAGAGTACAAATGAGACGATTTAGTGAAATATCATTTTTTTTCATGATATTTCTCAAACTGTATGATACGTCGAAATACCAATACGGGAATAACACACTTATCTGAGATGAGTTGGGTGGTTATCATTCGTACCATTCTTGAACGTATTGAAAATAATAACCGTACTGAAACTAGAAGATTGATATTCAGCTGAATCGATTGCCATGCACTCTCTAACACTAATATTGTATCGATAATAATGATATTCTCATCTAGTTGTTTACGGTGGATTTCACTACGCTATATAATGGTACTAGGATTGTTGACAGAGTGAGTTTATCATTCATATCACAGCTAGCAAACCCTATATTGCGCGAAGCGACTGCGTCATTACGTAGATGGCGCATGCACTAACGGTACTTCGCGCAATCTCATAGTAGTAGCATTGTTGCAGCTGTTGAAGTTGCAGGAACTGATTCCAGCTTCTGCCGACTGTGAAATGCGTCAGTGATAGAGTTTTTGAATGCACGAAGTAAAACGCCGATCGAAATTAATTTTCAGCTGTGCCGGGTCTACGAATCCAACGGCATAAGCAAGCAGATGGTGCGTCGCAGGTGCAGACATTATTAGCAGGTCGACAAAGTGTGGATTATGGGAAGCTGTAATGATGAATGACCACTGACCACACTTCACAGTCGGCAGAAATTGGAATGAGAGCCTTCTTTTTCAACAGATGCTATTGTGAGAACGCAGGAGGTACTGTCACCACGGCATTGCTCTATCATGTACTCTCAGTCGCTTTGCACAATATAAGGTTTGCCAGCTGTGGGACGAAGCAAAAATTTACTTTGTGGACGTGCTTCATATTCACGATCTAATAGCATCAGATGCATGCTCGATGTGACCTGATGAGCTTATGAGGTGAAGATTTTTCAGGTGATCAAAAGAACAGTGGAATGAAAGTGGCCGTGGTATTCCTCATTGGAGCTGCTCTGGTATCAACCCATCCTACGGATTGTAACCACGGAAAACACCTGTAGAGTTGGGTGGCGGCAGGGATCATATCAAGTTTCGATTCACCCTCACCCTTCAGTGATACGGAGCGAATAGCACTGAGCTACTTGTGTCTGTGAAAGTTGATGTGAAAGATTTTGAACCTGCCCGCCAGCTCTCGGTCTGGTCTAATCGCCACTCTCGACCGCCACACACGCCGGCCTGCTCTTGCTCGGCTCTGGGTCTGGTCTGGTTTTTATGCGAGTTTAGATTTGAACAGAACATGAGTTTTAGTCTTCAATAAGATCTCTTACAGGGTGATTGTATAGGATCAAATTTGAATAGTCTGAAGTGAATTCTTTTACAGCTTCATTTTATTATGAAGTTGCTCAAAGTGACTAACATGTCTGATGTTGATAACAATTTGGCAATGAGAGCAGAGGCTTTTAGAGAAATTTACTGAGTACCTAACAGAAATTTGTCACTGTTCTCCTAACGACCTTACTGAAAGTGAGAATATTTGGGGCGCATGTGGATCAATAAGAAGTATGATCAATACCATTATGTCAGTACTCCATGTAGGTACAAATGATGAATACACGCGTGTGAGGTACATTATCAATATATATATATATATATGATATATCATATATATAATATATATATATAATATATATATATATATATATATATATATATATATATATATATATATATATATATATATATGATATGAGCTCCAGACTCACCAGCGCGCTGATATATAGCGCAAGCAAGCCCAGGAACATGGTGAAGAACACTTGCAACAGAAGTGGTTTCTTGAACACCCTGTTGATGTCATACGTTAACCTGCATTGAGAATGTACATGAATCATTATTCACGAATAGGTATGCTCTTAATAATCATCCAGTGTGAATGAAAATATATAGTTCCAATGTTGTCAAACTTCGACAGTCGAATTGTGGTTTCTGGACATTTAACTATTAATTATTGTGGAAATGGATAGGTAACGAAGTGGACTAATTGCTATCATCAACTAAAACTCACAGGATAGCAATATAAAGAATACATACATCATTTCATGAGTTATTTGACATTCCAAAATTAGAATATGTATGTAATTATATATATATTTATATATATTAATTTAATTCATCAATATTCCATTATTTCAATGAGATTCAGGAAATTGACATCCGGAAAATCACTCTCGGTGTCTAGATCATGATCATTTCAAATTATCCCATATTATTTTTTTTCCATCATCATAAATAATTTTGTGCCTCGCAATTCAAATTGTTGAAATTAGAAGGGTGTCAAAACCCAATTCATCAATTTTTGATTGATCATTAGGTACTATTCATACTATAAATATTATCATGACTCATCAATTTGAAAAATATACTATATTATGTGTCTTTTAGCCGAAATACTCATCTATTCAAAGTCCCTTAATACTGGTTTTATGTAATAATTTTTTTTCTTACAATCTTGTACAACTGTCTACTTATTTCGCCACTTGATGTAACTTGATTGCTCAAATCAATAGTAATCATAGATACCTTACACTTTGTGAGTAGAATGTAACAAGGCACTCAATGTTTTGTGTTTTTCTTTTTACTTCAACCACTTTATTACTTTTATAATGTTTGAGAAATATGTCCGAATTTAAATTGTACTTATAATTCACTATTTTAACCCACAGCGAAGCCTTTTTTGAAGGGCTTTGTAGATGTTTTTTCGCTGTAATTGTGTTTTTCTTCATGTATCAGTGTATGTGACCAATATATATATATATATATATATATATATATATATATATATATATATATATATATATATTTATATATATAAAAAAAAAATCTATATATATCTATATACATATCTCTCTCTCTCTCTCTCTCTCTCTCTCTCTCTCTCTCTATATATATATATATATATATATATATATATATATATATATATATATATATATATATATATATATGTTCAAGAAAATGATTGTGTGATGACTAATGACGACAATGACGGTGGCCGTCAGCTTGATGAGCTCATATGTATGTGTGTCTCCAATTTGTGCTTCAGTCAAGATAGATAACAATACTAACTTTATTATTTGTTGATGATGAACAATGCAATGTGTGAGGAATCTCTCCAACATAACATGCAGTTCTTCACGTTTCTTCTTCATCTCATCATCATTCTCTTCATCCTCATCCATACAACATCTGTCCCTCATCAGATTCCCAACATTCTTCTCTGACAATCTTAGCTCTCTTTCATGAAAAATAGGCGAGTTTGTTTCACTCCCAATCGACTCCAAGTCCATGGAATCAACATCACTCAATTCACAGCCATCCAACTGGTGAGGGTCACTTCTATCAGGCAGTACCAAATTATTTGTATTAGTGACATCATTGTTGTTGGATACAATTTTCTGTACATTTTCCAGGTTATATCTGAAAAGAAAAACCCGAACTAAATTTAGCTTTTGAATTGATTGATTCGATTCAAGTATTTATGTATGTCGGAGGTTATCGTTGAACATGAAACATTTGCCACACTCAAAGGATGCAAGCAGTTGTGTAAGCAGTTGTTCAAGCCGGTGTCGAAACATTATTCTACTTATTGTTCACGCTGTTTCGCTGTGTGTATTCTGGAGTTCGAATAAATTCGATACTTCATTCAAAAAATCAAAGTAGACATTCAAAGAGAAAACACATATTCACAAAGAGATTGGAAATGGTACATTCGGAGGCCCTTGTGCGCCATTTTGTGGCGCAAGTTTACTGTCACGTTGAACCGTCATTCGGACGACCGAAGTCGATTTCTAAAATGGTCAACCATCTTTATAGAAATGTTCGTGGTTTTCCACCGTCTCTCAGATGAATGCTGGGATGGTTCCTTATTATCAGAAAACGACCGTTTCCTTTCTCATGATGAAATTTTTCATTATTAAAAATAAGAAAATGATATCGGAATAACAATCGTCGGGATCAAACATTCACAGTAAATATTATTTCATCACCCAAATTGAGGTAATGATGCACTTTACTGATCACTATGTTCCATCGGGGTCGGATGAATAATTAATGAGATGATGGGACGAAGGTATTCTAGTTCTAGGTATGGGAAAGATAGTGGATGGAATGCGGTCGTGACCCCCATTTTTGAAACCATCCAGCATTCTCCTAGCTCATATAGAACATGATTTGAATACTAGGAAAGCGCTATATACGCGTTGTTGGACGAGCGGAAAGTAATAGTATGTCGACTTCTTTGCCAAACTTCTGCCTAATTTCGCCAATTTTTGTGACATCTAAGTTATAAATGGGTAAAAACTGCTTCGAGTGGTACCAATTTAGCACATTTCATGTTTTTTCTTCAAAATGGCTGACCCGATCAAGCTGAGAATTTCCAGAAATGTGTATCAAGATGTAATTCAACTTCACACAGAATTTCTTTTTTTTAAATACATTTTTTTTTCGTCGTGTTATTCTAACGGGTATTTTTGAAATTTCTTAAATTCATAAAAATAAGAGTTACCACCCGATAATGCCACAAAACTATACAGATCTGATTTATATGAGGAACCGTGACGAAAAAAAGTTTGAAGTTGATGGCTGTAGCCGTTGGACCTGTGGAGAACCGAAAAAAAAACATGAAAAAAAAACAACAACATAAAAACGAACACCAATTTTTTTTAGTATGTCAAATTGAATCCTCGCTACAGCTCGTCCAACAATATATCACCTCAGAATGTACAGTTGCGCACCGACGTGCATTATGAATACTGTCAGAAGCATTCCACCAATGTAAACAAGAATCAAGTCCGCGATTGTGCCGACAGAAGTTTCGATAGCGACCAACTCAAACAACGGTGAGATCTGTTCGTTGAACGGATACCAATACCTGAAACCGAAAATTATTATTCAGTTATTATTAATCAGTATTATCAATCAGTATTATCAATCGTCCACTCATGGTTCAAGATCAAAGGTAAGTGTTGTGAGAACACAAGTGAAAAAAACAATAAGTCAGCAATTCGTCATTTGGTATTACTCACTTTAGAAAAGATTATCTACTCATCAATGTGTTTTTCAGCTTTTTTCAGTTTGAATCGTTTATTAGTTGGCTGGTGATTCTCAACCACGAATTGCTATCATTTTCATACGATATAATATAATCCATAACAGTACTGATGTTTCTTTTCCAGGTATAATTGATTTGTTATTGGTCATGTCAGTTTATATTCATTATCGTTCAACGCATTAATCTTATATCAAGGAGAACTGATTGCTCAATTAGTGGTAATTACTGTATCGTATGGGCACTAAACTTTTCTGAGAAATATATTTCGTTGAAAGAACAAGAAAGAAGAAGAAAGGAGCTGAAGATATGAAAGGAATGAAAATGCTAGAAAAAATCGATTCTGACTGGCACCGAGGTGGTAAAAGACTGCCCTGGACATGGTGGATCGTCACCTCCCACCCGGTATCGATAAGTTATAGTTTCAACACACACATACGCACACACATAGACATAATAAGTGCGAGGAATGAAGAAGAAGTGTATTTTGAAGTTTGTACCGCGGAAATAGCTTTTTTTGTGATATTGTTGTCTGACAGCGCTGTTATGCTGATATACCTATATCCATCAGTAGGTATACGTATACGATAGCTTCAATCCAAAGTTACATTTATCTGTCGGATACAATTCCATCATATATCTATAGCCCTTTATGATAATGAAGGCCTACATATACCTGTAACTATTTTTTGGAATATACATTCATCCTGATAAATAATTCATGTTTTGTCCATTGTATTTCGAGGAGCGTGATATTATGTACACAACTACCATCAATAACTTTTCAGTGATTTTGGTGAATGTTTTTGGTGAATAATTATCTGAAATATGAGGCTAGTATGTCATTCCTCAACTATTCAGGTCGAATAATGATCAAAAATCGTCCATCGGTCTCACAATGATTATCTCCCCAATTATCCTCATCATTATGGTTTTTCATGTCATTATTAATCATTCGAATATTTTTTTTTTTTTTTTTTAATAACATCGAAACTTGATACAAAATCATTGTTCCCCAATTAAGGCCAAGGATGAAAAGTAGGATCGTTTGGACGGGGAACCACAAGGGCGAATATAATATAATATCATATTCGAATATAATCATCAATTCAATGTCCTCTAAATATCCATTAATTCAATATTGCATATGGGTGTCAATTCAACATGATACCATAATTTTGGTGATGAGTTTCTGAAAGTATAACCGTACGAGATATAGAAATTCAAGATATCAATTATAAGAAATATAATTATCAGATATATGAGATCTGGCGCTAAATGACCTCGCTGTCGATGTGCCTTAAATCCTTATATTCATTCATTATATGAGATCTGACATATCAAATTCCAGCGATATGGAAACAGATGCATTTTCAATACCATCAGTATGGTATGAATGGGAAAGAATTAACTCATACAACTTCATTTTCATGGGTATTTATATATAGGGGTGGTGAAAATTAATAATTTCAGCAATTCACCAGTCACAATGTTGGTATTCGAGATTATCAATTTTATCTCACATCTTAGAATGTATCAAAAGAACGGTGTTTCTACCGTATCAGAATTTTATATCATTAAGACACTTGTGAAGCCCATGAGGTACAAAAAAAAAAAATACTATTCGAAAGCTATCACACAAATCTGATATTCAGCTCAATCGACTCTAGTGTCTTCTCAATCATGTTTGAATAGCTTCATTCTATTTGTTCATGTTTTTCGTATTGATTGCTGAGCTGTTCACTTCTTATGGAGGCAGGGATTGGTGAAGATTTGAACAAATATATACCAACCTGAATGGTATATTCCCTGTCCTGTACATATAAATAACAGCCAAAGTTTGTAATGAAGTTACAGTGACTAGTACAGCAATACCAGTATATTTGGTCAACCATTGGCACATGGCGTTACATTTCCGCACGACATCTTTAACATATTCAGGCGCATTATCGCTTAAATTATTCATTTCATCGATTTTAGCGAACATTTCTTCAATTTCTTGTCGATGTACAATCAGGTTCAGAAGTTTGTTGGCGACCAATATAATAACGACAAACATGATAATGTACTCCGTGAGACGTTCAGAATCGTCCCAGAATATATATAAGTTGACGCATTGAAATGCAAACGTATAGGTGAGATGTACGAGGAGAATATGGACGATATGTCGCCTCACGTAGAAGAGCCAATCACGAGGTTCCGTCAAATCGTGGAATATTCCTGGAATTAGTACAACATGATGCATTATCGATTCAAATCACGCGTAATCGGGCTTACCTAATTTCAATCTTATGATTCCTCGGAAGAAAGAGGATGTTATCCACCAGGACCCTTATAGCTAATAAATTTCGTGCCAGGCCTGGTTAGCTCCAAGAGGCTAGGACTTTGATTGGTTAATCTTCATCAGGAGAGCTACCTGTCATGGCAACGTGTCTGGTCTCTGTGCATTTCCATTGTTGTTAGCACAAATCTTAGAGCTGCTCATGAGGTGAGCTACGAAATGTGATGAATTATTCAGTCCAAGAGACCGTAAATTTTGTATCATACAATATTGTTATTGTTGGTAGCCTTTTTAGTGAACATTAACCAATCAAAGTCTATCCTCTTGGAGCTAGCTAGCACTAGCATGTTATTCCAAGTGGTTTATTAGGTAAGGGTCCAGATGATGGTGGCCCGACATAATATAATGCGAATGGTAGAGAATCTAGTGTCAGCTTTTCACACTGATCGCCCTCGTATTCATCCATCAATAGTGTGTTCATATTGATGTGATATTTATATTTGAGAAAGGATTTTCCACTTTGTATTAGCCTTTCAAGTGATAGGGCTCAACATCTCTTCAAAAAACCAGGTTGAGCCCACATGAGCTACCAAATGAGAAAATGGAGCAGTCATTTCAATCTCCACGGGCTCATTTTCATATCGACATTGTGCTTGGTCTAACAATTTGGTGAACCTAATTGCAGCATGGAATTAGACACTCCACCCAATCTGCCCTTCACACTCTCAACCTGGTTTGTGATACGCCCACAATTTGGAAATAACTATGCGTACATTTCTCTTGAATTAAAATTTCATGTAAAAACATTCCATGGATGAGTGAAATGTCTGGTTCTACGGCACTTTGACAGCAAGGTTATTTGGCGCCTTAGAATAAACTAGGAAAACGCCATATACGCGTTGTTAGACGAGCGGAAAGTAATAGTATGTCGACTTCTTTGACAAACTTTTGCCTACATTCGCCAATTGGGTGACATTCAAGTTAGAAATGGGTAAAAACTGCTTCGAGTGGTACCAATTTAGCACATTTTATGGTTTATCTTCGAAATGGCTCACCCAATCAAGCTGAAAAAATTTCAGAAATGTGTATCAAGATGTAAATCAACTTCACGCGGAATTCCATTTTTTCGAAAATGAAAATATTCTCTTTTTTTCCGCCGTGTTATTTTAATGGGCATTTTTGAAATTTCTTAAATTCACAAAAAAAAAGTTATCATCCGATGATGCCAAAAAACTATACAGATCTAAGTTAGATGAGGAACCATTATAAAAAAGTTTGAAGTTGAAAGCTGTAGCCGTTTGACCTGTGGAAAACCGACAAAAAAACATAAAAAAAACAAAAAAAAACATAAAAACGAACACCAATTTTTTTCAGTATGTCAAATTGAATCCTCGCTGAAGCTCGTCTAAAAATGTGACCACAAATGCTCTCACACTTACCGAGACAGTAGAGTGTTTTATAGTTGTAGTCCATACTTCTTCTCTGAGGCAATCTATTGACACTCATTGTGACGCCTTCAAAAGTATTCTCCTTCATGCCCGGTCGAGTCACACTTATTACCAGAGTTATTGAAATCGAATATCATTTGTAATCAATGTGATTATAAATCTTGAGTGCCGGTGAGAGATTTTCAATGTTGGTGATTCCCACGTGTAACGTAATTTTTGTTCGTACTAACATATAAATGTATTTGAAATATTTTCCCACACCAGCGACGTCAAAGAGTAGCGTGAAGTCTCTGATATTATTCCAACACAACTGCGTGTATAGAAACGACTTGACCGACTAAATTACAGACTTTTCCTCTTCTACGTAGCTTCAATCCAACCAACGTTATACAAATTGAACGGTCCACAATTTCAATATTTGATATGAAATATTCGATAAATTTATGGAGAATTAAATAGTACATAGGCCTGGTCCATTGTTATTCCATTTTTGAATATTAATAAGTTTTTAAAACTTTCAGTCCTAGTGATTCTTGTGGAGAATAATGGGTTGTTTGACGACGTTCATTTTGTTCTCATTTTTATTAGTTTCAGAGAATTATTCACAATGCGACGCCAACTCAAACTTATACTTAAGTAGTCACGTATGTTACACGTACACGTACACGCAGTGACGTAGTGTACTTATACGTAGTCGTTAACTTGAAGCAGCTATCGTGATATTTTCCGTCTCTATTCATAGTAGACCAGCACGTAACCGTATACACGAAAAACCAACAAAACTGACAGTTCATTTCAACAAACAAAGACAGTCAAGTTGGATTCACAATGCGAACCAATGATTAGTAATTAATGATTAACTAAAGTTGGCAGATACGGAATCAGTGTTGACGTTCACATTGTGTTCGATATTATTGAATGACCTTGAAAAGTAACTAACTTTCAACTTTAGTATTGATTAGTTTTAACCATCAGTGAAGTCGTGAATTCGAAACGACAGGAAGTCAATGTGGTAGGAAGCTTTCCCGCTTGATGAACTACTCGCTTACAGCTTTCTAACATGTATATTTCAATTTGAATTTGTCATCTCAAGACAGCTATACCACTCATGAAAAGTACGTCATTTCCGTCAAAATACATTCTTATTTCAAGTCTATGTGAATGCTCAGTTTCTTAATTTTAGTATTCAGTATTAGTCACTGATAAGTTCGCATTGTGAATCCAGCTTTACAACTTCAAATTCCACCGCCCTCTCGAATGAAGCGATCTGAGACGAGACCGAATGTCAATCAACTGAACTGTCAGTTGTGTTGCTATTGCTGAAAACAGCGAATTAGGTATTGAGAAGATATATTCATATTTCATTGTTTTTTTACTAGGAAAACGCTATATACGCGTTGTTAGACGAGCGGAAAGTAATAGTATGTCGACTTCTTTGCCAAACTTTTGCCTACATTCGCCAATTGGGTGACATTTAAGTTAGAAATGGGTAAAAACTGCTTCGAGTGCTACCAATTTAGCACATTTTATGGTTTGTCTTCGAAATGGTTCACCCGATCTAGCTAAAACATTCCAGAAATGTGTATCTGAATGTAAATCAACTTCACGCGGAATTTCATTTTTTTTTGAAAATAAAAATATTTTCTTTTTTTCCGCCGTGTTATTTTAATGGGCATTTTTGAAATTTCTTGAATTCATAAAAAAATTAAGATCTGATAATGCCACAAGACTATACAGATCTAAGTTGGATGAGGAACCATTATGAAAAAAGTTTGAAGTTGATAGCTGTAGCCGTTTGACCTGTGGAGAACCGACAAAATAACACAAAAACGAAAAACCAAAAAACGACCATAAAAACGAACACCAATTTTTTTCAGTATGTCAAATTGAATCCTCGCTAAAGCTCGTCTAATTAGGTTATTGTTTTATTCGTTTCATATTCAATCCATTCAGCGACAGAGGCAAACTACGGTGTAAGACCGTCTGAATGGTTGATCTCCACGGGAATCGAACCCTGGCTCCCTGAATGACCGTTATCCAGTGACTGTTCTACGCGTCTGTGTGTGTGTGTACATGAGTGGATCGCTGAATAACAGATTATCATACTAATCCACGTTACCTTATACTCTTACTGAACGAGCTTCCTGGGATCCTCTCTACAATTGTTCAATTGTTTTTTACTCGTAACACTAATGCTGGTAATGTCCGGATATATTCCACAGAAACGGGTTTTACTTATAATGTGTTCCGGACTTTCGTACACTGAAAAACTTTTATCTGCGGCGGAAAATTATGGTCACCGACAGCGCAGTTCTGGTGTTGAAGTTCATTGGTTTTAAATAATTAAAATGGGGTGATAAGATCGCCCTTGTGGTTTCCCGTCAGAATGATCCTAATATCCATCCATAGCCCTAATTGGGAAACAATGATTTTGTATCAAGTTTCGATGTTATAAGAAAAACAAAACAACTGTTCAACTGTTGATGATATGTTCAACACATTCATGGAAATTTTCTTGAAAAAATTTGATAAGGCATTTCCATTGAAGGGAGTCAAGATTGAAGGAAATGATCGATATGAAAGAACAAACGCTCGGTTCCCTCAGGAAAGGAAGATATTTTTAATTGAAGTCGAAAGATTGTATGTACTATTTACAAGTTCAGGAATGCAAGTTGATAAAAATAATAATTTGAAAGCAAAGAAGAAGTGGAAGTATTCGGTAGCCATATTTGAATCGGAACAACAATTGACCACTAGTGATAGGCGTGGCTCATCTGCAGGACACCTTGATCTATACTTCATGTGGGCATTTAGAGATACTCTGATAGGCTATGTCAATTTTCTCACTTCAAACAGCTACCCTATTCGATCGGATGTTTTGTTTTGTGACGTTTGTGGGCGGGTCAATCACTAGTCTTCAATTCAATTCAATAGTGATGCCAATAAACGATTCTGATTTTAAAGCCGAAGCTGCCGGTGATACTATCGCCACAATAACAACTGCAAAATAAATGAAAAACGATGCAGTAGAGATCAAGCTATGGTGCACAAGGGTGAGTGATGCAACTGAAATTAAAATTTTGTTATATTTCAAATTGATATTTTGGAAACATAGCATCGACTATTGCTTCTACACTTCCCACGTACGATCACATTAATATACATTTCGATAATAATGATGATACGGATTTCCTTTGTATATTGACTAAGAATAACATATTTCTTATACAATAAATTCATGATAGCATGACTAAAGTAACTAGGAAAGCGCGTTATGTGTTTACGTGTTCTCTGTGTTCTCTTCGCGTTTTCGTGTTATTTTTCCTCCTTGTCTTCACCTGTTTACGAAAAAGAATATTGAACTTTTTGCTGATAATATCCATCATGACTACAACACAAGAGGGTCATCTAATCTTGCAAATGACTCCTGCAGGTTGTCGGCAACGGCCAATGGCATCATGCAATCGGAAGGAAGATTCTTCAACCGCCTGCCAGTCGAAATCGAAGATTATAACAAGATTTTCAACAGCATGCTCAATGAACACCTTATTGAACTATTTTACTACAGTGTGGACGAATATATTGAATCTTGATGACTTGATATTCAAAATATACTATTTCTCATACAAGACAATTTTTATCCATTCTCATTTATTTATCATTCATTCATGTCGTAACATCGTATTTTAACACATTTACCATTTTTAACTCATTTTAGATTACTTATTTCTAATTCTGACTTGGTTTACACATGTAATCATGCTTTCATAAAACCGTGAATCAATAAGAATACAAATACGAATATGTGGGATATGCATCCCAGGACTTCGAAGTATTTCCATGACTCATTATCTCAAACTGCCACTACAACCTCAAAATGTATGTATATGAAACCTCAATATTTCAATTCAAGTGAATAACTACATAACCTCTATACATTTTTATACGAACACATTTCAGCACTTCTATTTCAATTTTTTTTTATTGAATATGAGATTCAACAAAGGTATCACATGTGGAAATATCAACAGGTTTCATATCAGCAGGTGGCAGGAAGTGTTTTGAAACTTTCAGAATGATCTGAATGTTGAAGAGTGAGCTTACAGTATAATCCATTTCTACATATTCATACTTTTACGCTCATCGCACAGCGCATAAACGGCGTTTTTCTGGTTCATTTATTCTCCTGCCTTCCCAACTGCAAGTTACGATCATTTCTTCATCATGGAGTAGTTCATTCCGTTTGCTTGAGAAGCTTCTCCCCGAAGTACAGTTTGGTCAGCAACATGTGCACGTAGTAAGCAGACTTGCAAACCTGGCAACAAAAAACAGATGCAATGTTCTATCACGCAGAATATTCAGAACTTTTTTTTTTTATTCAGAATATTTCTCCACTTCTACTTTTTCCTGATAGATCATTTTCACAGTATTCGACAGAATGAATAATGTTAACACGCTGTTATAGTGGTGAACATTGAACCTTATTACGCGTCTATCAAAACATTTACTTCTACTAACGATGTCACATAATGTCTAATAATGTTGACAGTTTTTTGAAATCTCAGTCTACCATTGTGTTTGAATTGACAGTCGTAGTGTCCAAAGAGGATCAACACGTCGGAACTCATTGAGACGCTGATTTGAAGTGGAACTAATATTTGGCTTCTAGTTGAGGTCACGTTCACTGGTACAATGCCCGCCGACACAATGCAAATTTTTCTTAAAGCTCACAAGGCGGTGTTCAGCGACCACATTTGAAACTTTTTTTAAAAAATAACATCGAAACTTGATACAGAATCATCGTTCCCCAATGAAGGCTATGAATGAAAGATAAGATCGTTCGGACGGGGCACCACAAGGGAGATCTTATCACCCCATTTTGATTATTCGAAACCAAAGAATTTCAACACCAGGACTGGACTGTCTGCGACCATAATTTTCCTCCGTAGATAAGAGTATTACAGTTTCCGAAAATCCGGAACACATTATGACCGTTTCTGTGATATATATATCCGGAAATCTACAGCATTGGTATTAAGAGTAAACAAAACACATGAATGTTGATAAATTCCACTTTGAACTAAGTATCTTGCAATGGTCACTTATTTCCATTAACAGCAGATGTAAATTCTATCATTATACAAACTGGAGACAAAACTGACTGCATATACTCAACCTAACTGAACAGAACCACCAAAAACTCATCATTAATATGTAACAATACGTTACTCTAGATATACAAGCGAGAGATAAGCACGTATTTGAACCAGGTGAATGTACACACTTATACAACACTTTCCCAAAAATTGCATCTTCCATCTTTATTCAGCCTTGATCAAGGTATAATACCTAGTGACAAGCTTCACACCTTGAAAGTACATGGTAGTTGATTTGTTGGAATTCCGTTTTTTGATGACCACTTTGGAACGGTATAAGATATCAGACTTCTGAGAGAAGGATAACACGGATTTATCCTGTCCTTTAAGAGTGTATAATTCATGAATATTCAACTCATATCGCACGTTGTCAAACGGATACAGCTGGAAACACATTCTCAGTAGAATGTTGAAGTTGAACAATTATTCAATTGCAGTATAAAATTATACCGTCTTGAAGGTATAACATATATCAATTGAATCTCCTATTGGAATACAGACATCTAATACCGTTCGAGAGATGTCACCAATAATCCGATAATTCGTCATTTCCACCACCGTTCACTCTAAATATGGAATCCCTGATACCTGAAATACTTCTATCAACATGACACCTTATATGATTGATATATTTGTTTACAGTTCATAATTTATCTTCTTCTTATTTCATATGTGTAACTTTCATGAGGGCAGATTCAAACGTTTTTAGTAGCACATGTATTTCATCTTGTTAGTTGAAATTTTAAATTCCAGTTCGAATTATGATTCTTTGAATCATATAATGTGATTTACTCGTCAACTAATTTGACCGATTTTAAAATATTCACAACTGACATATTTCAATACTTGTGCGGATTCATGTTATAAAAATATGCACATGAGTGATAATTATGAAATAAATATATTTAAATTGAAATTGGAATTGAAACCCTTTGAATGAAGATAACTGGATTCATATCTATACATTTGGTCTATTATATACATGTCCTTATACTCTATCAAACCAACTTACCGCTCTGAAAGTTCTCCTTGACAGAGGTATTCCTGCCTTGATGAAGAGAGGTTTCTGTGCTCTGCTCATTATGATACGGATAGACCGTTTGAAACCCTCTGACGCGTCTACCCAATCAGAGGCGTAGGCCGCGTCGCTGATCAGTAAACTCTAAAGGAAAAAAAGGGCATTTTCATTCATATATGAATCTTCATTTTCCATTCTGCCATTCACAAAACATGAACACCATGAGCGAACAGAATAATCGATCATTATGAATAATAATGATAATGGATTAGGAAATGTATTCAATTATGAAATAACAGACGAATATTTGAAGTACCAATGAGATGTGAAATTTTATATCAGATATGACTTATATAAGCTATGAAGAAGTGTGAATGGAAATATCAGATACAGATATCAAAATTATAATATTGTCATAATATCATTGTCATATTATTCATCGAATAAGCGTGAGCGAAAACTCAATTCTACCGTATACTTGAGGAAACGGGAGTGGTCTTGTTCACGCTCCCTAAATCAAACGGATGCGCTCATTTCGATATACTTTAGTTCTCATATTCTTTCATTTTCTTCACTTCTAAACACGGAGAAGAAAATTCCGAGAAAATGTTTTCTCCCTATATAGCCAAAGTTCAATAGGATATGACCACAATAACAATACACATCATTGTAAAATTTGTCATGAATCGGATCATTTGCTTCTAAGAAAAGTTATGATGGATATTCCAACATCAATCATGAGCAACAGAAAAAAATATTGAATTATTGAAATGGGCGTAGGGTAAATTTGAATATCACAAAATCAAATTTGGTTGTATAACCTCTGAAAATGCAGCGTTTTCATTGTGAAATGATTGCATTCCATTGCTTGATCGGAGTATTTTCTTTTTTTTTCTTTTTATAACATCGAAACCGAAACTTGATACAAAATCATTGTTGCCAAATTAAGGCTATGGATAAAAGGTGGGATCTTTTGGACGGGACACCACAAGGGTGATCTTACCACCCCATTCTGATTATTTGAAACCAATGAACTTCAACACCAGGACTTCGCTGTCTGTGACCATAATTTTCCGCCGTAGATGAAATTCTTTCAGTTTTCAAAAGTCCGAAACACATTATGACCGTTTCTGTGATATAGATTCGGACAATTACAGCATTGGTATTAGGAGTGAACAAAACACACGAATGTTTATATCGTCCACATTTAAAATATCCCTTGGGCAATGATCACTTCTTTCCATCAACAGCATATGTCAAGTTTATCATTATACGAAATGCACATGGAAAAAAATGAGTGATAGGCTTATATTGTTTCAATTAGGAATATCCCTCTACTAATCAAAGTACTAATTACTAATCGAAGTATAGCTCACCTCACTTGTCACGAGATCAGCGAACCAACAGTGGAGAAAGAACTCGAGCACCTCACCCAATATTCCAAGAAATAGTATTATTGACTTGACGTCAGTTGATTTCGCCTGAGAATTCGAATAACAATAAATACACGAGATTATACAATTCAATAACATTCTTACAATATTCATTCAACATTCCTTCAATAGCATTCAAAATATCAGTTTTCAGTTGATATTTTTCGATCGGTATCACACATAGAAATTCTTATTTTGGGTCTCATATTCTCGCTAGTTTTCAATCATATCATTCTTGAATGAATTGTGGAAATATCCGTGTTTTCCCCGTTTTAGAATTTTGCCATCTCATATTGTTCAAACGCCATCACCTCAAAATTGACGTTCTGCTAAATCGATGGTCATGAACTCGAAAATGATATTTGACCGCTTTGTTGAAGCTATCACGACATCCACCTGGGGGAGCATTCATGTACGTCTGGCAAAGATGCTAGCGGTCGCAACTTGCGATCATCAAAAACCACCCCGAAAAGTTGATAGCTAATTGCTGCCATGACAGTTGTTAAACAGGTTTCAAGCCTTGCTAGAGCTTGCTAGACCTACATGAATGCCTTCCCTGGTCTACAGAGTGAAACCACAAAAAAACTTTTGGAGATTTGGAAAGCGGTGAGGATCGGACAGAGGCCCGATCTTTCCTCATATGTCGGTCACACTGATCAAAATGCAATAGCACTATAAGCTTCTAGTGCTGATGAAAGGTATCAGAAAGATTATCTCCAAGTTACAAGATTCTATAAGAACATTAGTTACAGTTTTCAATTAGGTAAGACAAATGGTAATTGTGTAGAGTTGTACCCAAATAGTTTGAACTAGACTTTTCCACACCTTCACTGTGTTTCTGATGACGTTGTTGAAAGTTACCATCATATTTCTGAATGTAGTGACGAGAGAGTTGTGAGATTTATTCGAAAAAAAATCACTGATAACCTGACAGAAGATGGTAACTGTTACCTTATCAAGAGTCAGAATGTTCAGGATGAATGTCAATAGTATTATCAGTACTTCATAGGTATCAAATCCACTGCACAAAAAATGGGCCCTATCTAAAGACTAAACGACCTTAAAAACGGACAAACTGTACTGAAAATCAAGTGACCTAAGAACTAACCGAGTGTGCTCGAAAAAACTGTACTAAAAATTCAATGTACTAAAAATAGGCTGTACAGAAAACCAACTGACCTAAACATAATTTTCATTTATGTGAAAGAGCAATTTTTGAAGGGGTGGAGCCAAATCCTTCAGTTCAACTTTGTGTCAATAAGTATAAAAGTTTGGTTCAGTTGATTTTTGATGCACTGAAACTTCCAAACCAACTTTACTGTGAAACAACTCTACTGAAAACCTACTGTACTAAAAACAAACTGTACTGAAAATCAACTGATCTAAACTGATTCCTCGAGGCTGGGAGGTAATAATTCATGAAAGGGAGGCGTCACATCTCTCACTTCACTTTCTGTACAGGCTATACACGAAATATAAGTTTGGATCTGTTGGTTTTTAGTACAGGCTATTTTTAGTACAGCCTATTTTTAGGTCAGTTGATTTTGAGTACAGTTGATTTTTAGTACAGTTTGTACCATCTCTTCACCAGATCACCGATGAATGAATGCTTGGCACATTATTGGCAGTGAGATTCAGACTCACCAGCGCGCTGACATATAGAGCAAGTAAGCCCAGGAACATGGTGAAGAACACTTGCAACAGAAGCGGCTTCTTGAACACCCTGTTGATGTCATACGTTAACCTACATCAAAAATTCACATAACTGATTATTCACCTATGAGTATGCTCTCTTTGATTATTCAGTGTTGATTTAAAATGAATAGTTCCAGATAGGTCAAACGTCAAAACTTGAATTAGGCTTTAAGATAACTAGGCAAAGGCAACATATGCGTTGTAAGATGAGCGAGATATCTGAATAAGGTGTGAAAGTCGTTCAAGTGGTTTCATCTTTGTTACTTTATCAACTCTGGTACTCTACACACCTTGATGCATATACAAAATACTTCATTGCTAGGCAAAATATCAAATCTAAAGAGCAGTGAATCTCGGCACCCTAATTCTGCTATCATTTCCATAATATATTTGATGAATGAAAACGGTTGATCTAATTTTTTTCTTGAAAACGGCTGATTGGAATTGCATACATGAATATGATAATGTGTATAATTCATGTATACACATTCCGAGAAAATTTTATCTCATTTGGAGAGATTTTTTTTTCATTTTTTTGGGGGTTTTTAAAAAACTTTGAGATGATATTTCTAAAAATCGGTCTAATTCATTCCAAAAACTATACAGTTCTAATTTGGATGAGTTTGCGCGTATGAAAAAAGTTTCATGTCGATCAGTCAAATTCTTTGACGTATATATTAAAGCCCTATAAGAGTGGGATGGAGTCTTCGCTATCGCTCATTTGATTAGGTTACCAATTATTGCGTTGACAGAGGAACGAAAAGAGTGGATCGATATCTTTGATGAATAGTAACCAACAAGTTAGAAACTACAATGATTTGACCACTATAGTGAAAGGCGTGGTTAATTGCCAAAGTCACCTGGATCTATACTTCATGTGGGAATTTGGAGACACTCTGATAGGTAAATGTAAAATTTCCCACATAACAAAGCCCATTTGATTAGATGTTCTGTTTTGTGACGTTTAAATAAAAATATTCTTATTTAAAAAAAAAAAGAAATTCTGTGTGAAGTTGAATTACATCTTGATACACATTTCTGAAAATTCTCAGCTTGATTGGGTCAGCTATTTCGGAGAAAAAACATGAAATGTTCTAAATTGGTTTCACTATATGGGCGGGTCAATCACTAGTCATCAATTAATACTCCAATTGTGTGATTATTATCACCATTTTGAGAATATGATATATTAAAGAAAATGATAATGTAATGACAACACTGATGGTGTCACGCAATTGGAAAATATGCTTTCCATTTGACATTGCCATCCTGTACCCATACGGTTCCCAAGGAGTCTAAAGTGATGGTAATAACTGTCAGTTTGATAAGCTCATAATGTAAATGTATCTCCAATCTATGCTATATTCATAACCGATGAGAATACTAACTTTATTATTTGTTGATGATGAACAATGCAATGAGCGAGGAATTTTTCCGACGTAACATGAAATTCTTCACGTTTCTTCTCCATCTCATCATCATTCTTCGGATCTCCATCCTCATCCATACAACATCTGTCCTTCATCAGATTCTCAACATTTTTCTCTGACAATCTTAGCTCTCTTCTTTGAGAAACGGTTGAGTTTGTTTCACTTTCAATCGAATCCACGTCCATGGAATCAACATCACTCAATACACAATCATCCAACATGTTGGAGTAACTTCTATTTGGTAGTACCAAATTATTTGTATCAATGTCATAATTTTTGGATGATACAAATGCCTGTACATTTTCTAGGTTATATCTGGAAAAGAAAAAGCCAAACTGACTTCGACTATTTTTTTATATTGGGTTTTAACGACGCACTATCTATTTGTGATCCATTTATTTATCCATTTCATACTCTCTATTTGACGATTTATTTGTATCGGTGGATGATGAATGAGATGATGGGATGATGAGATGAAAGGTTATTTCATTAGGTGTTTTGGATGGTGATAAGGAGATGGAAGTGGCCTGTTGTTAAGGAACCATCTCAGTATTAACCAGAACGACAGAGGGAAACCACGAAAGACCCCTGTCAGGATGTTTGACTATGACAGGAATCGAACCCCAGTCTCCCGAATGACGGTTCAGTGTGTTACCACTCGGCCACACGTCTCGGTACTTCGACTAGTTATTAGATTGATATGATACGAGTATGTATGTATGTGTGTGAGAGGTGGTCGTTCGACACGATACGAAAGACATGCCACATCCATAAAATGCTAGCAGTTTTGCAAGCATTTGTGCAAGAAAGTTTGACTCATTCATGGTTCAAGCTGTGTTATTGTGTTATAGACACCACACATTGTGTGGTGTGTGTTATTGTAGTTTGAAGTTCGAATACATCCGAGAAACTTTTATTACACAATTCATAACGACATTTGAAAGAGAAAACACGTATTCACGAAGTGATTGAATATAGTTTTATACGGAGGCTGTTGTGTATTTTGTAAATAAAGATCACACTATAGCATTTAGTCTCTGTGCATGACATCTAAGGCAATATATAAAATGTTCAATTATCCTTATAGAAATTGTCCGTGGTTTTCCTCCGTATCCCAAGGAAATACGGGAATGGATCATGCGTCTCTCATGTGCATGCGGAGACTGCCTCAACCGCCTCCTTCTTATCTTTCATATAATTATCGGACATTCAAAATAAAAACAGGATGTCGAAATATCGAGCATCAACACCACACATTCAATCCGGAAATTCACATAGGAGTGGTAATTAAATGATGTATATGATTTAATGATGGTAATTAAATTAAAGATCTCTTGAGTTCGAATGAATGAATGATTGATAAGATGATGACATGATGAGACGAAAGTTTCTCAGGTATGGAAAGAATAGTGAAAAGTAAGCGGTCGTGTCCTATATTCTACGAATCAACCCAGCATACTCCTTATTTACAGAGTTGAATATTCAAAAGTTAGAAATTCAGGATGAACATTCAGAAGTGAAATATTCAAAAGTCAAACATTGAGAATGAACATTCGGAATCAATAACTCATGACACAGCGATCCAGATTTGAGAGTCTAGGAGAAAAGCAATAGTCTTCTTGAATAGTGAAACATTATTTCAGCTGTTCTTTCCATTCGAAAAGAAATTAAACCATTCGTGGAAATTTTGATATTGAATTACCTCAAAATATACAACTGTGCAACGACGTGCATTATGAATACTGTAATAAGAATTCCACAGATGTTGATGAGGGCGAAGTCGATGAGTGTGCCGACAGCAGTTTCAACAACGACCAACTCAAACAACGGTGAGATCTGTTCGTTGAACGGATACCAATACCTGAAACCGAACAGAATAGTTCTGTTACAAATCGTCTGCTCATGGTTGAAGATCAAGAGCAAGTATCGTGAATATACAGGTGAACGAACAAATTTGCTCGGTTATTGGGTATTACCCACTTTGAAAAAGTGATCTACTGCTATATATATATATATATATATATATATATATATATATATATATATATATATATATATATATATATATATATATACATATATATATATATATATATATATATATATATATATATATATATATATATATATATATATATTTATATATATATATATATATATTTATATATATATATATATATATATATATATATATATATATATATATATATATATATTTATATATATATATATATATATATATATATATATATATATATATATATATATATATATATATATATATATATACATTTATATATATATTTATATATATATATATATATATATATATATATATATATATATATATATATATATATATATATATATATATATATATATATATATATATATATATATATATATATATATATATATATATATACAAACCTGAATGGTATATTTCTTGTTCTGTACATATAAAAAACACCTCCAATTTGTAATGAAGTTCCTGCAACTACTACAATAATACCAAGGAATTTCGTCAACCATTGGCACATGGCGTTACATTTCCGCACGACATCTTTAACATATTCAGGCGCATTATCACCCAAAGTATTCATTTCTTCGATTTCAGTGAACATTTCTTCAATTTCTTGTCGATGTACAATTAGGTTCAGGAGTTTGTTGACGATCAATATGATAACGACAAACATAATAATGTACTCCGTGAGACGTTCGGAATCGTCCCGGAATATATATAAGTTGACGCATTGAAACGCGAATGTATAGGCGAGGCGTATGAGGAGAATATGAGCGATATATCGCCGTACGTAGAAAAGCCAATCACGAGGTTCTTCTGGATCGTGAAATATTCCTGGAAATTGAACAATATCATCAATCATCGATTCAAATCACATGTAAGGGCTGCCTCTTTTTCCCACGAAAGAAGGAGGACGTCTACCACTGGATAACGGTAGGCTCCACATTTAATACAAATGGAAGGTAATCTCATCTCAGTTTTACTGGACTTTTGACCAAGATCTATTGGCGTCAGTCGATAAAACATTGGAAGGTGTTTTGAGAATAGTTTCAAGAAGTCGGTCTTGAACTGTTTGTAATGAACCATCCCATTATCAACCTAATTAACAAAGGTCTACCACAAAAAACATGTTGTGAGTATGATTGACCATGGCGGAAAGGCAAATGTGTTTACACAAATACAATAATAGTGTTCCCACTTAATTTTCATTTTCTTTCTCAAATGTTGCCTTACGACCCCACTAACAATAGGTTGAATTGGAGTACGGATGAGCGGTTAAAGACGTGGTGTTAGGTGAAAAGACGTTCACAAAAACTCGTGCTTTATGTGGACCTCGAACCCATGCCCAACGTGACAACACTTTCCAACACAGTGCGCATTAGCTGACTGGGCCTAGGTGTGGGAGGGGGGGGGGGCTCATCTTTCATTGTGATAAAATCATCACTGTGTGGAAGTGGGACACTACAAAACAGTCAAATGAACATTTATTTTATTTTATTTATATTGAGTTTAACGACGCACTCTACTGGCGACCACGATATATTGGCGTCGGTGAATGATATTTGAGATGGTGGGATGATGATATGAGAGGTTAAATTTTTTGGTTAGTAGGGAAGAATCGGTCGTGGCTGTTGATAAGGTAACATCCCAGTATTGACCTGAACGACAGAGGAAAACCACGAAATACCCTGTCAGGATGGTCGACCATGGCGGGAATCGAACCCCAGCCTCCTGAATAGCGGCGGAACCACTCGGCCACTCTTCTCAGTGAATATATTTTTTTCACTCCATATATTACGTTATGAGTGCGATTGGCTCATAACAGAAATAAGTGTGGCAAGTTCCAAACGAGTCAGAAGCAGTCTGCTCGTAAATTGTGATGCTGCATAACGAATGTGTAATTTGGGATGGCGATGAATGTAGGACTGCCCCGTGACGTGGAGCCCGAATTGTACGGAATCTGTCCTGCCAGGGCGTACTGTCTGATGCCATGTTGCAAGAATGCTCTTGTTCCACCGTGCATCGACGAAGAAATGAACTCAGGATGTTTGATCAAGTTGAGTTACGTAGAAAACATCCAAAGGGTGAATGTGAATGAAAATTCCCACAATGTTGACGTCACTCGGTCCAAGACAAAGCGCTTATCCAGGGGTATTCAATTTGCTAATCTTCAATTTGCTGCCTATAACACAATCTTGACAATATCTGATTTTGAATTATTCAAAAGGAAGCTTAACGTATGGCTTCATGAAATATACATGACTGATTTGATCACTTTTATAATTCCATTCAACATTCATACATTTCATCCTTCTCCTACATCATTTAATTCAATTGGATTTGAAATCTAATTAAATTAGGAATTGAATGAAATTATATTCCAATTACTTTCCAATTGCTATAATTCACATTTAAATTATCATCATTTTGTTATCATCATCATTCATTATCTTGTGTCATTGTAATTCACTGCTTGAATAACCGCACAATATTTATATATCATTGTTGTGGTTTGCATCTTGTTTTGTTTTTTCTATCATTCTGATTATTCATTTTTGTGGTTCCCCCCTCTTGGATACTTTCATACTGGTAAATTCATTTTCCTCCTTTCCCTCACACAGGCTTCGGCTTATGTGGGTCTTGCTTCAATTTATTATTACTAGTCAAACGCGAAATATGCGTTGTAAGATGAGCGAGATATCTGAATAGGGTATAAAAGTCCTTGAAGTAGTTCTACCCTTGCTACTTTATCGACTCAGGTATTCTACACACCTTGATATCTGAATAAGCTATTAAAGTCGTTAAAGTAGTTCTACTCTTGCCACTTCATTGACTCTGGTATTCTACACACCTTGACGCATATAAAAAATACTTCATTGTTGGTCAACTCTTGAATCTAGAAAGCAGTGAATCTCGACAACCTAATTCTGTCATAATTTTTATGATTTATTTTATGAATATTAACAGTCATTTTATTTTTTTTCTTCAAAACGACTGATCAGAATTGCTTAAAAAATCGTAATAATGTGTAAAATCCATGTATACACAATTAGAGAGAATTTCATTCCATTTGGAGAGATTTTATTTTTCAACATTTTCCGCCCAGCCAAATCTTATGGGGTTTTTAGAAACTTTGAGATGATGTATCTCAAAATCGGTCTGACCGATTCATCCCAAAAACTATACAGTTCTAAGTTGTATAAGTTTGCGTGTCCAAAAAAAGTTTCATGTTGATCAGTCAACCCTTGCGACCTGTGGAGTGCTTACAAAAAAAACAAAAAAAAAAAAAAAACACACAGACAAAGCCCTATAAGAGTGGGATGGAGACTTCGCTACGCTCATCAATTATTATCATTCATACTAGTCAAACGCGAAATATGCGTTGTAAGATGAGCGAGATATCCTAATAAGGTATGAAAGTCGTTGAAGTAGTTCTACCCTTGCTACTTTATCGACTCTGGTATTCTACACACCTTGATATCTGAATAAGCTATAAAAGTCGTTAAAGTAGTTCTAATCTTGAAACCTTATTGACTCTGGTAATCTACACACCTTGACGCATATAAAAAATACTTCATTGTTGGTCAACTCTTGAATCTAGAAAGCAGTGAATCTCAACAACTTAATTCTGTAACAATTTGTATGATATATTTGATGAATATTATCAGTTATTTTTATTTTTTCTTCAAAACGACTGATCAGAATTGCTTAAAAAATCGTAATAATGTGTAAAATCCATGTTTACACATTTAGAGAAAATTTCATCCCATTTGGAGAGGTTTCATTTTCCAACATTTTCTGCCCAGCCAAATCTTATGGGGTTTTTAGAAAGTTTGAGATGATTTTTCTCAAAATCGGTCTGACCGATTCATTCCAAAAACTATACAGTTCTAAGTTGGATGAGTTTGCGTGTACAAAAAAAGTTTCATGTTGATCAGTCAACCCTTGCGACCTGTGGAGTGCTTACAAACAAAAAAAAAAACAAACAAAAAAAAAAAAAAAAAAACACACAGACAAAGCCCTATAAGAGTGGGATGGAGACTTCGCTACGCTCATCAAAAATATCAATATATTATTATTATCATCATCATTTTTCATGTAACTAATTCAATTGTTTGTTTGTAACGAATTTATTTGAATCAAGCATTAATATTGAGCGAAATAAAATGATTGAATGAAATGTTCACAGGTTTTCACTTGTCAAAATGATGGTGGTGCTCAAACTTTCATCCAATGATTAGGTTATCAACGTTTTCAGATGAGAAAAAAAGCAGTAATTTGAAACTTGACATTTAATTTGATAGTCATTTGACTTTTTCTTGTGTTAGCATCAACTTTTTTTGCAATATTGTCTCAGGCAATTTGCATGATCTGCCTCTCACGTTTTTCAATCAGTTTGTGATACGCCTCAATTCAGGGGCAAATTTGAATACATTGCTATTGAACCATCACCATTTAACAATTTAATTCTCGTAGAAAAACATCCAATGGATGAGTGAATTGTGTGTTTCTACGGCGCTTCGGCAACAATTTTTTTTTAGCCTCAAAACAAATGTGACCGCAAGTGTCCTTACACTTACCGAGACAGTAGAATATTTTATAATTGTAGTCCATACTTCCTCTTTGAGGTAATCTTTTCGATTTCATTGTAACTCTCTCAAAAGTATTCTTCTTGATGCCCGATCAAGTTACCCTGATTATCAGAGTTGGCGAAATCGAACATCATTCGTACAGTGGTGATTATAAAATTTGACTGTCGGTTAGAGATTTTTACATGTTGGCTATTCCCACATAAAATGTAATCATTGTTAACACAAACGCCAACATATTATAGTCGAAATGTTATCCAACATCAGCGACAGCAAAGCGTACCGTGAGGTCTTTGATATTCTAACACAACTGCGTGTATACATAAAACTTGACCTACTAAATGACAGACTACCCCCTCTTCTGCGTCGTTCCAACCCAACTGATGTAATAATAATTGAGTGGTACCGGTACATAATTTCAATATTTCAGATGTGATATTCGACTTTTTCTAAAGAATTGTGCTTCGTAAAGGCTTGTGTTTCCTTATTTCCTTTCAAAATATTGATGAGCTCTGAGGACTAGCAGTTCTCGTACTTCTTGTGAAGTATAGAGGATTGTTTGACGACGTTTATATATTATTTACATTTTCATCATGGTTCATACATCAGTACTATAGGCGGAGGAACATAGGAGGAGAAGGGCGACATAGGAGGGGTCAACATTGATAAAGTTATCACTTTTGTAATAGTTCTTTGTTATGACTTGGCCTGTCACGTGATTATTAGGTGGTCAGCCGACCTTGCTGACTTTCCCGCTCCACCGCCCAAGCTCAGAACACAGACCTTCTGGCGTCGGTGAATGAAAGAACGCGATTTTCACTGTGGGAGAGAGAGAGAGGGAAACGATCATGATTCGTTCAATGTACGCGACGACAGAGGCAGACCACAATGTGATTCTGTCTGAATGGTTGTTCTTCACGGGAGTCGAACCCTGGCCCACTTGATGACTGTTCTCCAGTGACTGCTCTACCAACCTCTGTGCGTGTATACATGATTGCATCACTGAATGACATACTATACCCACGTAAATTCTCACCACGTGTCCGATTGAATCAATAAATAACTGGTCGATCATGATTTTGTGAAAAAAATCAATTCAATGTTTTTTTGAGAAGGGAAAATCTTGCATAACACCCCGCTTGTTGGATTGCAGGGGGTGTCGGATTATCACTGACTAAAAACCCTCCTCGTTTTTTACAACGACTGCATGGTAATTACACCACCCTTTATTCCCCATGAATTCAGATCCATTATTTCAGTTTTCGAGACATAAAATCATATCTAAAATTTCAAACATATCGAACACTTCGTTTGAGATGCAAAAATCGTCTTCGTGGTGTTTCGTCTGAACAATACTACTCTGTGATTAGTGTCGTATCCTGTATCCTGTGACCTTGATATCAGTTCAACTCCACCTCAATGCAATCTACTCCACCGGTTATGCATCAGTTGAATATATAGCTTTTTGTCAGAGGCAGTTTTTCTCATTTCCAGATGGATAATAGCCTCAACTTATATCAATTTTGACTACAAGTGACAAGTTTGATCTCTCGTCATCAAGATTTTCTTCGATTTAATATCAACCATTAATAGAGATGGAAACTTCTTCCTCTATACATATCCTCTTTCCTTTCCCTCCTCCGACAATCTACAGGTGGCCAGGGTGGGTTTGTCGGTTCCGCTGAATATTGAGACCTCAGAGAAGTATGCAACCGATCAACGGTTTCTCCTATCATAAGCTAGGAGGCCGCTTTACATCTTGCCTATCGGCTTGATTGCAGACGTTCGGGGCCCAAGTTGGCAATGGAAAACCAATCACCGTATTAACTTACAGTTTTCGGTTAGATGATCACTAGTATTCAACACCTGCTCGTACCAAGAGCTTTAGTTCGTGGTATGTTTTCAACACTTTCAAAATAATTGTCAACAATCAACATGTTTCTACCTGTTTTTCATAGTTCTTACGTTTTTTCAGAGTAATATGAAATAGAATTATGATTTTCACTGAACGTGGAGGCACAGATATACTCACTGTTGTTCTAGTGCAAGAATAATTGGACTGATTGGTTCTACCGTTTACGCACCATGTGCTGGGAGCTAAAGGCCTGTATTGACGCTTTTTGAGTCCCCCTATAGATTTTACTATAGGTTTTACTCATGGGATGTGAGATGTGAAGTAGCCTCTCAAACCGTCAATAGAAATGATGGAAAATATGAGGTTTTCAAGCATCATTACCGTTTCTTTACTATTTCACCGATGATTTTGGTAGTGATGAATAAACGAAAAGGAGGTCAACCCACGTGTATCCACGATATAAGTTTTCAGGCGACCGCCAACCCTTTCACACACCGCTGGCGTGCGGATAGTTCGTGTCAATTTCCTATTTCATGAATACACGTTATACCACAAACGTTGATCTTGTTATCAAAAACACAAAGAACAATTCACTTACTGTTCGAACAACTGTATTTCTAAGCAACCATAGTGAACGGTTGGGTGTGTCGATTCCTCAACTTGACTGATGACAAAATCAAGAATGTCAAGAAAGTCAAGAATGAAGGCCAATGTCTGTTTATATGTCGGGGTAGGTTCAACATGAGATGTTGGTCATTCCAGCTGATGAAATAAGTCTTGTAAATATGGGTGGTAACAATCTTCCATGCTGGTTGTTATGTAAGAGCTTTGTACAGGAATTTGAGGGTCATTTGAGCTCTTGCTGACCAACGCTTTTTTTCACGTATATAGCTGCTTTGCATTGAACCTGGTCAGTATGAGTAATTGAAACTTCGGTGTGAGGGACCCAAACTACACTGCATTAATTAAGGAAAGGTCTAATGAAGAACCTGTATGCGTGTTGTTTTGTACTCCAGTACTACCCTTGAAGTTACGCATGACAAAATGCGATGAACGCATAGCTTGTTGACGAGTTTAACGATGCGATTAGTCCAGGTCGAGTTAGATGATAGATTGACACATAACATTCACATGAGTCCGACTCAGCAACTGGGATCACATCGATGCCATCTGAAATCATCATCGAATGACTGCGATTTATGAAACTTAAGAGTGTCTCCGAAGAGAGTCTCCGAATAGCTGTGGCTCATGACAATGGGTGCAGGCCCAGCGTGGACTTCATCAATTTCATTATGGAGTGTGACTTGATTTTTAAGCCTGGTGATGAAGTGATGAACGAAGCAGTCCTCTGCGAAGAGGCACATGAAACATTTGACCTTCTTAAATATGTCATTTATTAAGGCAGTAAAGAAGTGGTCCAAGTACTGTACCTTGAGATACACCTGACGTGACTTGGACTGCTTGCGACTGACCGTCACCTATTTGGGTACCACTTGGGTTCTGTTCACTGGGAATGTGTTCATGTAGGTCATCACCCTCGGATCAATACTCATTTTTGAGAATTTATCCATGAGGATGTTGTGTAGTACCAAGTAGAATGTTTATGATAATTCGAGAAAAATCGCACCCATTTGACCACCAGTGTCGACGTGATCTGCAAGCTCATTAGTGAGGGAGTGGAAAAAGTCTCACAGAAAAAACCTGTGAGGCAAGGAAACCATGCTGGTGGGTGGAGAGCCTGTCCGTTTTGGCCCATTCATCTATTATAGAACTGAAGTTATCCGGAGAAACCAAATCGTCTCATTCGCGCATAAGTTGAAAAATGAACTTTTGAAAAATTGAAAATTTGAAAATTTGAAAAATGAAAAAGCTCTTGGATAACTCTCCATCTCTGCTTGAAATAAACTTGTTATATTTGTTATTTCAATAAACTTGAAATAATAATGAATACAAAATACCAGTAAAAACATACATAACCCCGAGACACTGTCCTATACGAACACTTCTTGCACTTCTATTCAGAATATATTTTATTGAAAATACGCTTAACAAAGGTGTCGCAAGTGAAAATATAAACGGTTTCATATCACATATTCCATATCATCTACAAGAATCCATATCAACAGGTAGCAGGTTAAGTTTCGAATCTTTGGAATGATTCAAGGGTATGGAGTGAGCTGACAAAATGATTTTCATTCTTCATTTTCATACTTCTACTCTCATCTCACAACGCATGTTTGATCTTTCCCGGCTCATTTATTCATCCGCTTTCTCAACGATTGATGATCATCCTCATCGTAGAATAGTTCATTACATTTGTTTAAGAAGCTTCTCCCCGAAGTAAAGTTTGGTCAGCAGCATGTGCACGTAGTAAGCACACTTGCAAACCTGACAAAAAAAAACACAGATGCAATGTTATATCACACACCTTGAGATAATTCCAGGATACTGCTTCACTCGTTCTATTCATCAAATAATTGTTCTCAAAGTAGGCCTATTCAATAGAAGTTGCGAGAACGCTGTTGATGGTAAACAGTTCACAAGATTCCGAATAGATTGCATCCTCAACCCAATTGAGGCTAACATACGGATATTTTCCATTATGTAATGATTCGTTCCTCTACATAGACGAGGTTACCCTACTCATTTGGATTCTCACCCTGATAAAGTTCCTTCCAAACGATTGTATCTTCTATCCTCAGTCTTGATTATAGGGTATGTTGTTTAATGGCATGTTTTACACATTGAAAGTGCGCGTTTATTGATCTAGCAAAATACATTTTGTGTGTGTAAACTTTGGTACGGTATGAGATATCAACATTCTCATACGGACAAACAAATTATCCAATAATTTGAAGAGTGTATGATTATTCATGAATATTCAACTCATATTGCGAAATTGTCGAACGTATACATCTAAAAACACATTTTTTCAGATATATACCATCGATCATCATGTAGTGTGAGTTACAGATATCAATATTTGCTCCCCATCGAAATTTTGGTATCTTATACCGTTCACAAGCTATCAAGCCATCTTACCGCTCTGAAAGTTCTCCTTGACAGAGGTATTCCAGCTGCTCTGATGAAGAGAGGTTTCTGTGCTCTGTTCATTATGATACGGATATACCGTTTGAAACCCTCTGACGCGTCCAACCAATCAGAGGCGTAGGCGGCGTCGCTGATCAGCACACTCTAGAGGAAAAACGAGTGCATTTTCATTTCAATATATCTTCATTTCAGACTCTGCCATTCACAAAAAATAACCACGCTGATTGACCCAGAATGATTGATCAATTTAAAAATGAAATGATTAGGAAAATCATAATAGTTGAAGAGAATGTAATCAACTATGAAATGACAAACAAATATCATATTCAAATATTATATTATAGTCGTCATTATTTAATTATATCATACTATTTATTGAAAGAGCGTGAACGGAGATTCAATATTACCGTTCTTGAAAAAACGACAATATTGTGTTTGCGGGACGCTCTATAGGTCAAACGGATGCACACATTTTGATGTATGTGGCTTGCATATGTCATCATGCTTTTCTATACTGTGTGGTTTGAAGCTGTTATCAGTTGAATCACTCTTGAGAGAGACTATCTCGATATTTGAGAAGAATATACTGATGCAACTTATAACGGAAAATTTGATCATCTCAGAATATTTGAAACATCCAATCTATATATCCTATATCCGATTATATTGAGTTATTATACCATTTGAAGCGTCAACTTCTAATTAAAACGAATACTACGCTGTGCTGTGTAAATGTTCCGTTCTTTCATGATCATACTTCTGTGATTATGCTCAAACAGGCAAGAGTTGGAGTATTAGATAGAACGAATCTAAAATGCTCGTGTCAAATTCATTATTGATATATCAAATGACGACTCCAAACAGGCGTGGCTTTACCGGTCGGCCAGTTGGATCTATATCATTTGTGGTTATTTGTGGTATATTTGAATCTAACCACGGTTATAATTGCACTTTTGATTGGACTTCATGATTTGAGACGTCAAGGGGGCGGAGACTGCGAGTCGTCAACTGAAGACCAAATATTCTCACATCAAAATTGACAAAACTAAGTAAATAATAGGAATCTTTGATTTTCCAATGAGACATATCACAAAGAAACTGCTGAATCACCGTGTCATATATATGATAAACCATGTGATGTGCCTTGTAATGAACCTTGTAATGTGAACCTTGTGGAAAATTGTAATGTGATGAACCTTGTAATGAATCAAATGTTTACACAAAATTCAACTTACATCGTCGTTTCATCTTCTCCCAAATCAATGTTCGATCGTCTTGTGTTTTATCAACCATTTTATTGCTTTTTCGAGTTCTGTGTTCACCCTTTTTTATCATGCTGACGAAATATGAATGGTGTCTTTCAATTATATTGATGATGTATAATGATGATGACATTATGTTTTCTGTTTCCGTTTATTATTTCATCGTTCCAAACATTGAGTAACTGAATTTGATCCTCAACAAGATTCCTCTTGATGTTGTTGGAACGACAACTTCAGTTTGAATCAAGAAGGGCAACCAATCATCTCATACACTATATTCAAAATAGCAGATGAGGTGGGGCGTAGATAATCTATTGGGATGTAGAATGTTATGTACTAGCCAAACGCAACATTAGCGTTGTAAGATGAGCGAGATATCTGCATAAGTTATAAAAGTAGTTGAAGTAGTTCTACGCCCTTGCCACTTCATCACTCTGGTAGTCTACACACCTTGACGTATGGAGACACCTTTTATTGTTGGGCAAATATAGAATCTAGAAAGCAGTGAATCTCGGCCACCCAAATCTTTCTTTCTTTCCATTATGTATTTGGTGAATAAAAACAGAGAATTCAATTATTTTCGTCAAAACGGCTGCTTCGAATTGAATACAGAATCGTGATGATGTGTATCATGCGTGTATACACATTCAAAGGGATTTTCGTCTCATTTGAGAATATTTTATTCATCAAATTTTCTTGCTCAGCCAATTATCTTATGGGGTTTTCAGAAACTTTGAGATGATATTTCTCAAAATTAGTTCAACCGATTCATTGAAAAAACTATCCAGTTCCAAGTTGGATGAGTTTGCGTGTACACAAAAAGTTTCATGTTGGTCGATGAACCCCTGCGACCTGTGCAGTGCTCACAAAAAATCAAACTTACAAAAAAACAAAAAAATACACAGACAAAGCCCTATAAGAGTAGGATGAAATCTTCGCTTACGCTCATATGATCGAAATTGTGTATAAACTTCATGTGATCTACAGACCCGAATTTGATCAACACCTATACGGGTGCTCTGCCAATTAAAATGTACTCTCGACTCTCATCAATTGATTCTCATCCATTCCCAAGTCACTTCATGGCCATTGTTTTCAATGTCAGATTTCTGAATGATCACAGCTGAAATATTTAGATATCTTCCACATTCACTGAAGATTCACATTCACAGTTACAAAACTCGACAACAGAATAATTCAGTATACTACCACAATGATTCTGATTGTCATCCATTATTTTTCTTGATGACTGAGTTGGGAATATGGAATATTTCACCTATTGAACTCAAATCCACCAAATCACTGAGTTTGTTCAGAATTGGAATGAGAAAAAAATCTCTCACTCGATTATGAAAAAATTTGAAACCTTGATACCAATATCCAATATCCCATATATGTTCATATGTTCTCATTATTTCAACATAATCCTCAATTTAAAATATGAATTCCTTCGAATATCATGAACAACATCATATATATATGTATATATATTTATTCGTTCAATTGATGTGAAAGAGATACATCACAATTCCTTTCTACAAAACGGCTGATTCTATTCGAAGTAAAAGTTTGAACATATTTTTGATAATTTGGTATGATTTGTGCCTTCGTCTGACCTGTGGAACGTTGAGAAAAAGTTCTTCTCAGGGAAGGTGAAGCTGATTTTTCGCTCCGCTCATCGAACTGAAGTGATCATAAATTTAATCGATTCAGTCTAATCAGTCTAATCAGTCTAATCTTACAATGATGTATGAATATTGACATCATCACCAACAACTAGATGATACAAGGTACGACCACAGGGTGAGGAAGGGTGAATAAGAAGTGAATACATTCTCCATTCTCTTGCACGAGCTAGTGATACTCATAATATGATGAGTAAGTTCTACAATCATTAGAATTGATCGATCAATCATCAAACAATCATCGATTGTCCATAACGAAACTTTCCAGTGGGAATGAAACGCTCTCTCGAGATTGAACTGAGTGATTATTGTTCAAATCTAGACTGATATGTTTGTATCTCATTGCTTGATTGATGTTTGTTGCTCACCTTGCTTGTCACGTGATCGGCAAACCAACAGTAGAGAAAGAATTCAAACACCTCACCTGATATTCCGAACAATAATATCATTGACTTTATGTCAGTTGATTTTGCCTGTGAATTCAAATAACACGCGATAAGTACAGTTCAATAGCAATGTTATGAATTGAAAGCGCATAGAAGTCATAATTTTAATACGACCTTCACATTCGTGCTATATAAGTTGAATAATTCACTATTCATATCATCTATTATTCATGATATTCATACCATATTATACATATTATTCGTTATCATACCATCTTGAAGGTATGATCCATCGGAATCTACATGATATACAACTACGATCAGATGAATCAGATGAATCATTATTGTGAAGATGAGTTGATGAGATGAAGGTTTCATGGGTTATGGAAGAAATTATGCAGATAAAGCAGTCGTGGCCTTCATCGCTGGAGCTATCTTGGCATTTAGCCGGACCTCAGAGTGATTCCAAGAAAAATCCCTGCTGAGTTAAAAGGTGGTAAAGATAGCACCGAAGCCTGATCTATCCTCCCGCGTCCAGTCATATGGAGCGAAAACGCGTTAGCATCATTAGTGCAGGAGAAAGCTAGTATCAATTTGCTGAGTGTAGATTTGAACGAAACATAAGTGACAGTTTTCAATTAGATCTGATAAATGGTAATTATGGAGAACTGTACTCAAATAGTTCGAACTAGACTTGCGCACAGTTAGAATGTGATTTAGACGTTGTTGAAACATGAAAATGACTCCATCATGTCCTATGTTGATTACTTCATAGCTATGGGAGCAGAGATTTGTTTGAAAACATTTATTGATGATGTAATGAGAGGTCGTGACATTGACAGCCACATAACTACAATGTTGAATGTGCACTTCATAGGTAATTGATTCTCACAAACTTCAGAAGTTGGCACAAATTCTTCACAATAGATACATGAATTTCTGTTCACATGCACTAGGAAGAATAGAAAATGAGATAAATGCTTGTATTTCCATTTTTTTTTTAAAATATCACATTATTAGGCATAGAACAATTTTTACTCCCGATATTATTCGACATAGTGACAAAACAAACTCTAGAGAAGTATGACAATCATATTTACACGTGAAAATGATCGGAAATGATCATTTGCGATGGTTCCAGTGATTCAAGTACCAGCGATAGGAAAAAACATTATTTCAAAATAACTGCATCCGAAAATTCAGCATTAGAGTTATTCGTACTGAAATATGAGAAATGGGTCCACAAAGAGCTGGACAAGAGAAACGATTCAACTGGAATCACTCCGTATAATAATCTGGGGATTCTTACAGCATCCAATTGGTAGAAAATCACACTATGAATCTGAACCAAGAGAACATCTGAATTTCAATAAAATGGCTGTCAATATCCCATTAACGACTCCACAAAGAGCGATATTGTTTGGGGTGTGTGTAGGTGTGAATGGTGTGATAAGTACCACATATCAATCATGAATTAATGTGTGTGACTTAATGTTCAGACTCACCAGCGCGCTGATATATAGTGCAAGTAAGCCCAGGAACATGGTGAAAAACACTTGCAACAGAAGTTGTTTTTTGAATACCCTGTTGATGTCATACGTTAACCTGAATTGAAATACACATAACTGATCATTCAAAATAAGTATCAACTGTTTGATATACATCATCAAAAAATGATAAAATATGTTTGGACTCAATTTTTACATACGTCAACAGTCAAATTAGGCTCTTTGGAAATTATGAAACTGCATTATGAACAGAGATGGAACATGAATTATGAACATATCATAATTTAATTGATAATAAGTGACATCAAGCATTAATGAATCATCTGTGAAGTTGATTATTTCCTTTCTGGAAGAATATTCATCCGAAAGAAAATAACGGTTGTGAAATGAGTCATCGTTGTCGAACAATATTGAAAGATCTGTTTTCCATTTCTGTTCGTCATGTTTTCCATCCTATAATAATTTTTCTCCGGACAATACTTCATTCAAGAATGATAACAATTATACTAACTCTATTATTTGTTGATGATGAATAATGCAATATGTGAGGAATCTATCTGACATAACATGCAGTTCTTCACGTTTCTTCTCCATCGCATCATCATTCTCTGACTCTTCATCCTCATCCATACAACATCTGTCCCTCATCAGATTCCCAACATTCTTCTCTGACAATCTTAGCTCTCTTCTTTGAGAAACTGTTGAGTTTGTTTCACTTTCAATCGACTCCACGTCCATGGCATCAACATCACTCAATACACAATCAACCAACTGGTGAGGATCAATTTCATTAGGTAGTACCAGATTCATTTCACTTGCGTCATCATATTTCCCATGGAATACCATTTTTCGTACATTTTCCAGGTTATATCTGCAAGAGAAAAAACAGATCTGACTCCAACCAGTGAATTGATTGATTTGATACAAGTATGTGTGTAGGTGGGAACGATAAGATACCAACTGTGCTGAAGAGAAACTGTCCCAGGAAGAAACTCCACTGAGAACAAACTTACCTAAAGACTGACTGTACTGAAAACTCACTGACTCAAACTTGTTCTCGCACTACAGAAATTAGAGTAGTTGGTTTGAATCCTCCCTTTCAGAAATTTGATTTGACAAAAACCTCACCAACTTAACCTCCATCACCGCTAGAGCCTAAATAGCATATTTGATGAGTGGAATTTGGGGTTTTGAATTGAAGGATGATGGAAAGGAAGCGGTGGTGGCCTGTAGGAAGCATCCCAGCATTTGCATAAATCATGAAGGAAACGATTGAAAAATTGATTATTGATAATGAAAGTCCAGAATATTTCATGGATGGTTAGGATATATAGGTCCAGGAGAACAGCAACGGGTTTCTTGAGATAATACAGATACATTCTGCCCTTCTCATAATTTTTTTTTTAGAAATTAATAATATATTACCTCAGAATGTACAGTTGCGCTCCAACGTGCATTATGAATACTGTCAGAAGCATCCCCCCTATGTAGATGACAATCAAGCAGATGAATGTGCTGACAATATATTCAATAACGGTCAACTCAAACAACGGTGAAATCTGTTCGTTGAACGGATACCAATACCTGAAACCGAACAGTATTATTCAGTTACAAATTGTCTGCTCATGATTCAAGATCAAGCCGTATCTTGAATATACAATCAAGAAACTTATCGTCATTATTTGGTGAAATCTATATAAAAAAATCGTGTTCCACACACGAACGTTCTTTCTATTTCTCAATCAATCTCAAGCGTTTGTTGATTGAGCTGATTGGTTGATTATTCAATATGAAGGATAACTATTCTTATGGAATGAGAATATTATCATGATGATACCAATATCTTAATACTACTTCTAATTTCATTAATTATTCACTTCTCACAGCCATATATACCCGATTCGTTATTGGTCATGTTAATTCATATTTGATTTACTGTCAACAAAATGATATCGAATCGGGAATAACCATATTTCCAAACAGTAGCCATTTACTGCATTTCATATACTCTGAGAATATTTTGAACTGGTTGAATGAATGAGAAGGAAGTGATTGGTGGTTGAGAAGAAAATGAGAATGGAGATGCAAGAAAAAAACGAATGCAGCTGAGGTGACAGAATATTACTAGATTTAATCATCTATGTGCCCACAAATGTGCCAAATGTGCACATATTTCAAACTCGCCACATCTTGGATAGTGGCTATATGTATACGAAACTGATGCTTAGTCTCAATCTACACTCTTCACACAGCTGGGAAACATGAGATTGAACTATTGAATTGTTAAATTTTGAATGGTGAACGAAGTTGAGATTATATTGTGAATTGGATGAATATAAATATCGACGATTATCGATGATTCTCGACAAACCTGAATGGTATGTTCATCGTCCTGTAGATATAAATGACGGCCAAAATCTGTAATACAGTTGCCGCGACTATTATTACAATACCAGTATATTTGGTCAACCATTGGCATATGGCGTTACATTTCCGCACAACATCCTTGACATATTCAGGCGCATTATCGCCCAAAGTATTCATTGCTTCGATTTTAGCGAACATTTCTTCAATTTCTTGTCGATGTACAATTATGTTCAGAAGTTTGTTGGTGACCAATATGATAACGACGAACATGATAATGTACTCCGTGAGACGTTCGGAGTCGTCCCAAAATATATATAAGTTGACGCATTGAAATGCAAACGTATAGGTGAGATGTACGAGGAGAACATGGACGATATATCGCCTCACGTAGAAGAGCCAATCACAAGGTTCTTCTGAATCTTGAAATATTCCTGGAAATTGAACACTATGATGAAACGAGGATATGAATCAGATGAGTGGACCCACCTCACTTTACTTGTCAACGGAATAAATTGGTTGTCTTCTATATAATTTCACACGCGAATGGTAGAGAACCTCGTTTCAGCTTTCAACATCAAACGCCTTTGAATTCATCTAAAATAATTGGAGTTTTACCACGTACTGAACTGATGTCCAAGATCTAGAGAGTTTGGTTGATGGTGAATGAGAAGACGTTATACAACATATTTCTTCTAGCTGTTTTTGGATGGTGAGATGGAGTCAATCGTGACCGGTTGTTAAACAATCATCCTAACATCAACGTAAACGAAAGAGTATAGCCAAGGAAAGACCTTTCGTCAGGATGTTCGACTAAGGCGAAAATCGAGCTCCAGCCACCTGGATGACGATTCAGCGTGCCATAATCATTGTTCCACTTGTATCAGTTGATGTTTTTGAACGATGTAGTTGTATTTCTGGATATAAATCTCGTTCTTGAAATTCATGCATAGTGGCATAGTGCCCGGCTTCTACTGAGACCTGTTACGATCGAGCTACTGCCCGACGCCATATTGCAAGAATGTTCATGTTTCATCGTACACAATATATAGCCCACGAGGAAATACATTTGGGATATTGGATTAAATTAGTTGACTCCACAAACTTTTGAAGCCATTTTTCGTTATTTCTTGCTTGTCAGATATTGTTGATGCTAACGATTACTCCAATAGTTAGGTTATAAGAGCTGTCGAATAAGAATAGGAAGTAGTAATTTCGAATGCCCCGAGTGCAATCCCAGGCCAGCCAGCATTATGCGTGGTGTAACATGAACTTTCTTGCAACACGGTCCCGGGCGATTTCCTTGATATGCCCACCTCACTCACCACTCATGTATCTTATACGCCTCACAATAGGGGCAAATTCAAATATTCAAATTCAAATTTTGTGAAAAAAACATTCCATGGATGAGTGAATTATGTGGTTTCACTACGCTTTGACAACGAGCTAGGCTATTTTCACCCAAATGGAAATGAGACCGTAAGAGCCTCCATACACTCACCGAGACAGTAGAGCGTTTTATAATTGTAGTCCATACTTCCTCTCTGAGGTAATCTACTGAGACTCATTGTGACGCCTTCAGAACTGTTTTCAAATATGCCCGGTCGATTTACCGGCTCAATCTCAGAGTTTGTGAAATCGAACAGCATTCGTGACCATGGTGATGATAGAACTTGACATCCGGTTGGAGCTATTTCTATGTTCTATGAGCTATTTTTCGCCGTGACACCAATAGGTAACACCAACGTTCAGACGTAGCTGAAGTATTTTTCTACAGGAGCAAAGCGATATCAAAGCATGACGTGAGGTCTCCGATATTCCAACACGACCACATGTATACTCATGCCTTGGCCGACTAAATTACACTTTTCTCACGCTAGGTGGCTTCAATTCAACTTAGGTTATACTGATTGAAGAGTACCTCAATTTTAATATTTCAGATAGCATGATCGATTTTTTCCCCCAAAACACATTGCATGTGTTTTATCATTATGTTTTCAATGAATAATGAGTTATTGAGATTTTTTGTTCCATTTTCTTCTTGATTTAAGTGGGTTGTTGGACGACGTTCATTCTTACCAATTTATATTTGTTTTGACGATGCACTGTGATGATTAAGACTTCTTGATGTCGGCAAATGACAAAAAAAAAGATGTATCACTATTTTGTTAGGAGCTCTCGACTGTGGGATAGAGAGAGAAAGAGAGAGAGAGAGAGAAAGAGAGAAAGAGAGAGGGAAGCGATCGTGATTCCATCAATCAATTCAATGACAGAGGCCAATCACGATGTCTCTCTGTCTGGATGATTGACTATTACTGAAGTCGAACAATGACATTTCGAAATACTTATCTTCAGTGACTGTTATATACTCGACTCTGAGCGTGTTCATATGGGAGCATCACTTAATGACAGACTTGTATACTCATCACGCTGCTCTTTACCGGTTTTGTAATTGATTTTACATACTCGAACGCTCTATTCTATGGTTGACGGTCTAATTGAAATGGTTGATTCATTTCGAAAAGTTCATACTCCATGCATGTCTTCCATGTGTCATTTTATCATGTCATTCAATTATACATACCATCACATAATATGTTTCTTTCAATTCTGCATCTATCAACGACAGTGGATGGATTTGTTTGCTGACATTTTTGATTGAGGAGGACTTTACCACAGACCAAAGTATATCTTCTTCGGTCTTATTGATGATGTAATTGGAATATACTAAAAAATGATGTTTTTGGTCCATGCGAATTAAAAATGAATCTAAAAGCATCTGGATTTATTCTTGAATCGGCTACATTTGATCGAGGATCTCAATGCAGCGTGTTTAGCAGCATGTGTGGGTATATAAAGAAGACTTGCAAACCTGACCACAGGAAAAGTTGTGTTTGATATTATATCTAAATAATGCCAATCACTTATGTCATGTTTGATATTTATATTTGATATGAACATCAAACTTGGAACTACGATCAAATAGATTCTTTTTCAACTTTCTACGGTTACATGAGTTTAATATTGGGTCAATCACGATCTAGATTACGATCACGATCAGGCTAGGATTCGTTCGTTTTGAATCTATCCTCTTCTGTGTTTGTACGTTTCTTTCCCATTTTTTACACGGTCCACAGGCCACAACGCGAAACTGTATGGAATACATATTTTTCTGGACATGATACGTCACATTGCGTTGATATTGGATGAGTCAGTTAGGTCAAGAGATAGATGTTCAACAAATTATCAACGTTCTCGCGAGAATACACATAAGAACTTACTTAATACGGAATAAAATAATATCGATGTCTTCTGGAAATCAATCGGAAATAAAAGCATTTGCTCGATATTCACTCTTTCAGGATCATTCCGAAAGACATGTTGCTCAGACTTCTTGAATGATCAGGTAACTTGTAATGTAAAATACAATCCGAATCGAAGGGGCCTTCATTCAGAATGTTTGATTTGGTCGCAGCAGATGAAAATTGTTATGAGCTCAATTGTATTGTGACACTTTTATTGATTTCATCTAGATGTCTACATTGTCACACATGATCAGAAGTACTATCTTCAGTAGGCCTGCGCGTTATTTATGGGAAAAGTCAGGATGGAAACCAGTGCAGACATTGCGCTGAGATAGAAACCTTTGGTCCGTGCTGAATTTCTGCTACAAGGGAAATTACTGCAGATCGCTCGCCATGATTCGGTACCAACAGCTATTAACAATGGCATCCAGAGACAAACATGGATCCGAAGATTCAGTTATTTATTTTATTTATTCATTTTAAACTCTCACGAATGTCATGGACGGTGGCGAAGACAACAACATTTTCAATTACAATAAGTACACTATACTAATATTACAATCTGTAAATATGAAACAAAAATGTAAACAATCATATGTAAAATGATAGAATGATGAATGACGAAGGGTAAGAAGAAATTAGTATATAATTTATTATCTTTTTTTTTTTTTACTTTTTAGCAATCTTCTTCTAAGAACCTTTCGCACTTGAGTTTTGTCTCCCTGATACCATCTCTGCACTCAAACCATTCCATTCATTCACACGTTCTTCTCAAAAATGAATATTTTCCCACGTCGGATCTTGCCCCCAGAGCTTCGACCTTAAACTGATGTCCTCTGCGAGCTATTACACAACCAACACCTGTCCTTTATTCACTAGAGAAGCTTCTCCCCAAAGTACAGTTTGGTCAGCAGCATGTGCACGTAGTAGGCAGACTTGCAAACCTGACAACAAAAAACAGTTGCAATGTTATATCACGTACCGTAGGATGATTCCAGAATATTGCTCTACTTGTTCTATTTATTCGATATTTATTTTCACAGTATTTTACAGAAACAGTTGCGCGCATACTGTTAGTGGTAAATGGTGGGACTTATACAGCGCATATCTGAACAATAATATCACTCAGTATCGTCACATTGTTGACATTTTTTGTGAGCTTTCTTCTGCCATCTTTCATTCACGAGCACAATAGTCTGTTACTTTTTGCGCCAAATTGGGATTCACATTACCCAAACATGATCAGAGCATCATAACTGATTAAGAAGCTATTCATATTTGTGATACTAAAGTTTGGATTCTAGTGATCCATCGGCACAATGCCCACCGATACAACTTCACATCTTCTTAGAGCATGCTAGACGATGTTCAGCGAAAACAGACTGCATTCTCAACTCAACTGAACCTAACCGATACAAACTTTGCATTGTGTAACTATCAGTTCTTCTACATGGGTCAGCGGGTGATAACAAGGTGGACGTATACAGTAATATGACTCTCTCCTAACGATTTCATCTTCCATCTTCGGCCTTGGTTGGGATATACTGTTCAGTAGCAAGTTTCACACCTCAAGAGTGCATGAGAGTCTATTTAGTGAAATACCAGTTTCTAGTGGAAACTCGAATGGTATAAGACATCAAAATTTTGATATGACAGACTCATAACTTCATTCAATACATCTAAAATTGTATACTTGGAGAATAATCGACATATGTCGAATGACTGTCAAACGTATATAGCTAAAATAAAAATGTCAGCTCTATCCCATTGACAATAATACGATCCAATTTGGACAGTTCTCACTTATTCCCTCTTGGAGGTATGATATGCGTCTCAATATTCTCAAAGTATCAGAATTCCGAAATTACACACCTCTCAAAAATTACAACCAACTGACTGATATTCCGTTAAAACGACTCTCATGCATTCTTAATATAGAAATCGAAAATACCTGGAAAAACTTTGTGGATACGAAATACTGAATAAAAGACTAGACAAATGGTCCATACATTTTTATACTGTCTGCAACAAGTCAACTCACCGCTCTGAAAGTTCTCCTTGACAGAGGTATTCCTGCTCTGATGAAGAGAGGCTTCTGTGCTCTGTTCATTATGATGCGGATAGACCGTTTGAAACCCTCTGACGCGTCCACCCAATCAGAGGCGTAGGCCGCGTCGCTGATCAGTACACTCTAGAGGAGAAAGGAGTGTATTTTCATCCTAATATATCTTCATTTTTGATTCTGCTGTTCAGAAATAATGACCGCCATGAGGAAGATGGAATGATTGAGAAATGTATAGAATAATTGGAATGATGATAGAAGATAGTGGGAATGTGAATAATTATGAAATGACAAAAACATATCTGAAGTTCGGGAGGGATGAAATATGATGTGATTCATGAAATTCAATGTGCCATGTAGAGATAGGATCTGAACAACATATGCAGGAAAATTGTCATAATAATATCATACTATCTCATCAATATATCAATATATAAATTCAATATATTATCTGAATCGCATCTCAATGAAAACCATAGCTCATGATGAAGATGTGTGATAATGACGAATATCTGATGCGCTCATTTTCAGTGTAAATTGAAACGTGTTTTGAAACATTTTGGTTTCCGAATCCACTCGCTCAGCGTAATCATATGGCCTTTTTCAAAATTTCGATAGTGTTTCTCCAAAATGACCCAACTTATTTGGCCTCAGAACTATATACAGTTCTGAGTTGAATAAATTGGCGTTGAATGATTCTTGTTAATCACTGATTAATTTTCTCTCCGATGAGGTCATTCTATAAGATCATTCGATAAGGATTTCCTATCAGGCCAACATGGCATTCAGTTTCACTCATTATATCTGTTGTTAAGTCCATAGTGAATCAGATTTGATAGGTTCAGAGAGAACGCAGATTGTATTCTGTATATATGTTATCGTCATATTGTCCAGCGATTGAGCCCGTATACATTTATTTTAGTTCCATTCCTGAGAGCAATAAGGATATAATCTCTGATCGAGAATGTATTGTGGTTAATATTCACCATGATACACGGTTGAGTGGAAAAGCGGCCAAGATGTCCATTTCCATTTCGAATTGAATAACAGCTATCAGATACTATATGTTACATATTACATTGTATCAGTATCAAACTCTATCAAGTCATTCATATCAATAATTATTTCCATGCATAAATATTTCGGTATATATATTCAAATATATATATATATATATATATATATATATATATATATATATATATATATATATATATATATATATATACATATATATATATATATATATATATATATATATATATATATATATATATATATATATATATATATATATATATATATATATATATATTTTCACGTAGGTTTTGGCGGATGTAATTGATGTTGGATATGTCTTTAGGGTTGTTAGTCCGCATATTGTGACTTGGTCACAATATGCGGACTAACAACCCTAAAGACATATCCAACATATATATATATATATATATATATATATATATATATATGTATATATATATATATATATATATATATATATATATATATATATATATATATCTATATATATATATTTATATCTATATATATGAATGGATATGGTTCATATATTATCATAAATCCATCACACAATCACATTCTAAAAATTTCGAGATTGGACTGGATGACTATTGTTTGAATTTAGACTTAGATGATTCCATTTCATCGCTGGATTGATGTTCATAGCTTACCTCACTTGTGACGTAATCGGCAAACCAACAGTAGAGGAAGAACTCGACCACCTCACCTGATATTCCGAACAATAATATCATTGACTTCAGGTCAGTTGATTTTGCCTGTGAATTCAAATATCATGCTGTATGCCTACATCATGTTATACAGTTCAATAGAATTTTTCAGAATTTAGATTGCATATGCGAGTCGATTCATCAATATATCATTTCTGTTGTTGATATTTCTCGAGCGGTATGAGACATCGAAATTCTAGTACGGGAGAAAAACACAAATCAGGTATGATCCGAATAGTTTTTACTCATAACATTCTTGAATGTATCAAAAATGTACGTGTCATCCTCGTATCATAATTTTGATATCCCATAGGCCTACCTTTTGAAAGACACCACCAGAAAATCAACATTTCGCTAAATCGATGTGCATGCACTCCCGAACTATAGAGATTGGAATGATGATAATATTCTCATTCATTCATCCATATTGCATTTTCGACGCACTTTACGCACTTTACGATCCATAAAGTCAGATAGATGATCAATGTGGTGATGAGCTGGCAAGATGAAAGTTCGTCAGGTGATGGGGGAAAGGAAGTGGGATGGTAGTGGTTGTGACCTCTATTGTTGCAGCTATCCTGGCTGCAGAGAGAAAACACGAACATCTCATGTAGATCAGAAGGCAGTGAGAATAGGACCGAAGCACGAGCTTCCCTCAACTTCTGGTCACACTGAGAAAAACTTAATAACACAAAGACAGCTTTGCTGGGAAAATCTTATATCGGGAAAATTATCTCCGAGAGTAAATTTGAACGAAACACACGTTACATTTTTCAGTTAGATCTGATATTGGTAATTGTATGGGCCCATACCCAAATAATATGGACTGGAATTTTGCACAGCTTGATTGTGATTCTGACGTTTTTGAAAGTTACTCTCACATGTCTGCTGTTCATAGGGAGCAGAGACTTGTTAAAATCAAATCATTGAGGAAATAATGAGAGGTCGTTGCTGTTTTCTTGACGACCCCACCAAGAGCAAAATGAATAGGCTGCGTGCGGATCAATCAATAGTATTGTCAGTACTTTGAAGATAGCAATGATGAGTCGATGTGAGTTGGGTACATAGTATAGCTACATACTACATGTATAGTTGGGGACTTCAGATGGTTAGACTCACCAGCGCGCTGATATATAGCGCAAGTAAGCCCAGGAACATGGTGAAAAATACTTGCAACAGAAGTGGCTTCTTGAACACCCTGTTGAGGTCATACGTCAACCTACATTGGAAACATACACAATAATCACTTGAGAGTAGGTTCACATTTCTACTCATTATTCAGAGTGGATGAAATATGTCGTTCTAATTTTTTCAAACGTCAACACTTAAAATAAGCTCTTTGAAAATGATGTGACTGATTATTGCGGACAGAGGTAGAAACAATATTGATAAATCGCTTCCGAAATCTCTCTCTTATTCAATGTAACAACTTGAAAGTGAGCGATATATGATGAATTGATACTCAAATGATCTGAGAAATTCATCATTCCACTTTTGAGTATAAATATTCAAAAAATGGTTGTGTATTGCCAACGCTGTCAATATGATATGATAGTCCCCCGTTTGACAGCAATCAACCAGATTTATTCCAGTTCCAGTTAGATTCCAGAGTAAAAGATTACAATTTTTCATAGTTAGGGTGATGACTGTCATTCTGGAGGGCCTGTGAGATTCTTCAAACAATGCTTTATTGAATAACGGTAACAATACAAACTTTATTATTTGTTGATGATGAACAACGCAATAGGCGAGGAATCCATCCGACATGACATGCAGCTCTTTCCGTTTTTTTTCTCTCTCATCATAATTCTCCGACTCTTCATCTTCATTCGAACAATCTCTGTCCTTTATCAGGTTTTCCGTATGAATCTCTGCCAATATTCTCTCTCTTTCATCAAAAACAGGCGAATTTGTTTCACTTCCAATCGACTTCACTTCAATGGAATCAACATCATTCAATGCACACACATCCAACTGATGTGATCCTCCACATCTCTCAGGTGGTATCATATTATTTATATTTGTCACATTGTTTGTATACGATACAATGTTTTGGATATTCTCCAGGTTATATCTGGAAAAGAAGAGAATCGAACCGACTTCAAGTATTGACTTGATATGAGTATGTGTGTATGTGGGAGATGGTCGTTCAACACAAACACTTGCCACACTCATGGAATGCAAACAGATGTGCAAGCCGGCGTCATACCATTCATTTATTTATTGTTCACGCTGTGTTCATTCCCAATGTATTATGTAGTTGGAATATTCTCGAGAGGCTTTGGTCAAAGAATTGGTAGCGAAAATTAGAATGGGTAATATATATTCACGAAGATATTTCGAACCATATTATTTGGATGCTACTGGTGATTTGTAGCGCAAAATTACTCTGTCTTGTTGAACCGTCGTTCAGGATACCAGAGTCGATTTCCGTCATGGTCAACCATCTTGATTAGAATTGGGATTCCCAATTAATTGGTAGCGATCGTCTTCTTACTATCATTCGCATTCATTCCATTCAAAAGAAGACAGGACATCGACGTATTAACATCGGAATGAAAAATGTATCCTGATATTGTTTTCATTATTCTCATTGAGATGATGATGAAAATCATCCATTGAGGTGGGATGAAGGATTTCTGAGATGATGTGTGAATGGATCCAAGGGTCTCGAAATTATCAAACATCCTTCAAATAATAATGGTCTCGATTGCAGATACAGCTTTTCTGATTCTTGGGCAACAGCTATTGCATCGATGAGAAAAAAAATTAAAAGAAGTGAAACCAGTAGCTTAACCCAAAAATAAGAAAAAAATTCAATCCATCAACTCTGATTTTGATGAAACATACCATCTGAGAAGCCGTATTTAGTGTGCCACAGCCACTTGTGTTTATATGCAATTGTTTTCTTGATTTTTGAAAAAAATCAGATCAGAAAAAATCAGAAGTTATTTGTATCTGTTGTTTTTCCAATTTCAACTTTTTGTCATTGCTCCTTAAAAAAGTGACCGATAAGGGTCATGAAACGTTGATTTTTCTAGAATAAAACTGATCATTTCAAATATGAAATTAAAAGAGTTCGTTTTATTTCATCATTATTACAAAACTTCATTCAGAAGTGATCATTTATAGCACATGATGAGTTGTGAAAGCTCAAAGTGAAACATATATATATATATATATATATATATATATATATATATATATATATATATATATATATATATATATGTATATATATATATATATATATATATATATATATATATATATATATATATATATATATATATATATATATATATATACATATATATATATATATATATATATATATATATATATATATATATATATATATATATTCATATATATATATATATATATATATATATATATATATATATATATATATATATATATATATATATATGGATTAGGAGAGTCTGAGAAAGAAGCATCAGGTTTCTTAGAATAGAAAAGAGGAGGGAAAAAAATATTTATGCTGTTGTTTTCATACTCCTCTTTCACGTCAGAGATTATATTACCGGAGGATGTTCAATTGCGCTCCGATGTGCATTATGAATACTGTCACGAGAAGTCCACCAGTGTAGATGATACTGAAGACGATCATAGTGGCAACATAAGTTTCAATAACGGTCAACTCAAACAACGGTGATATCTGTTCGTTGAACGGATACCAATACCTGAAACCGAACAGTTTAATTGTGTTACAAATTGTCTGCTCATGATTCAGAATCAAGGGCAAGTATCGTGGAAATACCCTGAAAAAAATAGCCTCATTATCGGGTATTCGTCACAAAAAATAACAAGAAATGCGCTTCTAAATCTCAATATGGTGGACGAATAGTAACAAAAGTTCAATGAACAATATAATATTCCAATGAATGTCCCTGTTGAAAATATGAGCGCGCTTTATTCTGTTACTTCTCTCTATAGAACTACTCTCCATATTGATAGCGTACCCGCAACTTTTTCTAGCAGATAACCTGTACGTAACAAATGACAAACAATCGTTACCATAGCAATACAGCGAACTGGTGGACTACCAAATATTCTGATTGGTCAATTCCAACTGGTGAACATTGTTGTCTGTAAATTTCAACAAAGAGTGACGTCACTTGACAGAAGTCTATACTCAAATGAAGCCAAGGTAAGAGTCATGGTATGTAGAGTTTTCGATTTCACTCCATATAGCTAACTCACTCATCGTGTAACGCATATGCTGCGTTAACCCAGTGATCATGTAGGCCAAGATATAGTTATTCCGACAGTTATTCGAGTATTCGATGCTATCAAGAATTGATAGTGTACCTATTGCACTGTGAGGAGCGTAATAATATATATATGACACCAGTCCTACTGAGGATAAATCTTCTACAAGACTGTGCAGAGTACGTTAATTGCCTCTTGCCCAGCACGTAGATTGAATTCCCCAGAGAAAACTATAACTCAAAAGAGTTCGAGAAGATTGAATTGTTTGTTAGTGGCTGGTGGCTCAAGGAATCATTCTGAAAGTTTTTCAAAGCTTTTTGTGAACGTTTTTTGCCAGATGATTCTCAAAAATATGAGACTGAAATGTCATTCCCAAACAATTACAGTCGAATATGAATCAGAAACCACCCGAAATCCTCACAACCATCATTTTCCTAACCATCGGTGATACTCATCTCTCGTGTCATCTCTAATCATTCCTACATGATCTCAATTTCATATAATTCCAATATCCATTTGTTCGATGGCGCAAGTTTGCCAACTTGGTGTGTGAATGTGAGTTTGATATCAATATTTTAATAGGGTAGAAAAATATATTTTCAATATCCTCAGAATGGTATATAGAAAATCTGTTTGTCTTATATAACATAATTTCACAGGCATACAATTAAAAATTGAGATTTTGTAGTAATTGGCCTATGCCGGTCAGAATGTTTGAATTCGAGATCATGCATTTTATTTCACTTCTTCGACAGCATTCATGTCTGGAAAATGTTTTCTCTCCCGTATCAGAATTTGAGAACTTATACCGTTCAAATGTTATCACCAAATAACTAGAATTCCGCTCATTCGACTCCCACATTCCAAATTATATCTTATGCTATTTGTTCATGTAATACACGTTGATTCAAACAATTTTGGGGTCAGGGACAAATAGAGGTTCATATAAATTCACAAATACAAACCTGAATGGTATGTTCCTTGTTCTGTACGTATAAAATACAGATAAAATCTGTAATACAGTTCCTCCGACTAATACAGCAATACCAGTATATTTGGTCAACCATTGGCACATAAAGTTACATTTCCGCACGACATCTTTAACATATTCAGGCGCATTATCGCCTAAATTATTCATATCTTCGATTTTAGCAAACATTTCTCCAAGTTCTTGTCGATGTACAATCAGGTTCAGAAGTTTGTTGGCGACCAATATGATAACGACAAACATAATAAGATACTCCGTGAGACGTTCGGAATCGTCCCAGAATATATATAAGTTGACGCATTGAAATGCAAACGTATAGGTGAGATGTACGAGGAGAATTTGGATGGTATATCGCCTCACGTAGAAGAGCCAATCACAAGGTTCTTCTAGATCGTGAAATATTCCTGGAATTGAACAATTTTATTAATTCAAATCGCGTGTATCAGCCCACTTTATTATAGACCTACTTGTGTCCACGAAAGAAAGAAGGCGTCTATTCAGTGAATAATTTAAAACGCGAATGATAGAGAACTTCGTTATAGTTACCGTTATAGTTTCAATGAAATGAATGCATCCAATTATGTTTCGTTCTATAACGTACTGGAATGAAGATCAAGATATATTGGCGTTGATGAATGATGAATGGGAAGATGTGATGGAAACTTATTTTGGTATGGTGGGAGGAGTCGATCGTGGCATGTTGTTAAAAAACCATCCTCGTATCAACCTGAGCGATCGACCAAGGAAAACCAAGAATAAACCCTTGTCAGGATGGTCGATCGATCAGGGAGGAAAGCAAGCCACCAACACCTGAATGACTGATTACGGTGCTAACCACTGTTCTACTCGCCTTAGTTGACGCTTTTGAACGATGCAGTCGTTTTTCTAATTCAGAATCTCGTTCAATAATTGATCGATCCCCGAAATAATATGTGGTTGTTATTTCGGTAGACAACCACTCACGTAGACACAAGTACGATAATAGTGTTACCACTCAATTTCCATTTACTATTGTGCTAGAATCATGGAATTTATCATGAAATATAGAATTTGTCAATGCTAGTCAGCTTTGTTTGCGAGTGCAGATACTATGACAGACTCAAACAATCCATATTTTACTATACATATCTGGTAATGAGTACGAATGTCATACGACAACAATCACTGTGGTAAATTCCGTACGAGTCAGAGGAAGTATGGTCAGAGGAAGAAGAGATGGTAAGAGTTGTAATGCTCTACAAAGCTGGATCACTCGCAAATGTGGTTTGAATAATGATGAATATCATTCATCGATATCATTCAATGATGAATGCCCCGATTTTACTTATCCAGTTGGATGGAGAGTACTGCTCGACGCTTCATGGTGAGGATGCTCATGTACACCGTGCATGATATTGATCAAGCAATAAAAGCATGAAGTTAGATTTGGAATCACTTAAAAAACATTTGGGAATATTTGTTTCACTTTTCACAGCTTCTCAGATGACGGTGGCGCTCAAGGACTTTCTAAATTAATTGCTGGGTTAAATGGGCTGTTGAATAAGGAGAGGTACAGTAGTTTTGAACTTTCTGAGCTTATTCATATATCGACATTCCACTTGGTGTAACATCAACATTATTGCAATATGATTTCAGACAATTCTCTCTTCGTGCTCATTCTCTAGTCTCTGGTACGTCTATTATAAGGGGAAAATCAGGCGTATATTCCATTCGAATTTAAATTTCGTGATGAAACATTTCATGGATGAGTGAATTGTGTGGTTTTCCTGTGCTTTAATTGACAGCGGGGATTTAAGAGTGTAGAAAAATGTGTGGCTGCAACAGCCCTTCCATACTTACCGAGACAGTAAAGTGTTCTATAATTATGGTTCATACTTTCTCTCTGGGGTAATCTATTTGATTTCATTGTGACTCCTTTCAAACTGTTTTCCTCAATGTTCAGTCGAAGTAACCTTATTCTGAGAGTTGGTGAAATCGTTGGCAACCATCGTGCTAATACAACTTGACTGCTTTTTATATTTGGTGATTCCCGCATGTAATGTAATCATCGTTAACACTGAAGTTTGAACGCATTTGACATAATTTTATTCACCAGTGACAGCAAGGAGTATGTCGTGAAGTCTTCGATATTCCAACACAACTGGATGTATACATTCTATTTGACCCCTTGAATTACACATTTTTCTCTTTTATAAGTCGCCTCAATCCAACTAATGTTATACAAACTGAACCGTCCTTGGTTTTAATATTTCAGATAACATATGCGGTATTCCTTCAAGAATCACATAGCATGTGTGTCACCATTCATTTTTCAATCATCAATAAGTTATCACGACTCTCAGTTCTCGTTATTCTTGTGAAAAGTATGATTGGTTGTTAGACGACGTTTATGTTGGTTCTATTTTCATCAGTTTTGAAGACGCACTGTGATGATAACTCAGATCTTTGAGTTCGGCGAATGATGAATACATACATATTATATATATATATATATATATATATATATATATATATATATATATATATATATATATATATATATATATATATATATAAATATTACATTGAATGGATGGATAGATAGATAGATAGATAGATAGATAGATAGATAAATAGATAGATATATAGATGGATAGTTAGATAGATATATAGATAGATGGAGAGTTAGAGAGAGAGAGAGAGAGAGAGAGAGAGAGAGATTGAGAGAGAGAGAGAGAGAGAGAGAGATAGAGGGAAGCGGGATTCCTGAACAACATGTTCTCCAGTGATCGTTATCCGTCTTCGTGGATGTGTCGATCGTGAAGCGACACATGATCGAGAGGTTCTTGCCGTGAGGCGGGGAGTCAAAAAGTGACTAGAGAATAATTCGAATAAAAGTTGGTATTTATTGAATGAAGAATTACAGAATACAGGTTAGAACTCAAGTGACTGTAGATGATTCCATGGTGATGGTGTGATGAACATGCTGATCTATTGACTGATCCCGATTTCTTCACCCGTTCTTCTCGAATCGAAGAAAGGGTGGCTTTATATATTATAGGCCTACCTCAAGTGGGTTAATATCCGAGTACAGTAATGATACGGTGCTGGTGAATGAATATAGCTTCATATGATTTGAGTTATTATAATACTTTTATGTCCGCTTCATCACACATGTATACATGACAGCATTACTGAATGTCAGACTTATATACTCACCACGTCGCCTTTCACCTTCTGTGCAATTGATTTCATTTACCCGAACGCTCCAGTCTATAGTTAACAGTCTGAAATAAATGGTAGATTATTTCAGGAAGTCCATACCCCAAGCATGTTGTTTAACCTTGACTTGACCATGATATTCAGTTGAACATTCTATTGTACTCGCGAACGGCAGTGGATAGATTTGTTTGCTGACCTATTGTCGATCACGGAGAATTACCATGGACCGAAGAATATCTTCTCCGGTCTTATTCATGGTGTAATGACCATAGAAAATAAGAATGTCATTAGGATGACATAAGAACGTGAGAATGTATTTTTAAGACTATGAATATGGAAATATAACTGAAAAGTGGTTCATGACATCATTCTACATGATACTCGTTCAAAGTTTTCCATGTTCATATAGTCCGCCAAACTGGTTTGTATCCAGTGCTCAGATGAACATAGAACATCTATCAAATAACTATCCTCAATTGGTGACATTAAATGTTGATCATATAATAAAATGACTCACTACTGTGCGTAACCAAGTTCATCTGGATTAATAATCAGTCTTAAAAAGAGTTTTTCTTCTCTCTGGGCCAGAAACATCGATTGAGCTGTCATCGCTGTTATTGTGATACCGTGTTGGTTCTTCATTTTCTCCTGTTGGCTTCATTAGCCACCTACATAGGAGAGATTCTTGCTCCGACGAATGATGATCAGCTTGCGTACTTCCATTGTCTCTACGAAGAATTGCAAGAATGATGAGTTGCACAGCAACATATCTCCCCCTCGCTTTGTTCAAGCACAGTCCGACACTTCTTCAAATGTTTTGTTCAAATTACTTCATGAAGTTGGATCACGTTCAGATCATGTCTGTGGACTCCTGCACCATTTCTAATATACTTTTCTATTTGCGGTTCGGAAAGCAATGTGTTATTCATAACGATTACTTTAATAACGATTAAATAATCGTTAATATTAACAATATAATTAAAATTAATAAAGTTAAAATAATTAATAATCGTTTCATAACGATTATCAACTACAACTATATGCGGGTAGACTTCGAGTAGGCACATTTTATTCTCAATTATCGTAATTTTTGGCTTGACCACAAGTACTGTCCTCACCTCCGTTGTCAGAGCCAGCAATCACGACGACACATTTTTTCAAAAGGAATTTGAGGTCAAATCACTCAATCACTCGATTTGGTCCGGCGTTGGGTTTAAATTTAATTTCAACCGCATATTTGTCTACCAAGTTTTCAGAGATGGGGCCTCGACAACCTCTGCCATGGCTATCGGATGATAACAGCATTTTAATGTTGTCATTATCATTATTTATATCGAGTGATGACAGTTCCAGCATGACATTATTTGCTGAATCTCTTGTGATCAATGACAAATTCACGGTAATGGATGATTCAATGCATGGTGACAACCAGTCAGGTGAAGTTTGAGAGAATGTTGAGTGAAATTTTTGACAGCATTATTATAATACTAAATTCTTACTGTGATGGATACGGTGTATCCTACGAATACTGAGTCAAGTGTATCAATCTCTAGAAAATTTTGATGTCATTCATGAGACCGAGTTTCGATTCCAGTCACGGTTGAACATAATTGTTGAGGTGCTTTGTGGTCATCAGAGCGAATACTGAGATACTTAAACATCAACATTGGTTAACTATGAACAGTTTATCAACTGTGAATTGCTTTGAGAGGCTCAAATCACTTGAATTCTAATCTTCGCCATCACACATGCAAAAGATATCTTTTTTATATTCATTCCTATCACTTCAACTCATATTATACAATGAGTTTGTTTGTAGGTTTGTTATTACCCTATCATAACTTGTATAGTGTTCACTTTTTTTTTTTTAATAACATCGAAACTTGATACAAAATCATTGTTCCCCAATTTAGGCTTTGGATGGAAGATAGGATCGTTTGGACGGGGCACCCCAAGGGCGATCTTACCACCCCATTTTGATTATTTAAAACTAATGGTCTTCAACACCAGGACTGCCCTGTCTGTGACCATAATTTTTCGCCGTAGATAAAAGTCTTTCAGTATAAACACACGAATGTTGATATCTTCCACTTTGAACTAAGTCTCTTGGGCAATGATTACTTCTTTCCCTTGACAGCAGATGTAAAATTGATCATTATACAAAATGCACAAATTACTATGAAATGTAATTAATATTAATATGAAATTTACTATGAAATGCATTATAAATACAAATACAAATACAAATACTTCAACAATGGTGTTTATATCATTCGTAGTTCTTGAATAATCTTTAATAACCTTGTCGTAAATTGTCAATTAATTGATTGACTCATCTATTTTTGTGACATGGCCCTATAACAATATATATGATTTCACAAAGGCAAGATGAGGAAGAGCTGAAGTGATAGCAACAAGTGAATGAAGTGAAAAAACGTGTAACTTGGATGTAAAAAATATCCTAATTTACAGTTAATTTAATTCACAGTTTGGCAGTTACTCGACTTAATTTTTTGTTTCATTGATTTATTGGATGTGATTGATATTTGCTATCTACTCAGTTTCTTCAAAGTGTACTAAATTGAAATATCGGAAAAATTGGAGATAAGATTACAAATAAGAACGTTGCCTATGAGATCTATTGGAAGCGAGTGTAATACCAACCTAAATAGCATGGAAATATAAATTAATAGAGAAAATAACAGAGTTTCCGAGTGGAAAAAGCCGGATATAGCTTCGATGCAAATGCAGTAACATGAAGTCAAGGTCACACTGAAAGGGTGATCACGAATGAGAAATTCTCAACGGTAATCAAGTCATATGAGTTTTCAGCCCGCCACATTGCTGAGTCAATCTGTCTTCTGGTTAATCTTCTCGCCGAAGTAGAGCTTCACGAGAAGCGTGTTCAGATAATGAGCACATTTGAATACCTGAAAAAAACAAAAACATAATTTCTTATTCTGACATGAACTCACAATAATTCATCACATTCATGTCCCCCATATAACATTATTTCTCTGTAGAAATATTTATCAGCCGATTTTATTCTTTCTCCTCTCTCTCTATTTGTGTTGAAAACGATGGGAAAAAAAGAGAACTGTGCCTTTACAGCGTCCTCACTTTCTCGTATACGCCTCAAAGCAACACAGTCAAGCTCGTCGCATTTTTTTTGCAGAACAAGCAGTATATATAACGTTTTCTTACTAGTTGATACATTATGCACCTCTTTCAACGCCAAATACAAGAAGAAACATGAAGAAGCATTCAAGACACAAGCCCAACCCAACTAATCAACCTATTTTCCGAAGTAGAAATACTCCACTCAATCCTGCAGTCCTGCAAACCTGGATCTTCAAAAAACATAACTTATCTCTATCAGCCTCCATCAGGCAGAACCAAAATTGAATAATCACTCGCCTAAACCTTTCAAAAAAGTTATCTGGCTCAGCTTTAGAAAGTGTATTGAAATAATTTTCAATATTTGAATGTTATCATGGGCTCACCATAGATGCTTATCCAACAGGAACACTATATTGAAAATATGTGTACTGATATTTTCTCAGACTGACATATTCTCGGCACTATTTTCCAATCAAATTAGTATTCGAAAGTATGTTTCAATTTTCGTAATTCATGATGTTCAGAGCATTCTAATATGGATAAATTCCAATCAATTTTAGTACCGTGGTCTATTGAATTTTGATAATATGTCGAATATTTCATTATGTGAAATCGACCAATTAACAATGAACCATGTTATCATTATCATCATTAATCTGAGACAAAAAGGGGTGTAACCTCACGCGAATGACAACACATTTTTCCTGTATAGGGCTTATATAGATTGCCTTGGGATCATCAATTGCATTTGAAGAAGTTTGGTCTCGCCATTTTTCCATCGTATTCATATGAGCAACCAGCTCACTTCCCATTGGTCAATGCGATCATTTTGATTTGGCACTTTCCAAATCAAAATCACGGAGAACATGTTCTTCGCAACATATAAGGATTGAATCGATCGGATGAAAAATGCTCTGAATTTGTGACTGAATCAATAATAATAAATAATCGATAATTCATTCAGAATATGATCAGTTCCAGTGATGAGAGTTTGAAATACATGAATTCAAATTCACCGATAACTAATTTGAATATTCATATGTGACCATTCCACACGAGATTTGTTCGAATCGATTGATTCGAATTCCACAAGTGATTGTTCCATATTATTATCATATACTTTATCGATCAATTCGAAGTTTAATGTTTCGAATCCTACTTATTCGGAATAACTGATTGAATTTGCATTTGATTTTCAATCAATTACAATCTCCATGGCATTTTCATTCGGGAGGCATAATATTTTGTGTGATTCGTGAGACATAATGGCTTATGTTTCGAAAGAAGATCGTAGGGATGAGAACGCTCATAACATTACAAAAAAAAACGGAGCAACAGCAAAGCAAAGTACAGTCAACATTTAGCTATTTCAACATTCTTTTATATATTTTAATCTTTGTTCTAATCAATCTCGTGAATCAACTTCATTGAAGTGACACACATTCAGCTTGCTTCTTGTGAAAGTATAATCACCGTTTTAAAAGTTCCTCTTGACAGTGGTATTCCTGCAGCTCTCACGTAGAGAGGTTTCTGTGATCTTGCCATGATGATACAGATGGACCGTTTGAAACTCTCCGACGCATCCAACCAGTCACACGCGTAAGCAGCTTCTCTCATTCTGTAACTCTGCGCAACAAGGATGAATTAAACACTGCAATACTGTTATTGAAGTCTCAAACGAGACTCAAAATCTCAATCGCTCCGTCAAGTTGGGTCCGCCCAATTCGAATTTCTAAAAAATCCTTGAGCATGTGTTTAGAGGTCGATTAGAGATCAAACCAGGGTATTTCAACTTTTGGTGGGCTGAGTCAAGTTACGTAAAGCTAGGTTCCCATAACGATTTTTTCACGTGACGTCCGTTGAAACATCGGCCGACGTCAACATTCCACCAATCACGCGCAAGAAAAAACAACGGAGGGAGGCAACGATTTTTCGCCGTCCAAGTAGAGCCAACTCCAACATTTTCACGTCCGGCACGGGACGGCAATATTTGACTTGGATATTTTTAGAACTCGCGAAGGCGGCATGGGAATACGATCTATTTTACATCAACGATGCCGTCCGATGTTTCAACGGACGTCACGTGAAAAAATCGTTATGGGAACCCAGCTTTAATCAGATGACTGTTCAGCTCAACTCGTCGAGACGGGACCGGACCATCACCATTGTTTTGAGCCCGTTTTGAGCTGAATTGTGCTGTCCTTCATTCGTAATGAGCTCATTGCCTGACCGAGATATTTCAACTATATGTGAGTGTGAACAAGTCGACGTGTTGATCAATTTCACACCATTTATATTCTAAGAAAATATTTTCGATGCATAATAAGCAAATTCACATTTATTTACATTCGATATGTAGAAAATGTTCCTTGATGAGGTGAAAATCGGAGCCAAAAATATCGAGTTCTCACTTAATTCAATTGATCACTTCATATTTTGTTGAAAAAAAATCAGACTTGCCACTAGTTCACTCATAATTTCCCGCAATTTTCATCTGTACCTCACGACATATCCAATAATTTCGAATCACACCCTGCCAAGGTTTTAGGATCATCCATACGAATTGTATTTTCTAGTCAGGAAAGTCTTCTATCCATGTGCTATATTGACGACCTCACGAACAGCTCGGTTATTCAGGGCTATTATAGAGCAGGTAATGGATAGATGGTAAGATAATTGGCAAAACGTACGCGTTATGCAAGATTCCGATGCCATACTTGAATTCAGTATCTGAAGCACTGCCCCAGCGGACTGAACCCGATGGTCGACAGAGGGCCATAGATATCCTCACCCAAATACCCTCATACTATACTAGTCAAACGCGAAATATGCGTTGTAAGATGAGCGAGATATCTGAATAAGGTATAATAACAGTCCTACATTTGCTACTTTATCGACTATGGTATTCTACACACCTTGATATCTGAATAAGCTATAAAAGTTGTTAAAGTAGTTCTACTCTTGCCACTTTATTGACTCTGGTATCCTACACACATTGACGCATATAAAAAATACTTCATTGTTGGTCAACTCTTGAATCTAGAAAGCAGTGAATCTCGACAACTTAATTCTGTCACAATTTTTATGATATATTTCATGAATATTATCAGTCATTTTATTTTTTTTCTTCAAAACGACTGATCAGAATTGCTCACAAAATCGTAGTAATGTGTAAAATCTATGTATACATATTCAGAGGAAATTTCATCCCATTTGGAGAGATTTTATTTTTCAACATTTTCCGCCCAGCCAAATCTTATGGGGTTTTTAGAAACTTTGAGATGATTTTTCTCAAAATTGGTCTAACCGATTCATTCCAAAAACTATACAGTACTAAGTTGGATGAGTTTGCGTGTACGAAAAAAGTTTCATGTTCATCAGTCAACCCTTGCGACCTGTGGAGTGCTTACAAAAAAAAACAAAAAAAAAACACACAGACAAAGCCCTATAAGAGTGGGATGGAGACTTCGCTACGCTCATCAATCACTTTGTGTTCTCACCTGTTCAGTGATCTGGTCGGAGTACCAACAATAGCAGAAGAACTCGAATATCTCAGCCGCGCCAACTACCAATATGATGGCCACTTTGAAGTTAATCGAGTCTGCCTGAAAACATAATCCGAAATTAGATCACATCTAAACTCTGAGGACCACATTTTGAAATCTTAAAAACTTGACCCAGTCGTTCGTTGAATCTCTGAAACGTTGTTTTGAATTCTAGATTCTTCTCATTACTGTTGATGAAGAAAATAATGTGCTTGTATGTTCACAAAATATATCAGTAACCTCTCAGAATATATGAATCAACTGGCGACAGAAGACAGTCCCGAACCTGGCGGCAACGCGTGCGACTCCTAGATCATGTGACGTCATAAGACTAGTGCGCAGTCAAAACACACGAACTATTTCAACTGTTCTAATGAGAATGTTAGGAATTTTTGTCGACATTTCCAGCCTTCTATTACATCTCAAGCTTTCATTCAAAATTTTACTGCACATCATAACTCATGCAGTCGATTTGATAGTCATAACCTTCTCGAAATTCATTATGCATACTTGACCACTGGATGGTACGTGAGAGCTTCGCATATTCAAGCAGTCTACGCAATATATTCGTTCTCGTTCAGGCTGTTAACAAAGTTCTGTGAAATATGCAAACTGAACACGGCGTGTGATTGTGTATGCGAATTACTGCGTCAGTGTCGGGCTCCTAGCAGCAGTTTGAAACATCTCGTTGAGATACATACGTAACATCAAATACTCACATTTCATTCTCTGTTTATTCGAGGATCATTCCGATGCAAAAAAAAAGCTCAGATACAACTTGCTTTCCGAATATGTTGAAGAATCAGCGTCATTGATGCAGATGCAGTAATGATTGTTGTTGGATTTGTATATTTACCAGATGATTGACGTAGAGTCCTGCTATGCCCGTGTAAATAGTGATGAACACTTGGAACGCCAGCGGACGCTTGAACACTGAGTTGATATCATTCGTCAATCTGAGAGTAGTGAAGCAATTAGTAGATATCATGAGAGAAAATGACTTCACCGATTCAGTTGAATAATTTGAATGAGTGGTATGGAGATCATTGTTTGATGAAATGTATTGATTGAAGAAATCGAAATGACAAAGTGGAACAGAGAAAAATCGATAAATGTGAGAAAGTGAGTAGCTTCATGAGTGATGTTCATCATATATATTCATTCAACTTGATTAGAGAATGAGGATTTTGCCTGATTTGAAGCGTTAGATGAACAATTATTCTGTCCGATTCAAGTGTTCTATTTTGTGCGAGGTGAATGAGAACCGATCAAAGTGTCTAGAATTTGTCTGAACATCACTCATCTCCTAACTTTTAAGTGTGAATCTTCAGTTCTGGGTCGGTTTTTAACAATCGATCAAGTATGTATTGAGCATTTTTCACAACAATTAAAAAAGAAGAATAATATACAAAAGTTGAAAGCAATTCTCATTCGAGAACCTTCAAATTATGAATTGTTCCAAGTAGAATCTATCAGGGTCTCGTTTGAAAAATTGAATGGGAATCGAATCACCAATCTCAAGATTGAGGTGTATAGGTCACCTGATCATTCCATATGCATATTCCCTTAATTTCACAACATATGTAGTGCTTTCTTTTGGTTGAGATCTATAAACCATAGATGAAAATATGATCAGAAAATATTTTTAGATATGTCGCATGGAGTTCATCACAATATACGTTCATCAGACGAGCTTTAGCGAGGATTCAATTTGTCATACTGACAAAAATTGGTGTTCGTTTTTGTGTTTTTTTTTTCATGTTTTTTTGTCGGTTCTCCACAGGTCAAACGGCTACAGCTATCAACTTCAAACTTATTTCAGTTATAATTCCTTATCTAACTTAGATCTGTATAGTTTTGTGGTATCATCGGGTGGTACATTTTATTTTTATGAATTTTAGAAATTTCAAAAATACCCATTAGAATAACACGGCGGGAAAAAAAGAAAATATTTTCATTTTCAAAAAGAATGACATTTTGTGTTAAGTTGAATTACATCTTGATACACATTCCTGGAAATTTTCAGCTCGATCGGGTCAGCCATTTTGAAGAAATGGTACCACTCGAAGCATTTTTTACCCATTTATAACTTTAAATGTCACCCAATTGACGAATTTAGGCAAAAGTTTGGCAAAGAAGTCGACATACTATTACTTCCCGCTTGTACAATAACGTGTATGTAGCGTTCTCCTAATCATATGTACATATTACATTAATATCCAATCAGCATGCAGCATCTGTGCTCGCGTTTAGCTGTATGGAAACTAACCTGATCAATGCTTGATGGTGTAGCACGCAATTACCAAGAAATGTATCCATTGCACTTTTCAATTCTTCATTTTCTTTTTTTCTCTCAACATCCAATCTAAATTCCACATTGAGTCCGACATTGTTGACATCGTCCTCTCTTCCTTGGAATTGTTCCTGTACGCTGATATCAAGATGTATGACATCACGGTCATCTTTGTTTGACATGTTCAGTGGACAATCCTGCGACTCTTTCACTAGGTTCAATGCTGTATGTCTTGAGAATATTCCATTTGATTGTTCTTTGAGTATGAAAGATTTGCTCTCTCCTTTCTCTTCCGTCATATTCTCTACGATTTCTTGGATGTTTTCCACTTTATATCTGTCGACAACATGGAATATATCACCAGTATGTGATGGAGCGTGTGTTGTTGCTGTGATTGTTTGTTTGTTTGTTTGTTTTTCTGTTTTTTTGTCGGTTCTCCACAGGTCAAACGGCTACAGCTATCAACTTCAAACTTTTTTTCATCATGGTTCCTCATCTAACTTAGAATCTTATAGTTTTGTGGCATTTTAGGATGGTGACTTTTTTTTATGAATTTTAGAAATTTCAAAAATACTCATTAGAATAACACAGCGGAAAAAAAATATTTTCAAAAAAAATGAAATTCTGCGTGAAGTTGAGTTACATTCTGATACACATTTTTGAGAACTTCCAGCTTGATTGGGTGAACCATAAAAAAAACTTATGTAATGTGCTAAATTAGTACCACTCGAAGCAGTTTTTACCCATTTCTAACTTAAATATCACCCAATTGGCGAATGTAGGCAAAAGTTTGACAAAAAAAGTCGACATACTATTACTATCCACTCGTCCAACGACGCACATATGGCGTCCTCCTAGTGTTAGCAACAGGACAGGATGCATACCTCAATATCTTGAATTGTGCTCTAGTCTGCAAGATGAAAACGATGAATGTGATAGCACCGACAAACACCAAATATAAATCAAAGATGGTACCCAAGATGGTTCCAACACATGTTAATTCAAACCATGGTGTCTCCTGATGATTATAAGGAAACCAATACCTACAAATTCAAACATTGTTACTCTCAAAATGTAGGCCTATATCTCTTGTGTAGGCATATCCAAAAGTAACTCACATATAATGAAGAGGCCACTTGAAATCAAGCGAAGGTGAACACAACAATTCAACACTCACCTGAACGGAATCGTCCTAGTCTTCAATGCATAATTATAACCAAATACCACAAATATCATAGTACCCGATAGCGTGGCTATACCAACATATTTTGTCAACATTTGACAAAAGTAGTTCGTGTCATCTATTAAACATCTAATTATTTCTGGAGTAAGATGATTAACTTCATTCAGCGATTCAATTTGTTTGAACATTGCTTGCACTTCAGTACGGTTTAGTAGGAGATTGGCTAGTTTGATAGCGACGTAGACAAAACCTACACCCATCATGCAATATTCGACAATGTGTTGAGTGTCATGCCAAAAGAGATACATGTTGTAACATTGAAAGAGGAACGAGTAGAAGTAGCGGAATAGAGCTACGTGAGGTAAATAGTGGCGAGTATAATAGAGCTTAGTTCGAGGCTCGTTGTCGAAGTGAAATAAACCTGGAAAAAAGATTTTGTCAATTGGGTTCTGTCATTCTGGTTGACATTCACTGATATGTGATTTTTAATTTCAATCTGATCGCAGTTGTCTGTTTTCATACGGTCAACCATAAAAAACGTCGTTTCAAAATATAGTTTGATGTCATTTGTTCCACATTTGTTCAATATAGAAGTGGATAGTATACTTGTTGCCAGAATCATCAAAGTGATAATAGTTCTAACTGGTATTTCGAAGATATTACCACCATGGTTACCTATGCTATTTGTTTTCACGAACACTCGAAATGAGTCTGACTAAACTTGACAATACCGTAGAGAACACGTCAGTTCTTGATGACCATTTCAACTTTTCGATTAATTATACGAGCTTTAGCGAGGATTCAATTTGACATACTGAAAAAAATTGGTGTTCGTTTTTATGTTTTTTTAATGTTTTTTTTACGGTTCTTCACAGGTCAAACGGCTACAGCTATATCAACTTCAAACTTTGTTCTTCATGATTCCTCATCTAGCTTAGATCTGTATAGTTTTGTGGCATTATCGTGTGGTAACTTTCATTTTCATGAGTTTTGGAAATCTCAAGAATACCCGTTAGAATAACACGTCGAAAAAAAAAATATTTTCATTTTCGAAAAGAATAAAATTTCGCGTGGTGTTGGATTACATTCTGATACACATTAATGGGAATTCTCAGCTTGATCGGGTCAGCCATTTTGAAGGAAAGACATAAAATGTGCTAAATTGGTACCACTCGAAGCAGTTTTCACCCATTTCTAATTTAAATGTCACCCAATTGGCGAATGTAGGCACAAATTTGGCAAAAGAGTCGACATACTACTACTATCCGCTCATCTAACAATGCATATATGGCGTTTTCTCAGTAACGTATCGAAAGCTTGTCTGATCTCACGTTGATGAATGATGAAGAATACATATTCATGTCTTATGTTTTATGTTCATGTATATGTTTTTGTTCTTGATGTGATCCTATCATGTTGTCGACATCATTATATCATTAAGGCCCGGTATTACCACGGCCAGTTAGTATTTATCTGACAGTTGGTGAAAACAAATAGCATGGGTAACCATGGTGATAACAAGTTTGAACTGTCAGATAAAGGCTAACTGGACTTGGTAATACCGGGCCTAAATCATATATTATTATATTCATTATCATTATATTTCAGAATGATCATAATACCATATTTGGTTTTAAGGTTAGGTGGGAGAGCGGTCAACAGACCAAACCCCGCCCCTTTGAATGTACACTTGATACAATTGCAAATAAAGACAGCTTTCTATCTATCTACCTATCTACATCTTTTCAGCACAATTTTAATCTCGTGTCGGATCTTTCACCTATATCACTTCATGTTTTTCTTGATTATTAATTAAGCTCTGTTCTATACCTCTAGATTATTAATCTGACGGAACACTATCATTGACACTATATTTCAACCTACTAAATGATGTAATGAAGACTTACCAAGATAATAGAGGATTATCATATTATTTCTCATACTTTTCCTAGCTGATGAATTGAAATTGCTCATTGCAGCTGAAACACAGTCAATTGGTTTCTATAAGAACACAATCTGATCAAATCAAGTACACAAATGATTAGAATATTCATCTACGTTGACGAACTTGTCGACTGGCTCACTGCGACCTCACAGCAACTTCACACTGGAACGACTGCTGGACGTCAAATTGAACATGCTATAACTATAGACCATGTTGGAAATGTTATGAACATCAAAAATTGAAACAAAAAACACAACGCAATTCGATCGAATGCTATCGTATATCGTGAAAGTTTGGTAATGTTGCAATTCAAACAGAAGTTTCAGAAATGCTTGTGTAAACGGAATGCGTAATGGGTTTTGACTTTAATTTCCGATAAGTTGCGTGTATAGGCTTCTGTCAAGTGACGTCACTCATTGTTGCAAGAGACAGACAACAATGTGCACCAGTTGGAATTGACCAATCAGAATGTTTGGTAGTCCACCAGCTCGATGTATTGCTATGGTAACGATTGTTTGTCATTTGTTACGTGACAGAAGCCTATACTGCGGGGAAATCATTTTATCGTGCAATTCAAAGGAGCGGGACACATTGTTGTTAGTAACGAGTGATGAAGGAAACGGTCGTTCGTCAAAAACGGAATGAAGTATTTTTTTTTTTGTGAGGAGGGGAAATCTTGCATAAGACCCCCACAGGTTGAATTGTGGGGAGTGTCGGATTCTTACCGACTAAAACCCCTCCTCATTTGTGGGTGACCCCGACAACGTGGTCATTTCATCACCCATTTTCATTCTGATTAATTCGGATATAATTACTCGAAATTAATGTTAATAAATTACTATTGTGTAATACTCAGTATGACCTCAATTACTGTCGACAAGATATTTTATAATATCATCAATCTAGATCTTTATGATTCATCACAATATCGATTTTCCCACATCAGAAAGATTGCTTGTTCTGAAGAAATATGACGATGGTAATTTAATGGATGTGTTTGGACAATGGATGGAACTGAATTTAAGTGGGAGATCTGGAGATATATGAGCAGGCTCAATAGCTTTTGGCATAATGACATGAGATTGCCATGCACATTCCATTTCATTATGTTGAAAGCCATCGAGCCCAATTTTAATTACCGAACGTTTGCATTTTATGGAATTACAATTCTACTCATCCAATTTCTCGATAGGCCTTGATGACGCCTACAACAACTCCTGCAATTAGGTTGACAATTGAAAAGAAAAGAAAAAGTCACTCGAGATTAGAAAATCACTGAAAATCACCTAGTTGAGACACAATTCAGAAAAATAATTAAAAAAAAACACAAAAAAAAATAAAAAAAAAAAAACACACGAGATCCAAAGAACCAATGAAAGTATATCGAAATCAGAAAAATGAAAGTAATCTAGATGAATGAGAGAAATTCAAGAGGATCAAGAAAAATCACTCTGGATAAACGAAAAATCACTCGAGATGAAAAAAAGCACTCGATAAATGAATATTCCTTGAGATGAGAGAACGATCGAGTAAGATGAAAAAAAATGACAACGAAGAAATCAAACGGAATTGACAATCGGGTGTACATCAAGAGGTCAACCTGCTAACCTCTCGGGTCTTTATGCAAGTGTGTTGTGGTCATGTTGTCATTGAAGGGATTAGAAGCAAAGTGGACCAACCCAATTTTTTTCTCAAAAAGATCTATTCGAACCACTTCATTCGTATTGTGTTATTTTTGTGTTATTTTTCTATTTTTTTTTTTCAACACCAGTTTTAGAGGTTTAAACATGTGAACCAAGCTTTTCTGGCCCTCATTATATTTTGGAGCAAAACGGACCAACCCACATTGGACGTGTTTTGTTTTGACTTTTGGGTTGGTCCAGTTTGCTTCTGATCCCTTCAATTATGAGAGCTGTATGAAAAGGTAGGAATTTATTAATTACCATTCGACCTGTCCATCGTGTTGGGTGTCCGTGTCATCCATGGATTCAAGTGGCTTCAGTCAAATTGGCAGTAAGAATCAAAAGAATAGATCGACTGTCATATTACATGCCTTTTCTTCAACTTGTATCGAAAACTTGTCTCACAGTGATTGTTCCCTAATCAGGACCGAGGATCATAAGATAGGATCGTTCGGACAGAACACCACAGAGACTGTTTCAATATACAATAACTATTACATAAATATACAAAAATATTCAACATAACAATTTCAATATAATCCATGAAACAAACTGTGGATGAAGTGATGAATTATTGATCCATAATGAACGTTCTGAAATGATATGTTTTGGATTCATAATTGTCGGGAAAATTGGTAATGAAATCAGGTTGATGAATCAAATATTCAGAAGTGTTGAAGAAGGATTAAAAGTAGTGTTGATGAATGATATATAACATTCATTGTAATATTGGAATGAAACATGGATTGGAAATATGATATTCCATTATATTCATGATTCAATAGCAGTAGCTAGTAATAGTAATGGTGGTAGCAGTAGTGATATCATCTGGAATGAACGGTAAGTATAGTAACACTGACAGAGAGAGAGAGAGAGAGATAGAGAGCGAGAGAGAGAGAGAGAGAGAGAGAGAGAGAGAGAGAGAGAGAGGAGAGGAAATAAAAAACACGTGTCTTCACTTAACCGAGTAACTCTGTATTGACGGCTGTCCGCGTTACGCACAATACCATCACGATATAACTGAAGGAAACCAGTAAAACATGATGTACAATAGTACATAATATGAGTATTTCACAAAAATATGAATCAACACCCAATTTCCATAGTGAAAGCATGAGCTGGAATGAGGGTAACTCTCATTTTTTTCGAAATTAAGATTTTATTGGAATGAGGCTGCTGTTCAATATCGTACGCTGATCGACGCACTCAATTGGCAAATTCATTAAATTCATCATCGAATCATCAATGTTCAAATATTGGCTTTCAAGAGTGTGAATTGTGAGATGGTGGTTTCTCTCACTTCACTCCATAACTTGATAATGTGTGACACTGTTATTCCGGCCCATGCTTCATTATTTTCTAATTTATTCATTCTTTCATCAATTTTTCCTAAGAATTCTGAAAATGATATAGACGAGGAAATCCAGTTACTAGTATAATCGTTGATGGAGTTAATGAACTGCGGATTATTAATTGAACACACACACAAAATAACTGTACATCTTATCTTCTCATCAACTCATCCATCAATGGACGACATATTATCAAATCCTGAGTCTCATCATTGTCAAACGGTAGCCCGGTCTATCATTATGATGATCATAATGATTTCTATATATTTGTATTCAACACAATTGATCACACGTGGTGTTGGACAAGTCATTACAGTAAATAAATGCACGAAAATGACATACAATATATGGGAAATACAGAAATGAAGTAACAAATAACATTTTCAGTCCTGGTAAATTACAGCACAAACGGTCAGACACTATACAAAAAGTTTCTGACTGGTTCAACTGAACAAGACATGGCATAACCTAGGACTATAGCCATATATATATATATATATATATATATATATATATATATATATATATATATATATATATATATATATATATATATATATATATACTATATAGATTGCTTCAGTCCTGGGTATAACTAAGTCCAGTCAGCCTTTATCCGATAATTGTTGAAAACAATGATAGCAAAGTCAATCGTGCTGTCAACTTCAAACTGACATTCAGAGCTACTCTCACGCTGGTAATTCCAGAATTCAGAAGATTAGGCCTGATACTAAATATACAAACTGAAAATGAAGCAATAGGTAGTTCATTATTGAATAAGGTACACATATTATACATATGTGACCAAGGGTAATAGCAATTTAATCAGCAAAATATTGCCTAATTCACTGATCATCTTTTGGTAAAACCAGCTAGCTTTGAAAGCCCTTGTAAGTCATGTCACCATATCTTACTGTGAATGAGGCTTCAGTTATCATTCCAATTCATTGTTGAACGCGATAAAAATGGATGACAATCATCAGAGGTTCACATCAATTAGATGTTGAGACACCATTATTCTCATTATTCTCTAATATTGAAAAAAATTGATGTCTTGCGGGATCTCAGTTGGTTGACTCAATCAGGAATCTTCAGAAGCTTCTCGCCAAAGTAGAGTTTGGTGAGAAGAGTATGCACATAGTGAGCAGTTTTACATATCTATGAGAAGGACAAGAAACAATCGCAATTGGAGGGGACATTGACAGCTATTTTCTCATAATTTCAAGTTTTTTTTTTGTGTGCACGATTAATAGTATAATGTTTCAATAATCATATACTGCAGGACTCATCAGATCATTCGAAGCGGTTCTAATTATATGAATTTTTGCATTGATCACTTCGTAGGCCTACTTCTCAAATTTCAATGCAACCCATTTTTGACACATTATTTTCAAATGCGTTAATCTCAGAATATTGTTTTTTCAAGAGCCGGTACCTGGATCTCTGAAACTATTGAAGATAATTCCTTCAAAGTTTCATCACCCGTAGGTAAAAGTGTGCCATATTCGTGTAGAGCTTTTTTTCTGTCCACTCACAATATCATCATGAATAAAACTTGTTATATGCTCAAAAATGTATGTTTTTTTGAACTCTTACTGAAAAAAATTTGAATTACATGTAATTTTGTTTTTAGATTTTTGTATTTTCCAGTGCAAGTGTACAAAGGTCTCAAGTAACTACTGTGAAAGTTTTGTGCATGTCCTTCTCATAGTTTGTGAGAAACAGGTACAGGCGAACTGCCAATTTAGCATTGTCGGTATGGGGCTGTCAATGTCCCCTTAATCTGTTATAAAATTATGATTCCAGTGTGTTGAAAATGAAGAAAAAATTCGATACAACCGTGCGTCGTATTGACCACGACATCGATGGTCAGAAAACATGTTTCTTGAATGATAGTGTCCAAAGAAAATATGAACTGATATTCCGCTGAACAGAGTAAAGCCAAGAAATTACCATATGAAGGAAAACATTTTGTCACCCTTGAATCGATAACTATTTCAAGAGTTGCTGCTCAAAAACTCGGGTGAACTGAACAGACCAGAGTTGATTGATTCTAAAGAACAGCACTCACCGTCTTGAAAGTTCTCCTTGATAGTGGTAATCCACCAGCACGAATAAAGAGAGGTTTCTGTGCTCTGTCCATGATGATACGAATAGAGCGTTTGAAACCCTCTGACGCGTCCACCCAATCGGAGGCGTAGGCCGCTTCGCTGACGAGTAAACTCTTCAAAAATTCAAAAGAAAACATTTATTGGAAACTAGACATCATACACCTCAACAGTGACCTTGAAGAACTGTCAAGAGTGCGGGGTAGATTCAGCAAAACATCAGTGTGTTGGTGATAACTTCAGAACAGTACGAGTTATCAAAATTTTAATGAGGAAGAAATAAATATTATCAATACTTCCAAGATAGTATGAGTTATAATTATTCAACATATATCGTAGAGTTGTTTGTGACAATCATCAAATATTTGATTCGAATGATTAATTTTCACTCAAGTCTATACCGTCCGAAAGATATCACGAATATCTGTGTTTCTTCAGTATTGAAATCTTGATCTGGTACTCTTCGAAAAGTATCACCAAAGACTGATATTCCGCTCAATATCCTAAATCACTCTTGAAGGGCATAATGAGAGATTGGAAAGATTGAGATAGCCGAACCAACGCCAATATATTTGAATTAACATTATTGCACTGGGTTTAATACCGATATGAATGAATTGCCAGAGAGAGTGCAGCAATGCGTGGTTGATCGAGGTGAGAAGTGAGGGAAGTAAAGGGAGATAGGTTGAGGGTAGATCCAGAGCAATGACGGAGAACTTGTGTGAGAAGAAGAGAACGGATAGGTTAGCGGATGTGACGAGAAAGGAGGAGAAACAAGGATGGGTATCGAGCAGATAAGATTCGTCTGCCCCAGATTTTGTATATCTCCACACTCGGGCTTGATATATAAATTGATTATCTGAGAAACATGGACGACGTTCCAAGCATTCGAAGGGCGATAATTTTCACCATAGAATTTCTACCGATATTAATGATATGGAACATGAACTGTGTGAGAGTCAAGATTACATCTCAGTGATGGAGAGTATAATAATCGACAGAAATTGTGATAATACAAGATTGTGATGCCGTATGGAGGAAAAAACTCGAATTTTTTCACAACAAGTTTTGCCTCACCACAGATCGACTCATATATATATATATATATATATATATATATATATATATATATATATATATATATATATATATATATATATATATATATATATAATAAATATATATATATATATATATATATATATATATATATATATATATATATATATATACATATATATATATATATATATATATATATATATATATATATATATATATATATATATATATGTATACATATATATATATATATATATATATATATATATATATATATATATATATATATATATATATATATATATATATATATATATATATATATATATATATATATATATATATATATATATATATATATATATATATATATATATATATGAATAAATATTTCATACATATACATATAATACATATATAGTACATATATATATATATATATATATATATATATATATATATATATATATATATATATATGAATAAATATTTCATACATATACATATAATACATATATAGTACATATATATATATATATATATATATATATATATATATATATATATATATATATCCGTGGAATTTATTCCGATGTGGAAATGATCCATGAATCAGAAGTATTTCTGAAAATACCTCTCAGAATGATCCAGCAATTCCGCTAATCGGAAAGCTATTTCTGTATGGTCATTCAGTTATTACATTCACAATGAAATATATCACGCTGTGTTTAGATGTTTCCTAAAAAAAAATTCATGTAAGCCTCACCCATAACCTGGGAATATATCAAGTGTGAATGAGGATATTTTCTGTGAGTCATTACCTCGACCGTCATCTGATCCGAGCACCAGCAGAACACGAACAGCTCCGAGACTGTGCCCACCATGGCGGCTCCGACGAAGATGACTTTGGAGTCGGCCACTTCCGACTAGACACAACAGAATCACGTCAGACCAAATTTTTTTCTCCAAATTTCCATAGGGGGAGAACCGACAAAAAAACATTTAAAAAAACATGAAAACGAACACCAATTTTTCCAGTATGTTAAATTGAATCCTCGCTAAAGCTCGTCTAATAAATGTATTATACATCTTTCATGAACTTGAAATAAATTTATTGAATAAATTCACAGAATGTATATACAAAAAAGATTTTCTTATGAATCTCATCTATTTCTGGGATTCTGTGATGAAACAAGCTGGAACCATTGTTATGAAAAGGAATGGGAAGATTCATCAGAAAGGAATAATGTTCAAGTTATGAGCATCATGAGATATATGAATCACAGCTTGATGAAATTGAATTGTGATCTAGCCATGCAATAATGATTGATCAAAAGTGACGTGTCCTCACAATCGTACTGATGTACATTCCTATTGCACCCAGCAGGGCGTTCAGAAGCAGTTGAAATGTCAGCATACCATTGAAAATTCTTCCAACTTCTTTTGTTATCCTGCAACAATGGAATATGAGATGTATATTCAGGTGATTTATATTCAGATGAATATGTTTGAATGATAAGATGATTATATAGAAATATAAGATGATCGAGTGTAGTGAATATCTTCACGGCACTCTCACCTTCGTGATGTATGTCCGTGCTTTCGCTGATTTTATTCGCACTGCACAGGTCACAAGATCACTCTCTAGAGCCCCATTTACACTGTCCAACAACCATGAAATTGCTCCGATTCAACACTTGTATCATAATTATTCGATAGTCTAATAGTAAAATTTTACCTAAACTAGCGCTTCCAATTTTCGTTTGAAAGGTTGGATAGCATTTTTTTTCGTTCAGAGCATGTCTTATTTTCATCAAAGGTTTTATGAGAATTGAGAAAATAGCTATGATGCACGGCCTCTTAGATACCAAACAAACGTCATCATTGTGATAAAATGTATTGGATAGTCTAAATGACCTTCCAATATCTTGTATTTAATTTATTGGATACAAGCTATGACTATCAATAACGTAATTTCGAAAATTCACATAAGATTGGTCCTATCGTGGGTGGGAAAAGTTAGGAGAAAATCTATCCCAAAGATTTTATATTTTATTGAGTGGAAACACAAGAATGTTATAGTTTCTGAATTTTTTCTCACTATGGAACGGTATGGCGTGAAGTTGGTTCCTGATTTTTTGAGATCGTTTCATACAGTAGCTATCACAGCACACACTCTCATGTCAAAGTGAATCAGCTAATCACAGAGTCTCATGATTCGTTTTCAATGTAGAGAGGATGCAAGACGTTTTGGCCCATCATTCTTGACTAATCATTTCTTGAACTAATCAAATCTCTATTTCCTTCATCCCATCATCCCATCACTACATTCATCATCCATCCGACGCCAATTTATCTGAGTTATCATTAAAGTGCTTCTTCAAACCCGATTCAAGATTTGTGAACACAAAGTACGGTATTGTAATTAAATAGTTTGTACTGTTATTTTTACCGTATCAGTATCTGATGATGCTTGACACAATTACCAATATCCCAATCCATCAAACGATTCACTTTCGACATCTCCGTCTCTCTTACTGACGTATCACTCATTCTCCTCCTCCACCTTGATACGTTCACATTCCTCTCCTTTATCGATCTCGAATAATTCAATATTTCACCAAAAACTTGAGATTCTTTGACACTGGCAACGTTGTTTGTCTTGTTTTTCGAATTTGATGATCGATCAGCTGTGAGTGTGATTCTTCGAGTGTGTAAGTCACTCATAATAAGACGGAATCGATTCGATTCGTTGATTCCATTCACTTTCTTCACTGATAGCTTTCGCATATTTTCGATGTTAAATCTGAAAATGATCAACAATCAGAATGACTCATGAAGTACAGTACTTACGATCAATTCTTCTATCCTCATGGAGATTTACAATCCACATATTGTAGGCCATTTACTCTTCTATAAATCTTGTTGCATGTGAGGAATGAATGTAAGTTGTGTCTGGAATAAAAACCACTCGGACACACACTTGAAAATATAACTAAACAATATTTTTCTTAACCAAATCCTGAACTTTGAGACAAAATTCTTGCATTCCAATTGGAACCAGGTAAGACAAGATATTTCCGTTCGGAAGGGGTACAATGAGGGCTCTGCCAGCTAGCTGGACCAGCTCATTCAACAAACTGTTGGAATCAACTAATGGTTCAGAGTTAATGAATAAGTAAACTATCTGTCTAGTGGAAATGATGCCATCCTGTTGTTGTTGTGAGTATTATTGGAGTTTTTTCTGAGAAAATACACGGTAAAAAGGAAAAGAAAGTGGTCGTGGCCCTATATTTTCCTATATTGAAAATTCGTTTTCTATATTGTGGGAATATTAGCCTGGATTACTGAGAAAAACCACGAAAAACTCCTCTGAAATTGGATGGTGATGAGGATAGAATGGGGTCTGAAATGTCCACGGCCTGCCGGGTCACATGAAGCAAGTGCGTTAACCACTACGCTGCATGTGCCGATGATATAAGATATCATGAGCATACAAGTTTGATGGTTCGATGTATATCTGGCATCATCTCATTCTCATTCACAACGATTAACATCGAAGAAATCGTAATAAGAAATACGTAGGGCCTATACAATATTTTTCAACAAGGGAAAATTTTGAATGATTTTTACAAAAAATTCTCGATGAATAGTAAATTCATCAATCATGAATCGAAATGAGAATAAAAAAAAACGGTGTCGACTCCAAACGGTAATTCGACTTTTGCCTTGATTGGGAAACAATTATTGATAATCTAGATTCCGTTGTTGATGAAAAAAACGCATCACTTGGTCTGCGTAGTTTTCAATCCTAGCAGATCACGTTGAAAGGTTCTCAACAATGTTTTCTTCTTCATTCATGTTCTTTCCTCGTTCTGACATAAAATTTCGTAATAATTTCTCTTACCTTAACACACGGAACTGGAGGATGATGTGTATCAACACCATCACAAATGACACGTCAACTACATATAACAAGAAGAAATCCAAAGCACTTAGAAGACATAGAAGTATCAATGTTATTTCGAACATTGGTGTCTTGCTTTCATCGTAAGGATACCAGCGCCTGAAGATCAACAAAGAGAACACAATTGGCTTCTCTCAACTATAACAAATGAACAAATTAACAAATGACAAGCGTTCCAAAGAGCAATATAGTGGACCGCATAGGTGAACCAGCAGAGATTATGATTGGATGTTATTATTTGATGTCATCGATGTCTTTTTGCAACAATGATAGTAATGTCACTTGACATAAGCATATGAGAGAATTCATTTCGTGAGGTAATTATCAAGATACTATATATCATGTTCCATCACCGATAATTCTTTCATCAAATTCTCTCCCAACTTTTCACATAATTATTTGTATCAGTTATTTTCCACACACAGAGTCAAATGTTTCCCCACTTCCTCAAACTGTCATCCAAGTTGGAAAAACTGAACTTTTTTCATATACCCATCATATTTCGATGATTTGCCTTCGATTAGTTTAGGCAAATGCGCAAGAGTAGTCCAATCGCTTACATTATTTGAGCCTCAATATATAAAAAATGAACGGGCATATAATCCTCTCCACCCGAACAAGAATTGGTTGATAACTCGTTTATATTCGTTTCCAATCAGAACCAGCCTTCATTTCTTCAAAGCAGTCGGAATAATCCTGTGAGCTGAGCATAATCTGAGGTCTTCATTTAGTCTGAATCGGGTCTCTATTTATTTGTGGTCGATACACAGGTCGCAGAACTAACCAGAAGCACATGAAACTAATTCCAGACTTTGATAATCTCACAACTTGGAATTGATATAGTTATGATTAACAAGCGGCCGAGTGGATGGAAAAAAAAATTGGTTGAAATTTTGTGAATGCCTGTAACATTCAATAACATAGCAAAATATCGTGGATAATTTCCATCCAAAAAATCGATGATTTAGAATTTTTGTCACAACTACGATATCTGACATAAATTTTCAACTTCTCCGAGATGAAGTTGTGTATGTCCATATTACATCTCATATCTACAAATTTCATTTAATTACATATTTTATCCATTATGGTATTCGACGACCTCACCAGTAGCTAGATTATATGGGGAACGAATGAAGGCTCAATCACAATGTGACGCTAACTTAAACTTATACTTCCAGGTTGATATTTTCCGTCTCTATTTACAAGGAACCAGCACGTAACCGTATGCAAGAAAAACTGACACAACTGGCACTTCAGTTCAACAAACAAAGACAGTCACAACTTCAAGTTCCACCGCCCTCTCGAATGAAGCGATCCGAGATGAGAGCGAATGTCAATGAACTAAACTGCCAGTTGTGTTGCTAAAAACAGCGAATTATGGATCGAGTAGATGTATTCATATTTCATTGTTATACAATGGCATATTAGTTGGGGTGTGTTTTATTCATCAAGTCACTCAATAACACCTTGTGAGTTTATACTTTTCTCGTCGTTCTTCAAATTCATTGTTATTGCAAAGACGAGACAAGAAGTCGTAACTGTACGACTGAACTAGAACGATGAGAATAACTGAAAAATGTCTGCCAATGTCTATTTACTGTTCTGTAGTCGGTTTCTCCCGTTCGCGCGGCCTTCATTGTGGTCGATTGATTCGGCTTTCTGATTGGTTGCTTCTTACGGTGGACGTTAACTTGTCACGTGTAAAGGCCCAGTCACAACCAACTTTAACTCGTAAACTTAAACTCAAACTCCATCTTCAAAACTTTAATTGAGTTCAGAACAAAAAGTTCAAGTCAATGGAATAACATCAGCTGTTGTTCACGCCGCCATTTTACAATGTGGAATTCATGTACAACCTAACCTAAAATGGTATAATTTTTGAAAGAAAGTTCGTTCAAGATCTCATCATTGAGGCTGATGAATCATTGGGGCTGTTCCCCATGAACAGAAGAAGACAGATGTATCAGAAGATCAAATGCGTCAAGACAGGGTACCAATCTCGTCAGAAGTTTGTCAAAGACATGGATGATAGGATGTTGACTAATGATCGAGAGATTAAAAAGACGTGGAAAGAATACTTCAACAATCTTCTCAACTGCGACGAGCCCCGCGAACTTTTCGAGTTCCGAATACCAGATACGGTTGACTCAGAGTATCCTTCAACAAACATTGAAGAGATTAATAGGCAGGTGCAGAGGTTGAAGAAGAATAAGAGCCCAGGTGAAAGTGGCATTCAAGCAGAAATCATTCAGGAAGGAGGGTCAGCTCCGTGAAAGTCTCCACCACCTCATCGAGGCCATCTGGACAATGGAGGAGATCCCGGAGGATTCGACCCCGTCTTCCCGATCCACAAGAAGAGTGACAAATTAAATTGCGATAATTACCGCGGGATCGCTCTTCTTCATACCTGCTACAAAATCCTGTCCAACTGCCTTCTCGACCGAATCAAGCCGCATGCGGAAGAAGTGATCGGAGAGTATCAGGCAGGTTTCCGCTCGGGTCGGTCCACAGTAGATCACGTCTTTGTTCTGCGACAGCTCACGGAAAGGATAATAATAATAATGTAGGAGCATTGATGGAGGGAGCATCATCCCCAGGATGAGGGAGCATGACGAAGAGCTACACATGTTGTTCGTGGACTTCAAAAAAGACATATGACTGCATCCATAGGGCAAGTCTCGTCAACTGCCTGAGGGAATCTGGGGTTGCCAAGAAGCTATTAAACCTGGTCCGAGTTTGTCTGGGAGAAACGTGCGGTGTAGTGAAGCTAGGCAATAGTGTCACGGAGAGTTTCGACATTGTACAAGCCTGCGGCAGGGCGATAAACTCTCTCCAGTTATCTTCAATCTTGCACTGGAGAAGGTCATAAGTGAATCACTCATCGAGAATTCTGACGGAATTCAGGTGGGAGACTAAGAAATAACTCATCTGGCTTATGCGGACGATATTGTTCTACTGTCCAGTTCTCAGGATGAGCTGAAGAGGATGAGTGAGGCTCTGGAGACGGCAGCAGGAAAGATTGGGCTTTTGATCAACGAGGGAAAGACCGAATGTTTAGTGCTGAGCCGGAAAGTAGCGGGTGCTAGAAGGCAGCTCCAGTCGCTAACGGTTGGGACTCGGACTTACAAGAGAGAGCGCGAGTTTAAGTATTAAGGGGCCGTTTTCACAGCGGACGCCTCGTGTGATCTGGAAATTAACGCGCGTATTCAGGAGGCCAACCACAGCTACTTCAGTCTGAGCCATCTGCTCAAGTCACGAAGCATATCCCGTCAATTCAAAATCAGGCTCTACAATACACTGATCCAGCCAGTCGTGTTGTGTGGCTGCGAGTCGTTGAGTGTTTGGAAACAAGACCCGAATAATTTTCTCGTTTTCGAGAGGAAAATCCTGAGGAGAATCTTGGGTCCGGTGCAAGACACAATGATGGGGATGTGGAGAATCCACTACAACCAGGAGCTGGAGGAGCTGTACAGAGAGTCGAATATCGTAGGCCTAATGAGGAGCAGACGGCTGGAGTGGGCTGGGCACGTCGCTCGAATGGGTGCTCACCGTTTACCAGCGACGGTGATGGACTTCGTCCCGCAAGGCAGGAGACCAGTGGGCAGACCGAAGAAAAGGTGGCGCGATGGGATCAGAGAGGACCTGCTCGTGCTAGGTCTAGGATGGAACACATGGCGGAAAAGAGCAAGAGACAGGGCTCAGTGGATGAGCACCCATGTAGCAGCGCGCGTTCCTCTGGGCCTGATCTCGTAAAAGTAGAAGTAAAGTAAAGTACTCACATGAACGGTATAACTCTTTTCATGTATCCCTCGAGAAAGACAATGATACTACAACAGCTAATCAGTAAAATGCCATAATTGACTGACATGAACATGCCTGACTTGTTCATAGAATTTTCTACTTTCTGTAAGCGTTTTATATTTTGCTCATTTCCGATCAGTCTCGGTTCATTAAGTTGTTCCAACAGTTGGATGACGTCACGAAGAGATTGTCGGTGACGGAAGAGTGAGCCGAACTTGACCGATACGTCGACGTACAGTAAAACCATCATTCCGTGCTCGGATATCTGCTGTGTGTCATCACGTGACAAATGCATGTTGTACGACTGCACGACGATGGAGTAAATTATACGACAAAGCACGAAGCGTGGAAAAAAAGAACGTGCGTGGCTGATCAAGCTGTCCGAGTTATTTACTTCCCATATTCCTGTAAGAATACATAATACGTGATTGAAATATCAATTTTAATATGTATACTGTATGTATACACTAATATGTATATATGTATGTGTATGTGTACTTGTTCATTCATCTCGTTCTAATGTTCCAATAATTTCATACAGATGTAACATTGTGATGGTGTTTCATCCCACCACAGTATTTATATTCTAATATAATCCTGATATTGATGCTTGATATCGTTTATGTAACAATCTAACAGAATGATATGATTATCATCATTATCATTATCATAATCTTTATCATAAATTTCATGTGCGGGAGATGAGAGATAAGAGAGATTGTTCTCTTGATTGTCTCAACTCACCCAAATGTGTGAGAAGAGTGACGAGAAATTTCAGACAGTTTCTTCGCTTAGGAACCTCCTCTCTCTTCTTAGTACCAACGCTTGGTATGTCAACAAAAACAGAGGCTTCCATATCCATTATCTGTAAAAATATTCAATTTAATTTCATACATCATCACCACAGAAGGAGTTTGATGTTTTCACTGGCTATAATGGTCATCGAAGAACCCACCAACAGCTGGGTTATACAGAAGAACTCGTGAGCGGGTGATATCAATTGGTGATAGATGAGGACATACAAAAAAGTGCTTTTAATACCCAAGATCGACTCGATCCAGATTTCAGAGCATATACAATTATAAATACATAGAAACCAACTCGAGAAGAATATAACAGAACAAACATGTTATTAGTTGAATGAGATAGAATAATTCATAGATCAAGACACTGCAGTCATACCTAATGCATGAGTAGTAGAGACAACGTGCATGCCAAAACAGATTACAATTGAGTAGTTCTGATGAATTCATGAATGTCTTTCTTGAAAGTGGATGAATTAGTATTTGAACGAATATTAGGTGGAATTTCATTAAATATTTTGGGACCTAAGTAGTCAATGTGTTTCTGCCCAATTTGTTCATTGCTTTCAGGAATAAAAAGTGAGTTTGGGTCATACCCACATGTGTTATGCCACTGCACTGAATTTTGAGATATTTTGAAGGCATTAATATCATTAGGGATGTAGATCAAATATGTGGATCGACTGATTGATCAGTTGATTATTGGTCAGAGCATGGAAATGAGTCAAATGACACACGTAATCAAGGGTGACAACATGTGTATTCCTCAATTTTCGATCAACTCACTAGTCATCACGTGGTACAATCTGACTCAGATTGTATATTCTATGATCATATTTATCTTCAAGCTAGACATAATCCACATTGTGAACAGCTAATCTTTTCACCTGTATATCGCTCATATGCAATATATTCCCAAAAATAGCTGTATAGGCTTTTCCCGAATAATATTACATTATTGTTGTGATATGTACACAACAGAATGTGCTCTTTAATTACTCCTTCAATATTACTCTGGCTTGCCCCCAACTTATCTGTACGTCACAATAGGTTTGATTTCAACATTGTCCTGATGAGAGGAGAAGAATGTCCTCATAAAACTTCTTCTTACATATCTCTGGTGAAAGTTTTTTCATCCCAGCTTTTCTAGTCACTGTGTGGTAACGCCATTTCCGATATCGGAAGTGGCAGCTCTCAAATACGCATTCCGATATCCTGAAGGAGAGCCTAGTTCAGTTAGGTTCCGTTTCAAGAAGAATACATTTGTTGATCAAGCGATGAATAGTGGCATAACTTGTTATTAACCTTGGTTACCTTGGTTATTTCTATAACCAACAACCAAATGAATAATCAAATCCACATAATCATACCACAATCAATAATCAGCCTAATTAACACATTTTTATCATTTGTAATATGGGGTCTTTATACTGAAAATTGAACATTGGTGGTTATTTGATAGTTACCATGATCGTCGTCCTTGATGTTTACTCGAACTTTATGATTCACTGTCATGAAGCTTTTTGTTGCGCGAAAGCTGATATAATTATTCTACCATTGTGGCGTCAAAAGAACGAACTACTCAGTCAGTGAATGGAGAAGCCAATGACATACTATCGCCCAACATTGGAAATAGAGAAGTTCACTTCATCAAACATAATGAAAATATGATGTTGATTCTGTTATGTAGATTACATACATCACATACATAATATACATACGATACATTCAGTTGAAATGGATCGAGTTTAGTCCAGTTCTTGTTTGGTGGATTGATACTGCTAACTTCATATGCCTTCAGCGACGTGTGTTATTATGTTGAAAAAGTTTTTCCATTCTGTTGTTATGAAATGATAGGTTTCAAGTTTCATCTTGTTGCGTGTAGTTAGAGTTTTGGTGACAGGAATAATATATCGATGTAATATATCATGTAATATAATATGTCATGTGAATGACATATGTAATATGTCATGTAAATATAATCATGTAATATATATCGATGTAATATAATATAATATATCGATGTATATATCGATGGAATAATATCGATGTAAATTGTTTTACAAACATATGTAGATGTGTAATTTTTTTTTTTTTTTCTGTGAGACTGGGAGAATTAACCCAGTATATAAGATGAGCGAGATATTGATATGAGAATGTACACGGATGCCATATAAACACACCTCTTTATTGGAACCATTTGATGATTCAAGCGGAGAATCCTCATTTTACGGACTTTCTCTCTTAATTTCGGGGCTACTTTCTGGGAAAGAATCGAATTTGATTGTTTGAGCAAATATATTCACCTTCCATATTATGCATTACTATACTTATTCATTCTCTAAATTGCATATTTGAACAGCCATGAAGTTATTTTAATAATTAATGATATTCAACAAAGGAACTCGAAAATTGAAGATATGTAGAGAATAATATGAAGTGAATTCATATGAAATAACGTCACCCAGTTCAAACACTGGATAAATCATGAATAATTCACATTTAAATGATTCATTCAATAATTCACAAGTCGAATCAATTCACTTTCTCTCCCACTCTCTACTGATTTCCTCCTACACATTTACTCTTATTTTCAATCTCATAAAATGATCCGATGATTGAGTAGGCAAGGTGTTGAACTTCTTCATCAACATAAACCGATTGAATTATAGTCGCAGCATCTCATTCAGGTTTGGAAACACTTCCATGTGATTATATTGACCAATCAATTTATATTAGTTCTCAGCGTCGCACTCTGATCAAAATCAAGATTGGAGTTGATTAAACTATATTGAGATGGTATGATGTGATGAAGGTTTCGTAGGTGGAAGGTGAGCAGCAGTGGCCCATGTTCTAGGAAGAATACCCTTTTCGAAGGACCGGACACATTGGCTTGGTGTGGTGGCTTGCGCGTGGCCCCGTGGCTGTTGTTGGGAGCAATTTATTCGATGGTGAGGTCCGGAATGAGAGCTTGGACCAAAATCGGACCGTCTCAATCGTCTCTGTCGTCTCGATTGCCTAATGGTGACCCGAAAAGGGGCTGTAGTACTGACCGGTGCGTTTTTATTCTATCCTATTTTTTGTCACTTTTTTCTCTCATCTACCTTCACCATACTCTTTCTCGCCCACTACCTCCATTTACGCTCAAACATCCCAAAACGTCGGCAACTGTGGCAAAGTACAAAAACATGAATAAAGGTGCAGAAAAAACTCGCTGTCGACTTACCTCTAAGCCTCGACGTTGATTTATTTCATACCGGCGTCAGTATGGTCTATTCAGAGGGTAACTACGGAAAATAGAACGAAATCGAAATTTATTTCATCCCGGCATTAGTATAGTCTATTCAGAGGGAAACTACGGAAATGTGAACGAAATCTCGTGAAATCTCATCTGAGTGAATTCAGTTGCCATGGGTAATGCTAACCGTAACTCACTGAATGGAAGGGCTTTCATGCTAAACTGTTTCCGCAATAAGAGGTTCCACAATTATCAAAGTAGGAGTTATACAGACCTACGCGAAGAATCTGGGAATTATAGAATCACTTCTTCATGCATTGACTATGTATTCGTGAGAAGCTAACATGTCTCACCCTCAGCTCATACTATCACAATAAGACGTGATCACTATAAGACTGTTTTGATGATCAATCTTCGATCAGTGTGAAAACAAATTTCAGAGAAGTCCCCTATTGAATAATATAACATTTCTTAATGTGAAATTACAGTATTTCAATCTAAAATCGATTGATTGATGAATTTTATTCAAAATGAGAAGTGTGAATGATCTTCACAGTGATTTCGAATGGATTTGATGAATGTCAAAATACATTCAGCTGTATACCACCACTCTGATTCATGTTGGATAATTCACGTGCGAAAACATTGAATGTTGTAAGACTTGCTATCAGTGATTGAAGAGAGTGATGAACTATTCAAGGGATCGATCATCCAAGAGATGAAAACACTGTGAGACCTCATTGAGATGAATGTATATATGAGAGATTATTCGATTGGATGCAATCAATTGTCTTTATTTTTGTACATATTATCATCATATTTTACATTATCATGAATTTTATTGAAATTAGGTTATTGAAACTTCAAATCATTCCAGAAATAGCCATGCATATAGGTATATTAATAATCAATTCCAGTAATTATTCCGCTATGAAAATGATGTTCAGAATAATTTTTAAGTCGATCCATTACTTTTAATGACTTTTATGCTGCGCAAAATATCATAAACACACACACGAACACATAGTAAACATAAGAATGGAGACCGACTCTCTCGGTGAGTAAAATGGACTGAAACAAATCGAGATCATTCATAGAAAGCAAGAGGATGAACATAATACACAGGAGAGATAATGATAACGTACTTCATCGTCATTTTGTTATTCGTTCAATTGAATGTGCGTTGTAGCAACAGATCTTTCCACTAGTTACAATCAGACTGTACCTATATGCTGGCTGCAGTAAAGAGTTGGAATATATCATTCAAAATATTCATAATGCCTGCCTAGAATTTTTATCGAATGTTAACTTCAGAATCCAAGTTTTAAGTTTTAAGTTAAAGTATGTCATATCTTCCTGAACTACACAGAGTCAAATACATTCGAGAACTAACTGACAATAAAATTCTCAAACAACTGAATAACAATTGCAAGAATATTACATAATATATTATGCACATAACATATGATAATCATTATTATAAAAAATATTCACATGGCCACTATTCGCGTCAACGACACTATCCATAGTGAATAGCCATCGAAATTTCATATCGAGAGCTTCATTCTTAATACTAGGTCACAGAATGAGGCATGGTTAACCAACTGATTTGAAAACTGTTGAATCTCCAGATATATCAAGAGAATGGTGATGAAAATGCATGAAATATTATGTTCATCCATTCATTAATAGCTTATGAATAACTAACATATTATCTTGACAATAACATGTCGGTTACAATTTCAATGGCCGCTAGCCGGTTGGTAATTACATGTTTGATATGCAAGAATGAATATATGATAATATAGAAACAACAAAGTAACACGAGGGGCCTAGATGCACAAAAGCATGGATGAGCTGAGATTAAGCTGAGTTATTAACAATATTGTGTTATGATAGAAATAGGGTTGAACAGCAGAATTTATAATTACATCGAACATGTTGACTTGGTGAATAGAGCATGTACGAGGTCTTCAGGGAGATTGTTCCACCAATTGTTTGACCCAGAAAGATGTATCATTCAGAGTTAGAGTTGGAGCGAGGGATGAAGATCTTTGATAGACGATCGCTTCTTCCATGGTATGTAGCAGGAGTGGCAAGCTGCAACTCATTTTTCCAGGCTGAGACTGGGAGATCAGACATGGTATTGTAGAGAGTGGAGACAACAAGGGGCAGCTCAAGATCTTTGCTGGTGAAGTAATTCCCATTCGAGTTTCGATTCTGTTCTGTTGAGGCTGAGGCAGAATTGTTTGAACTCATTGATCATCGACGGTGATCGTCTACAAAATGATGAGCTGCTTTGTTCAGTATCGAATTGAGAAAAAAGTTAAAGTTTTCAGTGTGAGGTTTGGTAGTGAAATGACGCGTGTGGATATTTCTTAATCCTTAGGGAGCTCCACACTTTCGCTTAGGTCGCCTTAAATCGTGGATGCATTATTTTGAGTCACAGTTGTCAGTCCGGTTGGTGCATTGGGGGACATATGGGAATTTAACTTCAGAGAGGTCTTCTTTAAAACTTGTCCAAATCGAGTGAATATTTGGGAAAGAAACACGACAGTGTTGTGTGTTGACTGACACATCAGCATTTTTGTAGTTCCGTGTGGTTTTCGGAGGTTTGCCAGTGTTGTGGAATGATGTCGCAAGGTTGAGGTTCGAGGAATAGTTACCGGTAGGTATCAGATGGACGATACGCAGCGATCACACTCAACGATTGGGATGCACTGGGATATATTTTCATACACATGATTTCAAGGGCTGAGTCTGCCCATAGGAGGGTGCTCACAAAATTGTTGCGGACTCCAATGAAAATACCTTCTCCTCTGGAGTCTTCTCTGTTCAGGCCGTATGTGATGACCTCTTCGGGAAAAATTAAATTGCTGGTCATGTCGTCTGTCAGCCACCAGTTGATTCCCATCAATACGTCGAGATTGGGGATTTCGTTTGATACGTATCTTACATGAAATGACTTCATCATCCTGAATATATATATATATATATATATATATATATATATATATATATATATATATATATATTCATATACATATTCAAATGAATATATATATATATATATATATATATATATATATATATATATATATATATATATGAATATATATATATATATATATATATATATATATATATATATATATATATATATATATATATATATATATATATATATATATATATATATATGGTTCATATATATATATATATATATATATATATATATATATATATATATATATATATATATATATATATAGTTCATAAACATGATATTGGAATTGGCATTGACATCAACAATTTACTAATAATCACATGTTATTCACTCCAATATTAAGATGTGTATTCTCATTCTTATTTCACCACGATACCAAGTTTCATAACAAATATTGAATTGAGTAACTTTATTCTCACTGTACCGACCATGTAGGCCTACTTTATTCTGTACGTAGCACTTTTCTGTGCAAGGTTGGTTACAATATCGAGCCTTCACATCATTGTCCTATGAATTGGAACCAGTACACGGGATTATTATAATTATTGAGTTTTGGATGTCAATCGACAAAACTGATTCTTATAGAGTCGACATTGAAACTTTGACTACACTCACAACTAGATCAGGTCTTGACCCAAGTAAAGTTTTGTTATAAATGTATAACTATAGTGAGCTGCCTTGCTTATCTGAAAAATAAAATCATGATATCATCAGTACACTAGGCTAATTCATCATCGAACAGATTGTTCATCAACTATTTCGAGATGTACATACCGTTTTGAATGTGTTTCTGCAGAGTGGTATTCCCGCTGCTTTTATGTACAGTGGCTTCTGTGCTCGATCCATCATGATTCGAACAGACCGTTTGAAACCTTCTGACGCGTCCACCCAGTCAGAAGCATATGCCGCGTCGTCGATGCGTAGACTCTAGAAAGTCAAAGTGTCTTGTATCACATTTCAAGGTGGTACAATGGTCAGTGATGAGGTAACTGAGGCGGTCCAGAATTATGAAAAATGGTGAAAAATCTGTGAAGAAATGAGAGTGAGCCCCACCCCTCTTACTTCCATCAAGCAGCTCTGCAATGTTGATTTTTTTTTTTCTCGAGAATGGATGCAATATCTTCATTCTGATTTTCCAATGAAATCCATAGAATACTCATCCATAACTGAATTATTGTCCACTCATGTATCAGTCTGGACGTGAGATGGTCATTTCGTTCATGTCATGTATATATATATATATATATATATATATATATATATATATATATATATATATATATATATATATATATATATATATATATATATATATATATATATATATATATATATATATATATATATATATATATATATACATATATATATGGAGAGAGAGAGAGAGAGAGAGAGAGAGAGAGAGAGAGAAAGAGAGAGAGAGAGAGAGAGAGAGAGAGAGAGAGAGAGAGAGAGAGAGAGAGAGAGAGAGAGAGAGAGAGAGAGAGAGAGAGAGAGAGAGAGAGAGAGAGGAAGAGAATAATAGTCACAGAGCCACCACAGAACAGCCAAAATCTCCGTAACCTCATCGCACTGAGGCCAAATCGGAATGCAAGTATGTAAACGGGAATGTTCACCCAGTCATTACCTCAACGGTGACTTCGTTGCCGATCAGACAGAATAGAAGTAATTCTGCATAGCCACCGATCACGCACATGCACACCAATATTGCCTTGGTGTCGATATTCTTCGCCTGGAACCAAGAAACAATGGGTTGAATCATGAGTCTCACAGCATCAAATCGACGTCACAACGACTGATGTTCTTGGATTCGGTGCATTGGCAGTTTCATGGAAAAAATATTGATTGTTTGTGGTCAATATTTTCTTCGAAATGCATCTCAAACTGTTTAATATTTTGTATTATTAGCAATCATTCTCTATCATGAGTTTCAGTAGAATTCTGATAATGTCTTCTGTCTCCGTTCAGCAAGTATGAATATTTCTGTATCTAATCCAGTTGAATAGGATTCTGAGAATTGCTGGCTAGCCATGGCCATCCATTCATAGAAGTCGTATCGCAACGCGTGCAGTTCTGTCGTACCTACGGCTACGTGAATTTGAATTACTAGAACAATATTCACTTCTCGTTCGGATCAATTTTCACTACCGGTACTGAATAGACGTATAGTCGATTCTGAATCGAATTAATTGAACTGCTTATTCTCAATTGCATGAAAATTCATGAAAAAAACAGTGTGGTTCAAGTCACTTATATTCAATCTTTTAGAGGTATATCATTTGTGCTATATAACTCATATTCCGAACCCTATCAATTCCAAGTGGGCCTACCAGGTATCATTCAATGAAAATCAGATTTTTTTTGGGGGGGGGACCCAAATTGACAATGGGTGTGACTTCTCGGGCAATCGAGCCGTACCATTTCGAACCCGAGTATTCAGACAATGATCTGGACGATAGGCTATAGAAGATGAGTCAGAGGTTGATGACGAGCAAATATTCAGAAAGACGTGAGAATCGTCAGTGGTGTATGACAGTACGTGTAAAAAGTGTATGGATATGGTGAATTTGTAGGAAAATATATGTTTTGTTGGGTACTGAGAACGTCAACGATTCAAATCGGATATATTTTTCATTTTTATATCAATTTTACCACTCACTAAAGTGACGAAGTAGACACCGACCAGTCCCAGCATCACGTTGAAAAGAACTTGAACTGAAAGCATGGTTTGGAAGATGGATTGCACGTCTTTGATTAACCTGGAAGAGTGAAAGTCATTGTTATGTCGAAGAAACGGAGACTGAAATTCTGTTATCATACTAGATTGTTATGATAGTTGGTTCTTTCAATGAACATCAACAAATCAAAGTCCTATACACTACTATATACTAGTTCGACAATAAATAATATGGATTTTGTGTGAATACAGAAGGCAATGTGTTGTTACGCACTGAATGATTACTTGATGGTGAGCCCCACAGGATGCAAAACGACGTTCCAATACTCGGTTGAACTGCCGATGTTTCTCTTCGCTGGAAACATAATGTTGACTCGCATCTTTCAGTATTCCATCTCTCTTGTACACTCGTCCGAGATTTGATCTAGTTTGTTCCGAATCTGATGAAACTCCACTTTCCAAATCCCCCATTCTCAACTGATTCGATCCGATTGGTTGAATGGCAAAACGGACACGTGTGTATTTGTAGCATACTTTGGGTTGATTATGATTATTGTGTTCTTTGTTTTGTTTTTTGTCCAGCTTGTACTTGTACTTGTTTCTTTTTATCTCAATTTCCTTTATATTCTCTACATTATACCTGAAAGAAGAATTTGATTATCATAGTGGTGATTGTAAATATAGATTCAATTCCACATATATCTCCGGAAACCAGGGACCCGAACCGAAACCGGAACCGGAACCCGAAAAAACCCGTATTTTTGGGGAACCGGAACCGGAACCTTTATTATTGATTTTCAAGAACCGGAACCGGAACCCCTAAAAATCTTGGGTTTTTTTCGGTTCCATGAAGGTTCTCAATACCTAATTCAGACTCATTATTCACTCATTTCGTTTAAAACTTTTCAGTTTTTTTTCCAGACATTAAAAAATAAATCCTTTTCACGGGATTGTGCCAAAAACGACCGTTGATTCATTTTGTGTCCACGTTTTTGTTCGAGGAAAATACATTGACATTTGAGAGTATGCCTCTATAAAGGAACTACAGCTCTCTGAGAATCGTTCTTTGGCGGTGCCCTCGTAGCTGTATAACTTCTAAGTAATACACCAAACATGACCGATATCAGAGCGTTTGGCCAGTTTGGTCGAGTTTTCGCTATTTCGGGAATTTCTCCTGTTTCACCATTTCTGTATGAATTTTTTCAGAAGAGAAGGTGTAAAGGAGGAACCTCGAAAGTCGAAACCCAGTGTGAGGAAAAAGATCTGTCCCCGGCAGATGGACAAACAGAACAAAGTGTCAAAAACCACCAAAAATAGACGAACCACCAAAAGCAAGGAAAAAAAATTATGAAATCATTTAGCAAGTGGAACCGGAACCGGAACCCTTATTCACACTTTGGAACCGGAACCTTTTTAATCGTAGAACCGGAACCAGAACCGGAACCGTTATTTGAGAAAATTAGGAACCGGAACCGGAACCTTTATTCATTTCGGTTCGGGTCCCTGCCGAATTTCCCTGCTTCTCGAATTTCAACGTCAATGATGGAGCATGAGAATTAGGACAAAAATATAGAATACCTCGATTTATCTGCCACTCAAGGCATATAGCAATACTGAACATCATCATTTTTTCCAAGTTTGTATCTAGTGAATATCATTTGAACAGACGTGGGTTGGATATATACAAATATGTAAAATATATTTTATAACCTTTGTTCATTATGAAATAAAATGATTCCTAATATTTAATCTGAAAATTTATCATTCCTATACGTTAGCTTCATAATCTCGCTGCCGTTAAATCAAGTCGATGCTAACCAAGTTTGAGCATATTGTGGGGTTGGAATCTTGAACCCATGGTCCTGGTATATTCTTGGTTGGCCACGAGGGATGTACTCACACTATGAGTTGAACGCAATGGTCAGTGCCCTTGGCACAATGAACAAACCCACTTCGACTCTTCCGAGTATTTTCAATATTCCGAAATAAATCCAAATGGACATGGTGAACGGTGACGGAATATTCAGTCGGAAATTCACAACCCAACTTGTAATTATTTCGAAAATGGTCATTCAAAATATGGAGGAAGAAGTAAAAATGACTAATCATGTAGTTTTGTTAGAGCAGTTGATGTTGAAGGAGGGATATATTGAGTTTGGTTGTGAAACATGGATATGAGAAATTTTAGTCACAAAGTGAAACTAAACCATGATTTATAGGGTGAATTGCAGAGACGGAGTCTAAATCCCGGCCTACTTTAGACTAAGTAAGAAATTGCATTGTGGCTGCAACGCATTTTCTTACTTAGACAGCGTCTTAGATAGGCCGGGGCTTAAACTCCGTCTCTGCAATCCACCTATAAGTAACCCGACAGCACAATATTATTCGTCCAGGTGAAACAAGTGACCAGAGTTCAGAAAACTTCGAAAAAATTATTGAGAATATATTCTATCTCCTGCGAAGTTATAGGATTTCATGGAGAAAATGTAAACCATATTCAATTTCAAACATGCTATACTGGTAGCCGTATTTGTCAGCTCATCCAATAGCGCGAGGGAAACACCTAGTATTCTCTTAGTACAAATACAATGAGGGATGGAGAACAATTCAATATAGTCACTAAATATCAAAACGGCTGATTATTATGAATAATTTCTATAATAATGTAGATGGCCTTGTTCTATCGTTTCATTGATTTATTACACTTGTTTGAATGTGATTGGTATCTCAATATCTTTGAGTAATCTGAAAACATCACATTGAATTATTGTCACATCAGACTGATTCGATTTGAGTGAAAGTTCGGAATAATGTGTATCATTATTATATTGAAATTTTGTGACAATTCAAATTTTTTCGGAGGAAATATTCTTCAATCATTTTTTCCTCAAGATTATTCCTGATTTTTTCAATATCTGAGATGAGTTTTCTCATGAGTGGTACTATCTATTGCGCCAAAAAACTATACCGTATCGAATCATATGAGTACATTTGTGTATGTCAAGTTTAAACTGAATTTGCATTTTCGTCTGACCTGTACAGCGCGATTTTTTTTTTTCGTATGATGAAATTAAGTCTCACTTTGCTCATACGAATATGTCAACACATTCAGCACAATGTCACTAATCATCCCATCATAGGGTAACGCACTTCGTTGAGTCCCGCGACGGATGAGTGAGAGTGCAAGCAGTCTATTAGTGTTTGTATAGTCTGTCTCACCACTCTAGAGTAAGTGTCGGAGATCCTTGTAGTTTGCTCATCTATTGTCCGGCAAATAGGTAGGTATATGAACATGTCAATCATCTCTACAGACTTCATCGGACTCATACAGTGTTGCATTTTACTTACATCATATTATACCAGAGTTGACATCAGATTTCTGAACCGATGTAGCAACGTTGCACCACAACCCTTACCTGGTCACAAACTTGTCCTCAAAATGAACCTGAGAAGAGTTCCTTTCTTACTGTTGGAGTTACGATTGACATGTTTACCTATTCGGTTTTAAGCTGATAGATCAGATTGCAACAGTTACTCTTGAGTGGTGAGACAGACTATAATCGAATCGCGTCAAGATGCTCACCTCAAGAGTTTCAACTGATACAGGATGTGGATGGCAATAAAACTAAACGTCATGTCGCAGATACCTATCGACATGAAGTCTATGACTGACACTGCGCCGATATAAGCGAGAGATATCTCAAACATCGGTGTTCTGGTCGCGTCATACGGGTACCATCGCCTGTTGACAAGTATAGCACGTTAGGTTCCGGTGTACAATATGGTTTTTGTGAGTATCATTCATTCATAATCCGCTTATTCTTTCATAATCACAAATAACCTGGTTATGGTGAGGTCATTATAGGCAAACAATAATCTGGTGGATTAGTGTTATTTGAATCAAACTCAATTTATCATCTGAAGGTGTCTTGATGGATGCGTTGGTCGGCCTGTCTCGTTCGTTGTTTCAACTTTCCATTCTACCAATGTTTAAAAAAAAATCCTCTCAATTCCTGTGCCCACCGATTGCGACTCAATCATCAGTGATACAAATGGATGAATTTGTTCACAAATGAACGCCAAATAACGTCTACGTCACCATGATGATAACCATGCTACCTCACCATGATCTCGGCAGTATGCAATATCTGTAATGCCAATATTTGACTTTTTTGAGTATATAGAATGCATCCCGTACAAGCTCAAATTCAACACCGGACGAAGGTAACTTGTCGGTGAGTTCAATGGTAGAACTTATGGAAGATAATCCTTTCGAAATAGACTCTCTAGCACCGTGAAAAATCGGCTGACCAGTGCAAATATGAATAAAATTTGCATCACATATATCATTCGAAAAATGTGGACATGAGTGACAATTATGGAATTATTATAAGGAAATTGAAATTGAATTTGAAATCAAACTTACGCGAAAGGAATGATATGTTTCGTATACGCCTCAAAACATACAATGCTATTGACCACCGTTGCACTCGCCACGTACATAGGTGCGAGGTATTTCGCCACTAAATGACACCAATGGTTCAGTTTCCTAATCAGTTTCTGATTGTGTGCGTTATCATTCAGCCGAGGGTCGTACAGCCTCTCCAGAGTGTCGATCAGTTGAGTTATTCGCACACGGTTGAAGTAGATTGTGCCGTATTTGGTGAGCGTCACGCCGTAGAAAACGATGGCCATGCCGTGCTCAGAGATTTTCTCCGCGTCTTTTCTTGCCAGATAAATGTTGAAGTGTTGGACGACGAGAGAGTAAACCATTCGACAGAGTATCACGCGAGGAAGTATATTACTCACTTTGATGAGAAGTCTGGGAATTCGTTTCTTTCCGTGCCATATTCCTGGAATTGAAGACGTGTTTGTTTTGATTTGATTTTTGATTCTCAAGTAATTTGACTGTGAGGTCATTAAGCATTCAATACTTTTTTCCAGGCTCCTAGTTATTCAAGCTTGAGACATTTGACCATTTTATTTCATTTTATTTTCATTTGGCATCGAGATTTGACTATATATACGCACAGCGATTTCGACAACTTGGTCTGTCCACAGAGGCAATCTCACCACCCCATAGAGGAAATATAATTATCTACCTGACATTATCTCTAATTCAAGTTCATCATCAATCCATAAGCAACCAATAATATATCATGACATTATTTTACTCTTGAGAAGGGTATGATAATCTACTTATTTTCAAATCATTTCATAACTGTTTTTATATCGTACTGACGGTACTGACAATTTAATTGATTTTTCCGTCATTGCCAAATCTTTCACAAATCACTGCCATCTGGATATTTGCAGCGCCTTCCAATATCAATATTTCTTTCACAATTCAATGTGCATATTATGTTTCATATCAGCAAGATATCTGAATGAGGCTCAAAAGTCATTGAAGTAGTTGAAGTCATTGAAGTGGCATTAAAATAAATAATACAAAAAAGACGGATAATTATGCTATGAATGTTTGTATGATAAATGATAAATGATTTCTCAAAACGGCAATGGATCCTCTCAAGGCTAAGTTCTCTATGTTGACTCTTCTCATATGTCTTTTACAGCCTCTTCCATCATCAAACATATTTGATATGATATATCCTGGTTCTTCAACCATTACAATGATTTTGTTCATACTACCAATGGGCAAACACAACATAAGCTTATGCGTTTTAAGATGAGCAAGATATTTGAATAAGGTATACAAGTCGTTAAAGTAGTTCTAGCCTTGCTACTTTATCGAATCTGGTATTCTACACACCTTGCCGTATGAAAAAATCCTTCATTGTTGGGCAAATATCGAATCCAGGAAGCAGTGAATCTTGGTAACCTGAATCTGCCTTTATTTTTATCATATATTTCATGAATACAAACAATTGATTTCATTATTTTCTTCGAACGGCCAGTTCGAATTGCATAAAAAATTGTGATAATGTGTATCATTCATGTTCAAATATTTACATCAAATTTAATTCAATTTGAAGAGATTTTGTTTCTCAATTTTTTTGCGCAGCCTAATTTTTCGCGTTTTTCAGAAACTATGAGATGATATCTCTCAAAATTGGTCCGACCGTTTCATTTCAAGAACTATACAGTTCTAAGTTGGATAAGTTTGCGTGTAAAAATGAAGTTTCATGTCGATCAGTCAACCTCTGCGACCTGTGCAGTGCCTAAAAAAAAAAAAAAAACACATACTGGGATGGAGTCTCCGCTTCCGCTCATCTGGAATAGATCATAGCTCTATATATAATATGATGATTATATATATTATAATTATATGTTATATAGGTACAGGCGCTAACTGTCTGCTATATCGCATTCTATCGGTCAAGATTACTGGTATTGCATTCTGGGAGTTTCAGTACTGTTGGAAATATCTGTCCGCTTATCCACAGAGGAGGCAAAACACCAAGATATATGACTTTCATAATCTCTGAGTATATAGTGAACATATTAATGTCAAAACTACCATCAGATCATGAGTAAATACGCCTTATGTAACGCACAATGATATGCATCATTCATGCTAAATAGCATTGGCAGCATACAACTTTCGAACACGGGTACTAACATCCCGCTCTACTTCAAACGTCGCCACTTGAAGGCTTATCAATGATTGATGACGAGCCTAGCAAATAGACTGACAAAAAAGACTAGCGAATAGACTCTTTTCGAAATCATTTCGAAAAGGGTCTATTCGCTAGTAAAAGTTGCAGGCTCGCTTTTAGTGGTGAATCGAGAGAATTATGAGAAGTGATGCGAAAGATGCGGATGCAAATTGCTACAATGACTTGTTATAAATGTCACATTGTTAGTATTATATCGTAACTACATTTTGCCGGCCATATTGAATTTGAGAGTTTTTTTGTTATACTGTCACCGGTAGCTAGCCCATATCGCTAGATTACTTACCAAATGTCATTAATATTCTCACCCACAAATTGAGACACCGACGCTTCCTGAAATCACGAACTTTTGGCATCTTCCCAATAAAATGAATGTACTCAGATTATCCAACGATCAACATCATATTATCTGGAACAAACAATTTCTCAATTCATTCATATCTGCTTCAATAATGTGGAATTCTGAGAAATAATCTGAACATTGAAAGTAATCCACAAGAAAATAAACGCAAATAAGTCGATTGTGATGGGATATAGCTCGGTTTTCCAGTGATTTGTTAGAATATGTCAATTGTTGAGATTCTCCGTGATTATCTGTTTAATTTAATCGATTAATCAGTCGATATGCCCAATGGACTCTTGAAATCTATGGTCAGACTCTACCATCAGGAGAACACTGAAATTGTGGTGAATTGAATACGCACACAAAATTTCCGCCCGGAGCTAGTGGAGTATTCAAGCACACTCGTTCTAATTCGATAATCATTCAACTGTTCGCTCGGTTTTGCGAATCATCAATGTTTGTTCTCTATCGTGGATGGATCTCTCACGAGATAGTCAACACTTTCAGGAATATGATCATTTCAATTCAAACATAGTGAAAGATGAATAAACTGTTTTAAAAACAGAGTTCAGGAATTATTGTTCCGTATTTCAAATCGCAATTTCTCAGTATCGATATAATAATGGCTATAAACAGATATACAGTCACGGTGATGTGATTATCGGAACCATTGACTGTATTGTTGTGTGTTTTCACGAACAATGATGCCTGTATGTAGACAGCTTTGATCCCGATTATACATTCTACTGAAACAGAATTCTTTTTATTCTCAATTTTCAAACAACTCACTAAAACTTTATATAATATAATATCACCTTTATGTCTCATGACATACAACTTTTGATAGAACCAATTTACTTATTCACGTATGCCACCAGATATTACTGCAACATGTCATGAATAAAAGTACAATTGGAATCATAACGATAATGGAAGGTTCCGAAACACTGTCTACCCTATCCCTCATGACTAGGACACGGATGGTTCGAGCCTTCGTCTCGGATGAGAGGATATTGGACTATATTTGATTATCAATTTTTGCCTCGTGTTTTAACACACTTTTGAACCTCATAGTCGTTTGCACAGACAATTAATTCTGACCTTTCATTCAGGACTATTTTGAACCTTGATAATATAACGAGAGGACTGTCTTGTATATGCCCAATTCAGTGGTAATATTACATAATAAGTAATCAGAAAAATTATAAAATTCGATTATAGAAACGACGTCATTCATGTTGATGATTGTATATAGTTCTGTGACTGACCTGCAGATGACAGAAATATGGACTCACTTTACATGAGTATTGCAACAAATATACGATCTTTATGTTCATATATATATATATATATATATATATATATATATATATATATATATATATATATATATATATATATGTATATATATATATATATATATATATATATATATATATATATATATATATATATATATATATATATATATAAATATATATATACTTGAATATATACACATATATATATATATATATATATATATATATATATATATATATATATATATATATGTATATATATATATATATATATATATATATATATATATATATATATATATATATATATATATATATATATATATATAGATATATATATAGATATATATAGGGGAAAATGATGAATATTCAAGGATGAAACCGTATATATTAGGAATGAATGCTTTTATTTATGGAAACAAGACGTAACAATTACGAGAACAAGAACATATGTCTGAAGTTAAATGGGATCACGCAGACCTCACTTTGACACAACACTGCAAATCATAAGGTCACTCTATAGATCTCAACAACACAAAAGCAATAGACTCTATCCACACATCATTCGAGAGGCTATTGAAATGGAGAAACGGCCGCATACTATCAATAGAAGAGACGACAGCCAACGTTTACCCCACGCATGGAAGCCATGCGTTAGCCCCATTCCAAGTTGCACAAACATCTGAATCACTATCAACTAGAACATCTCCATACAACATTACCGGCGCATCAACATTCGAGACCGATGACACGTGGCCAGTCAGGAAAATTGGATGACCAGCATCTTCCACTGTTTAATTTCTCAGAAATCTTCATACAAATCAAACAATTTTAATAGTTCGAATCATGGTTTTCTTGCTACTCCTTTGTTTTTATTCACGATAATTTATTTACAATTTTCACGTTGTTATATTTTTGGATATTTATTCATGTTATTTTGATTCCCGAATTGAAAAATAAAAATCTGAAACTTCGATTCGTTCTTATATTTTGGGATATTTATTCATGTAATTTTGATTCTCCGATTCGAAAAAAATAAACTTCAACCAACTCCAATTGCATTGATCCACGTTTTATGAACGCTCTGATATTTTATATTATTTTTTGTGTTGATTAGATCTTGTTTTCATTTTTGTATCTATTATGCCTAAGTATTGTTTGTTGTGTTCTTTTCTGAGATCAATTGATTCCTTTCAAAAGTTGTCTGGCTTTTGATGAAGACTGGTGCTATGCAGTTGGAACGTCAGGCTTACATAAATACATACATTTATAAGTAATACATACGATTTTACCCTGGAATATTCAATATTTCAATATTTGAACGAATATATATAAATATTTATATATATATATATATATATATATATATATATATATATATATATATATTCATATCTATATATCTATATATATATATATATATATATATATATATATATATATATATATATATATATATATATATATATATGTATATATATATATATATTTATATATATATATATATATATATATATATATATATATATATATATATGTTTATATATATATATATATAAATATATATATATATATATATATATATATATATATATATATATATATATATATATATATATATGTATATATAATCATTATTCGATATAATGAGATGGTATAACAAATATTTCTTCCCTTTGGAATGATGTTTGATCAGCAAGGCGATTTGATGAGTTTTTTTTCACAAAGTGAATAACTAGCTCAAACGGGAATAATCTCACCTCATTATGTCAAATTTCTCGGTCATCATCAAGGCGAAGTCGGCACTCAACCTGGTTGTATCATGTGATGGTCATGAGATGTTTTCAAGTCTCATTTGATGATACATTCATTCATGATTGGACCTGAATATTTTCCAAGTATCAGAGAATTGGGCTGGATGATGATGGTTTTGCATGTTTTCCTCCTGCAGACGTTGAAGTCTGAAAGATTCATAGCTCACAAATTCAATCAGACCCAACCGTGAAATATTGAGAGAACCTAATCGATTGAACAAAAATGATGACGATCAAGAAGAAATCGGATCAGAATGATGAATTTTGTATTGAATACAATAACAAAATGAACAAGAAAAGATTCAGAGAATATTATTGATAGGAAGAGGAGCAAAGATCTTGGGAAGATTTTGGATTATTTTCTCACTGCGAATATTTTTCCTCACACCTTATAAATATCATCATGTTATTCATTGTTTTTTATATGAAAGAACTTATTTGCAATCATTTTTGTGGGTTGGTGAGATTGCTCTTGTGGTACCTCGTTTGAACAATCCTATCTTTCAACCATAGTCTTGATTAAGAAAATATGAATCTGTATCAAGCTCCGTCGTTAAGAAACGAACGAACAGATACTGTAGCCTCACATTTCGTCATGATGTGGGGGAAATGTCTACCTTTGAACTTTCGCGCCGCTTTCAAAACCTCATGCACTCCAGCGGTGACCTCTGTTGGACGACGTCGGAATGAGCGCACACAGGTCGAGGGTTGTTCTGTCAATCAATAACAGCGCATTCTGTAAGTTATGTATTGAACTTTATGGCATGCACATGGGCAGGGTCAAGGGCGCAAGGGCAGAACAGGGCATGCAAAGTCATACTACACAATTGCTTCAGGACTTCTATTATTTCATATTTTATATTCGTGTGTCTCAATCAATGTATCAATTTTTAATTCATATTGGTTCCAGCGACGCACTGTCCTGATGGTCACGATCCATTGGCGTCGGTGATCTAAATATGAAAAGATTGAATTGAAGATTATTCATTTTCTTTTCTTTCATACTGGAAAGAGTTGGTCTTGGCCTGTTGTTGAGGAACCGTCCCAGTGTTGATCTGGACGACAGGGGAAACTCACGTGAAAACCCTGCCAGGATGGTTGACCATGGAGGGAATTGAACTCCGGTCTTCTGAATCAAACTTGATGTTAATGAATGTTACCATTTTGAGATGTAGTATAATTGGAGACCGCCCAACTAACGCCTCGTCATCACATCGTGATCCGAGCTCTTTTCCCCATCACGGCTCATTGCTCTGATGTCGACCCACTCCGTAGATTCACGTGTAGACAAAATGTTACAACGTTGTTGGATCAGTTACAATATTCTGTCATTATTCCATATCAATTTCCAAATTTTCATTCCAAATCATGATTCGGGATAACAACTGACTACGATTTTCCATACAAATATCAGAAGTTAATAGGAGTTGAAGCAAGTTACATATGTCCTCTGTGTAAGCTGGAGGATCAAGATGCACCCTACTTGTATGCCCAGAACTTGGTCAACCGAGTTCTCTTGGAAAATCAAAGGTTGTATGGGGATTGTCTGATGACAGCTTTTCACTGGCAGATGAGGAGAGACATACTATAAGTTGACTTTCTATCAAAATCTATCAAAATCATAATCTTGAATTACAATATTACAGAGAACCAGTTCTGACTACATCAAGTTACCGAGTGTAGTTGTGAAAAATAAATTTCCCTGACACGAATCATTCGTCTGGAATATCGAGTCTGCACGACGGGAGTTCCAACATTTGTAGGCCTGCCTGGTGATAGACAGTTTGGTGAGTGTAGTTAGCCGTCGAGTTATCCCACAGTTTGGAGAGCCCTGACAAGTTGTCCACCCCCCTGAAACCAGGATGTCTCACATGGTGAGCTGTAGCCGGAAAATGTGTACGTCGTCAATATCTCTAAGTTGACGTAACTTGAACATTTTCTCATCCTGACTGATGATTTTCCATGGTTTTACTCAGACTTTCCAGTCTGAGGGATGACTAACTCATGAGATCGAGCAATTGAACCCGTATAATATTGAAAAAACGAATTGAATACAGAAACAAAAGAGAAAAATGGATGATGAAAGAAAAATTATTTAATAAACACAAATACAGAGAAACACAGCGAAGAAAGAAGGAAGAAAATTCCAAGAAGAAGAGAATTCAGGACTTGTTAGACCCCACTCGAAATGTATGAATTGTTTTCTAACTCTGACATCATTACCTTGAAATTAAATTCTTCGTTGAATGAGTCATTTCATTTTTAATCATTCTTTGTGGTGATAAGGTTGCCCTTGTGGTGCCCGGTTCGAACGATCTTATCTTTCATCCATTGCCCCAATTGAAAAACAACGATTTTGCATCAAGTTTTGATGCTATCAAAAAATATGGGCCCACATAGTTATTTCTGTCCATTGTGGTGGTAAGATCGTCTTCAAGGTGCCATGTCCGAACAATCCAATTTTGTCTTACTCAGTTCAGATTGGGTATGCCTGCAATAATTATTTGACAGGGTTCAAGCTCTATAATGATGGAATAGCTTGAATTGTGTACGGCTAGATTTAGCACGATGTTCATGTGGTTCATTGGTTCAGAGTCCATCATTATTGAGACAATCAGATCTGATCAATTGATTCGTAAATCAATATATTTACAATCGAAAAGGAAAATACATCGAATAAAATCATCATATGTGTATTGAATTGTTATATTCAGTATGGTGATATCTCTCATGTTTAGTATTCCATTTCGCTTCATCATACAGTCTCAATCATTCGAATTATTCGAATTATGTGAATTATCCGAAATTATGTCAACAACGAGAATTATTTTTTAGAAATATAGACAAAGAACCATAACTGGGTATTTCATGAATCAATTGACAAGATATTTTCAATACAGTAATGTTCTCCGGATCGTCAAATCAATATGATTCTTCTTATTACAACAGATTTGAATTGAAAATATTCTTTTGCACCATTTAAATAGTTCATGTTCTATTAATCTGTGATTGATTTCCTCACTCTATATTAACTCAAGCCTCAAACTCTAGCCCGATTCCCGTACTTTACACTAGCTGTCGTGAATGATCACTTATTTCTAGTTTCGCAGCTTCTATACCATTCTCAATAATATGTAGGAGATCTGTATTTATGCTATGGTATTTATTGAAGTAATTTCATCACTTTGAACCTCAGTCATGTGAATTTCACAATCATATATATACATATATATTCATATAAATATACAGATATATATATATATATATATATATATATATATATATATATATATATATATATATATATATATATATATATATATATGTTCACGAAATGTTGATTCAACGGTCATAATGTATGAGAATAATTTCAGGGTGAAACCGTGTATATTAAAATCAAATGTATTGGAAACCTGACGTTTCAACTGGATCACACCAGTCCTCATCAAAGAACATGCAGACACAACTTAAGAAAGGAAAATTTCCTTCCAAAGGTTGTGTCTGCATGTTCTATGATAAAGACCGGTGCAATCCAGCTGAAACGTCAGGTTTCCATAGATGAATACATTTATTCATAATATATACGGTTTCACCCTGAAATATCTATTATTTATATATATATATATATATATATAAATATATATATATATATATATATATATATATATATATATATATATACACATATACATTCATAAATTGGCGAATTCAAAATACAATGATGATTGTATCGAGTGATGACTGAAGCCGGTCATAACGTATGAGAATAAGACCCCAGTGGGTATGTTCTCTGATTATGTAACCTTGACTCATTGAATTGTTCACCATTGAAATATAATCAGATTAATTTCTCCCAATTACATTTTTACTCATAATACATTTCCATCAAGTCAAAACAGAAGTCATAGACAGTTGAGAAGAAACCACAAATGATATGTTTCACATACACACACACACAAACAAGAATATAAATAAGCGAATTTCTATTCAAATATTCACATCAAAATAAATTATTTTATCAGTCATATTTTACTGTGTACGTCAACATCGAATTCTAGTGATTCATGCAATTGAATTCAATACTGATCCATTCGAAAACAATATACATGGGCATCTATTTGGCCTTAAATCTAGTTCTATTTTATATATAGATTTAGTATATATTTCATCATTAAATAAATAAATTACAGGTATCCGATTACAGTGAGAAATGATAAATAACATCGATGAGAACATTTATTAAACGATTGCTCAAACAATCACATTATATATTCACTTATATTTTGTTTTTTTTCGTAAGCGTGGTCAAGCTATATGAGTTGTTATCTGATGATATATTCCAATTGCTTAGGTCCTATAGTCTTCTTCTTTTCATAATGATAGATTTTATACACTCGATAATATAGCTGACATCATTCAATACGCAAGGCCAATAAATATCAAATTATTAACAAATTTGTAGATTTCTGTATTCTGAAATTGATGACATCATCAATAATCCTCAGAAGAAAAGTTTCATACGGAAGGAAATCAACAAGCTTGTTCCGAGATTGAAGATCTAATATAACAGAATCTTCAATAATTTGTCAACGTTTTTTAAATTTCGTCAATCATTTTCATAATTCGTGAAGCCAGTTATTCAGTCACTTGACGAAAATTTATCAGCTGACTTTCCCAATGAAATCGGAAGTTGGTCAAATCAGTATATCAATGAATGGAAATGGAAGTAGCTGATCGCATCTCGCTCAAAGCATAACCACTGAATAAATAATACAGCAACTGAAATCAACTTGAGTTGTGTGTTGCAGGATGTTGCATGATGTTGCAGGTTTACATGCGTGCCCATTGCGGTCGCAGTGGGCTCTGTAGGTTTCGTTTGCGTCCCATGTTGCATATCTTGAAGTGACATAACGACATATCTGAAACAGGTACAGAAATACGTGAATATTGTACAGTAAAGAAATATTGACATATATTTTTTCATAAAAAAACGTTGCTTTCATTCAAGTGGGCTATGGATTGTGGGACACAACACATTCAATCAGGGTGTCTCTAAATGACCATGAATGATATGGATACAAGTGACCGATTGATAAGTCACGCCTACATTCAGTCTACGAATGTTCTACCAGAGTAATTCCTAGTGGCAGGCAGCTACTTAGGTCCGGGTTACAGATTTTATCATCATCATTTTCATCCACTAAATAGTTTGGAAGTCAATGTTTTATACATTAACCTTCACTTGATTCGATAAGATACAGAAGATGGTAAGAGTAGACCATTTTTATCGTATCAGAGGTTGATATATTCCAATTAATGTATCATTATTCCAGTCAATTCTAGTTTCAGCCTCGAACACAGTGTGACATTTTTTTCGTGTATTTTGAATCTCATCTAGAGAACTATATAAAGTTTATACTCAAGTCGGAACCGCCGGATTTTAATCGTATCTCCATATTTCAGAATGTTGATTAGGACTTCAAATTGCCTGGATTATATCTGATAGTGGTAGATATTGTGATTTTCATAATGATTTATCTCCATATATAGGCCATCAATATATGACATATATTGATGTGGTCACAACTTTGACAGCTGTGAATTTGTCAGTAGGCCTATATTTTGTTTTCAGTAGTCAGCCAACCACTCATATTATATGTACATCATTATTGTACTCTAAATATACTATAGCACGTCATAGCGTAGTATAGCACGTAGTATAGCACTATAGCACGTCATATATTTCCATATTGTGGACTTGAGCCACGAGTAAAGTATGCTCACATCTATTTGCAATTCCAAACAATGATTATATGATGCTCGGAACAGCAATTCAATTAATTTAACCCTCTCCATGTGCTAAACAAAACATACTGAATAAATGTACACACCGAAAATAAGCGTGCAATAGTGAATTTTGAAATTGAACCGAAGAATTCATTGAATAATTTCAACACTACTCAAAATACGCCCCGAGATGTGACACGTGAGATAATGGCCTCTTGTCCTCGTTTTCCGAGTCGGAAAAAAAATCGTTTGAAAAAAGAAATATATGTCTGTGCGGCAAAATATGATTTCATCAATTCGTTTGTGGATATTCAGAATGAGTGGAAAGATGTAAAATGAGATAATCATTAATTCGTGATGAAACAATGCATTGAATTTCATTCGGTAATAGGCTATTCTCCGAAAAAAAATATAGGTGACATTCCTTCTCATTTATTTTTTCAATGAATGACTCTTCCAAAAGTACATTGTATGAGTCAAAAAAAATCTCCCAAAAATCATTCTAATCGAGATTATACGAGAGCCATATTTTATCGAATTCATAAAAGGTACTCACAGCTTCCTCTTTTACCGACCAGTCCTTGAGGATCCTGTTCCATCTGGTAAGCACTATTATCATCCGACACTCCACGACTCTCCTCTTCGTTCACCTCTTCTGGCTGTTGCTCTTGCACTTGCTGCTGATTCTGTATATACCTCTCGAGCTGTTGCTGAAAGTCTTGCTGTTTCTGTTGCTGTTCGTGCTGTTTCCGTTGCAGCGCCGTCCGTTTCATTAGGTCCATCAACATGGTCGACATCTCCCGACTACTGCGCATGTCCAGTGACTGAGTGAACAAACAAATGAAACAAACGATCATTTCTCTTTCTCGTGTTTTCGAATTGTATGATTGTTGTGTGGGAAAGAATGGCGGAAATTGAGTGATGATCGTTCGAATTTTATTTTATTTCTGAGAGAACATGTTTCATTGAAAATAATTGAATCATCACTAAATATTTGATTGTGGTATAACTGTTGTCATACATTCAAATGATGGGGCACAAATGAGGCTGGATGGGGTGAGAGGAGGTGGTAGAAGAAAGAGGGCATGTCAGAAAGGTCAACGCTACTGGGGCCAGGACGGACCGGGACAAGTTCTCGGTTCTTAGAAGAACTGGAAGGGACTGGGACGACCTTGATGGAAATGTATCAGACGGAAATGACCTGGAAGTGAAGGAATTCAAGAAAAAATTAATATTGAGTGATAAATGTGATTAGTTGTGGGTATTAGGTTCGAAAGTGAATGTAAATCTTTTCTATATAGAGAAGAAATGAATTTCAGAATGATCAGATTGAGAGGAAATAACAGAACTTCTTCGCTACATCTGACTAGGAGAGTCAGTTCTGTCAAAGTTCTGTCAGAGTTAATTTATCCATAGTACATCCAAATATATTGATATATTCCATGATCTAACGATCGTCTCGCATAATTTCAGGAATATATCATAATTTTCATAATACAAAAAAATCTTCAGGATAGAAGCACTGGATTATATGTCTGAGCCGAAAGTGAAGTGAAAGAAAAGTGAGTAAGAAATGTAAAGCGGAAGGTATTGTAGATCGCGGGTCCTTGCTAGTCTAATTGACAACGTCGAACATTATTTTTGGTAATTGCTACTTCTGACGACGATGACCTGTTATTGTGAGAATATAATGTAAAGTACACAACATATGACAGCAAAGATGACGCAGAAAACCATTACTCAATCATTAACACTCTCAATTGATGATGCAAACAATGCATTTGAATGCAATGCTTCCTTCCTACCGCTTCCTTCCCACTACCCATAAAAACCTTCATCTCATCATCCCATCATCTCATTAATCATTCATCCGACGCCAATAGATCTTAGTAATCATTACAGTGAGTCGTTAAAACCCAATAAAAAAATGATTCATGATTCGAAGAGTCACCTTCCGTAGCTCAGGTAACTAATGCACTGGCTGAAAAACTGATCATACCGTTGAGCGTGTGTTCGAGTCACGTTTCTCACTTATATCACTCGATGATTGTTTCACCGTCTGCTCATTCGCACCCTCGAATAATCATCTGTTCGTGGGACTGTTGGGCAAACATTGAAAAATCAAAATATAGCTAGTCCTACAAAAGTTATCATCATGATTACTGAAAATAGAAGAATCAACTCCCATTTTCGAGAAATTATCACCTGTTCAAAGCTATTCTCCATCTCTTGATCTTGTTCCTGCTCTAATTGTTGCTGTGGTGATTGTAGCATCACCGACGGGCCCGGTCTTAGCGCCTGCGCACTACGGCAGCTCACTTGCTGGGCGGTTACTATCAGTACCACCATTAGCGCTGCTAGTGACATGCCTGAAAACGAGAAAACACATGGGTTGGTTTTCAGCGATTTAATAAAAACCTTGAAGTTATATACTTTATTTTATTATTTTTCCTCGTGTTGTATACGTGGACACGTGGTTATCCACAGTTCTTGGATTGAAATCTGATAAGAGCGTTATGAAGGTAGTGAACTGACGACTCTCAATTATTGGTCTTCAAAATAAAAGTTTTGTTCTGAGAAGGGATTTATAACGTTGATTTTAACGGAATTGATGAAGTATCAGACCTGGAGGCTCATTCTGAGAATATCCGTCAATTTCCATGGAATCGAATCCGTTTCTATTTCGCTTCATTATATATACATTTCCGTCTATATATCCGATTTCGCTATATATCCGTCGATTTCCATAACGACTGAAAAGGATTCGATGGCTATGGGCCGGCTAAAATATCATTCATAATTCGAATACAGCCGAATCGCTTTCAAAGCGGGCACTTTCATTTCCATACGATCAGAATCCAGTTACAGAATGAGCCTCCTGATGAGATTCGAATACAAATTCGGATGTGAATGTTGATACAAATTGTTGCGATTCAATTGTGATATTCAGATGGAAAACGCAGTTAATGCATTCTGAAATAGGACTAGAATTATGAAAATCCAGGATTATATTCTGTCAGATCATGCAATCGACATCTAACCAGAACTCAGATTATTTGGATTCATTCTGACTCATCGATCACTTTGATCTCCACCCTACGATTGAATTAGTAATCATGTAATATATAATTTAATGATGATAATTAGTATTTTAATCATATAATTAGTAATATATGATTAGAATTCATAAATATATATATATATATATATATATATATATATATATATATATATATATATATATATATATGAATATATATATAAATATATATATATATATATATATATATATATATATATATATATATATATATATATATATATATATATATATATATATATATATATACATTTTCATATATATTTATATATATATTTATTGGACTGTATGTATATGAATTAAATCCAGGTTCGTATATGCTCTCATAGATTTGTTCAAATCGATTGTATAAGTTGATTCCATCTCTAATGAACGTGGCATTGGAACTCAGAAAACTGATTGCATCGGAATCTTCTTGAATTCATCATCGCATATATTCTACATCTTCCTGTATCAGAATCTCGATGCACAGTGAATCAATCGTCATTTATTCGAATCATGAGTCGGGAGACCTTGAGGAAGCCGGCAGGAGGTAGTTCAATACAGAGTAGTCAATTGAGATGATGCAAATCAGTCAATCAAGGTACAAGCGATTGTGGGAGGATTAGGAACGGAGGAGTGGAATTCGTGGGATGAATGAAAGATGAAACGGATGATAGTGAAGCAGAGCAGAAATAAGTAGATACAAGACACGGGGCTGACAGAAACCCTGAAAGTGAGCGTCGGCTCACTCTCCAGAGGGCATGTAAAGTTTTGACCTGGGTGATTCCGCAGATATAAAGTATCATAAAACTTTAATCGTGCAGAATACAAAATCCACAGGTATATATTATCATCTTATGGAGATAATTTTTGTCAAGGTGGCTAACGAGGTGAATATTAAAATGTCGAGAGTGGAAAAGATCACCTGTAGGCTATATAACGGTAACATTTCATATTTCTGTCGACAATTCTCACTTCACCGCGTACCGTTACATACAAATGTGTGAAATAACAAGTAACATGGTCTGGAGATTCATTATGGATCATTCCAAAATATACCTCTCTTCTGCACGGTTCGAAGCAGTTCCAGCACAATATGTTTTTTTTGAAAAGTCACTGCGATCGTTCACATGTTATTTTGAAACAAGATGTCACGCTGTGGGTGCATATCTCTAGAAAATACTATCTCAGCTAATAGTAACACCCTCTAAACCAATCAATTTTGTTATTCGATATTGAGATAGGGCCTAATGATAATCCTTCATATCAATCAATTTTATTCGAAAAATAAAAAATGATTTTATCACTTTGAAATCATATTCATGATTTGAACCTGACAGATATATGTATGAACGGAACAGCTAATCTCGAAAACTGAACTCCAGTCGGGCGTGGGTTCGAGTCCCACATATAAGGCATTGTTATTTTGAACTAACCCATCATCTTTATCTTCAATTAACTTTCCTTTTAGTGTGGTCTTTGATCGTACAATAATATTCTGGATGAAAGATTTTATTCCGAGATGAATCTGAAAGTTCATACTGATTTGTTTCACAATCATGATGACACATTCTACTTGTATGTTTTCTCAAGCCTCAAAGATTTTTTTTTCATCCCTGAGATATTTAAACGTCATTCTAACTGCGAGTAAGTGGGTGTACGGATCTCGATGACTTTGAGCTGTCGATTGTCAGTGTTAGTAGATATGAGAGACGGTCGATCGGAACCTTAGTGTAGCGAAACAAAGGAACGATCTCGTAACCATGAAGCCGGTCAAGTCTCTAGAATCTGGTAGATTTGCGGCTCAATGGCGAAAACCAACAGGTAATCACGGCAAGGTAGAAAGTTTCAAAGTGAACTACTCTTTATGAGATGTTGGTGAAACAAATTTTCGACATTCGAGCAATTCTAATACTTCATTGGACATTTCATTAGGTGTATTGTAAAACTCTTCTCGACAGGTATTGCGTATAATATATATCTCAGATTCCGATTTTATATGAAACGAATAATATTTCTCGGATATTCGATGATGAATAATATGATATTTGATATTCAGAAAACATCTATATGGTTCGAACGAATCGAGTTTGTAGGCCTCTTATATCATATGTATTTTCTCTCTTTCAAATGACCTTTTCAATATTTCATTCATTTTTCCCTACTCTTCATTAATGAAAAGTCCAATACGATATTGAATTCTCCAGTCCATAGCCCAATATTATCGATGATTTCTGTATCAAACACTATTGTATTGTCTTCTTGCTCTCTTTCTCAATCTGCTATTTTCATTTTTTCCATATATATTACTCTGTGTCTAATGAACAACTTTCTATGAGGCAGATTCTTAATTTTTTTGTCAATAGAGAATTTATATATACTGATGCCAGAATGGTTTGAAAAAAATCAGCAATTGACCTGATGAGGAATTTGAAATACGTGAAATATTCGAAACTTTCTGTTTCGATGGGATGAGCTTCATTTCAAAACGTTGTATTTTGATCCCACGTCTGCGTCCGTGATTCGACTCTACTATCCAGTAATTGATAATACTTTTTTGAGAGAAGATGAATGTAATTCATTTTTGAAAGTGACTTCACTCGAAGTATTCGAACACCTCGACGTGGTGTTGTTCTCCAGAGCTGTCATTGGAAGGAGCTCTACTCATGAGAGAGTAACCCATAGTGATACGTTCTTGAGTGAGGACCCAGACCAAGCTCAGACCGTCTTGATTGAGTGGCAGACTTCCGGTTACAGAGTGTAAGGGGAAGTAAGTAGAGTCGCCTTTTCAATGTATTCAATTTAATTCCTTGTCACATCTCTTTTCTCATCTCCCTCATTTTCTCTCAGTTATCTCGTTCTAGAAACATTCACAAACGTTATCAACTTTGGAGAAGGACACGGACATAGGCGTGAAGAGAGCTACCTGCCGACGCGCCTCCTAACACTACATTCCTAGTACACGCCTGTAACGCGCCTAACACGCTATAACACGCTAGTAACGCTAGTACCACGTCTGTATAATATGTTTTCAAATCTCACCGACCAAACTCCTGCTTTTCCCGCCCCTACACCTAGCTGTTGGTGGGGTTGTTGAGCATCATTTCATCCAGCATATTCCAGCGGGTCCGAGATCATATCCACCGATAATGACGTCAGAGCCGTGTAAATCACATGCGACGAGCGAGCCGGGGCAAATCGTTACGTCATCACATTGTTGCAGATAACACAAGAGTGGGCGAGAGTTCAATTATTATCCAGGTGATGTATGGATGTGTGGAAATGATGGAATTCGAATACATATAAAATAGGTTGTTATTGGTGACTCCACTGAGAATCGAATGAAAACAGAATTGAAAACAGTACTGGACCGTTATTCTATAAAATACTAACGAAATGGAAGCACGACGAAAGTGTTGCCTATCATGACATAATGTTGACGTATATGAAATAGTCAGAATTAAACGAAGTTGGGATAATTTCGTTTCGATCTAGAGTTATGAAAAATGACTCTGGTAGTGGAGCGGTAATAAGCTTGCTCCATGTGACAGAGAGGTGTGAGTGTATACATCAGGATTAGGTTCGATCTCCGCCAGCGACCATTTTTTGCGTCATTTTTTGTAGTTTTACTCTGTAATCTAGGTGAATGCTGGAATGGTTCTCACAATATTGGCCACAACCGATTCCATCCAACAATCTCTTCCAATATCTGAAAATCTTCGTCTCATCATTCCATCATCTCACTAATCATTCATACAAAGCCAACAGATATCAATTATCGTCAAAGTATGTCGTCAAACGCAATTTAAATGCCTGACGTTGAGATTGATGGTGTTTGAAATGCCGAAAGCGTCCGTTAGTCCTGTGAGATATACCGTGGTTTCGAAATTATTGATTGTATGAATCATCTTGAATGCATCTTCTTTCTGGAGAAATAAGATCCCATTTCACGAGTTATGAAGATGTGTTTATTGGACTTATTATCAATTCAGCTGTATAAAAGTAGCATCGCTAATCAAGGGTGATAACAAGCTCATCTACCAGCAACTATCGCGTAATAGCACATTTATCATTTCCAAAGGAGAATCCACCCATGGAAATGAGATGTATAAAATGTTTTGTTATTCATGGCCAATATATCGTTGTAAGAATGATGCATTTTAAAATATGAAAAAAAATTGGAAATTCAGAAAAAATCACGTGAAAAATAATTCAAGATACGTTGAACCATTAAGGCCCAGTATTACCAAGTCCAGTTAGTATTTATCTGAGAGTTGGTGAAAACAAATACCACAGGTAGCCATGGTGGTAACAAGTTTGAACTATCAGATGAAGGCTAACTAGACTTGGTAATACCGGGCCTAAATACAACATAACCAGTATATAGCCGAAATGGATATGACAATTGATATATCGATCAGGTGGAACTTTCTTTATCAGCTTTAATGAATTTCTTCAGTACATCTATAACCACTTCGATACAAAAATGCACAATTTCTTCCACTTTGATTCACTACAAAAAATGGCGTAACTTTCCTGATCTTGTACTTCAAGGGCATGCGTTTGAACTGTTTATTTTCAGTTGAGCTCACGGTGGATAAGGAATTGTGGTTCATCCTGAAGGCAGTTGTCTTATAAACACATTGAGACCATAAAAGATGGAATATCTCAGGAAATACTCTGCTCATATACGTAACGCGAGATGCATGTTTTGTGACAATTCTCAGTGTATAATCACTGAGGCATAAACAATCGTAGTGGCTTTCTGAATGAACAATTTGTTGTGAAACTGCTTCACAACGTGCAGAGAAGAGCCTTCTAAAATATTGTGAATCCATAATGACTATTAACAATGTTTCACAAATAAATCCCCTAATTAGAAATAATTCATTCTCAATGCAATTCATTGTTATGATGTCTCCGAAAAAAATATAATCAACTACCTATTCATATCGACGATGAAAATGCTACACTGTGTCTAGATTCCCGTTCACGCTATATTATGGTATAAACGACGAACATCTGAGCCGGTTATATATACTATGGGCACCCGAGAGAGAGGTGAGGGATTAATTAAATGTTATTTTCAGAGTCTTCAATGATATAATCACTCTTTGAAAGGGTTGTTTGAAACTGGAGTATGTATTTAAGAAGGGTATACGTTGCATCACGAGCCGTCAGGTATATAATGTACCTCAAAGAATACTTAATTGTCTCAAAGTTGAATTTAAGAATGGATCTTGTAGAGTGGTAATTAACTTCCTGAGTTTTTTAGAGAGTGCATGAGAGTCGATTCAGGTTGATATCAAATTTTTCATGATCACTTTTGAACGCTATGATATATCAACATTCCAATTGGATGAGCGATAGCAAAGTTTTCCACACCACTCTCATAGCACTTTTGTATTTGCTTTTGTATATGTGCTTTTTCATGCACTGCACAGATTGCACGGTATGTCTGATCAACCTGAAACTTTTCCTGAAAACGCGAATCATCCAACTTGCTACTTGGAAATTAGGAATTAGAAACTTGAATAATTCAAAAAACGGTGAATAAGTTAGTGATAATCAGGAAAAATAAACAGTTCAAATATTCATTTCAAGAAAGAGTGGGATATCTCTGCTTAAATTGTAAAACTGAAACAGAAATATTCCATCAGCTATTATCCCAAGCATCTCAAGTGAAATGTATATTCTATGGAATATATTTCAGCAGAACATTTATACTCTACACGTGAGCTCAATAAACATGATGCAAGTCTCAAGTTCAAGCCTCGTTTTTAATCAACTGCTCGAAAGTGGGGCCTATATACATATCGCTTCAATCACTGCGATACGCGAGAAACTTGGTATTTGTGTTCGATGAGCGTGTGTGATGTCTATTGAATCGTACCTCGTACGAACTGTGGTAAGAAATGTTTCGTTCAGGAGCAACAAGTTCAAGAATAGCTGTTAATTAGTATGAAGCCAATGGTTTATATAGATCGACACGGCACGGTGTTTGAGGGAAACATTAGGAAAAGTGTTTCAACGTTCCAATCAACACGTTACTCCATTGATGACTTGTGTAAGAAAACGGGAATATAGGTCGTGAGACGATATCAAGATATCTCAAAAGGCCAGAAATCTGAATATACAGCTGATATTAAACACTATGATTTGATACTATATTATACATTCAAGATTATTATTCATAGTGGTGAAAGGGATAGTTGCCGGATCAACTTGCTATCAAAGTTTGTTATGCATGTTAATTCTGTATCGAAACCAATAGTTGGCGGATTGATACTCAACTATGAGCCTATTTCATGAATTCTTCGTTAAGTTTGTAGTAGGTAACTATTATCGTTGAGCTACAAAAATGGCTTGAAGTGATAACGAAAAGTTGACCTGCTAGCTTTCGCTCAATCCACTTTATGACACCAACTTTCAATGTGATATAAAATTCACACATGGTTTTGAAATATTGAAATATGGTTTCGAGTTAACATTAGTTGAACGTCTCCTGCGTGTCCGTCATCACAACAAATCAAAATTTCAACTTTTACGATACGAATAATTTTCACTCACTTCCGCATTCTACTTTCAAAGGGTAACTCAGAATTCAGATCGACAATTTCTGAAAATTGACCCATCCGATTGCTATCGAATACTATATAGTTCTCAGATAGTTTATTTATTTATTTATTCATTTATAATACACTTACAAGTGCCTTTTGGCGGTAGCAAGGTTTACATTCACAATCAGACTCTATTTGTTGAGATTAGTGTCTTCCTGAATTCCTTTACTTCCAGGACATTTCCTTCAAATACTCTTCCATCAAGGTCGTTCCAGTCCCTTCCGGTCTTTCTAAGAAACGAGAACTTGCCCCGGTCCGTCCTGGCCCCAGTAACGGTAACCTTCCTGACATGCCCTCTTCTACCAGCGCCTCTCACCTCATCCAGCTTGATTTTTTCCCCCAGTTCAGCCCATCCACCCGTGCCCTCACATGCTCTAAAATGATTGTATAGGCGGTCTACCTTCCGCCTATTCTCAAGGCTTGGCCATCCCAGTTCTCTTACCATCTCGGATGGTCTCTCCCAGAGAGTTATCTCTTCTCCTTTCTTATTGACCTCAGTCAATAACACTATTTATATATATATATATATATATATATAAATATATATATATATATATATATATATATATGTATATATGTATATATATATATATATCTATATATATATATATATATATATATATATATATATATATATATATATATATATGTATATATGTATATATATATATATATATATATCTATATATATATATATCTATATATATATATATATGTATATATATATATATTCATATATATATATATATATATATATATATATATATATATATATATATATATATATATATATATATACATATATATACATATATATATATATATATACATATATATATATATATATATATATATATATATATATATATATATATATATATATATATATGTATATACATATATATATGTATATATATATATATATATATATATATATATATATATATATATATATATATATATATATATAAATATATATATATATAAATATATATATGAATATATATATATTCATATTATTCATATATTTATATATATATATACATATATATATATATATATATATATATATATATATATATATATTTATATATATATATATATATATATATATATATATATATATATATATATATATATTCATATATTGATATATATTTATAATATTTATATGTTCATATATTGATATATTCATATATATATATATATATATATATATATATATATATATATATATATATATATATATATATATATATTTAATTAGGAAAAAAAAAAATATATATATATATATATATATATATATATATATATATATATATATATATATATATACATATATATATATATATATATATATATGATTCTAATAATTCCTGGTTGACCACTAGTAGGTTATTATGCCGAGGGTGGTCGCAATTTGTGAACAGTTTCAAAAATTGTATGAATATATATATATATATATACATATACATACATATATATATATATATATATATATATATATATATATATATATATATATATATATATATATATTTATATTTATATATATATATATATATATATATATATATATATATATATATATATATATATATATATATATACATATGGCAAATATATATAGCAAATATATACCGCGTAGATACGAATCGATGAAAAGTTGATATGTTATTGTGTTGAAATTTGAGGATGTCAAAACAGTTAACAACCTCATATTCAGATGTTCACAATCAGTTACATCACCATATGATAATTACTTGGATCGATTGATTAGCTTGATCAGAATCGGATCTGAAAGTTAACGATCGAGAAGATGAACATTATTGGGAACACAATACTAATGATGATGATGGTAGAGATGGAGAGAAAAGCTGAAATAGAATACGTTTTATGTTTCATGATGTATTGTCAGGTCTTCATTACCTCATCATGCCTATGAATCGTGAAGAATGATCACTGAATCTTTTAAAATCGACCCCAGGATGAAATCCTAATCAATGGATGGCATTTTCTGAGAAAAAACAGTTGAAGAAGGAATAACAGCTCAGGTTTTCAGGAACACAGATCAATCACATTCAAGTACTGCATTGCAATGTCGTTCTCATTATTCCAGATCAAGAATGCATGCTTTATTGTGGTGCCTCTTTTCGTTCTCGACTCTTTCCGCCTGCTTTGAACCCGATAGAATGAAATGCCACGAACAATATATCCGCACAAACCAGTAGACATTCGATATATGACTGTCACCAACCAGTACGATAACATCACTAGTATTCAGCAATCGGCATGCATTTGTTTATTTGTCCATTCCATGAACCCCTCACGAGGTGATTGGACTGGACTCACTTCAATCAATCATCGAATTAAGTTGTCATAATTCAATTCAGTCTTCGGGACTCTTTCAAACATTTCAACATATCGTATCAACATACAAAATCATTAGTTCCAAACTTATGGAACTACAAACTTCAAGCTGGATTTGGATCAAATGATCATGTATTCGTTTTGAAGGAGGAAAACAAATCTTTTATACAACTCATCGATAATTATTACCAAATTTCGAAAAAATATATACATTAAATATATTTTGAGTGTTCCGCTCCCTCTTTCCCTCCTCTCTTCTCTTCCCCAACAGGGAAGAAGGGATTGAAGAACGAGATAAAAGAATGGATGAATGAAAAGTGAGACATATGATTTTGAGAGGAGATAACAAAACATACTTCTACACACACAATAGAATCTTCCGACTCCGATTGTTTGATGTACTCGTGGAATGAAGAAAAAATCTGATCATTCAGAGATGATGATTTAATTTGTTCACCCTTCCGAATGTTCTCATTAATTCACTTTAACATGAGCTATAAATGTACTATACTGTGACGGTTGGACTAGTGGATAGCACTAGAAACCGTCCTTCGGGATACTGAGGTTCAAATGCGACCGTGGTCGATTCTCCTATTTGTAATGACACCAATCATATTGACATCAATTGTGATGCCATTCATGAGTTATATTGTAAAACATGTAAATTGTGTACTGACTTCCTCGAAAGAGGGTTGAAGGAATACTACTACCACTACTACCATTACTGAGATTGGTCGTGTTGCACCTCTGTCGTTCAGGTGAGTACTGGAAAGACACTCTCTCTCCCACAATCCAAATCACTGAATGAAATAATCTCCTATCTCATCTTCCATAATCTCATTGAATCATTCACTTACGTGAATGGATCTTGGTTACCAGCACAGTACGTCGTTAAACTCACCATAAATGGATGGAAAATATGAATACACCATGATCAAAGAGTTCTTCTGACAAGCTTTCAAGATATATTTCCCAATATGCATTGAGTGTTGCGTTTGCCTGTTGGAGATGGTGTCTTAACTTCCTATCCCTCCCATGTTAAAAACATGTTCCGATTCACGGTCCACGTTTAAAGTACTATTGACCGTGCGTAGACAAGTGGTAATGAAAGGAACTAACGATATGTTCAAGGCCGGCTCGCTGTCATCAAGTTTGCCAGCCTGTCAGTCGTTTCTTCAAAACACCACCAGATAGAGCAGCGATCACATAGAGAGTGTTTATTACACAGAAATGTCCTCACGGTATGGTACGTGTTTTCAAGATAAGTGAAGGCATCATCTCCCGGCCGCAAACAAACGCAACCCTCATTGCATCTTGATATTTCCATTCTTTTTTGGATGAATGAATCGAAGACTAAATTTCACCATACTCGAAAAAACGAACGTTTTGTTCCTAATGTTATTATTGTTCGCGCTACATACGTTGAACGAGAGGAAATATTTCGATATTTCGGAATATTTCTTGGCATACACATGTGTAATTATCCAATTTGGTACAGAACAATTCTGAAGCGCAATCAATAGAGATATTTCAGAGAGAAATTAAATCGAAGTTCTGAAAAACCCTCATGGAAATAACAAAGACTGAAATATGGTGAACATATTCACTCCAAATGAATTCAAATGTCCAAGAAGTTTAAGCACAATGGATGGTACACATTAATTCAAAGGTTCACACGAATTGGATGAGCCATTCGGGAGATGAAAAATCAATATGTATCATTCCTCACATCAATTAAGGACATCTCTCAAGAGAGCCATAAACTTTCGTCAAGTGACGTCACCCATTGTTGAGAGAGAGAGAAAATAATATCCACCAGTTGGAATTAACCTAGAATTAACTTATCAGAATATTTGGTAGTCCACTAGTTCGCTGTATTGCTTTGGTGACTATTATTTGTAATTTGTCACTTGACAAAAAAAATTATGATGGACAAGTTGAACCTATGACTATCAATAACGTAACGGAATAAGCAACATGGCATTTTCCTTTTGCACCATGCGTATTTTAAAGGGATGCCGCCTCACAAATGTTATGATAACTTTCTGGTATTATTGTATTATTCCATACAAGTAATAGATGTAATGCAATCTGTGAATTCAGCTCTTCTCAACTGCTCAAATATTGGAATGAATTTCATTTGAATTCAAATTGATCAGAATATATGGTAGTTCACCAATTCACTGTATTGCTTTGGTGACTATTATTTGTCATTTGTTACTTGGCAACAAAAATTATGGTCAACAAGTTGATCACAAAGTTGACAAGTTGACAAAGTGGTCAACTCCTCCTTTCATTATAGTATTGGTTGCGTGAAATCATGGTGTGTGTTCAACCGGAGTACTGATCATAAAAAAGAGGATTGATCATTGCAGCCCATGCGAAGATGGACGTTGGCGGGGATCAAGCCGATGACCGATCTACCCTCATCTCACAAAGATCTTGTGCGTTACCACTGAGATACCAGTCCTGGTGGCTATATGGCGATATTAATTGAATTATAATGTCTGTGGAAATGGCATGTCTATGAAAACGGGCTACCCGTGGAGAGATCGTAAAGCACGGGCGTAGATTACCGTTGAAAGAGTAAGGACTCGACGCTATAAAACCTGATAAAACGTTTTCACAAGCCAACGTTGGAAAAAGGAAAAACATCCGGAAGAAATCAACACATAGATCTCATGAAAACTGAAGAATATCTGATAAGATGCATGAATGTATAGCGAATACTCCCATTCTTCTAAAATTATCATTTGGTTTTTCTTGTGCATCAGTCAGACGAACTTTTGGAGAAATTTGGTTCGAACCTTTCCAAGAATCACAGATAATCGAGCTAGAACTCTATTATCCACGCAATGATATGAATCTACCCGGCATTAGACCATATTTGGAGAATTAACTGTCGAAAATTGATTTCAAATTCCATTGAGGCTGCATAGCGGGAGCAGTGAGTGACGAGATTCGATAGTTGGAACATCAATGTCGATCAATTCCTCACTCCAATTGATAATAATGATAATAATAATAATAATGATGACAATAATAATATTTATTCCCATCCAGAAGTGATCATATACATGATATTGGATAGGTCATGAACAATAAGTTGAAAATACATAATATCCAAGAATGAACAGGAAGTACCAAAATATCATAAAAATAGGAAAAAGATTCAATAAACCACACATATTTCCAAGTAGGTTCCATTTGTGAAGATATCTTATTTTGCATTCACAATCAGATTCTGCATATGAATAAATATTTCGCTTATCTTACCACGCATTTGCTGTGTGTACCTAGTTGAGAGAATCTCTGAATGCGAGGCCTATACATTAGCATCACTGTAGTTAATATGGAGATTAAATATTTCTTTACAACAATGATGACATAACAGTAAGTATGCATTTGATGTGGTCCAGCTATATTCACGAGCTGATTTCCGCAGAGAATGTTCTCTAATCATCTTGTTCAAGACAATTACATCGAGTATTGCGTTTTGAGACGAATAAATACTGAATGTGGGAATATGATTATCAATTATTGTGATACGAGAACAAATTCTGTAACCGAGCTTATATCAAATATGCTAATTCTTTCAATTTACTTCTGAATAACTTGGACGAATTTCACTTCTCATGAAATCGGACCCGAACACTTTTAACGGTCGTTTTTTCCATCTGAACCGGAAACCAGTATTTTTCTTAGAGAACAGCGGAATCACAATGTTGAATACCAACATATAAATAAAGTATCTATTTAGTATTCGGATTGTTATTGAGCATGGTATTAGGCAGCACTTGATCGATTTCATTTTCTACGAGATAATAATACAATATGTGCAAACTGAATAGTGAGAGGTTATATTGTTCTTAAATCTCCGTGCGTTGACGTAAGGAGATCAACTGGACGAATCATTCGTTGAATGGTTTTGGAGATGACAAAAGATGAAGATTGAATTTGAAAAAGGAAGAAACAGAGCTGAGCAAATGATTTCAGATGAAAAAAAATTAAGTCAATCTCATGCATCTGAACCTTGGATATTGGAATAAACACTATCGTTCATGTAAATAACTGTCAAACTTCTGGGATCTTGCGGGCCGAAAGTTATTCACCATTATTATGGACATGAACACATGAACACACACGCACTCATATGAATATTCATCTGAATATATATATATATATATATATATATATATATATATATATATATATATATATATATATATATATGTATATATATATCTATATATATTTGTATATATCTATATATATCTATATATATTTGTATTTGTATATATTCATATATATCTATATATATTTGTATATATATATATATATGAATATATATATATATATATATATATATATATTTATATATATATATATATATATATATATATATATATATTTATATATATATATATATATATATATATATATATATATATATATATATTCATATATATACATATATATATATATATATATATATATATATATATATATATATATATATATATATATATGTATATATTTATATATGAATATAAATATGTGCATATGAACATATAATCATCCATGAATGAGTATATATTGAAATATATTTGTGATACTTCGCAATCGTCTTGTTTTCGAATCCGATAACTTATATAATTCTATCCATAGGTGTCATCTCCGAATACAAATCTCTCGTCACACTTCACCCTCACCACCTCTGTTCACCCTGACAATTATCTCATGGATAAGTGTACACATGTACAAACTTACTGAATTTCGGTGTGAAAAACGGCACGCACCTGTCGCTTTGGTATGAAGTAAAATGTTTCCAACTCGAGCCTCGGTGTTCGGGTCACGTGGTGTTACCAACGACTTGTTGCGACATTTCATCCTCCATCTCTTATTTATATACTAACCTGTGCCCCTCTTGGCCCCGCCTACCTTGCCCCCGCCCCTGCTCACCACCCCGCCACCCTTATCACCGTCGACCTCACCCCCGACAGGACGGCGGCCCACGTCGCCTCACACATCACTCACACACATCAACACAGATAACAACACCGTCACAATGATAATACTTTGCTGAAATATCCATATATATATATATATATATATATATATATATATATATATATATATATATATATATATATATATATATATATATATATATATATATATATATATATATATAAACATATATAAGCATTCCATATATCATGTATAATTGAAACTCCTGGATAGATTCAATATCGAGATATTTGGGATACAAAAGTCAAGTCAGAAAGTTTCGTCTCGACTGGTTCCGTCTGAGCTTGGAACCCGGTCGAGACGGAGCTTGCAAGGCTTGATTCTCCATCCTGAATATATATATATATATATATATATATATATATATATATATATATATATATATATATATGTACATATATATATATATATATACATAAATATATATATATATATATATATATATATATATATATATATATATATATATATATATATATACATCGATATATATATATATATATATTTATATATATATATATATATATATATATATATATATATATATATATATATGTATATATATATATATATATATATATATATATATATTCATATATATATATTTATATATATCCATATATATATATTCATATATATATATATATATATATATATATATATATATATATATATATATATATATATATATATATATATATATATATATATTCATATATATATATATATATATATATATATATATATTCATATATATATATATATATATATATATATATATATATATATATATATATATTCATATATATATATATATATATATATATATATATATATATATATATATATATATATATACATATATATGTGTCTTGATGTGTATCCATATTGTTTTCAACGTCACAATGGACTGATAACCAGAATCTATTGGCGTTGGTGAATGATAAATGAGATGATTGGATGGTGAGAAATTATTCCATCAAACTTGTGTTTTCTGATATTGGTGAAGATGCGGTCGTTGCCTTTTTAGTAACCTACCTAGTATAGACCTGAACGACTGAGGGAAATTCATATGAATACCTTGTCGGGATGGTATGGTCACACGTGACTTCTCATCCTTACCGTATGGATTAAGGCAAACAAATCATCCAATTTGAAAAAAATTAAAGGTATAGCAGATTATATCATCACCCATATCGTAGTTCTAAGAGCATCCCTGATACCATCGATTCGTCTAATTCGAATTGAATCAAATTTAACCCTCCAAGTGTAAGATATCTCCACCAGGGCTAGTCCACGGATGATGATTTGCACCACAAAACTATAACATGGTGAAATATAAATTTCACAGATACACCATGATATGTAGACAATATCTGTCGAATATGCTGATCTTTTCGAATTTAAGTTACTAATTCTGAGAGATCAATTTCACGTTACAGTATAACATTCTATTGTTTCCATAGATTTCCACCTAATCGCGTATCGTTCCGGACTGGAAAAATATGTAACCCAGTGTGAATATTGATTATCGATTGACAGCATTCCAGAAGATTCTTCTACGAATGATATGAAGCATCTTCATGACAACTCGTTCGAATATAGAGTCACTACAATAGTGTATATGTTAGTTTGACGCTCAAACTGTTACTCACTGGATAGGTCCCCATTTATGTTTGAAATTTCCATAGTGATCATCGTTTGTCATATATATCTTATAAAATAAATATAAATGAATATGAATTAATAATATGATTCATACAATAAATATACTGTAAACAAGTAGAAGATTAATACTCAAAACAATAAAAATTACATACATACATACATATATTTATATCAGATTGATATGAAATATAAACTTGTCATGAAAATCGTTCTAGCCGTTAGTATTTTGGATAATTTTATGTAAGAGTATAGTTCATTATTTACTAATCCTGATTACTATGATGATATTATACATTCCTCTCGAAATTGTTTCTTCCTCATGTTATTTCTCCATGAATAGTATAGATTCTGAATCGTACTTAATTTTTCAGACAGCCCGCACACCCTACATGTCAGCCCGACATTGTCTTACGCGGGTCCATCGAATCATCTTCATAATCAAATAAGGATTTTCTCTCTGGATATTGAGATGAGCGTAAGCGAAGATTCCATCACACTACTATAGGGCTTTGTCTGTGTTTTTTTGTTTTTTGTAGGCACTGCACAGGTTGCAAGGGTTGACTGATCGACATGAAACTTTTTTGTACACGCAAACTCATCCAACTTATAACTGTATAGTTTTTGGAATTAATCGGTTCAACCGATTTTGAGAAATATCATCTCAAAGTTTCTAAAAATCCCATGAGATTTGACCGGGCGGAAAATGTTGAAAAATAAAACGTCTCCAAATAGGATGAAATTTTCTCTGAATGTGTATACATGCATGATACACATTATCACGATTTTGTATGCAATTCGAACCAGCCGTTTTGAAGTAAATAGTTAAATCAACTGTTTTTATTGATCAAATATATTATGGAAATAAATGGAGATTCAAGTTGCCAAGATTTACTGCTTTCTAGATTCGATATTTGCCCAACAATTAAGGATTTTCTCCATACGTCAAGGTGTGAAGAATACCAGATTCGATAAAATATAGCAAGGGTAAAACTACTTCAAGGACTTTTAAACCTTATTCAGATATCTCGCTCATCTTACAACGCTTATGTTGCGTTTGACTAGTTTTTATATAATTGCAAAAATCATAAAAGTAATCAATATATCAGTAAACTCCCTAATTTCCATACAGTTCATACTTTTTCTATCATCGTTAAAATATATAATTAATGATATTGCTTCTTCATTACTATTTCATCTTCATCGTTACTTCGATTATTCATTAGTGTTGCATCGATATGTATGAAAAAGCAAGAATAAGATTATTTTGAAGATTGAATCGAATCTCATAATACAAATAACATCCATTTTTAATCACATGTGTAATTTGTCACACATTATTGCATTGTTATCCGAATAAATTCAAGGGTGACACGGTATATGATCGTTTGGATGGAACAAAACAAGGGTGATCAGACCACGGAAAAATATAATGTTGACTGTATCACGACTGTATAATACGCAAACAACATCACTCCATATAACAATTCCCGCCACGTTTTTTCATATTGTGATGAAAATATAACTCACGAACCTGAATTAGTCACTGGTTGAATTAGTATGTAAACAACATCACTTCATTTCAGTTGCAAATCTAGCTAATTTGTTGTTATAAAACATGTTTTCAGAATGTCTAAAATATATGTGACTTCGTTCCATGGATTGATGAGAAGGGTACAGCTAAACATGGCGCGCCCTAACCGTCATTTTGGAGACCAGGGGGCGAATTCAGGTAGACTTTACTCTTATCGTAAATATAAGACAGAGCTAATTCGAGTACGTTTTTGATGTCGTATATGACCATTTACGAAGTGTAAATTTAAGCGAATGACTGTAGCTGTCGTATTAAATTTACGCTAGCTTAAATTTGAGAGAGTGAAAAAGGTACCTGAATTCGCCCCCAGGGTACGATATCCACCACGGTAGAGCATCCTGATTAAGGATGCATTGCGATTTCGCTGATTCGTTCGAGTGAATACTGGGTGATTCCATAAGAGTTGATGATATGAGGTCCAATTTGGAAAAATATCTTTTTTTCATCAAAGAGGTAGGCTCTATAAGCTATCAAACTTATAATATGAGGAAACAGATTTTTTCAAATTAGTTCGAGGTGATGAAAGTGAATTGCCTGATTGTCAATCGTATGGAACTACAGAGATAAAATTGAGTGTATACGTTCGACAATCCCTCGATGTAAGTTATTGAGTTTTCACTTATATCATCTTGAAAGTATTGCAAATATTTGTGTTTTTCCTTTTTTCAGAATTGTGATATATCGTTGGTGTTTTGCCATGAGGGCCCAAGTGCCATCTTGGAAATTTTTCAGGAGAGGCAATTTTATTTTTTCCCGAAGCTTCTCCTGTCTGTTGTGACCAAAAATCGTCAAAAACATAATTTGCTAGTAATCTATGCATAGATGCTTTGTTGGCTTTTTTATTAGGGAGATACTACTTCTATAAATGGATGCATGAAAGAACATTCGGAGAAACAAAAACAGAAAATAACCTCAAGCCCAATAGGCGATAGGCCTTTCTGACAGATAATCTTGAAGCGTGCAATACAAAAAGGCCCTTCAAACTTTTGACCATCACTCTATAGAAGTTGGGCCTTTTTGGCAGTTGACGTATGAGAGAACGGACAATTTCACAAACTTGAACCACTCATATCTTTCTGATTCATCACTGTAGAAAAAGGCCATTGGTGAGAGAAAAGACGCAGGACATTTTCACAAACAAAATAATATGAAAAGATGTATTATATAAAATCGTTAGTTAGGCCCTGATAGCAAAATACCGACGATATCTTACATGGTTCGGGAGTTTTCCGCAGAAAACGGACATTCCGCTAGATTGCCTCCAATTCGCTCTATTTGAGTAAACAAGAATAGGCCTCGACCACTTCTTTTTCACTGTACTAAACTCGCACGTTCAAAGAACGAGCTTTTCATCGTTAATTGATGCCAATAGATTCGACTAATCATTTTACTCAGTTTTTGAAACGAGAAGAAATAAAATAAACAGACTTTGAAAGAGTTTTCTCGAGTAAAAAAGGACAAGATGTATCATTAAAATAATACGCTGAGGGAGAATTTGATCACGTTCTATTTTGTGAGAATGTTGTTATGCTGTACTTGATAGGCTTGTATGATTGTTATTCTCAAAGGCCAGATATTTATGCAGGAAACGATGGATATGTTTATACTAAATTCCATCCGAGAGGAGTGAAAAAAGTGTGAAGAGTACTGTCGCTAAAACGGTTGCTTCTTGATATACATATTTTGCCAATATACAAAGTCCGTTATTTGATTAAATGCAACTGAAGAGCCTCGAAGGATTTGTCTCGTGGTGTGGTGATTTGCGTGGCCCCGTGATTTCCAGAGATGTTGTTGGGAGCAATTAATTTGCTCCCAAAAGGTCAAACATGACGATGAGGTCTGGATTGAGGGTCTACACCAGATATATGGATCGTATTGATCGTTGGAAATCCTGGAGTAGCCTTGCCTAGGATTTCATTTAATTTTCTTTTCACTTTTCTCCTCATCTGACACCTTCTTTCATTCCATATCATCTTCTCTCACTCTCCCATTTCTTTCTTGCTGCCTCCATATTATGCTTCAAGCTGCTTTTCCATGATCATGTTTGCGAGACGAAACGAAACGGAACGGAATCAGTCGATAGCCAATCACAGGCCCGAAAACCACTAGGCTAGTTCATGTTGAAATTTCGCAACATGGCGGCCAAGACGGGTTGGATCAATCTCGACTTTTTTCCGTTGCGAATTCGAATCGCTAGTGTCTGGTGTTGAAGTTCGTCGGTTTTAAATAATCAAAATGATGTGGGAAGATCGCTCTTGTGGTGCCCCGTCCAAACGATCCCACTTTTCATCCATAGCCTTGATTGAGGAACAATGATTTTGCATCAAGTTTCAATGTCATTAAAAACAACAAAAAAAGTGTCTACTTCCGTTCACGGCACATCGAATGCTTCAACTATAACCATATAGCTCTCTTCAGCGCAGGTGAAGGAATGCAAATTAGCACGCGTCAATACCCGTTCTTAAAGTTTCTTTGAGGGTGAATCCAGCTCCACGCTACATTCACTAAAATGACGAGAATTTCCATATGTACAACAAATGTATCTGAAAACTCACTACTTACATTTTCTTATTGGAGATTCGTATATAATCAGAGTTGGGTGTAAAATCAGAATTCAATCATCCGGTATTTGTTTTCTGGAAACTCAACTGCCACTTGCATTAATACGCTCGTACCAGATGTTAGTGAATCACTCTTTGGCCTGCGACTAGCTGGATATAATCACGTCAGCGTCAAGATATATTCCCAATATAATATTCTCTCAACTCTTTGAAGCATGTATTAATATGTCCCCAAATAACCTATACGTGGTGGGACACCTGTAATATAAGTTCAAAGGGTAATTGACTGGAACATCGCCGGGCAAGTATACGTTTACCAACGAGATATCAAGGTTCAAACCACCCGTGGGCTAATGGTGTAAGATAGGTGGAACGGTCTCTCGGAACCCTCATCACTCGTGGATACAAGTTTCACACAACACATGAAGGCTTGAACCACCAGTGGGAAATGGTGTGGGATGAGGGGGACGGACGACCGGAACCTTCAGCTCTCGTGGAAGTATAGTTGATTATGCTCGAGTGATGGCGATTAAATGTACACTCCCAATAGACCGTCCAAAGCGTATATAGAGAATTTTGATGTGCGAGGGCGGGATGGCCCATGAGTGGGGGTTTGAGGAAAGAGGAAAGGGGAACGATTCAAACTGGAGCTGGGATGTTATTTTCGGAAAACCGGGGGGGGAGAAGTTTAAATTGGTTTGGCACATTTGATTTTCCATATTGAAATATTGGAAACGATTTATGAGTATTTTATGGTTTGTATTCATGTTGGAATATAAATTGTTTGAAAAAACAGGTGATTTTAGAATGGAGTGGAATCTACTACATATCAGATATGTTTGATATGAAATATGACCCCAGTGCGATATTATCAGAATGAGTTTTAAGTTACTGATGAAAAATTGTGCATAAGTGCCTACGTGATAACCATATGATATGATATGATGAGGTTCGTTTATATATATATATATATATATATATATATATATATATATATATATATATATATATATATAATATATATATATACATATTTATATGTATATATATATATATATATATATATATATATATATATATATATATATATATATATTCATATATATTTATATATATATACACACACACACATATATATATATATATATATATATATATATATATATATATATATATATATATATATTTTTTTTTCTTCTATTTTTTTATTCATATATATACTTATATGTATATATATATATATATATATATATATATATATATATATATATATATATATATATATATATATGAATATATCCATATGTATATATATATATATATATATATATATATATATATATATATATATATATATATATATATATATAATATATATATATATATATATATATATATATATATATATATATATATAAGGACCCATTAAATATATGATATGTCGGATATTATTATCACTGAAAAATACTACCTCGTCGGGGAATCCAACCCTGGACTTTTTGCTTGAAACGCAACTGCTCCTGACTATCTGAACTGACGAGGCGGGTTTTTTCCAGTGATATTATTGTATGTGTGATGGTATATATACATTCATGAAATATGCATGACATCATGGGCCTTCTATGATTATCAAATATAATCATTGTAACATTTTACATATCCAATTAAAAATTCATGGTATGTCTCACCAGTGTGGCGAAAATGTTTGGTAGAAGGTCCATACTTATGGAAAAATAAGTCAATATCACAAAATTCTCCATTCAAGATATAAGTATGATCTAAAAACAACATGCAATCATTTCAGAGTATCGTGTAAGATGCTCCAATCGGCAGTAAAATTTGCAAGCAAGGTATAGATTCTACGATGCTGGTGTTGAACTGACAAAAATGATCAGAAAAAATGCGCACAATTTTGAACGATGGCTTTCATCAAATTGAGAATGGAATGAACGAAATGAAAATATACAGGATATTCCATAATTGCATTTAATTCCTTCATTCTAGGATTGGCTGGTATTTTTTCTACAGAGTTACATTAATTTCCCAGCGCTGAATCAGATTCTATTATTCATCGATGCAATATTTCAGGTCAATATTTCATCTCCCCAAGGAAAATATTTTCACATTTGAACGGAGAATTCACATTGGAAGTCTCTCTCCTTATTGTATGGGTGCTTTCTATGTAAACCAATGCTCTTAGTGCCGGCAAGAACGACCAATTTCTCATCCAAAATGAAAATGGATTTTTTTTCTCATCCTTCTTTCCATTTTGGAAAATGACCAATCACACAGAAATATTTCCTCAGAAACCCATGTGTGTCACAACTGCGTTCACCTATTGTAATCATACAATTCCAAAAAGTTCCACTTGTTGCATATTGTACAGATAACTCAAAAAACAAAAATGCGAGGATAAATAAAAACATCATGGCGTCATAACTTCATTTGAAGTGACTCATGTCTCATATTGAAGAGAGAGTATTCTTCATGCTCCTGTCTGACTAGAGAAAAGGATTCACCCCTAATCTCAATGGGGTATAAACAGCAATGTTCAACATTTATGTATTTTAACTTGACCCAATAAAGAAACGTTTGATATTTAATATATATATATATATATATATATATATATATATATATATATATATATATATATATATATATAATTATCAATTGAGAATGAAGAACGAACTAGGAATATTGATTAAACAGGTTTTACTTGAAAATTGATACGTCTCCGTATCAAGATGGATACATGGTATATGAATCTTATGGAATAGATTATATTCGTACAAAAAATATATAACTAATTCTTCTTGTTTATCGCTGTTTGAAATTCGGTATTTGGAAAAAAATTGAAGCAAATATATATATCACCAGTATATTTACGACCGCATTTTACTCTTTTTGAAACTAGCACGGAAACCGGACTTCATTTTTCTTTCAATCAAATCTCCATATTGAACATATTGGAATATTTATGATGATGAGACGAGGCGATCGGGAGCATGAAGATGAGGTACCATCATATGGTTTGAATCTCATCACATCATTGCATCATCAGAATGTCATGATCGAATTCAATTTGAATTCAAGAATTCAATTGGAAATAATTCCCGAACTCGATATTTTTTAATATTGCAATATTCAACCTCTCCAAAACATCAAGTATTGTTTTGTATTTCTCTTGGTTGATTCACAAAGTTATTGTGTAACATCAGATGATTGAGTGAAACGAAACAATATTCATAGATATACAAGAAATGAAAATTATAAGTTAATCAATTGTATGAGAAATAGTCGTCTAGGCTATTTTTCATTCTTTCATTTTGAAACCATTTTATTCACACTAAACACTCACATATCAAGTACTATAACAATTGCACACAGGTAGTAAACAAAAAAGTACAAATGAACAAATAGACAAATAATAAAATCAAAAATCAATGATTGACAATAATTATCGACATATTAAAGCAATAGTGATAAATAATTTGATATGAAATTTTGATATAAAATTTAGTAATTTAGGAATGATATTCGGTAAGTGCAATTATTGTTAGTGAATTATTCAATAAGAAATTCTTCAATTTGGATCTGAATCTAGTTCTGTTGTTGCTCTCTTGTATCTCGCTGGGAATATAATTGAATACTTTTCTACCGGCTTAAAGAGTTGATCTCGAGGTTGTCGTCAATCTACAATAATCCTGGGCAAGATCATTTGAGCCTCTTGTGTTGTGCTGGTGATTAGCATTCAATTTAAGAAGATCGAGATGGTCTCTCGTGAACATGCAGATGGCCTGGATGTAGATAAATGCTGGAGGCAGTATTTCAAGATCCTTAAACCCTTGACGGCAGGAAACCCGAGTGCTAATGATAATTAGCATAATGATAATGAGTGTTTACATTATAAAATTGGTTGATTCATGACGACAGAGATCGAAATTTTCTCCGCCGGGAAAATATCTGGCCTCATTCTTATAAACTTGTTTGCACTGATTTTCTGTAAGAGATATACAGGTCAGAATAATTCTGATAATAATTTGATCCAGAATTTTCTGGTATCCTACCAAAATATGTCCATCGTTTTCAGCAAAACCTTCCATTGAAAACTTTCAATCGGTAGGCCTATGAGACTTGGAAATTCTTATATGAAAGGAACACAGATATGATTAAATCTTTGAAATATTCATATGCGGGATAATTTTGAACCTCGGATTCCAGCATCTCATCACAGGGATGCAATGAAAATAGTTTTTTTTGCCCATACCCATGTGGAAGTTATGCAGTACGAGTGGGAAAGTTTTTCCGTATCACCAAATCGGAGTTATAAAAATAATATGTGTTGATGCCGTATTAGAATGTTGATATGTCATACCTCTGAGAAGTTATCACCAAAAAACTGATATCCAGATCAAGCTGATCCTAGTAATGTGTGACGTGGATTATTGGCTACCATGTCACTTTTTTGACGGTGTAAGTCACAACAGATGGAAGCTGTTGTTCACATCTTCACATCCTGTTCAGATAATAGCTACAGGAAACACACGTCGATGTGCATTCTCCGTCGAAATGATTCTATAGATTGATTTTGAACATGATTAAATTCGATACATTTCAATGGCTTTGTAATTATAATGGTGGAAAAACATTCGAACATGTTTCAAAAGCAACAATTAGAAATGCAATGAGGAATGGAACCATTCGGAACAGTTTGGAAAGATGATAGTACCAAGAAAACAGTAAAGGAGTGGTAGTATTGGATAAGCGAAGCGAAGACTTAATTTCATAATACTCGAAAAAAAGGTCTTTTTTTTCGCTCTATATAGGTCGAACGAAAATGAAAATTCAGTTGGGACTCGGATACAAGAGTGCTAATCTAATTCGATACTGTATGGTTTCGAGGCGCAATCAGTTGAACTCTTTCTGAAAAAGTTCACTTCAAAGTTTTCAAAAATTCCATGAGACTAATACAGTGGAAAAAAAATTATCAGAGAATTTCAATATGATTATACACGTAAATCATTAATTCCTAACTCTCACTTGAATCATATTGATCGTTTTTGATGTAAAAGAATATAATTTTTTTTAAAATCACTCAAAGCTATTGAGATACCAATCAAATCCAATCAACAGGTGTCACCAATTTATTGGAAACGATTCAAACGAGGCCTTCCTGATCAATATCAGATAGGCGAAGTGAAGATTCAACTTCACCATACTCGGAAAAAGTAATTTTTTCGTTCTTTTTTTTTTTTTTTTTGTTTGAGCTACACAGCTAAAACGGCAATGAAAATTAGTTGAAACTAGCCATACACAAGTGAACTCATATAATTGAATACTGTTCAGTTTTGAGGCGCAATCGGTTGAATCACTTCTGAGAAAACTCATTCCGAAGTATTCAAAAATCCCGTAAGAATGACCCGGAGTAAACAAATCATGAGACATATTTTTTCGAGAGAATTCAAATTCTCGGACAATTTCAATATGATGATGATTGATGACACACACTATGCCGTATTTTCACTCAAATCGTATCAGCCGTTTTGATGTGGAAATATATATATATATATATATATATATATATATATATATATATATATATATATATATATATATATATATAAATATATATTTATATACATAATATATATATATATATATATATATATATATATATATATATATATATATATATATATGAATATATATTTATATACATAATATATATATATATATATATATATATATATATATATATATATATATATATATATATATATATATATATATTTATATATAAATATGATGCAATTTTTCAGAATCACTCGAAGCTATTAAGATACCAATCAAATCCAAGCAACAGGTATCGCCAATTGATTGAAAACGTTCAGAACCAAACCTCCTCTATCATTATGGAAATTGATGAGGAAACAGAAATCTCAGGGTGGATATATATATATATATATATATATATATATATATATATATATATATATATATATATATATATATATATATATATATATATATAACCAATTTGTATATAATATTAATGATATGTCGATATGTTCCGGCTCATCCATAAACGCAGCAACACAACGCGTTTTCCTAGTCCAATACCAACAGCAGTCCCCTAGTACGCAACCACCTTGAACCTTGGTTTCAAGTTGAGTCAAAGTAAGTAGGTTGGCTAACTTAGAAACGCCAGATATTTCTCATTATCCAGCCCTCCTATAAGTTAACTTGTACAGGAATGCTTTCCTGAAAATTGATTCTTATTTTCCCGATTCTGAAAATATGAAAAATTGAGTTTGGATGAGAATGATGAATTTGTATGAATTGTATAGTTTCATTTCCTCCTTCTAAAATATTGAATGGCGGGGATGATGAAAATGTATTATCTCAATTGTCTTGATTGGGTATGAGTTAGGAGTCATTCTCCATTTCATCATTTTCAAAACAAGAATACTTTTTTCAATTCAATTTGCATCCAATTCACCACAATTTTTCTGAAGTAGACTCTGTGAAATTATTCACTTTCTGGATTTTTTTTCGAGTGGATAAGCGGCTAAGCGAGAGAAACTCACAACTTATCCACAAGATGAACGTTATTCAACTCATAAGCTTTTCAACTCCTTCTATACGCTGAAACGCTGAGAAAACGCTAAACATATCACGCTGTGTCTAGAAAACCGTTAAAGCTTATGTGATCTTCGCAAAATGTCACCAATGGTACAGATGGCTTAGTTGTAGCGTGTGCTTCATGTAATCAGAAGATAAGGGTAGTTCGTTTTCGATTTCTTGCCACACCACTGTCTCTCATCACACAAGTTTCCCATCGGTCCCTTTTGTGAATGCCGGGATATTTCTCGCAATGGATGCCTCTTCGCTCGTTTTTCCTTCATATTCATCATTGCATCTTCATCTCATGCCGCACCATCGTTTGATTTCCGCCAAGTTCGACCATCCTGGGAGAGGTTTTCTGTGACTTCGCTCAGCCATTTATTGTCATGTTTACATAATTCCTCCAGAACAGGCACGAGCTACTTTTTCTAACTATCCCCTCCCTCAAAGAAGTATTCAAAAGATGATAGAATGACTCATCATCTCATTCATCGATCACCGGAGTCGTGGATTGATATCTACCTACACATTAGTACATCGTTGAACCCAATTCAAATTAAGAACCCCGAGTCTTACCTCTCGTCTGTGTTGGATAATACTGTCGGCTGATTCTCTCAGCTCCTGACTCCGTCACGTGACGCCGCTCCCCTCTGGTCACGTGAGCTTCTGTAGCCGCTGTCCGCAGAACGTATGACGTCACACAGGCCATGATGACAGATAAAGTTCTATTGGAACAAAACCACACGCATGAGGAAAATGAAATTATCAAATGGAAGTTGCGAAGACTCCCATTTCACACACCGTGAAAAGTGGAGCATTTTCGATATCAAGTTTAATCATTTTGATCGGAAAACGCTACGTGTTTCCCTCGCGTTAGGGGATGAGCTGAAGAGTCAACACCAGTACTTCAATTACTGTCATCTACTGTGGTCGGGTCACTTGAATTCCATAACACTAACCATGATAGCTCAGCCCAGGTAGTTGGGTTAGGCTACATTAGATCAGGTCAAGTTAAGTTGAAACTGACCTGATCTTGTTAACCCTAACCATGATACCCTAAATCAGGCAGGTCCTTTATCATTTTTTTTCAGTCAAGTTAGACCGAGTTGGTCAGGTCAGATTCTAGTTGAAACTAACCTGGCACTGATAACCACAACCATAGTAGACCCACCTAAACAGCTACGTTGGGCTGACCCGTTAGGCCAGGTCAGGTCCGAGTCGGTACCAACCCAACCTTGATAACACTAAGCATAATAGCTCGACTCAGGCAGTTGAGTCGGGCCACGTTGTAAGGAGATATCTCACATATACTAGATTCTAGAACATCTACCTCAACTTCTCTATATGTTGCTCTAGAGAAATGAGTTTAGAGACTGTTGTTTATGAGTAAAATTCAATTCAACTATGGTCGGTTGGTTTTAAGGACAGTCGCGTGCTGGGACAGTTCACTTCTGGTGTAGTTGAACCATCACCGTCACAAAAGATAGAATGCATACAAATTCGTCTCTCCGAACACGTTTTAGTGTCAGTAATCCCTGTGTGTGGAGTGTTCAAAATTGTATTTTGAATCGTTTTCGCCTCTCCTGACCTCTTCTTCAATAACCACTGAGAAAAATCACAAATTTCGTTACCAGATTTCCTCAAAAGTCATTCAGAGTATGTGAACATTTTCGAAACATGAAATTGTGTGGTGGTGTCGGCTAAAAATGACCCCAATAGAAAACTTAATGTTGAAATTATTAATAATTTGAGCTGTTGAATATCTCGGTGAAACGTATTACTCACACAACTTGGACTGTTTATATTTATAATAAAGCTGTTCAAACTGTCCAGCGTTGAGATGAAAATCGAGACAGTGGTATGAATAGTATGGGTGTAATATACAGTTATCAATCGAGCCACTTTTTTTCTGAGAAACAAATTCGACCAATGTGAGACTCCGTGATGGAGAGTATCAACCTAGTCTCAAGATTCGGTGGGAGTTGGAAAAAATCGAAGATTCTCATTTCAACTATTTTCATTATTCGAAAATATAGTTTTTTCCTCAGAAGCGATCAGAGCTCAAACTGAACAGATTTGACTTGTATGAGTCGGCGTGTTGATGGAGGAATTCATACTGATTGAATGAACCATCCAACCTGTGGCGAGCGTTCTGTCACATTTTCGTCCAAAAACATTCACATTTTTCCGAAATTTGTGAAATTGATTACTCCTCACAACTGCTCAGATTCAAATTGGCTCAGAATATGCCCCCACAAAACCATATCGATCAATCAAACACTCGAACCTGTGCAACGCATACAAAAAAAAGAGAAATGATATATCTCGAACCCAATCGGAGTCTTCGCTTCGCTCATCCAATCAATTAGTATTTTTCCTTGGATCCTGAATTGTCAACCTTAGCGGTAATTGGGGAAAAATGATCGATAACGTCAAGTTTTCAATGTTACTAAAAATATATGTATTATGTCTCTTACACTTAGGCTCGATCCCGGGCTTGGTGAAACGGAACATTTCTGAAATTACATTCTCAATATTGTGTTTCCCTGATTTCGTTATCCAGTTTTCATACACTTTCTAAAATCACAATTTTCACGAAAATTCTTTCATTCATCTTTCAACATGATACGATTATGTTGTCCTCATCCCAAACAGGATATGATCAATAAACACGTGAAGTTGATTCTAGTCAAATTTGCGTCGTGTGATACAGCTTGGTTTGAAACTTCCTCATCTTGTTGTTAATGTTTTATGATAACATCGAACTTTGGGGGAACTATGTAGATATTCAAACATACAATTAAATCAATCCATTCATTTTGGGTGGGTATAACAATAAGATCTATTTCATTGGATGTTATTATAGATATAGTGGGAAAGAGGCGTTCTTGGGCTAGTATCAGCTTGAACGCCAGAGAGAAACTACGGAAAACTCAGATCAGGATGGTCAACCATGCAAGAATCAAGCCCAGATCTTCTGAAAGACGGTTGATCGTTCTAGCCTCTGATCCACGCGGAAACCTGTTAATGAATCATATCATTTGTGATTCAATTAATGGAGGCATATGGTTTTACTTGGATAGTACTGAAAATCTGAAGTTCTGACATTTTCGATCAACTTTCCTGATAATGGTCAAAGATCAATCGATCCAAACGTCAACTGCACGAGAAACAAACTGACTCAAACATATTTCTGGATGATTGTCTCGAAAATTATCAGCTTTGAGACTTTTTGTTTTCAGGACAGCTTAGTTTGGGTTGATTTTCTGTACTGAAATCATGCCCAGTTTACGTCATGTGATGAAAAAGTGAGTGGGCCCAAATAACAGATATGAAAAAATATACGAGTATTGCGACGAAAGACAATCGAGCCAATAATTCAAATTTCGAATATCGATATTATTCTATCTCTCTCTTCTGGAATAGATACATCAAATCTAAATCACTTCGCATGAGTTCCATATAATTTTCATACCTATAAAGATATGGACTGGACTTTTTTCTATTCCATTCTGAATATTAATCGATACCAGGAACTATTTATTTAAAGTTCTTCCCATTTCGAAACATCTGCCACCTGGGAGTTATCATGACATCTCGAAACCGCTGCTCGACATTGGTTCTAGACACATCGGCACCGACGTTCGTCCTGTCAACTTCCAGCATGTGAAACATGCAATAAGCAACAGGTAGCGTAGTGTTGACGGAACAGAACTACTATCAACAGTACTAACAATCGGGTGTTCCTACCTGCTAATTCTCAATTCAACACATGTGAACAAATTCACATTTCACAAGTCAAACACATGTGGGCCTTTTACAAACTTGTATCCACGAAAGATGTAGGTTCCTAGCGACCCCCCTATCTCACACCACTAGCGCACGGGTGGTTCAAGCCTTCATCTCTCGTCGGTACAAAAATAATATTATCGATTCTGTTGCATATTCACTTCCATCCACCTCCCCTGATAACATCAGATAATGATGTCCTGGTGAAGAGTGTGGAGGAGAGGAGAAGGAAAAGGCCCAAATTCTCACATTCCATCATCCTCCACGATTCATTGGGGGATCCATTGGCGTCGATAAATGATTAATAATATGATAAGAATATCAGACAAGAAGTCATTTTGTTATGTGTTTTTGATTAGTGATGAAGGATCGGTCGTATGGCTTGTACTCATAAGGAATCAGTGCAGTAGAGTAAGAATTACTCATTAACAAATACATGAGACGATGTAGACAATATTCGTAGGAAATGCTTAAGAGTCAAATTTAATATAAATTTTATTTTTATTCACACAAACAAAACTGAGCTCATATTCACAAATATTGCATACACAAAGTTCTATATCAAATCATATAAACATTTTATATACGTTTTATATACATGAAGATTTTGAAATAGCACCAATAGAGAAAAATAGCAGAATACCTCAGAAAGAAAAGAATGAGAATAATAACAACAATACAATAAATGAAATGAAACTCTTTTTCACTCTTTTGAAAATAACAGAGAGTATATATTATATATGTGAAGTTCAGACTAGGATGTGAGAAAGGAATACGTTCAGTGCCAAAAAGTAGGGTGTTCAAAATTGAAGTGATACCAAGAGAATAATTTAGAATATATTGGAATATGATTCTGGAAATATAAATTCAAGTACAACAGTATCACCCGATATTTTTGTGGTCAATTTTTACTTCACCACGGACCATTTCGTACAAGTGAGTAGTGACATGCAACCTACTGTGAATGTTCATTATGGATCGATACCGTATTTCAGAAGATTTTTCTCTGAAAGGGGTGAAGAAACTTCCATTCAATTGGGGTTATTGAATAGATTCAAGGGATCCTTCTCACTTCATTTGGTTGGTGTGGTTAGTTCTGATTCCCTCATATAGTCAGTTCTAAAAAATGATAGCTGTTGAATGTATGTATCCAGAATTTAAGCGGTTTGGTGGGAGAAGATCGAGCTATTAGCCCAACAACGCCGCATGAATAGCGATATCATTATTATTATTATTGTGATTTCAAACCGAGAGTCGATACAACAGTTTATATGTCACATTGACAATAAAAATATTGAGATATGAATAGACCACCTAATTATAAAAAAATAATATAAATTTACTCTCATCATCATTCGCCCAACGACGCCACCAATTCAGCTGGATTATTTTGTCGTACGAATGGGTGGTTGATGATAACAAATATATTCATGCCTACTTAATGACTCCACTCCATTCTCCAGAGTACTGCCTCAGCTGAATGTGCCGCGGAGAGGGAAGGGGCTTATTGATATTCCCATTTTTCTAATCATTATGCATAAACGTGAGTAGGCCTACTACATATTGATAAGTACCTCATTCCTTCAGATTTATCCATTTTGATTCAAGATAATATTTGTTGCTTCAAAAACGCTCATATGAGTTATGTTCACCCAGTCAACAACATAATTATTCCCTTTTAGTTGTAATCTCACGTATCCACGGGAGTCGATTTATAGAGATATCATTTTTTCGTGATAATTTTTGAATGATGTGAGATATTAAGATTCTAATACGCGAGAAACACGAATAATTATAATAGCTTCAAGATAATGTAGGTTATAACTATTTAAGTCATGTCACATAGCTGTCAAGCGTCGACAGCTAAAAAATATTTTTTTAGCTGTCGACGATTTACAGTTGTGCACCTTGACTTCAATGGTTATAACTTATATCATATTAAATCTTTTATAATTATCTGTGATTCTCGCGTTTTATAATTTTGATATCTCATACCGTTCCAAAGTTATCACCAAGAAACTGATATTTCGATAAATCGACTCCCGCGAACAATACCGATAAAAATACCAGATTGGAAAGAATATTCGCTCAAGATATACGCGTCGTTCGTTTATGAGAACATAATATGATAAGGAGGAGAGGTGCAACAGTCAGCTATGAAGGATTACCGTACAAGTTATTCTTCTATCTCAAGAAAACGAGTCAGGGCCAAATTACTCTCTTGTGTTGAACGGACATCAAAGAGAGGAAAGTGAGAGAGAGGTATAGAGAGGAAACAGAGACAGACAAAGAGAGAGAGAGAGAGAGAGAGAGAGAGAGAGAGAGAGAGAGAGAGAGAGAGAGAGAGAGATTAATAGGGTTCGTTGTTCTCCCAAGTAACGTGTTTATTTTGGGATGAAAACATCGATTTGGTTTTTGTTTCCACAGAAATAAGTGATAATTAATCTATTTTCCGTCTTACCAACGAAAGACAGAGAAAACCTGTTTATCAGGGTTCCATTGAATTCAAACCAATCAAACCAATTTGCACGTGATTCATCACATTAATCGATATTATTATCACCGGTGTTTCGAAATTGGAAACGAACCAGACTATAACAACTATAATATCGCTGTCCATGAGTCTCTTCTTTCCCGTGACTAATTCAGCTGAGACTCTGCTTGAGAAAATGAAGTCGTCAGGCGTGAATTCTATCCCCACATAAGACGTGGGTGTTTGTGAATGTTATCTCCCCTTTCACCACTCCATTATTTGATTACAACCACCTCGTTTCTATACCGTTGAATAACCCAGCAGGAAAGTCGATTCAGCTAGTATGGATGTGATATTTCTATTACCTTCATGTTGGTACGAGTGGAAACTACATTCAACCTTCATAGCATAATTGTGTCGATTTAATATAGTTGAAAATGTTATTTGAAAGACGTTGGGGTCAATTACGTCTGACGCTCATAGGATATGAGCTCAGATTCATAGTTGAACTATTCTTCAAACTTAGTTGAACTTATCTTCAAAGTATGATATTGAAAATGTCTGTCTCTTTCCTTTCAAAATTTTGATAATTCATATATTATTTTCGAATGCATCACCTAAAAACGATATTTCGCTAAATACCGACTCCTATGTATTCTCAAGCACCGTTGAAGAATTTTGTATGAGATGATCGGTATAGAGATGAAGGTTATATTGGAGCAGTAGGAAGTGTGCATTTATTTATTTGAAACTCGTACAATTGCACATAGATGCGCGGTGCCAAGTTTCCTGACTATCCCCATCTCACCGTCTCCCTAACTCTCTCACGGAATAACTTTAACCCTATTTCAACCCCCTCAAAAACACTTCTTCTGAGCCTATTCCAGTCCCTACTTGTCTTATTCAAGAAAGAGAATTTACCGACATAATCTAGCCCTCTTCATAATTACCGCTCCATCATGACCTCGCCTACCTCCATACTTTGATTCATTTCTTTCCATCAACTCATGCAGCTCCCGCCATCCACTCTCTCCCTCCATTACTCCGAACTTATGCGGCCGTGGCTTGTTATTATTGAACTATTCCATAATTTCGTCAACGAAAGAGGGAAACAACTTTGTCTCTCCTTCAGGGAAGTTGACTATGATGGTAATCTAGCCCTATTCTCCTCAATGACGGTTTAGTGTGCCACAACTGAGATATTCGGCCGAGTGATTTTGAAAATTTAAACGAAGCTCTGTTCTGAAATAAATCATTCACATCAGATACATATCTTATTCTCAAAATGATTCATTATGGTGCATGAATTCATCATTCAGTTTTTTCACTCTTCAATCTATACATTGAATATTTTGATGATGATCATTGTTTGCTTAACGACCCCACCAACAGCTAGAATATTGAAGGGTACGAATTAATTAACTCTGAATGAAAGTAGTGCTAAATGAGAGGACGTTCACATTATCGCATGTCTTCTACGAGAATCGAACTCTCGCCCAACGGTTACTTCAGTTTTAGTGCAGTGCCTCAGCTACGGAGAGTGGCTTTGATTATATCAATTCATTCCTTCATTTAATTGATAGTCATTCTCTTGGCTCAACTTATACCCTACAGTCCTAACTCATCAATATTTCGAAGTATATAGGAAGTCTTCGGATAGTTTATCGAGTTCATAATATTTTCATATATCATATTTCCATCCCAATGAACCATGAACAGTGGTTATAATAAAGAACCTTCAGTTTCTCACTCACTTCTTCTTCAGTCATCACTGCAATTTTTTTGATGGGCAATCAGAAGATAGATTATATCCTATACTCATTCAAAATTGTGGAAGGATTAGAATTTACATCCTGAATTCACGAATCTCTACTTTCAAAATCATTCATACCATTGCTGAGTAATATTATGCATAGCTCCAAGTAGGCTTATGTGGGAGCATTTCATTACAAAACGGTAGTGAAGAAATTAATTGATTCTTTTTCGTTATCTTCCGAAGTAGAGAATAAAAATATCAATTACAACGGATCACTGTTATACTTATAAGGAAATGTTTTCACTTGGGAGTGAATGTATTGCGTATTTCAATAATATTTTTTTTTCGTTCGAAAAATTCTGCCTTGGATTGAACTTGGAGAAATACAACTGCGTGGGAGCTCTGTCCGTATGCAAATTAGCTCGGGTATGCTGCATGTTGAAAAAGACCAAGATGATGACGCTATTGTTGTTGTTGATGTTGATCGCAACCTGAATCAATCTCAGCTAAAGCAACTTGACTAAAATTTGATCAACATTTACAACTTCCAACAATCTTTTTTTACCCAATAATATTTTTTAAGACAAGGGGAGGGTTGTTAGCAATACCCACCACAAGGATAATCTCATTTACTATCATCCACTCGAGCATCAACCCAACAAACCTATTCGACATCCAATAACTATCTACAATCAAACATATCTACCAGCGTTTCAGATAAGTTGTTCATTGTATCAATTATGATCATTAGTAATCATTCCAAAGCAGTAATCAGCAGTAATTTCATATTCCAATCAATCAATCATGTTATATTCTATTTTTGATTCAGTTCTTGCTCATAATGAATCATTAATTGATGAGGAATTATCTTCAGTGACTATAAATATTTACCACAGCAAACCAACTGTTGGGTTATTTCTGGGTAGAAATTAGCGGGGGGTAATACATTCATATTTATTTTATTTTAATGCCGCTTTTCGACTCAACCAACTGCTGAGTCATATGGGAGTACGAATGAGTGAGTGATAATGAGACTATGAAGTGATGGTGGGTGGGATGACGTTCACAAAACCCCCTGCCGTATGCGAGACTTGAATCCACGCCCGACCTGACTCCAGTTTATATTGCTATCCATACGATAATTGACCGAGCTACGGGGGGGACGGTGATATGAAGATTGATGTAGTTATGACAAGTGAGAGGACAATCACAAAAACTCATGCCTCGATCCACTTTCCACGTTCATTTCAGTTTATGGAACAGTGCCTTGGTGCACTGAGCTTCGGCAAGCGACCTTGTGCAGTTTCTTGAGCACATTCCATTCATTCATTTTATCGACCCTGGTATTCTACACACCTTGACACATATGGAAAATACTTCATTGTTGGGCAAATATCAAATCTGGAAAGCAGTGAGTCTTGTCAACATAATTCTTTGGGCCCGCTCACAGCATCACATAGTCAGTGTTAATGTAACTAATGAAAGCTTGCACTTCGCAGTTAATATCTTCTTGAACATATTGTAGTAAAACTGCTTGACTGTCGACCCGTATGAATATTCATATCGGGATCTGTATGAAACGGTATGAAATGAGGTAAAAATTGATTGTGGAAATATAGTGTCACAATTCACAGCTGAAGGTGTGCGTTATCATAAAATTTTAATTATGAGCATTCTCGACAAATGTTATCTGCATCTCACGATGTACGCCTATACATTTTTATATTTGGAAATCGCACTGTTGAAGTTCAATGCTCATCCATTTCGGCACATGCAGCTCAGTTGCTAACGAACGCACTCTCTCAATGTGATCCAAGAAGTGAGGGGAATACCTTGATTCGATCTTCACCACTGTCCGGCTGCACAGGTTTTCCATGGAAAGTGCATGGTTTTTCTTTATAGTCCAGGCTAATGCCAGGATGATTCATAATATATAGGCCACGATCACTTCCTGCGCGCAATTCGTCCCATCACCCACAATTCACAAAATCTCAATCTCATCATCCCATCATCTCATTAGTCATTCATCCAACGCCCATATATCTTCACTATCATTTCAGTGAGTTGTTGAACAAAATACATGAATGAGTGAATGTTCATTCATATCTGTGCAATCACCCGGACTGGAACTTCGTACCTCATCGAGACTGAAGACGCATTCGGTTCAATGAATGTATTTTATATTGAATACAACTCTCTGACTTTGTCTATTTTTTCATTTTTTTTTTAAATGATACCAGCGGAGCGGAAAGAGGCACAAAATAAGGCTCTACAGCTACAAGTTCGTCAGGGATGAACAGCAGGATTTTCGAGCTGAGTTTTCGAACAGAGAGAAAACATTTTTCCTTATCTCTATCTTACTCTGTCACTTGTGCAGATTCAGTTTCTTGGTCCACGGAGATGCTCTGAGTCTCTCATATAGCAATATTACTTTCCGAAATCAGACCTCAATGGGGGTTTTGTATGTGAACCGAACCTGAACTAGTTCTATCCAATCCAGAACCTATACAATATTATTGCAATGTTTGTAAATAGAAATGCACTTCGATGAGTTTTTCCATCCAGCAACGTATCAGTGGATCAGTGCATCAGTGAATTTGTGTTACACACTAGTATTCATGTTTGTTTTTAATCGGTAACCTTTGACTTCACCGGCCCCCTTTTTAAATACTCGCGTCGTATCTGACTGCCTTGGTAGTAAAGTGACTAACTGAGTGATAAGGACTTTTACGAGAGCCTTATCAGTTGACGATGATGTCATCCAGCGGATTGCGGAATACAACAGGCACTATGGATACTTTATCTCGTTCATCTACGACATTTGTTCACTACAAATCGAAAAGAACTTGGTGATATTTTTCAATACCCATCAGAGTCGAATCAATTTTAATAATTTTTGTTCATTTTGTCAACTTATTGGTTCACTATATTTGAGAGAAGAATCAAAATGCATTCTGTATATTCAAAATAGTGGATAGAAAAAATTGGAATGTGAATATGAATGTGATGATGTATTGGCTAACTTTTCACTTCAATGAATTCGGAATCTATTCAGGCCTACAATAACTGTTTCCCAATTCAGGCTGAGGATGAATCAAATAAAACACCACGGTTTATAAGCGGCACTCCTGGGTTGTTTGAAGACTTCCAGGTTGTCTTGACACCAGGATGATGATTATATTACTAGGGACATGTATCTTCTTCCGGAAATGAATACCTGCATCAAATCATATATCATCCCTGAACTCATAATACTTCTTTGATGACAGTTTTTTGAATGAGTTACGTCATAACCTTTGCCTAAATTACAAACGTGGAAGTAGCTCTGACTGAGAGTTTGAAGTTGTTATCACCATGATTATCCATGCGATTTATTCTCACAAACTGTCTGATGAGGGCCAACCAAGGAGGTTAGATACTATATTAGATACTAATTAGTATGTAACCTCCTTGGGGACAACTGGACTTGGTGACATCGGGCCTCAATTATTTTCTTCGAACTTGTCACAACATAATTGTATTATAGCCCGTGAGATGTCCCATACAATCGATACTATTCCTACATCCTTGACCTCATTTGTTGACTGTGAAATCCAATTCTCATCTTCAAATATCTTGGACGAAAGTGAATCAAGAATATTGTTGAATTTGTTCTCAATATATCGTCATCACTAACGCAGCAACACATTCAATATTATCATTCCACATTGTGCAGTGGGATACACTTATTAGATATTTATTGAATTATTCTTGTGCATCAACTTTTTATGTCCATAGCTGTGTGGATTTAATTTGTATTTCCCGATGTGTGATGATATATTAATTTTTCAATTTCATGTCCACATATATATATATATATATATATATATATTGTTACCGCCGATCTTAGAGATGGCGATGAAAGACCAGTGGACTGTATTCGGATGCCGACTTGGCATTAATAATCAGGCGAGCATAATCCAAACTCGGATTATGCCTCACCCCAAAACGATACGTATTTGGTCTACGTCGACTTGACGTTGTTATTGACCAAATCAAAGAATAAATAGAAAGCGAAACAAAATAGATCAAACCTGAGTGGTGTCCCCGCACACCATTCGAATAAACAAGAAACAAAAGCTTGAGAGAAAACAAAACACTCAACTTCGTAAATGATGAAGACCAAAACAAATGTGAAGAATTAGAAACAAGAAAGTATGGAAAGAGGTCCTATTAACGACTCAAGAAGAACGAAAAATAGAAAAGAAACAACTGCGTACATGCGAAATAATGTACAGTACGTCCGAACTCTGACAAAGTAGAGAAGGACGGGAGATGCTCACACAACAAGAGCTGGTCGAGAATATGAGCGAATTCACCCACTTGACGAGCGACTAAGAGACGTCCGATGTCAATCGAGTATGGAAAAGAACTGAGCTGCGAGGCCTAGCTTAGTCAGGCAACGTTAGAATGGCGAGCTGTGAATGGACGCACACATAGCGTGACAACCCACCAGCCAACCAGCAATGAGAAAGGAAGGTCGACTAGAAACACGGTTTGCAATGTACAAACAACATTCCATGACGTGAACGAATGATTTCATGTTCAAATGACAAACTAGGGAAAACGAGCTAGCTGGTCTCAAAAGACCGGCGTTAACATACCGCCCACCAAAATGAACATTTTAAAGCTGAGGTAAACGATACGGAAAATTAGGAACATGAAATTAGAACAGCAAACTGTTCGTAAGAAGCCTTGAAACTTCATAGGCAACGTGAGCATGAGATTTTCACCGAGTAATTGGATTGCTTCCCAATTGGATCGGAGAACAGCAAAGAAATCGCACATGATCCGAGCGATTCATTGAGGAGAAAACGCAACCATTTTATCCAATGGTCGCTGACTTTTCAAAAAAAAGAGAGAGAGAACAACAAGAAAGTAAACATGAAGAAATGAGCAAAGCACCAAAGCGTGCTTTGAACAGAAAAAATACACGAATGAATGCAAATCTGCCATTGGGGGCTGCATAGGCTTTGCGCGAAACTTGTGGCGAGTAATGCACTGGTGTATGCGCTGCCTCAACAAACCGCGCAGAGAAACGATCCAGTAACGCTGCTGTATCAGCGCCTGTACCGTTCTCGGGCCGGAATGTAGCGATGTTCGGTGGAAGGCATCGCAATGAGAGATGCGAGGTGAGCTTCTTTGGGGAGTAGGATTGGGTACCGAGCCTCTTCAGGAAGAGAAGAGTGACGCAATCTTCCGCCCACCTTGAGTAAGCCCGAGGGTTCGAGAAAAGGTTTCAGCGAAGCGATCCGGGATGAAACCTGTCCCTGTTTGGCAAGTTGGCTGATCTCGGTTGCATAAAAGTGGTTTTGAGTGACTCTTATGATCAGTTCAAGAGCGTCTTGCAACTCCACAGGTTTTAAAGAACCCGTAGGAGGGAGAATCTTGGATCGTTTCGCCAATAAGAGACGGGCAAATCGAACTACATACCCAAAGACCCGTTGTGCTTTGAGAAGTGTGGAAAACTTTCGAAAATTCACCAGGAGAGGATCTACTTTGACCGTTGTGGCCAAAGTGACCATGGAAGGCTTAATGTCTGGCAATTCAGACAATAAATCAGTGGAAGGCACAGAGATAGGCCACAGAGCATGGGGACTCCTGAGAAAAGAAGGACCCGAGAGGTACAACGGGTATTCCATGAGCTGAGAAGGCAGTATTCCACGAGAAGCGCAGTCAGCGGGATTTTCTTCGGAATCCACGTGTGCCCAATTGGTAGGAGTGGAGTTGTCGAGTATCTCCACTACTCGGTTGGCGACGAATGTCTTCAGTCGATGTGGAGGGGTGGCAAGCCACGCGAGCACAATAGTCGAATCAGTGTAGAGGGTTACTGACTCCACGACAAGAGTGCTGAGTGAGGGAAGAGTATCTTTCAGCACACGCGTTAGAAGCAAAGCAGCAGAGAGTTCAAGCTTAGGGATGGTCAAGGGTTTGACCGGGGATACTTTACTCCTTGCTCGTAACAAACTAATATGCGAAGTTGCATGATTCGTTGTGTGAAGGTAAAGTATCGCAGCGTAGGCCTTCTCGGAGGCATCACAAAAGCCTACAAGTCGATGTATGCCTTGTGAAGCAGGAAATGCGCGTGGAACTCGGAAGTTCGAGAGAAGACAGATCTCGGCTACCGCGTCCAACCACCTTTGAGCAAGAAGCGGTGGTAAAACGTCGTCCCACTGCACCCGCGATAACCAAAGTTGCTGAAGAAAAATCTTCATCCAGCATACGAGCGGGGTGAGGAATCCCAAAGGATCAAAAATGCGCGCAATGTACGACAAGACCGTGCGCTTCGTTACCACGCCTTCGAATGGTAAGGTGTGGAATGAGAAATCATCCGATCGGGGATCCCAGAACAGACCAAGGATCTTGATGCCCTGATCGTCATCCGAAAACACGACTGGAGTCTCTAGATGATCCTCCGGAAGTGCACTCAATGCTTCTGGGAGGTTACTGGCCCACTTTCGGAGTTCGAAACCTCCACTAGCTAGAAGAGCCTGTAATTCCGATTGAAGAATGCGAGCTTGAGCGACGTCTGCTGCGCCAGACACGATGTCATCCACGTAGATGTGAGATATCAAAGCACGCGAAGCATTGGGGAAAGGAGCCCCTTCGTCGTGCACGAGCTGCTTCAGCACTCGTTGAGCAAGAAAAGCTGACGGTACGAGCCCATACGTGACCGTGTTGAGCTCATATTCTTTTACTGGAGAGTCTGCATTGGGTCGCCAAAATATGTGCTGATATTTGCGGTCAGATGGTTGGACCAGAATCTGACGATACATCTGACGAATGTCAGCACAAATTGCGATGGGATGAGAACGAAATCGGGTTGAAACGCCCGGGAGTTCGCTCTGAAGCTTGGGACCACTGAGTAACAGCTGATTCAAAGAGGCGCCTCTCTCATCTGGAGAAGAGGCGTTAAATACCACTCTCAGCTTCGTGCTGGAGCTGGTAATCTTGTGCACACAATGATGCGGAATCACGTAGTTCGAAGAGGTGCTTGCAAGTTGCATGTGGTTCGATTGAATATAGTCTTGCATGAATGCTTGATACGCAGCATCATGCTGAGGATTGCGTTTCAGTCGCCGCTCCAGACTCAAATAATTCTGGAGGGCGGCCTCACGATTATATCCGAGAGGAGAGGATGTGTTCTTGAAAGGGAGTGCTACCGAATAGCGTCCGGAAGGGTTCCGTGAGTGCGTAGATAGAAAATGCTCCTCACAAAGTTCATCGTCCGGATCAACTTGAAGAGGACGTGAAACTTCTTCCGATTCCCAAAACAATCGAAGAGTAAGATCCAATGGAGAACCAGTGCAAGCAAGCAGAGAGAGCGGAGGCTGGAACTCGGCATCCAAACACCGAATAGGACCCAAAACCACCCAGCCGAAGACCGTGTTTATGGCAGATGGACTGCCACTCATCACAATATCACCTGACTTTTCAAGAATATCAGGGTATAAATCGGCGCCGATCAAAAAGTCGATCTGATCGGGCACATGAAAGCGGTCGTCGGCAAGAGAGAGACAGCGATAACGTTCAAACACCTCAAGCGGAACGGTGGTGGTTGGAAGTTGACTCGCTATCGCAGGCATAGCGTAGGCTTGTACGCTGAGAGAGGTTGCAGGGGTGAACCGGGAAGCGATGCTGCATTGAACAGTCCCGATTACCCGAGCACTAACGTGACCAATACCAGAGAGTTCGGAATGACAAGGATTGATTTTCAATCCTAGCTTCTGAAGGAACGAGTGAGTGAGAACAGAGATTTGTGAACCACAGTCGATAACCGCACGGATAGGTTGCAGTTGACCGTGAGAGTCGCGGATCAAGGCGCGAACAGTGCCCAACAGAGCTGTGGGTAGCACTGGCTTGCTTGTCTTGACTTGACAAGCGAGAGTTTGAGGATGAGGCGAGGTGGTCTCCGGAGGAGAAGAGACTTCGTTTGCTATTGTGTCACGAGTCAAGGGGTTGATTCGTGCGGTGTGTAACAGCGAATGATGTTTGTTACTGTGACAAGTACCGCAAACACTCTTAGAGGTGCATTGCGGTCTGAGATGAGCGCCCATGCAGTTGAAGCAGCGTTGCAGGCGACGTAACGTGTTGTATTTGTCGTCAACGGACTGTTGCCGAAATACGGAACACGAGTATAGAGTATGCTCCCCTTTGCAGACTGGACACGAAGATTGTTTCGTGGTCGAGCTTGCTGATTTGCTCTGCTCGCGAGATTTAAAGCTGACGGGCGGAGGATTCGCAACTAACAACGAATTGATTCGCTTTGTGGAAGGAGGAATAGCTTTTGAAGAGCTAGCTGCTTGTTTGTCGAGACCACACAATTCCATCGTCCTGGACTGCTCTTCAATGAATTTGATCAACGACGCGTAGCTAGGAGTGCTGTGCGAAGAATGTTTCTGTTCGAAAGCCTTGCGCGTTGATGTGTCGAGATTTGTCAGTGCTAACGTGAAAAGCAGAAAATCTGACAAATCTTCGATATTCAGAGCTTTCAACGCTTCAATCGAAGTTTTGTGAACTTTCAGAAATGATTGCAGCCCAGAATGTGAATTGGTTTTGAGAGGCGTAAATTCTAAAACCTGTTGAACATACGTGGTGGCTAACAACCGAGGGTTATGATACCGACTGACAAGAGCATCCAATGCCACAGAATAATTGGCTTCCGTAATCGGAAACCCGGAGACGACAGACAAGGCGTTGTCTTTGAGGGTGGTCCTCAAATAGTGGAATTTCTGAACTTGATTCAGGTCGTTGTTCTCGTCGACGAGGGATTTAAATAGCGAATAGTACTCCGTCCATCGAGTAATATCACCAGAGAATGCCGGCAACGCGATTGTCGGCAATGAGATGGCTCGAAAACCATTTTGATTTGGCGGCGGAGGCGGAGTAGGCGTCGTCGCGGCAACGGCGGCGAGATACAGCCCACGAGTCGCGTACAACATTTCCTCGAAGCTGGCTTCAACAGCGTCGACCGGTAAGGCATCGTCGCCTTCGTCAAGCTGAGCGTTCAAAGATATTATTTCTCTCTGAACTTCCTCAAAGTTGGCTTCCAAAACGTCAAGTTTGTCGTAGCGAGGTTTGTACAACGGAGCTTTGGCACTATCAAGCGTTTTGAAAGCATCGTAGGAGCGTTGTAATGAAGCGAATATCCGCTCTCGCTTTGCTGTGAGCACTGCTTGTTGTTTCAAGATTTTAGACGCCATTGTAGCGAATGAATAAATTGCAAAAACACGAAACAAGAACAAGGACCAAAAACTAATGATATGAAATATCACGGAGAAATACGGCCGAAATGCACAGAAAAAGAACAATGCAAAATTCAAAAATTGAATGTCTATAAAACAAGTTGAATCAATTGTTGATAACTCGCAAACAAACAGAATAAATTATTGCACCGTGGAAACCCAATTATGTGGAAGCCGATTCAGTGCGGAGGACAAAGAAGTCACCCATGCGATGCCTGATCGCGGGTGCTGACACAAATGACTGTGGAATCCGGAGGTGGACTCCGCGTGGTGCAAAGAAAGGAATCCACAAATGGATTCCAACAAGTAAAAGCAATTGGAATCCGGAGATGGACTCCGCGTGGTGAAAAGAATGGAATTCACAAATGGATTCCAACAAGAGAACGAAATTAGAATCCGGAGATGGATTCCGCCTTTACGAATGACGAGAAATTGGAACCAAAAATAATCTTTGGCTCACAGGGACCAAAATGTTACCGCCGATCTTAGAGATGGCGATGAGAGACCAGTGGACTGTATTCGGTGGTGCCGACTTGGCATTAATAATCAGGCGAGCATAATCCAAACTCGGATTATGCCTCACCCCAAAACGATACGTATTTGGTCTACGTCGACTTGACGTTGTTATTGACCAAATCAAAGAATAAATAGAAAGCGAAACAAAATAGATCAAACCTGAGTGGTGTCCCCGCACACCATTCGAATAAACAAGAAACAAAAGCTTGAGAGAAAACAAAACACTCAACTTCGTAAATGATGAAGACCAAAACAAATGTGAAGAATTAGAAACAAGAAAGTATGGAAAGAGGTCCTATTAACGACTCAAGAAGAACGAAAAATAGAAAAGAAACAACTGCGTACATGCGAAATAATGTACAGTACGTCCGAACTCTGACAAAGTAGAGAAGGACGGGAGATGCTCACACAACAAGAGCTGGTCGAGAATATGAGCGAATTCACCCACTTGACGAGCGACTAAGAGACGTCCGATGTCAATCGAGTATGGAAAAGAACTGAGCTGCGAGGCCTAGCTTAGTCAGGCAACGTTAGAATGGCGAGCTGTGAATGGACGCACACATAGCGTGACAACCCACCAGCCAACCAGCAATGAGAAAGGAAGGTCGACTAGAAACACGGTTTGCAATGTACAAACAACATTCCATGACGTGAACGAATGATTTCATGTTCAAATGACAAACTAGGGAAAACGAGCTAGCTGGTCTCAAAAGACCGGCGTTAACATATATATATATATATATATATATATATATTTCATCTATTTATTTATTTCGTTCATTTTCCTTTCCTTATAATTACACACAACAGATACAACAGATTACAAATACAATAATAAAATTACCAACAACACATGATGAAAGGAAAATATATTACTGAGTGCAAGAAAGAAGAAATCTTGAGTTTGCACTCAGATTATAGGAACTAAAATTATATATAAGTCTTCATTCTATGAATATGGTTAATTGCAGATTATTGAAATAAAATGAGAACTATGATAATGACTTCGGAAATAGATGGAGAAGTGACATATTTTTATAATTACACATAATGAAGTAACAAATTGATGATTATGATGGCCCAACTTAAGTATCTGTAATGTATGTAGACTATAGTGTTCAACATTTAGAAATAATTAAAGCAAGTGCCATCGCAAATTTGACTGATTCATATATTCGATTTTGTATTCCTTAACTATTGAGAAGTTTTCATTCATTCTTTCCTTGTATAATTTGAGAGTTGTAAAAACAGAAATGGATGATACACACGATATGTTGTTGTATTTCAAGTGGGCCTAACCCTTGATTCATAAGACAGTGATAAAAAGTTAACACTTAGTGAACTTATTTCATTGTTTCATGATATAAACCCGATTTTTGTCCAAGCTATTAATTCTATTTCTCATCCCACAGATAAGCCTCTCATCTTTGTGGAAGAGCGTATTAATTAATCTTGTATGTATGTATGTATCATTAAAATCCAATAAGAAAAAAAATCTAATATATGATATCTGATATATCTGATATATATCCGATTTAGACTTCTTTGTTCAGAACTCATTATTACATCACATTCGAGATATGATAATCTCGAGTTTTGATCTGGTCACAAAGCGGCCAGCAAACGCTTGGATCTGGGCCAGTCTGGGACATGATGACTACACACAAGCGTGCGTTGCGTGAGACACAAATAATGCGTTATTTTTCGTCACATCGATAATTTTTTCGTCATGTCGGAGAAGATCTAACAATATTGAGGGGTCAAGATTGATAGAGTTGTCATGTTTGTTATAGTTCTCCAAGAAATGCTAATGAAGATATTTACTACTACTACTACTACTATAGTTAGGACTCTCACATGATTTTTGGGCTCAGTCGACCCCCCCCCGGCCCCCCGACTCTGCCGCCCCTGTATTTTGGTTACCACCAGGAACATTTCTGATCCATAAACATGAAATCAAAATTCAGTTTATATTTCCATTAATTCAAGTTACGTGAAAATTATTTGATTTCTACATTCTGTTTTTCTAATCATTGCATACGACTCGGTACGAACTGATTGGTCCCCGATTGAAGCTATGTCAAGGTGGGATAGTTCAGACTGAGCACCGCTATCAATTTATCACCACTTTGAAGAAAATAATTGATTATTATTCCACTCATTCCTCAAAGTATGAGTTAGAATCCAGACAAATGATTGAGTAATGAACAATAGGAATTCATTCATCATATTCATGGCATTGAGATATATTTGTTCCCATGATGACAATCATCTTTCAAGGTAACACTGGGATCATGAGAATGTGATTTGTGAATTAAAAAACGTATGATATATTATGTGTGTGGTTTTCCTCCTCCTTCTCCCTATATCTCATGATCCCTCCACAGTGAAGTTGCAGTCATAAAGTTTATATGACCTCATTATGATCTTTGACCCACACCACGTGGCTTGGAGGTCACGCTGAGATGTCAGCTGAGCATTTTGTACTTCATTCATGAGATCGCAGGAAAACGCTCTAGCATCTTGACGGTATTGGATATAAGAATTGTGATACAGAAGAAGCACAATCAGCAGATTTTCACCAACTGAAAATGGTGTGGAATGAAACCATCATCTTTGGATTCTGAGAACTTAACAAGTTCAGCAGAGAATGTGTTTTCTCAGCTATATTTATTGAACCTGATATAAAAACTCAGCACACTTGATACATTCATAAACCCGATGAACTTGATACAAAATTACCGTTTGGACAGGGCATTAGAGGGTGATTCTACTACCCCACCCCATTTCATCTCTTTTGAATGAAAAACAATTAACTTCAACACCCAAACTAGACTCTTTGTGATCATGATTTTTGCCGCTATCGAACGTTTCCAAGTTTTCAAAACTCCAGAACACAATATGAGTTCAAAACTTATCTGTAATATATCTGGAAATTATAAGCAAACTGGTAATCGAACATCCGATTGTTGATATCTGCCACTCTGAACTGAGTCTCTTGGGCAATGTTCACTTTTCCTCATCAGAAATTCTTTTCATTTCTTCCCATGATACGATTATGCGAAATAAGTTCAAAAGATTACACTCGTGCCATTTTTAGAGTGGTGGGAATATATATGTTTTCCTCGTATTCGAATTTCGATATTCCATACCGATTAAAAGTTGAAACTCGCAACTGATATTTCACCGAATCGTTTGAGATGCTTCTCAACGATGGAATGTATTGACAGCTCAGATATATTGGCGCGCAATGCACTATCAAGCCTGAATGATATATGCCAATGATACAATGTATCATTTTTTGTGTGTGTCTCAGGACTACATATTTTGTGGTGGTCCTTCCGGAAGATCCCAGCTTGCATCACCCTTCGCCCGAATTGAGAAACAGTGACTTTGAATCAAGTTTTACATAAAACTGACCACAGACCACAGACCACTGTCTGCCACAGACTTTTGCATGGAAAAGAAATTGAGAGACGCGATCTTTTTTCAAACATGGGGAATTTCTTTTCAAGTTCACGATGTTGATAAGAATAGAACGATCACTTGCCATAGGTCAATTCATTCGATCTTCCACACATATAATCATATTTCACATTTGATGTAGAATCAACATGTTGCACCTGAAATAGGGTGACATGTTTCCCAATTAATGTAAATGTTGACAAGGTATACAGATGTTTGGTCGAAACCGATCACGAAGACGATCCTACCTCTCCAATTTCTCAATTATCCTGAGGATTCGTTCTACTTGAATTATAGAATTTGAATTTTTCGTGTTCGATTGAGGCTTCAAATTGTCAAAAATATTGAAACAATGGAACACTACAAATTATGATCAATTCGATCAATTCACTCAATTCATTCGATCTTGATAAGTTCTTATCCTGATCATCTTCAACATGATAGTTGGTGAAAGCGAATGGCGAGAATGTGATCAAGGTGTGAACCAGTTCCATCCTGACTTCACTTCAGTTTTCAATCAGATCAGAAAAATCTTCAAGGAAATACAATATTTGATTCGTCTAGTGTCAATTCATTTCACTTGTGAACAATATCATGCTCAAACAAATCAAATCACTTCCTCGATCGGATTATATTGCTCTATAGAAACTTGTGTCATTGTATATTATGACATCATCGAGCAAACGTTCAAGATGTCGCGTCAAATATACCTCAGAGACTTCGGATACCTCAAAGACTGATACAGCGGAAATGAAGGAATGATCGCCAAACACATCGACTCTTTGTGACAGTTTTGACTTAAGAGGGATTGTGAGTCAATTTTTCAAAATATCAGTTCTTGTAACAATTTTTGAACGTTCCAAAAATCCAATATATGGGAGAAAAATATATTTCTGAACTTAGGAATCGCTTAAGTTGAAGAACTGTCTAATTTGTATACATCAACATCAAAATTCAGATATACAATAATTGTTTCCCAGTTGTCAAGTATTATTCAGTAAGACCGTTTTATAGAAACGGCACCAATATTGATTGTCATACGACTTCAGGGAGGTCTGGTCACCAATATATTATATAGACTACTCCAAAAGAGAACAAAATTACTGCTGCCGCAGTCTGTGGCAATCCTTACCAAATATCCACCTAATATCCCTTCCCAAATAAAAGTCTCAAGATTTTATTCTATTTCATATAATTTTTTTATATCACATGATGCAATTCCTATAGTTGGTATCAACACTAGCCACACCATACCATTAAATATATATATACTTCTTCTTATATCTTATACAGACTCACTCAGTATTACCCTATCTTACTAGACAAAAGTTCACCATTATTATAAAGATGCTTTCATCATTCTATTTCCATTTGACAGTAGACTTATACTCTTGGTTATTGAACAAAACTATGTGAATATTACCATCTGCCACTGGAAGGTTGCCCCTTCCCAAGCAGATCAAATACAGATTTGATTTGATTTGATTCCAAGAGTTTGGAATACAATATAGTAGCGTATTGTATATCCGGACAAGATGAGCATTGATATTAGGAGTGACTGAACTTTTTATCCAACTTTCATTGCATTATTATCGATTTTGATGTTCAATTTTTGATTTTCTTCCCAATTCAAATTCAAATTCAAATCGGAGAAAAAATTGGAATTTGTAATTGGAATTATTTCGAAAATTTAGATTTGAAATTTGAGGTTTGAATATTCTCTCAATAAAAAGCAACGAAGAAATTTCCAGCCTCATGTAATTGCGTGAGGATGCTAGAATCCAAAATCGGAATTTTCATTTCACTTCATTTTGAAGTTGTTAAGAATATCTTTTATTTTCGTATTCTAATTTTGCTATCTCATACTCACGAAAGTTATTGAAAAACTGAAATTGAGTCAATCAACTCTCGTGCACTCTTAAATGAGTAATGTATGAGCAATCACCATTGGTTTAGCACGTGCCGACGCCTTGATTCAGTCACATGTCATAACGTCGCGACGCCACAGCACGTGCATCTTGTGTCTACAGTATAACGGAGCTCCGTAGAGGGCAAGTTTGAAACAACAGTGTGACGATGACCCATACAAATGCTACAGGGGATATTAGTGCATGCTGATTTTTCATTGATGTCCGTTGAAACTCTAGGCCCAAGTTTTGTCTGGAATCGTTTCTTTTATTCATGATAATTAGTTTTTTCGATGGAATAATACTTTTCTTGTGGAGTTGGTTTTATGCGGTTTCTGGGTTTTTATGAATGGTGCTTGAAAGCAGACGTCATACTTCAAGTCGCGGTCTGCTTTTTACTCGCCAATTCTCTTTCACTCAATTTCGTTCATGTTTCAACAGAGCCTTTCCAGTTGGATCAATTTTTGAATTTTATTAGTGATTCACAGAGAAAAAATACTACACGAATGAAATAACTTGGACAACGAACGGAATATTCGAAATGAGGCAGAATAATATTTAGAACAATCTAATAACATGTCGTGATGAGTATATGTTGTCAAATATGACACACTAGCTTATTACTTATTCATTTATTTAATTCTTGCGTAACTTCTTCCACACAAGAGTTTCTCTCTCACGCGGGATTCTTGTTGTAAAATGTAATGTAATCTCTAAACATCAAAATGTATATATATCATGTTCAAAAACAAGAATGAGATGAAATTAAAATGGAAATATAATGAATTGAATGAGCGATAGGGAAACGTTACATCTCACTTCTATGAAGTTATGTCCACCAGTTTATTCTTCTCCTTCTTTATTCGAACAAACAATGGCGCATGGTTTGATTGATACACGTGCAACTTTTTCTGAACACGCAAACTCACCCAGAATAGAGCTCTATAGTTTCTGGGCAGTCGGAAGATCAATTTTCGAAAAAAACATCACGCAATGTGGAAAAGAGCATTATGATTAGACCGAGTGGGAAAATTTGAGAAATGAAATATCGTCAGCAAATGAAAATTTGAATTGAATGTGAGCACATGGAGAATTTTATGATGGATACATGATAAAATCTTGGCATGACACATTTTCATCCAAATCAGGTCAGTCGCTCAGAAGAAAAAGACACGATACATTTTTCCATCCTTCGAACAGATTAACATAATAGCAGAACTATGTTGCCGAAATTCACGGTTATCTAGGAAAAATGGTTGTCAAGACGAGGATTCATTGAGTATATCTTATTGGATGAGCGAAGCGAAGACCCAATTTAACCATACCCGAAAAAAAAGTTCTTCTTTTGTTTTTGTTCATTTGTTCGCGCTCCACAGGTCAAACGAGAATTCAAAATCAATTGAAATTGGGCATACACAAGTGTCCTTATATAATTCGATATTGTATAGTTTTAAGGCGCAATCGGTGCAACCACTTACGAGAAAAATCATTCCAAAATTTTCAAAAATCTTATGAGAATTACCTGGAGGAAAAAATTCGTGAAAAATATTTCATCCGGGACAATTCGAATTCTCAGGAAATTTCAAAACAACAATGATGCACATTATTCCGAACTTTCACTGGAATCGAATCAGTTGTTTTGATGTAGAAAAATATATAATGTAATTTTTGGAAATCATTCAAAGCGATTCAGATACCAATTAAATCCGAGCAACAGGTATCACCACTTGATTGTGAACGATTATCTCTTTCCAAACAAATCATTCAATCATCATATATTTCTCAACTCATCAGCACAATCACTCATTTCCATTCTACATTTTGTTAAATGAGTTTAATTGCGGGTGATAATTTTCTACAGCATGGTCATACCGTCCTCGTGAGGACTCGTCCAAACGATCCTACCTCCTCACCCTTAGCATTAGTTTTCAGAGACCGAATGCGTCTGCTAGGCCTGTAAGCATTCACGATGTGTACTCTCACAGATCTTACTATTCAAAATTTCGAATTTGTTTTTGATTTTTGTTCCATTTTGATATGCATTAAATATCTCAGGCTCACGCCCAAACATAATTTGTATGAGATACTCAACTGAATTGGGAGAACAATAGACTATACAATGGTTTCGACTGATATTTCTGCTCGCTCCAGCATTTGGAGTCCAGGAACGTAAGTTTTCACAATGTGCACTCTCACGACCGAAGTCGCTCTTATACCAGGGCCCAGATTCACAAAAGGTCATAACTTTGATCCGGCTCAAAGTAATGACAATTTCTAGAGATAATACCATATTTAATCTATTATTTTTGATTTTTTAATAATAATTTTTGATTAAATTCACCATTATCATCAATCTATTATTTATTAAAATTGAAAAATCAAAAATAATAGATAAAATATGGTATTATCTCTAGAAATTGTCCCAACTTTGAGCCGGATCAAAGTTATGACCTTTTGTGAATTCGGCCCCAAGTGTATATCTATTTCAGACATATCAGATTTATATTCATATCACTGTATGAAAGATATGGGTTTACACCAATACACAATCTCAATGAAACACACATTCTGAACTCGGCGCTTGACTGATCATGTCATCGTTTGAGTTCATATCGAACGCCTGTCCACTTTTGAGAGAGGATAATGAATTTCTGGCAAGTTTGATTCAATTTTCAAATCATATTCATGAACTTATTTTGTATCACTATATTCGCCAATTTTTTTTTTCAAATGATATGGCTGATCCAGAGTACTAATAATTATTTTGAGTTATGATGGCCGAAATATGATGGCTGAAATCTTAGTCTCATAATTTATCAGTGAATAATATAAATATGATTACTATATGTGATGATATATATTTATATATATATATATATATATATATATATATATATATATATATATATATATATATATATAAAAAAAATATATATATATATATATATATATATATATATATATATATATATATATATATATATATATATATATGTGTTGATACATATGATATGTGATTAATATTCTATAAAGAGTCGAGAATACCGTGGAGGTTGTGTTTCATCATCATACCGATTGCTTGAGAGCTATCTGTTTTGTGAGAAGCGATTTTTTCTGGCTTGATAATAATTGGTCCAATTTCTGATTTTTCAAAGAACACATGTTTTTGAGCGATGATATTGATACACAACTGGCTGCCATGCAAGTCATTTGAGAATCCAAGATCTGAGTTATATGAAGAAAATGAGATGAAATCATTCGTATATTAACAGGCATAGTGGGGTGAAAAAGTGTAAAATGTATGAAAAACGAAAAACTTGTCTTTCCTTCATAATGATGGAACGAGCAAAAACAAAAAGCGAATGATACCATAGAATATGTATCGTCAAACATATAGAAAAAATACACGAGGAATAATTGATTTCTATAACCGCCATGATTGACCCTCCTGGCATAGGTCAATCGTGGTTTTCCTCAGTGGTTGATGGGATTATTCGGGAATGGATTGTCAACAAAAAATCACGACGGACTTCTTCTCACTATCCAAATTCACATAATGAAATGATCTATCAATGTATGTACCCATCATCTCATTCATAAATCACCGACGCCAATAGATCTGAACCATCAATACAGCAAGCCCAATATGAATACAAATAACGTGGATAAACTCACTTCCGAAGTTGGATAGAGTTCGACATGAATTAAATGAATTTGACATACGCACGAGTAATTTGAAAATAAAGATATCTATACCCAATGGATGAGTCCAGTACAACTACAGTACCAACTAGTACTATCAGTATCAAGTACTGATAGTAAGATAGTACTAGTAGTATCAACTACAGATGATTCTCATTGTATGTAGAGGCATAATTAAATTTCGGTAAATCCATTTGAAAAAAAATGAGAATTGATGCATCCAAGTCAGTCTTTATTGTTGAAAGTGTATCCCTTCGACAGCATTTCGACATCAAAACTATTGATATTCAATCGAATGTATCATATGTCATAGATGAAGAATGTATAAATTGACCTTGAAAAATCATAAATGAATTGAAAAACATATCCGCTGGGCCCATTCGTTCTGACTCGAGCCCTTATATTTTTTGAGGAGCGTTCAACTTTTTTCTCCTCACTCACACTCAAAAACTCATCTCGATTTTTTCAAAAGCTCTATACCCATATCATCGTAAATTACTTTGAATTATAAAATGTACGAATTTGAAAATGAACAAACTTCCTTCTTATGTGTGTGAATCAACACTTCTCTCGAGACCAGTAATGAGTGAATAATGATGTATTAATACAGTAGAGCAGTGATAAAATCAGCAAATTATGTTTCAGGTGAATTCAGAACATTCTTAGGGAGAAGCGGCTGGAAAGAGCTGAGCAACAAGAAGAGATTCTACTGAGTGACTTCGGAGAGACTTTGTGGAAAGTATTTTCAACGTTGTTGGTGAATACTCTTTTCCGTGGAGACCTGTGAGAAATTGAGGCGTATGAACCAGATGAGGTGATGTGATGTTAATATGTATGACAATGTTCCTTGAAATCTGATGAGAATTCGAGATATCCTGATAGTTATAAGAGACAATATTTCAACTGGAATGAATACAATTCACTCCTACTGTTTGCAAATCATATGCTGCATAACTATGGCGACATACCTTCTTTGAAACGCTGTAATGACTCAGCAAACTCACAGTCGAAACTTATTTCAAACTTCCAATATTCAGGGTGTCTTTTTTCTTTTCCTCACTCAAATAGAATGATATAATTTCACGAACTCGAAAACAATCTAGTGTTACAGTTATGGATCGAATGAATATTCAATAAATTAAAATGAAACAAAATTTAATAATAATAATGAAAATAATAGAAATAATAATAATAGTCCAATGGTTGAAATAATACTTTCTGTTGCTCTGATCGGATATTGATTGATGTGATTCGACTTGATGTTGTTGTTTATATAGTTCGACCAGCCAGCTTGGCACCAGAATGTGTGAGAGAGATAGAGAGAGAGAGAGAGAGAGAGAGAGAATTTTAAGATGGCTGGTGTGAGAATAAGAGAGAATGAAGATGAGTGTTGGAATTGAGAGATGAGAGAGAGAGAGAGAGAGAGAGAGAGAGAGGGAGAGAGAGAGAGAGAGAGAGAGAGAGAGAGAGAGAGAGAGAGAGAGAGAGAGAAGTCACTAGACATTATGGCTTTCAAACTGAGTTCAGAAAAAAGAGAGTGAAAGAGAGAGAGAGGGAGAGAGAGAGAGAGAGAGAGAGAGAGAAAGGGAGATGTAGTCATGGAAGTGATTGTAAGAGATACGAGATAATCCAGTAGACATTACGACTACCGAGTTGAATAAGCCTGTTGAGATTTCATCGCATACATTTACAGATCTATATGATCAATTAACATAATCAATTCAGCTGTTGGATCAGTCACCAGCGCGTCGAGCCGTCATTCAGGAGACCAGAGTTCGATTTCCGCCATGGCTTCATATATACATCGGTTTCTCTTTGTTGCTGAAGTGAAGTGTATTTCAAGACGCTATTCATTCACATCTTCAGAAACTTTCCCCTATATCAAAAAGAAACCTGAATTCAAACATATCTCACTGGAAATACATCTCAATCCAACGTTTTTAATTCAATCATACCCAGAAAGAATAGAATGATTGGTCAACAGCATGCGGACTATCTTGGTCCTTACTTCTTCAATAAAATACCTATTGATATTAGAATATCGAATAGCACACCTAAATTTAGAAAAGGCGTGAGTGAGTGGTTAAGGGATGTGGGTCGACATTTCTTTCAATCGTAACAACTTATATTCATCAAGAAATATTCCGTTTTTTCTTTTCTTTTCATCTTGAATTCAATTGTCACTTGGAATCGTTATTTGTCCACTCGTTTGTTTACTTTCTCGTCACATAACCTCTTGATGAAAATTATCTCCTGCTTTTTCACTGTCAATTGTTTCTGATGTTTTTTTTTTCATTTTGGTCAGCCCGCACACAAGAATCTTTCTTATGCGGGCTCCTACTTTAATTAATTTAATACCGATGAAAAACAATACGAATACACAGTATCAATTGTCCCAACACAGTACTGATTTTAAGAATACCGTGTGAAAATTTAATGTATTCAGAATAATTATGTATTGTTCTCTATTAGGTTCGTGTGTTGTAGAGTGCACATAATGTAAAAGTTGTAGAATAAAATGATATCAAAATGAAATGAATGAATGAATTCTGATATGGTTCCTGAAGAGCAGGCCTTCTACCCACTTTCGAAAACAGCTGATCCAATAACAATTCACCTCACCCTTCCATCATCTCATTGATCATCCACCGACACCAATATATCCGGATTCATCATCACAGTGCGTCGTTAAACACAATGCTGATCGTCGATCGAGCGTGAGCGAATATTCAATGCTATTGATTACAAATATATTCAATAGTTCAAATAAGCCCGAAAGACAAACTTCCTTGGTAGAATTTGAGTTTTGAATATAATTGGTTTGAATTTGGAAGGTTAGAATGCATTCTTTCATGCGCTAAATGAAGTGCGTGTCGCACGCCGTTGATTCGGAAAAAGAACGGAATCGAACGAAGTCAATAAGAAGTCGGATGAATAAGAATACTTGATGTATTCGGACGCATGAGGTCTTCTAAGCCCTGACACGCATAAAGCTTTGTTGAACCAGTTAACCTCCATGAGTATACCATGATCTCGATAACAATTGAGCAGGCGATAAAACATCGGCCACACAAAGTGTCGGCATTTTCAATCGATAGTTTCATAGCTTATTCATTCAAGCGGGAAAAAATCATTCATCTCATGAATGTTCAATTGCTGTCATCATAAAATGTTTTTTTCTGAACTCAAAATTGTTATTGGAATAAAATCACGCATATTTGACCGCTCATGTGCTCATTGGACTCTACGTGGGGTGCGCATATGGTGTATTTTGGATTTCCTGTATGAAAGTCGGTAAATTTCCTTTTCATCATTTCAAATTTCAGTATGGCTTGTTCAACAACTTTGTGTGACGGCAATAGTACGAATATACTGGAATATTCACATTTCACCAGATATGTCAATTCAATTACGATTTTATTTCATTTTAACCTGCATAATAAAATGACCAAAATGATTTGAAGGAGGACATAGTAAAAAAAGCGAGTTTGGGTAAATTCAAGAGAAGGGTTGTGGAATGTGAAAGTGAGAAAGAGGTGATACTAATGAATTAAGTTTATGTAAAATTTGATATAGTGAACAGATGTGGTTGTTCTACTGTGCCACCGTGTGCGAGTCACACAATTGTAGTTTTAAATGAATAATAATATTAATAACTGATACCTAATGAGTGAGGATGATGAAATTAACGGAAACCCGCGTGAGAACACAACTTCTTGAGTGCGGGCTGTCAAAAAAACAAAATATTGATATTGTAGCTCGTAGTAAAAGACGGAATACATGAAATGCGATATTTGAAAACAGACAAACAGAACAAAAATTATTATTAGTCGATGCGTATATTTTCAATTTTGATTATCTCACAAGTTTTCCAAGTTAGCCAATTTATGAAAACTAGCAACCAGGCTATCTGGTTTTCGAATGGAGTCTGACTAACGATTATCATCCGTCTGTGATGGAAGTGCAGGTAGTGGTAGCTCAGTTGTGATATGCTTGCTACATTTGCCGGGAGATTGACAAGGATAGATCAAGCCTCGGTTCGATTCCCACCAGCGGCCACTTTCGCAAAGAGTTTTAGTGATTCAGGATGGTTCCTACAATAAAGGCCGCGTGATCGCTTTCTCGCCATAACATAAGAGACCTCCATCTGTTAATTACGTCATCTCATTACTCATTCGTCCGACACCGACAGATCGTGATGATTATGATCAGGGGAGCATTCATGTATGTCCAGCAAAGATGCTAGAGGTGGCAACTTGCGATCATGAAAAACCACCACGCAAAGTTGATAGCAAATTGCTACCATGACAGTTGTCAAACAGGTGGCATGCCTTGCTAGAGCTTGCTACACGTACATGAATGCCCTCTCTCAGATCCACAGTGCGTTTAGTTGATATTAATATGACAGAACAAATGAACGAATATGGTGGACTAAGATAATTATGTTCTCATTCGTGACTCATACTTTGGAGGAATCTCTCTCTCTCTCTCTCTCTCTCTCGCTATATCATATACATCTCTCTCTCTTCATAAATATATATATATATATATATATATATATATATATATATATTATATATATATATAGATATATTATTGAATTATAATATATATATATATATATTCATATACAAATGGCATTATTTGAGGGTTATCGAATTCATATATATATATATATATATATATATATATATATATATATATATATATATATATATATATATATATATATTCATATATTCATATATATATATATATATATATATATATATATATATATATTCATATATATATATATATATATATATATATATATATATATATAGATATATATATATATATATATATATATATATATATATATATATATATATATGTATATATTCATATATATATATATATATATATATATATATATATATATATATATATATATATATATATTCATTCCCATAATCATTGTTATTTTCTATTTCAATAAAAAGACAAGAGGAAGTGGAGCATGGAGATAACAAATGTGAACACAATATCATATTGTTAACAATTATTTTGATGATATAATAATAATTATCATTAGAATATTATGAAATGTATAATAATAATTACGACATGATTATAATCATACCATATTTAATTATGTATACTTATATGACAATAATAATTATCCCTATATATATATATATATATATATATATATATATATATATATATATATATATATATATATATATATATATATTCATATATATATATATATATATATATATATATATATATATATATATATATATATTATTCATAATCATTATGTCATGATGATCATATTCAATCAATGTCTACTGTGTAAATTGACATTGCAAGATCGAAAATGGAGGAATAAGAAGCACACTTGAGAGCTGTAGGCCTATAGTGTGTGCAATGAATATCGATGGAAGTTGATATACATCCATGATTCACGCTATTTCAAACTCTTCACTCCTATTCTCAATAATATCAGGCAAATCCACTGAGCCAAAGAAGAAACCATATGAATAAATCACCAAATTTTGCTGTTTTCTCTTTTAGCGCACTGCTGTAACACCGGTCAGTTGATGTCGTATGACGTCACAGTTCACGACGCCGCGCCGTCTGTTGGCGTGGACAGCCCTCACGTCATGAGGGTGGACTAGCTCATCAAATTCACAAATAAGTACTCAAACATAGTATTCGAATAGCCAAAATGAGCACAACGAGAGTTTATTCAGCATGAAATTCTCTATATTTATAAGGATTGAAATAATGAAATAACCAGAACGAAATTAGGCTCGTATAATGAACAAAGAAAAACTTGGTCGAGAGAAAATTGAATTCAACTTCCAATTCACTTCTGAATTCGCATAAATGTTAATTATTGATATTTGAAAAAATATGTATGATGATGTAGTGGAAGAAAAATTGACGACAAAAACCCACTCAGCGAAACGAGCGGTATCACATTTTCACACGCAGTTGACTTGTGTCAAGTGGTAGGTGCCACGTGGAATAAAAAAAAAAAAAATGAAAAACGATAAGAAATAAAACCAGACAAGAAGTAATATCCGTCAGAACATGTATCGAGGATTCAGGATTCATGGAGAATTGAAGGAATATCTATCCTTCGAAATTAGTTTGAATGATTCGAAAAAATTTCAAGGTCATAGAAATATAGTATAATATATTGAGCAGCATAATGAGCAGCCAGTCTCGATCACTGTCGTGTGGGTAAACATATTCATCACTCATATCACTCATATATCTCTGGAGCAAAACAATAATTGTTTCAAGTTCACCATCCTGTACTCAGGTTCAACCAATGCCTGAAATTCTAGTGCTATTTGCAGAGCTTTGACCAAACTCAAAGTTCACGTTTTCTATCCCTAGTGACTCATCAAGCTAAGGCACTGCTTTATGTATTGAAGTCAAGTCTAACGTGCACTTTCCAGTCTTGCATAAGACTTCTTGGATCATTTCAACGTGAAATCATTAATCTATTATCCGCTCATTCGTATCCCAAATAACCAAGCTGTTAGTGGGATCGTCCAGAAAACAAGAGTCATCATTTCGTACGAACTAATACGCGCAAAACATTAGCTCATTTCTAAAAGTGAACCATTTCATCATTCCAATATTGCAGCCCGCACACATGTTAGTTTCATAATAAGGTACTCATTCGATATCAACCGGCAATAAAATCAATGCGATAAAATTATAATTGAAAAGATATTAACTCTTGTGAATAGTTGGCTGGTATTCGCAATGATAGCAACTGGTTTGACATCATCGACGACTCCAGTCGGTATATCTGACGATCAGGGTTTATTGCTTTCGGTTACGGTTCAGAGTTTAAACATTCAATGGTGAGGCCACACGCAAACTATTAGTCAAGAACGGCATGTGTGTAGGCCTACGTGCAGATTAACACGTTCATTGAGAATGAATTGTTCATTTTCACTGAGATTCGATTCGATTTTCATCCATTTGATTCACTCACAGATTGAGATCTTTGGTGGTGAGCTAGCACTCACATAACTCAACAAGCCTAACTGACGTTTGATAACTGACCAACAATCCACCACAGAATCTCAAGGAAAAAAAGATGGGTGAAATGAAATATATTATGAATATTTATATATATATATATATATATATATATATATATATATATATATACATATATTCATATATATTCATATATATATATATATATATATATATATATATATATATATATATATATATACATATATATATATATATATATATATATATATATATATATATATATATATATTTATATATATATATATATATATATATATATATATATCTATATATATATTTATATATATATATATATATATATATATATATATATATTTTTTTTTTTTTTTATTTTTTTTTCATATATATATGAATGATTTTATATCAGAACAAATTTTAGCTTCGAAATTGATATTGAAATTTCCAACAGTAACTCTCTTACTCTTCTCCATGGAAGCTCATCTCAGTTCACTCTACTCCCTTGCTGTAGGCCTACTGAGTGTGAACAAAAATTTGTAACAATCTTCATTTGACTCAAGAATTTCCAGTAGTCACTTTTTGACTTCGAATCCACTCTGCTTTATGGCTCCATCAAGTTGACCCCACCCATTCAAGTGAGCTCAAAGTGAAAAATATCGAGGTTTCGAGCTCGTTTTGAGCCTAACTGAGCTATCATCCATTTTTTGAGCTCATTACATAGAGAAGCTCCCCGCGTAGGTGGGGCCAATTTGACGGACAGCCCCACCCAAATCATTAGATCATCTTTGGACAAAGATCATCGGACAAATACTTTTTTTTTACCGCCATTGGGACGAGGAGAACGATAAGAAGAAAGAAATTCCTGGGTTTTGAAATGATGAATCAGGTCGGAGTAGGTTTTACAGTGCCCACCTGGACCCGGATCTCGAATACGAAATATATTATTTCCTGAAGTGAAATGCTTTCCATTTCCACATCAGTCCCCGATTGGGCCAGTTCTCCAGTACGTTTCTTCGGATGCCATAATCTACAAATGTCGGAGAGGAAAAATCCGGAAAAAATTAATTGACGGAAATGTTTTTTTTTCGAGTTTGTCTGCCGTTTCAACGCCAGGTGGCGGCGTCGCGGTCGATTCGAGTGCGGTAGCGCGATGCGGTTACCGAATTCGAGCGGGTATCGATTCCTCATAGGGCTGGTGAAAATTTCGTGGCCGGCAAAAAATAGTTGCGAAGTTGTGGCCGTAAAAAACGTCCGAAACGGTCAAAGACGGCCGCCGACCGCTACGGACTCTCGTGCGAAGTCCGTTGACGTGAAAAACGACACAAAATGTCCGCCATCGGGTCAAGGAGATCGATAGGAAGAAATCAATTTCTGGGCTTCGAACTGGTCAATCAGGTCGGTGTAGGATTTGCAATACCAACCTGAACCCGGATCTCGAATATGGAACAGATTTTTTCCGAAAGTTAAAATTGCTCGCCATTTTCACATCGGTCAGCCGATTGGGCCAGTTTTCCAGCACGTCAAATCAGATGCCATAATCTACGAATGTCGATGAAAAACAAATCTGGGAAAAAAATATTTGACGAAAATGTTTTTTTTCTCGAGTTTCTTCTCATCCGATCAAAAGTCAGGAAGATATGGGAGAAAAACGGGGCCCATCTGTTAATTTCATTTGACCAATGTTGATCGAGTCGATCAACATCGGCCGTATGAAACTAAATCATGGGTCCTCCTTGTCAGGTCGAGTCCGAGCGTCAAAACATGGCGGTGAAATTCTACTTCCGTCTGATGTTGTCGGACTTATATCCAACTGTAGGCCTTCGTTGAAAATCACGGTAAAGCATCTATAAGGAAAGTGTCAGAAAAAAGCTTGGTGATGGTGATACTACCAAGAAAGGTCGTGGCCGGCATGACGGTCGATGATGTCAGGCCAGCCGGGAGGCGTGGCACGACTTTGGTCGGACTGATCCCCGAATCTGACCATCGGCGATGGTAAGTCATAATCTCCGGTAGTTGGTCACAAGGCATTGAGCGAAAAGGAGATGTATGTGATTTAACATGGTGTATGATTCAACATGGAAAAGTGCCAAGAGTCCGATGTCGGGCGCAGGTGTGCCGAGATCTCCGATGTTTGGTCAGAAGGCTTTGGGACAAAAGTGACTTAGGTGCAAAGTGGCAGAAAAGTCGTGGCCGGCATGGCGGTCGATGAGGGCAGGCAGGCCGGCCGGCCGGCCGGAAGACGTGACACGACTTTTGCCAGTGATCGTCGTCAGCACGACCATTTGGTGATGATGTAACCTAAACCCAAGTCAACAACCATCGCCGAGTTGATAGCCTGAATCAGGCTCGACCCAAACTTAAGTCAACCACAATCACCAATAGTGATGGTGGAACCTTATCCAAGTCGATCACCATCACTGAGGCCTCGGCATGGGGCGTTAACACGAAACCCAAACCCAAGTCGAGCACATTGACCAAAACATGACCAAAATCTCAAAATCGGTGATGGTGGTGATCTTGTCAGGTCGAGTCCGAGGGCCAAAACATAACGGAAAATTTCACTTCCGTGATTTTTCGTCAGACTTATAACTGTGCGTTAAAAATCACGAAAAAGTATCTATAAGGGGACGAGAGTGATAAATATGAGAAAGTTGGGTTTTGGTTAGTCAGGGCACAGTGCATGTGCTTCTCCGCTATCACTCACTCGTATGAGAGCGTCCCCCAGGTTGACCTATCGTATGTGTGGTCGACCGCAAGGTTGACCAACCGTATTCGTGATCGACCGCCAAACCGTAATCGTTACATGGGCTTGTCACGAACTTTTAAGGAAATGGACACAGGTTGTCCGAGGGCTTGTACTGTTTGGCGGCAACGCTACACCTTGCACAGAAGACTGTCGACTTTGGTCGGACAAGTAAACTCGTGTGGAAAGAACTATTGCTCAATGGCAATCCATCAGACCACTTTCCAGAGAAGTCATTCCAGAATATCGGAAATAGACAAAAGAATAATGAAAGAGAAGAAAATTTTGGAACAAGATATTCTTTTCGAATATGAATTAAAAATGTTCATGAAATTTGAGTACAAAGATGGAACACATTATTCCATAGTTTCACATTTGACTCGAATGGACGGAACAAAATATGATTAAATGTTTCACTTCATTATCAAAGCCGATGGGAGAGGATCGACAAATAAAACCGATTGAATCGTAAAATGTTTGGAATAATTATCAGGTCGAATAGGAAGGCAGTTACCCGCACAAATAGCTGAGTGGTTAACGCACTCGCTTCATGTGAGCCGGGAGGTGAAAAGACATATCGGACCCCTCCACCGACCATATTCACAGGGGGTTTTCGTGGTTTCTCTTTGTAGTCTGGGCTATTGCCGGGATGGTTCCTACAATATAGGCCACAACGACCACTACCCTCCCACTATCTCTCTCTGTATCTGAGGAACCTCCATGTCATTATCCCATCATCTCATGAATGATTCATAAGACGCCAATATATCGTATCTATCATTATAGTACGTCGGTTAAACCCAATATGAAAAAAGACGGCGGGTAATCGATAGTTTCAAAATCAAAGTGTGTGCGTATAGATTTGCATTGTATTCAATCTAGATATATCTATATATATATATATATATAGATCCTCTCAAAACGTCCAAGCTGTGTTTTCTATAGTATGTCCAATTAGTATATCCACTCTTATTAGGCCAACTTTGAGTGATTTTTTTTATTTGATGTGTCTATTGGATAACGACGCACTGAAATGATGAGCCAGATCTTTTGGCATTGACGAATGATGAATGAGGTGAAGGTGAGATGAGATGGACACTTTTTTTAAATAAGAAAGAACAGTGATACTGAGAAAGAAGAGGTCGTGGCTTTCTCATATGAGACCTTTCCACTATCCACTATATCATTTTTGGGGTACTTGATCTCCGTGATTTTTTTTTCTTTTTTTTTAATAACATCGAAACTTGATACAAAATCATTGTTACCCAATTAAGGCTATGGATGAAAGATGGGATCGTTTGGACGGGGCACCACAAGGACGATCTTACCACTTCTTCACCACCTTACGATCTTATCACATTTATAGAATAGCGAATTTGGATTTCACCAGAACACTTTAACCACGATTGGTGGTCATGAATAACCTTGCTCAAAAATTTATATGTGAAAAAAAATTGAATTTTCTGAGAAGTGAAAAGTGGAATTTGATCGTGAGGAATATGTTTTCTAAATTTCAAGTTATTCTCACGTTATTTTTTCTGAACTTCCAAGTAGTTTTTTCGTGATTGATTCTATCGTTCACGCTCAAATCTATGGGGTATCAAATTCAATAATTACAAATGTGTCATCAACTATTAGTCATTTGTATCAAGTTTCGGTCCCAAAAAAGGCGTTTGACCTGTGGAATGCGAACAAAAAAGCATGGAAAAAACTTCCGTTTTTCAAGTTTACGGTAGTGTTGAGTCTTTGCTTCGCTCAGGCCCGGTATTACCACGGCCAGTTAGTATTTATCTGAGAGTTGGTGAGAAGAAATAGCATGGGTAACCATGGTGATAACAAGTTTGAACAGTCAGATAAAGGCTGAATGAACTTGGTTATACCGGGCCTCAATCGAATAGGATGATACGACGAGAAAAGTAATTTCTGAACAATTCATGATTTTTTTTGGTGAAATATGAGGACAACGATGTTATTTTTCATCGCTTTTTGAAGAAATTATACCAATAGTTTCAAAACCAATGTGTGGAAATCTCTTCTACATATCATCAGAATATCTTGATCATATTACAACGCACATTCTACGCTCACCCAGTCTACTAAACTATAATCTTGATTATGTCTTCTGCGAAGAGTAATAAAATATTCTGCGGCATTTTTTTATAAGTCACCATCAATAGAAGCACCATCAAATAGATCATGTATTAATGAAGGCATGATGTAATTCTGATAACTGAAAATCCACATTTCAATTGTTGATTGATTTTCTGAGAAATCATAGAAATAATCTACTATATTTACATTTAGTTGAATCAGTTATACAGTAGTACTTTTTCTCCTACCGAGTGACCCTACCTTGTCATCCTCAGCCACCATATATGCATTATATAATATTACCCATTTCATTCCATCATATTCATGCTGTTCAAGGACCCCATCAACTGCTAGATCAAACGGGGGTACGGATGAGCGGGATTCAATAAAACGATGAAGGGATGACAGATAGGGATACGAATCCCGATATTTTAATCCATAATGATAAGGAACCGTTCAGTGTTATCAAGATTCACGAATTTATTAAATTTTCAAGAGTTTGAATTAGAATAAGCCCATATCATTTCTTCATTCTCTCGTGAACTTTTAGATTGTATATAATTTGCATACACATTTTCTCATTCTCATTCTCATTTGTACTCGAGAATTAAACCCAGTCAGTTCTGAATATGTATTCCTATTAACCTTGAGTACTGAACTTGTATGTACATCCCATCATATGTGTACACCCATACAGACTCATACACAGTTAAAACGGATACAATATGACGATAAATGACACCATTGTATCAAATCATCATCATTAGATTGAAGAACGTACATATAACTTGATTTTGGTTTCTACCGCAGTGTGATGGTTGACTGAGAAACGTGGGGGAATAGACTATTTTCACTACTTCACGTGGTATATATTCCGCAAATGAAAATCGGTGGATTTTTTCTATCATTTTCAATCATGAGCAATTGATTAAGGAAGTATCAAAGCTATACCCCATGACAACATGGACATAACTTGATTCTGCAAGAAATTGCATACTTTTTCATAAGGCATCTCTCAGCCCAATCTTATGGGAAGTCATTAATAATCATGATGGAGCCTCTAAAAAGCACGTGCTACGATCGAATCACTGGGTTTTGGATGTTTCACATATTTCAGATGCCATTTCAATCCTACTATATTGATTCACGAAACATTTTATCTGTCATTTCACCTGATTCATCAGAAATTCCACTTTTCTTATGGAGATTGAAATTATGAATATTGGAGGTTGCCCATTGAGATACGCGAGGGATATTTGTCAAACCTTTGATCCTGATTCAGGAAAAAAATGATACCTCACACTACGTGTTCATTTCATTCTATAGACGAGAGGCAACGAGGGAACGTAACATTGATGAGAAAACTGTATTTTGGTAATAAAGAGGCCACAGGTGGTCAGATGATATGATATATCATATACACTTTACGGGCAACTGCTGTCATTTTATACCGTGTTCAATTTTCATTCTGTTTCATTATCTTTCCCCCAAAAAACGAGAACATAATTATATCCATGATGTGTAGCATTCGAAGTGGGAACGAAAATAATAGCGGGAAGAATTGAGAGCGGAAAAATTGAAAAAAAATATCGAAATATACTTTATGATCACAATAATACGGCATGAAGATGATGAGACTTGTAACACGTGTTCAAATGAATTCGTCATTGAATACGCATGTTGAATAGTTTTGCTATTACAACACTTCACCGTATTGATGTTTTCAATCTATATAGGGTTTGACGACGCACTGTGTACTGGTCGCGATGACTTTACGATCTATTGGCGTCGGTGAATGATTCAATAGATGGTGGGATGATGACATGGAAGGTTATATTATAATAGTGAGAACGAGTCGGTCGTGACCTGTTGTAAAGGATCTATTCCAGTATTGACCTGAACGACAGAGGTGAACCACGAGAAAAAAAACATCCTGTCAAGATGGTCGATCATGCAGGAATCGAAACTTGGTCTCCTGAATGACGGTGCAGTGTGCTAGCTACTCGATCACTTGTTCCAGTTGATGATTGTCATTTGTCTTTTTATGTTTTTCCACGCGATGACATTCTGAAATATCATAACTGACTCTCATTTCTCAATATATTGACCTTATCATCAATTTGATGCCTATTTTATTCCATCTGAACTTATGAGTTTACTATTCACAGTTTGCTGAATGAGTTGATCACATTCGAGTCGATTTTATTTTTGAGCAGTGAGAACTCTCTTACCACCTCTTCTTCCTCAGATTCAATCGGGAATCAATTGTATATATTGTTCACAATGCAATTGTGGCCATGCAGCGCAAGGTTGCAAGGACTCATTGTGGTAATAATATATAAGAATTAGGAATAAACCTATGAAAACACAAACACACTAATATCACAAATCTGAGTGGAATGATGAAATCATGACAAAAAAACGATACCCGATTGAGCTTTACAATATGATATATGATATGATATAATATAATGATTAAAATAATTGATGGTTCAATTATTTGAATAATATAATGGTTTGAAGAATTGGGTGGTATTGATATATGCATCAAATTTTACTTCCTGATGGATCTATTCATCACAGAATTCTTTCCCATATGACATTCCGAACCGAATTTGGAATGAACTGATGATCATCCAAGCCTCAGCATCAGTGATACACAGAAGAATCATAAATGGAAATATCTAGCTGAGAAAAGGAAATGTTCTAGCCTTCAAGTACCTGAGAGAGGCAATTTAATATAAACCAGCATGGGTAGAAATCACAAATTCACTCCAGAAGCCAACATCTATCGACAAAAATGACCACAAACAAACCAGGCTCCCAAGATATAGAACAAACATAAAACGTTCACTCCTCTTCAGGTAGAACAATCAGAGAGTAGAATGAACAATGGCAACTGATTCGAACATTTTTTTTGCAACCACCGGAAAATCCCTTTATATTCTCAAGTTGTGAGAGAATTGGATGAGTAAAGCAAAGACTCAATTTAACCATACACGAAAGAAGTGCCTTTTTTCGAGCTCCATAGGTCAAAAGAAAATTCAAAATCAATTGAAACTTGGCATACACAAGTGTTTCTATCTAATTCGATATTGTATAGTTTTGAGGCTCAATCAGTTGAACCACTTTTGAGAAAACTTTATTTCAGAATTTTCAAAAATCTCATGAGAATAACCCGGAGAAGGAGAATCGTCAAGAATATATTTCCTTCGAGGAAATTCAAATTCTCAGGAATTTTGATATAATGATCATACACCTCATTCCGTACTTCAGGTCCAATCAGATCAGCCATTTTCATGTGAAAAAATATATAATCCAATTTTTTCAAATCCCTCAAAGCTATCAAGAAACCAATTGAATCCAGGGAACATGTGTTACCAATCATTGGGAACGATTAAAACGAAGCCTTCTTCATTATCATGGAAATTGATCATGAAATGGGATGCCAGTGACGTCATTGTTGGATCTCAAGGTGTGTGTATACATATATATATATATATATATATATATATATATATATATATATATATATATATATATATATATATATGTATATATATAATATATATATATATATATATCTATATATATATATATATATATATATATATATATATATATATATATATATATATATATATATATATATATATATATATATTATAACCAATCCAAAGGTATAAGTTGATATGTTCTAGCTCATCCATCAACGCGGAAACATATACCGCGTATGCTCAGTGAATAAATACTACTACTAAAATACTATCTAATTTGACTGCCCTTTCCCCAAAATATGATAATTATCTCCATGATAATATTGCTCATTCATTCTCGTACTTCTTTCTACCATATATTGACTCTACTTCTCTTGACTTGAAATGAATTGACAACAATAGTTTCGTAACTAGTTTCAAATGTTGATAAACAATAAATGAGTTTCCAGAAATATTGAATGAATATTGATTGACACATATTCCCGACATTTCATTTCTATTCAGTGTCGAAGGGTATTGTTATTGTATGATATCTGAAACAAGTTGAACTTGCTTTTGATTGGTCAGTTAGGCGTGTTTGAATATGGCAAAGTTGTTTCTATTGATTTACAGCCACAGTTTCTGTCTCCGCTCAAGAGCTACCAGAGTCGCCATTGGACGGGTAGATTTTGAAGCTCGGTAGTTCGCGAATACCTCACTGGCGCTGTGAGACGGCATTCGGACGGTTGTGACTCGAACCTGGATGAATTTCATCATGGTTTGACTCGAAGGTTACAGTTTCACTTTATTAGATTAGATTAGATTTCTATTATAGGGGATGGTTCCCATAGTCAAATTCCATTCGATTGATTCATGAGTTGATTCGAATTTCTCTGAACAGATTTCTAAATATATTCATTTATATTGGGTTTGACGTCGCAATGACCTGAATACTACGATATTTTGGCGTCGGTGAATGAAATATGAGATGGTAGAATTATGATATGGGAAGTTATTTTATTGGGTTTTCTTGGATAGTGGGGAGAAATCAATCGTATCCGCTGAGGAAGTATCTCAGTATTGACCTGAAAAACTGAGGAAAACCACGAAAAATCCCTGTCAGGATGGTCAATCATGGCAGGAATTGGATCCTTGCCTCCTGAATGATGGTTCAATGTGTTTTCACCGAATCACTCGTCTCAATCTAACAAATTCTGAAACATGTCACACGGAAAAAAAGGGGCACAATTCTTTTCCAAAATGATCATGGAAGTTGGAACCATATCCGAAAGTCCAGAATTACTGGGTTCAGAATTCAAATACGTTGAGCATGCTCCAATGTGGATTCAAATTTTTCGAAATTGATCGAATCGAAATGTTATTTCAAGACATGTGATGCAAGACGTGAAAACAAGCCTAGGAGTGAAATTTGAGGAATCCATATCTTGTGTTTATCATACTGAAGAGAGCTTGAGAATTTTCCAAGATTGGAGGAGCCATGATTGGTTCTGATCGTTCCATCTCTCATCATCAATATATGTGTTACGATGATATATGTATATATTTGTTTCTGTTAAGTTTTTTCCCGTATAAATATATATATATATATATATATATACATATACATATATATATACATATGTATATATACATATATATATATATATATATATATATATATATATATATATATATATATATATATATATATATATATAATATATATATATATTCATATATACTCCTCTATATATATGAATATATGTATATATATACATATATATATATATATATATATATATATATATATATATATATATATATATATATATATTTATATATATAAATATATATATATATTCATATATATTTCTCTATATATATGAATATATGTATATATATACATATATATATATATATATATATATATATATATATATATATATATATATATATATATATATATATATAAATATATATATATAATAAATATATATAAATATAAAATATATATATATATTCATATATATTTCTCTACATATATGAATATATGTATATATATACATATATATATATATATATATATATATATATATATATATATATATATATATATATATATATATATATATACATATATATATGTATATATAAATATATATATATACTAGTCTCTCATATATTTTAGATACACTAATCTATTTTTCTTCCCAAATTGAAAAATCAACTGTTTATAACGATCGTTCGGAAAATGAACTGACCAATCTCTATTCAGTGTGCATCTATTTGGCGGACTCAATCCACATAGCATGCATTTTAAACTCTCCCAGTATTTTATTGTTCCAATTAATAACCATATATTGACTTCGGAATGTATCACGAACGTTCTTCATGGTGAGCAATAGGACGCGAGAGAAATGCAACAAATGTAGCCGGCCGCTCATTTCACGTGTCGCGTCGCAACGCATTGGTCAGTCATGGAAACCCCCTCAAGGAAGCAATCTTGTTCCGACAGCGCCCCAGCGGGTTATGACGGAAACGATTTTCACTCTGTCAGGGGCTTCACATCCAGAACACACTGGAAACTACTTCCTATTCGCTACATATCAACAAACAGTGCATTAGTCTCTGGTGCGTGTGATGACCGGTCAGGTTGATTTGGCGGTCTCAAGTAGTTTCCATGGCTGCGGGGGTGGTGGTGGAGGGAAGGGGGGGGGGGCAGGAGGGAGTTGAAGAGAAGGGCGAGCATCGAGGGTTGACAACTTCTGAAATCTGGTCCACACTCATCATGAAATCTTCCTGAAATCCCTTGAAACTTCCTTGAAATCCTTTGAAATCCATCTGAAATCCAAAATCAGGTGTACACCAAATTTCTTTCTATTCATTTTTTTAATAACATCAAAACTTGATTCAAAATAATTGTTTCCTAATCAAGGCTGTGGATGAAAGATAGGATCTTCACTAGTTTACCAAAGTTACTAGTTGTTTTTTTCTCGGAGAGAATGTCATATACGTTCCAGTTCGGAGTGTAGTATCACTAAGAGGAGCGGAGCAGTGGCTAGCATCTCACATGTTCAATTGTCATTCAGGAGACGTGGGTTCGATTTCCTCCGGTCATACTGGGATGATTCAATTTTATAAGGCCAAACCGTCCTTTTTCCATCATTCCAACACGCGAGATGGACCAATCACCAGCCCTACACTTGTCTATAAGATATAATGGAATACGATGAATATAATGAATATGAAAAATCTTATTCATCATATTTGGAGCGGCAGGAGCAAATATTCATTCTGAGGGATGATTGAAGAGATTAGTTCAGTCGATACTGAAAGTTACCTGATGGATATTATGGTCCATTGTCTTTGAGCTCATATTATGTTATTTCAACCTCATGCGACTCATCAAGATATTCAATGTCCAATATCGCATCGCACTTCCTTTCGGTCGCACTTCCTTTGTGTTCTGAAGGACGATTGAATTCAAAAAGCTTCGAATTTCCACCGGAGGTGAATACGGATGTTTTACATGACTGAGATTGAACCAGTCGGTTCGAAGATACTGATCATTCAATTGGTATATTATCATGAAATGAATTGAAATAGTGGTTATTCTTGAGCCTACTCAGTATCTTGAGTACGGTGATCCACGGCTCTGTAGACTTGACAGTTTCAACTAAAGTGTGTAGAGTTCTCGAGTATATTTCATATAAGTCGAAAAATGTAATTTTGGAGTGGACTTCATACAAATATCTTGCTCACTTCACGACGGATATGCTGCGTTTGCATGATTATATCACAAAATCAGAATAACATCGAAAATAATTAGTACAACGTCAATCAACAGAATTGAATACACATTCTGGAGTCACCAAAATTTTGGGTGAATTCTGATTTTGTTCATCATCCCTCTCAGGTAAAAATAATATATTCAATTCTACATTTGAGATGATAATTTTGAATCTTTTCTCCGATAGTTTATTAGCAAATCGAGATAAAAATTGAATCACCGTTTTTATTCATCCACATTATGGGGTAGGTTATTTCGTCATTTTTTGTTGATCCTAGAGAAACCCTCAAAACAGAGATCAGATCTAAATGGCCACTACTGGTACATTGAATTATCTCTCGTTGCGTAGAACAATGATGATTGATAGGCCTAGTTGAATGAACATTTATTCCAATAGGAAGTTCTATCGCTCCATGCATATATTCATAATTCAGAATTTGTAATTCATTGCATTCGTTTCTATATCAATTTGAAATGCGTCTGCTCATTTCTTTTTCAAGTTTTGGAAGATGTCTAGTGACATACAAAACAGGTGGGAATTGGCACTGAACAGGAACTCAGTTGTTTTGATATTAATTAGATATTGCTAATGAGGAGAGGAAACAAAGTTATGGCATAGTGCTTGATGAGGTTGTAATAGAATATTTAATGATATACAGATTCGTATAACATTACGAAAAACTTTCACATAACCAAGTTGAGAATGTGAGATGTATCCAATTTATATTTCTATTGTGAAATTCACATCGTTAAAAAGTCGAATAAGTTTTTCTTAGTATTCAGTATGTTGAAAAGTGAAGCGTGAATCAAACTCACAGTTGAAGATATTCTATGAAATCTTTCTCATTCTTGCAACTCGGATGCAAATTGAAACAATAGAGAAAACTGAATCAAAATGCGAGATATAAGATGAAACAAGACTTCCAGTGAATGCGTTATAGAATATGTGGAGATGAATAGTTGATGTCATCGCACATCGTGGCTCATTCAGCACTGCTTCATGAACTGGAAAGTAGAGCGTGGCTCCAAGAATCTTATATAAGCTTGGATTTGAGTTACTACACATTCTATCATTTGAGAAACTGTTCGAACGCTTCTTGAATGTCTGAGCCTTTATACGTTCATTTCCATCATTTCTCATTTGAAAACAAATGTTCAGTCAATCCAGGTATATAATATAGATATACAGGTGGCTTTTCTGGGAAGAGTTATCAGTGACTCAATATATAATGTGATCAATTAGATGGTTAGATGAATGGATGATGACAGAATAAATCACCTCAGTTGACTTAAAAATGTTTTTTCCCGTTCGTGTCTTGTTGAGACTTCAGCGTACTTGAATGCATGTGTCGTGTCAAGACTTGAAGGCACCAAGGTGATCTTCACGTACATACAGCTGCCAGGCTCTCACTGCATCAAGCATCAGCTTGACTCAGCTTGAACAAGCTTGGACATACAATAGCAGACAAGCATGTGAGATCTTGAGAATATACAAGAAAACATTTAAGAAACTGAACTCGATGTGAATTGAGATGAGACAGAAACAAAACAGTATGAAAGAGAGAAAAGATGTACATTCGGGAGACAAGGTTTCGATTCCCGACTTGTGACTATACATTGTGAATCACAGTCGCTGAGCCGTCATTCAAGAGAACGGGGTTCGATACCCATCATGAGTGACAATACTGATAGACATGTGAGTAGCAGTCGTTGTTTCGTCACTCAGTGGTACAATGATCCATTCCCGTCATGGTCGACCATCCTGATGATCGTTTTCTTCACAATAACCCCACCATATCATTGAATAATATTCATCCTTCTCATTCTCCTATATATATACATCATTGACGAATGTCAATGGATCATGATGAATAATTAACTGCATCTTTGAACAAAATATCAACTTTATTCATTAAAATGAGAGGTATTCCACGGAATTTCACAAAAAAGGACAGACAATTCACAAAAATTTCTTACAGAAATACATCGGGGCAGTTGAACAAGCCTCAGTTATTACCAGTGATGCGGCTATAATGTGATCTCAGAAGTGAAATATCTTATTGAAATTATTCACTTTCTCCTGAAACGTATTCATTCCTGAGTAATGGCTGGACAACAAGGATGACTATTTGCATGCTATATTTACATGGAAATCCTAGCTGATGTGATGGAATTGACTATTGTAGATGGGCGTGACTTATACGAAGCAGGATAAATTTTAGATACCTTGATTGATTATTTCCCCATATTCCCTGCTTCACTGTCCACTTGATTGGTTTTTATATTTTGTGACATCACGAGGGCGGACGATTTACATCGGTCAATTCTAACCATCATTATTGGTATATCAAGTCTGAAATAAAGATGATGAACTTTCTTATATGATGTGATTCATGAGACATACGAAATCATTTCTTATATTTATCATCATATACTTTCACTGTTTCGAATTACTCCTCAGGAATTTGAAGATAGTTCAGAAGATTGCACGTAGATTTCAAACTCGTCGTGAAATATCTCACAAAATATCCCGAAGAAATGAAGCTAATGAGAACAACATCACTCATATCACCACCTTGTATGTACTCGCGTGGTGATACAACAGATCCAGTCCTGTGAGGAGATGTATGCGCTCTTGTGGGGTTCCATTTAAACAAACCTACCTCCTCATGCTCGGCATTATTTCCAGGTCGCGGGGAATTTCCTGATAGTCGGCGTTTAGATGGAACTGAAATCATTCGAAAGTCACAATATTCGTCTGGATTGATTCTGTGGAAAAAATCGAAATCGAATTGAAAGAAAAATCGAAATCGAATTGAGTAAGAATGAACCGTTACCATAACTTCGCGCTCGAGACAACATTTATAAGTGATCTTGTTCGAATATATGTATCATGTCGGGAATCGAATCATGGGCATCGAGCACCTTAAGTAGCGATGTTGATCATTGTCGCTACATTGACTCATGATTGGCGACCTGCCACTGTATCACGTACTAGCTCGGGTCAGTAACTAGGCCATTACGTCATTAATCTTGGCATTTTCTCATTCAATTTCTTTCACATCTAAATACCTAATCTCAAAAAATTACTCGCATCCGAGACAATGACTTTGCCTCAAGTTTTCCATTTTGACATAACAAAACGCTACTGGATTTTCTTAAGAGCGTAATAAACATGCGTATCTAATAAAGAAGCTCCGTTACATAACACCAAAGACACAGTTTATCATCAACGCGCCATCTTCACGAGTGAAACCCGAACTGTTTGCTCATTAGTTGTGTTCTAATGAGTACACACTCACGCATTCTGTCGGTGGTCATTGACGTCAGCTCTCGTCGTTGTTATACGGCCTAGTATTAAGAGCACATGCGAGGGAATTCAGTGAAAACGGGTTTAATTTTTGTTTGCATAACAACTTCACCAACAGCTAGATCATTTGTGGTCACTAGTAAGCATGAACATATTTTTATATATATATATATATATATATATATATATATATATATATATATATATGAGGTTTTTAAAACTTATGCTTTCACGACCCGAAATATTTATAAATGGCATTATTTCAGGGTTATTTTCGTCGTGTACGAATTAAATTATGATACAGGTTAAATGAAAAACCTAGGATTATTATGGATTATCCAAGGTTTTTCATTTAACCTATATCATAATTTAATTCGTACACGACGAGAATAACCCTAAAATAATGCCATTCATAAATATATATATATATATATATATATATATATATATATATATATATATATATATACACATATATATTCTGAGCGAGCCATGAAACAACTTTTCAGCATTATGACATATCAAAATTCTAAAATCACAATAGAAATACAATACTTTCTGTTATCTCCAAAATCGTGTGAGTATGAACCAATTAATCCATAGAATATAATCTCCGTGACAGAGAGTGTCATTGAGCCCATATTTCATTCACCCAATATTTCAACTTTTATAGCTCATGTCAGTTTGATGCATGTTTTATTATATCATTCCATGTCACTACTGAAGTACTGAGAATATCCGTGTTCCTACGATAATATTATCATTCAAATCTTGAGAAAATTCTGATTCAATTTCTCAACAAAATTACCATGCTATTTTTCGAGTCGAATCCCATGCCCCCTTAATGGTGGAATGAAATGCAACATGCCAGAATAATGACCATTATGGACGCAACGCTGTTATGAGGACAAACATCATTATAATATGTATCGTTAAAAACATGTGAAATGTGTAAATCTTATCTACTGGTTCAATTTGTAGATTTGATTCAAGTTGAAGAAGAAATGGGTTATCAATATTTCTGTCAAGATGATAGCAGTCTTGTTGAATATTTTTCGATAATGAATATTGTATCCATTCATTTTGTATTCACCCATGGTGAGTATTTGTCCCCGTTTGTCGAATGAATGCTTAATGAGATGAGTGAATGTGTCCGAGGTGATGGTGATGGTTTAGTGGGAAGGAAGCTCGTGGCCCACATGGTAGGATTGTTCCCAGCATCAGCTAATGTTATAAAGGACAGCCATTTGGAAATTTTGTCAAGGTGGACGACGGCGGGGATCAAACTGCGGCCTGATCCACCCTCATATCACTAGTATCGTAAATCGATCACGTACGTTGATATTATCGTAGCAACAAAATCGAATGAGTAATTTATTATTCATTCATTATTCTCTTTTGGTTCACCATTCGAAAACAAAATCCTGATTGATTCGAATTCGATTCAATTATTATATTCAAACTGTATTAACTTATTTCTTGTTCATTGTTCAAATGATTCTAACTTCTCATGCAATTACTTCAGGGCCAGTTTCACTTGTTGATGAAAAAGAGAAGTATCTGGACTCTTCTAAAAGTGAGAATAAGGATGTGAATAAAATACCTATTTGGTATTCTAAGAGTGTCTTGACTCAAGACACTCTTTACGCAATAGATTCAATTTTCGATAGAATGCGATAGCGTCTGGCACGTGGGGAGCTCAGTGATGATAATAAATTCGTGATATTGAGACTATATTTCAATGAAATTCTGATTGGCATAGAAACAATAATGCTCACGACCTCATCAACAACTAGGTTATTTGAAGGTGAGAATGAGTGGGTGATAATGGAAGGATGAAGTGATGTTGGATAGACGGATTTTCAAGAAATATCCGCCTGTATCATGATTTTTTTTTTTTTTTTTTTTTTAATAACATCGAAACTTGATAAAAAATCATTGTTTCCCAATTAAGGCTGTGGATGAGAGATATGATCATGAATAAGTATCTCAATTGTCTGAGCCACACAGTCAACTGAAAAACATTACTCTGTACCAGTTATTAACTTCAATATAGTTTTAAGAAGTTGAAAAAATTAGCTCAGTCATGAAATATAGCCAAGTTCCACCATATCATCGACCACGTCACAGACCCTGGAGTCCGCGACGTCACTACTGATTGTCTTGTCGAACTTGTCCGCTAGAGATGACGTCACATCTTCACAAGCCTCGTCCAAGTCAAGCGCATCTTCAGGCTCGCATGTCGAGAGGGGGACGAAACAAACGGCGAGAGCGAAACCGAACTTGCCGTATCGCATCAAGTGGTCCTGTGGGGCAAAATAGGGAAAGGAATTACAAGGGCAACGCAGAAAATGTGTTTTGGAAGCAGCGATATGTCTTTATTTTCATGTACTCATATAAGGTTTACCGAAGTGAATGTATGAATTAGGTGGTGATAAGTCGCATTATATTGACGGCAGGTGGATGACTGAAATAGTTTTATGGTTTTATGAGATGAAGGTTTCTTAGTTGATGGTGGAGCTGGTCGGAAGGAATCAGCCGTGGATTATATTGTGGGAAGCATTCAGCTCAGATATAGAGGAAACCTATGAAATACTCCAATGAAGATAGACGGTGGCAGGGATCAAACTGCGATCCAATTCACGTCCTTACCTCCTGGATCACATATGTAGCAAGCGTGTTAGCACTGAGGTACATGTACCGATAGTCTTATTTACACCAGTAGTTAACAGTATTTCCATATAAAACTAGATTTTGGAGTAATTACTGTCACTACTTTCGTTATACAGCTTGATTTGTTGCAAACAACGAACGCAGCAATCAATAGATCAAAATTTCTTATAACGATAAATCAGGCTTAAATATTCTTGAGAACGGTAAAATCAATTTTCTATGAGTTTGGGAGGGATATTTCTGAAAAACAATCAATTCGTAAAACATTCAACTAATTCAAATAAAAATTGAAAATTGACATTCTCATGATGATTTTCACATTTTCAATATTGTTCTCCGAAAAATGTGTTATACTTTGTGCCGAAACATCAGGATTTCATACTGATATCACAGCAATGTCCCGAAAAGTTTCGAGCCAATTGATCATTTCTTTCCTGAACTCATTAGGAAAAAAATCTATTCACATATTTTTTCGGGGATGCCAAACATATCCGAAAGGATCAGGTTGGGGAAATTAGACACCTAATAAACTATCGCTCGTGAAACAGCTCCTGCTAGCTATAGCAAGGCCTGTTGCACTCATCACATCGTCCTCATTTTCCACATTTTCACTCTCAATTTCTCTCACTGCCATTCTCTTCTCCCCATTATTCTCATCCATCCCCATCCCTCATCATTATCACAATCTCTCGCCTGATATAATGTTTTAACAATTAAAACGTTTGTTCATTTAATTATATATTCACTATATGTTACATCATTGATTCGATAAGTAGATGAGTTTCCACTCCATTGATTCAATTCTCATTAGATTCGATTTCCTTACTCAATTTATTTATTTTCACATAATGTATGCCAGGTCCACCATGTCATTGACTACGTCACATATCCTCTGAAAGCACATTACGTCGTTAGTATGTGTTACATTGAACTGGTCGCTGAACGTTGACGAATCTTCACAGACTACATCCAAGTCGGGCACCTCGTCAGCGTTACATGTTATCAAGGGTACCACGAATATGGCAAATGCGAGACCGAACTTCCCATTACGATGTAGTTGCTCCTACGGAGAAAATACCTGTCATATTATGCTATTATGGCAAGTGATAATTGAGGATTATTGAGGTCATAATTGATTTGATTTTTTTCTATAATTTGAGAATTTTGAATTGATTGAACGATTTTTGCTACTGGACATGAGAAATTACATGCTTTGGAACCTTTTTATCAGGTCAATCACACTGCTATGAATAAATGTCACATATTTTTAGTATGAAGTCCTGGAAAATAATAACAGGATGCGTTCATAGATGCAATTTAGCCGACAAATGGTTACAAAAAATCGTAAGCAATATGACATTTCAATCGGTAATTTTTCAGAATGATATGCGCCTTCTCTATTTTGTGTACCGTACACTATTTGAACGTATCTGCAACTTCTCATGTCATGTTGAAAAATGAGGAGAGTTTTCCACATTTAGAGACTTGAAACTTGCCCTCAAAATAACGTGTGCTTCATTGTATTGTTTGCCTTATTCCTATCGGAATTTAGAATACCACATGAAGAGACAAATTAATCACTTCCGATGTTTTCAAGTTTGAAAGATCATGTTCATGTTTTATTTCGTCACTAGTGAATCAGCATACTAAAATCCGAGTTATTACGAGCAGCGGATGGCCATCTTTACGCACTCATTTTTGTTCAATTCGTAGTACTATAAGGAATGTACTGAATGATACGCAAGTTTTCACTCATGGTTGAACGTGCGCCATTTTTAATCATCAAGAACTAAACCTCAAGTCTCGCAGTTTCAACTTCATATCAATGAATATCAAAGCCTACCTGGAAAGCCTCGTAAGGGAAGATTTGTTCGGGGTCGGAGCCCAACTGCTTCATGTAGCCAGCGAGCGTCTCATGATATTCAACAAGTAGTTTCTTGTAATGCAAGTCTCTCATTGCCTTGTCAGTGCAACAGAATATGAAGTGGCAGACGTCGGTGACGGGCGACGAGTAACGCAGCAGTTGATAGTCAAGGAGACAGACTTCATTGGGGGTATTCGAGTTCTGAAAACCGAGACATTAGAGTTGTCAAGTATATCTCTTCGTTGCATCAGGAAGCGATAGTATCATTGCTATCCGACCGATCACGTCGAATTGATAGCTTTTTTCCGGTATTCAAATCGATTATTACAATTAATTAACAAACTGTGCTGTACAACCACAATTCCAGTATTATTCTGTTTGACACCGATATATGGCTGTGAGTTGACCTATCAAGCATGTGTGTGGAATCTTTCATGTAATGTCAAATATTATATTTCTTGATAGGTTAAGCGACGTATTGTTTTATGATAACCGGGATTCAAGGGCGTTGGATGAATTATTAATGAGATGGTGGGATGGGATGATCTCTTGACAATGAGAAATGAACCACGCTCAAGTTTCAACCCTTCGTCCTCCAGCTATATTCCCTCCACCAACTCTCTTCAATTTTTCAAATATATACTCCGTAAAATCGAAATTTCTCAAAAAATTAAATTACCTTGTCATATTTGAATAGGAAGTTATTTATCCATATGTCTCCATGTGTTATCACAGAATAAGGTTCCGCTTTCTCGCCATCCACCAATCCCATCATCGTCTTATAATACCCATCTGTGAAATTCTCTAATGCTTTCAGATATCTTCCTTTATCGTCTACTCTCTCCTTATAGATCTTCACCACCTTGATGAAAGCGTTGTCGAGGATGGAGAGCAGATTCGGATCTGGTTCTGATATGAGAAAGGTTTCATCCAGATCTTTGATGAGAGTTTTGTATTCGTCGGGCTTTTGATCTTTGAAAGCTAGGGACACTGCATGGAAGCGGGCAAGTTCCTTGAGGACGACTGAACAGTGCTGGTAGCTGAGAGTTTTTCGGCGATCGCACATCCTGAAATCGACGTGGCACATGTCCTCGACGATCAGGACGTCACTGGCGTGGTAGCATTTGGGAGATGCGGGAGCGTGTAACTGGAATAACAACAACTTGTATATGAAAATGTGAAAAAATATTTACTGACCATAATAATCTATGTATTGCTGAACAATTCGTTGGTCATGTTCCAGGAATTGCAAGACGGTTCGAATCGTGAGCAAGTGTGGAATGAACCAGCAGCCTTCGCTATACTGAACCAATCATCTTGGGTGAACCAAAACCATCCCGACTGAACCGTACCAATTTATGTTCACCCAAAACAATCCCAAAACTGACCAAACCAATGTATTACCAACAGTTGTGCCAGAGAGTTGATCATAACACGTGAGCATTGAATGGGCACTCCGAATGCCATGATTGAATGGCAATCATTATTGAACCAATGGATTCTAGGCCAGTTTTCTTCGGGTTCTCGCTTTGAGTTCCAAGTGTTGCTTCATCCACCACCTACCGTCTTCTGAACTATTACCGTGAAGTGGGGTGACTTTGACCCCCTGGTGTGACTTTGTCGTTTTGTTGGAGAAAGTTTCGAACTGCCACAAATAAAAGAGGTTTGATTCTATCGTATCCATTTTCTGATATCTGAATAGATACATATCAAAATCAGAATACGTATCAGAATAGACACGATGAAATAAAAACTTTTTTATTTGTGGCAGATTGAAACTTTCTTCAACAGAAGGACAAAGTCACACCAGGGGTTCCAAGTCACCCACTTTATCGGTACTCTTTTTTTTTCAACGACCGATACGACATTCCATCCCTCTATATGTCCACAATAAAATAATTCTTCTTCAGCGTTACATTTTTTAGAGTGTATTGAATAATTTGTATCTGGTGTATACTCAATACCAGAATATTCATCATCATTCCTAAGAATCTCAATCATTTAACATAATGATCATTTCACTGTCATCTTCACGATGTTATTTCTTTCCGATACCATGATTCAGGATCCACATATCTGTTGCTATTACGAGAAGGTCAGATGCCAATTGCCTGAAAGAGTTCGGGTCTTTCTCCGTTATTCATGTGAATTATCAGGTCCATACCTTTGTTGGTGTAGACTGTAGTGATTTGGTCAATAAATTTATACTCCGATATTCATAGTTCGACGCCAGAGCAGATCATATAGCAAGAAACCTTCTCGTATCGGATAGGTTGTATGGAAAAGATGTTATCACAACAGGGTTATGGTATAGGTTAATTTCGTCCATCAGCAGATAAACGTGTCTCAAATGGAAATTATTCAACAGACCAAATCACACAACCACTATATATATAGTCAACTGACTCCGACAGGACCCTCATTCTCGAGATTTTGAGATGAGATGAGATTATGAAATAGGATTGTCATGCTACGATGGTATTTTCTTAGGATTTTCAGTGAGATCAAAAGAATTACACCTGAATAATCTCGTCTCATATTCTGATAATATCGAGAATAAGGGTCCAGCTCGTTTTCTTAACACCGGGACCTATGTTCTATAACTTTAAAACGGAAAGATATTCCCTCGTATTTCTTCTTTCCAAAGAAGAACCTGGAAAATGACACATTTCCGTCGCTCTCCTATTTCGTTCGCGGTTATAGAATACGGGTTCAAGCATGTTCCTCACCGCTGGCTCTACTCCCCGCTCGCTCTGAAACTTCTTCAGGGCTGGCAGGATGTCGTTATAGAAGTGAGATTCACGGTTGAAAAAGTGTCCGCTTCGGAATTGTTCGCGTCTCGCTGCACTGGCCGGCTGACGCTTGACAATCAGTGACATAACACTTTTACGGTGACCATTTTCTTGCTTACCCTCCACTTTGATACGATGCACCACACCTGTTGATCATACACTGGGTTAGCCTTATTTTGGTGTATCCATAGTTTCGTCACACATACATCAGATGCGCGAATGGACAAATACTCAATGATACGAGCTTGAACAACCTTTTTTGTATAGATTGTTTTTATTCAGCATATTTTCAGATATTGACACATTGCAGTGAATAGTAATACATTCTGATATGAAATAGTGATAACATATGGGTATGAGCATAAGCATCAGATGGGAAGATCTATGTACGTTAGAACTGAATGCAAATTGTAGTGAAATCTGGCATATACAGGTTTTACCATCTGATTGATCACAATACAGTCTCTAGGAAAAAATCGGTTCGAACACTTATCGAGAGAAACATCCCTCGCAATTAGAAGAAGTTTCTTGAGAGTAGCATCGAGAACGTACTCACAATAATCAATTCTGACCTAGTTTTGATATGAGGATGATACTCGTTATAGCAGATTTCACATTAAATCGAACCAGTTGTCCTGAGAGATTTCGAGAAATAATATATTGCAATCATATTCTCCATTTCATTCTCATTCACTTAATCTGTTCATCAATCTGTTATCAATTAATTATGAATAATCAATCAATCAGCGATGATTCATCGATCTGTTCGAGTCATATATCATCTTGCCATTTCTCAAATTACCATATTAAAATGTTCAATATATCTTTCAAGTTTTTTCATCATCTCGGTTTGATGTGTTCAATTTCAATCATTGATCTCCATTAACTTCCATTTTGTGCATGAGATTGACAGCCCAATATCTCATCATATTCATATATTTCATATATATTAACATATATATATATATATATATATATATATATATATATATATATATATATATATATATATATATATATATACATATATATATATATACATATATATATATATATATATATATATATATATATATATATATATATTTATATATATATATATATATATATATATATATATATATATATATATATATATATATATTATACATGAACATGACCATAGATATTGCAGTGGACAAATTCTGACCTGCCCTGATAGCTTTGAAACCGAGGTGGTTGATTATTCATAAATTTCTAGGAAGCATACATTCCTGAAAAATATTTGCTCATCTTCCAACGAAGGCCATGTGTATACTCAGCAATCACTTCCATCCAATCATCACACGATCCAATCACTTAATCGATCCAATCACCAGATCATCAGAATGCCGATCATTTCCACTGGCATATAATTCAATTAAGTATGAATTCAGTTTTTGCAATGAGCGAAGTGAAGACTCAAGTTTATCGTATTCGGGAAATATTATCATTTATTTCCTCTGTTTTTATTCATTGTACTCCTGTATGCTTCAAAAATCAAGCGAGAGAATTCAAAATTGAAACTTGGCATACACATGTGTCATCATCTAACCTAATAATGTATAGTTTCGAGGTGCAATCGATCGAACCATTTCTGAGACAAGTTTGGGACCTTTGAAATACCCATGAGAATGATTCAGAGGGCAAAATATGGATGATCTATATCGTCCAAGAGAATTCAAACATCCTCCAAAATTCCGAAAAACGAATTGAACATCATTTCGAAATATTCCATGAATCGGATAAGCCGTTTCGAAGATCAGAATCATTTTCAATTTCTGTTTTACAATCACAACTATACCATCTTCTGCCAGATCACATGAAATTACGCTCATCTCACAACGCGTATACTGCATTATTTTCCCAATTACTTCTGACAATACATACCAATGTAGTTATCTCCTTTCTTTGATCCTGCCGTCACGTGATATTCGGGATCCTGGAATCCTTCATCCTTAGCGATCTTCTCCACTAGCTCCTGGATTTTATCTCCCAACTGCTCCAAACCAGTGTTTTCTTGATCTTCTTTCGCATCGCCCATTTTGACTCGCTACAAATAAGTACATTCTATTAGTCTGCTTTCACCCAATTGTATTCACAAAACGAAGATAGTTTCGAACGACCGTCTCCCCTATCCCACATCACTAATGCACGGCTATTTCGATTTTCGCGCTCTCTCCTTCCGTGGATACAACCCTGATATTGTATATTCTCAGATAGATCGTATGCAATTCAGTTTTATTCCTCCATATTCTCAACAATTCATGAGAATCAACTGATCGATATCCATATTTCAAGTTATAAAAATCATGTCCAGTGATTGTTTCTTTCATTTCAATTAAGTATTCATTTGTGTACGATAATTTCAATGATATGCATGTTGATAACCTGTTGAAGCTATTATTGATTCAGAATAGAATGTTAACCTCGTGTTTTAGTTGATCTGCAAAGTTGATATGGGTAATCAAAGACAAACATAAACTTCACTTGGATTTCGTGCCAATGAACTTTGTAATGTTTGTTTGGTTTTTGCTTCTGAAAGCGTTCGAAGAATGTGATTGGCTCTGATCCCTCATCTCATCTCACTTCATTCCATTTCCTAACTTTTGTTGATCATACCGAGTATCGATTATCATCGATTATTAGTCGTCAGCATGAATCAAAAGTGAATCCAAAGATAAAAGTGAATAGAGATTAAATGGAAATCGAAATGTAGCTCAGAGTTCGAGATTTGTCAGTCGGAAATATCTGGAAATGTACACAAAGATATGTTGCACGTTGACGAAAACAATTGTTTCTGTATAAGCATACGGTAGACGTATCAATCTCACGACTTCTAATTGGTTATGTTTCATTAAGATATTGATAGATCAAAATATCGAAGACTTGCATTCCACATGGCGAAATGATTGTCTCCGTTTTTATGTGTGGTTTATTGTTTTTCCGTACGTGATACACAGGTCGGGGAAAAATCCCAATCGTCTCGAAACTTTTACAGACATTGATCTCATATCATAATAGGGATTGATTGTTTTTGAGAGAAATTGGTTGATGCATACTTCGGAAAATTCCGTACAATTTTCATGATGATATTTTATAGAGGAGATATTCGAGAAACCAATTATCTATAATGGAATTAAATTATCATTTGGAGTGAGAAAAACAGAAAGATTCTTATCAATTTCAACATTGAATTGGATCGATCGACGGAGATAACGCTAGAGAAGAACAATTTTGAGTTAATATCAGACCCCACAGGTGGTACGTAGTGCAACTTTGATCAACAGGTTGCTAGAGTAGCAGTTAGAAGGTGAAGTTTTTTCTATTTTTGAAGTAGTTCAAGGTCTATGAATATGAAGTGAGCAGACAGAACATATTTTTTAAACGTCTAAGGCTATCTCACAAAGCGTATACCACGTTTTTCTGGTGAAATCAACAAAGCATCTGATCCGAACGAGATAGAACACTGCGAGATAGATGATTAGAAGGGATCATAATGTTTTGAACTCAATTTTCATCCAATCGCGATTAGAAACGTCCTCTCGATATGTGAACATAGAAAATTCATACCGAAAAATTAATGAACCATATTTAATATAATACAATTTGAAGCCGCAGTTTTCTGTATAATTTTATCACAAATTCGAGTTTCAATTCTGTCTTCTGAATCATTTATGATTCACCAGAAGAAAATGTAGCAGTTTCGAATGCAGATATATGCGATTCATCCTATAGCATTCATTGCTTGTTCCTTTTCTGCGTCTCACATACTTGAAAAATGTGAACTGTCCATTTGATTTAAATATTCAAAAATATATTGTCATTCAGGATGAAAAGCTATTAATGAATTCACGCATTCTGTTCTGAAACAATTTGATACGAAATATTATAAACATTCGTGATTGATTGGTGAACATAGTTTATGCATTCATCCCAATGAATATTAACATATCGGATGGAGCTATTCTTGGCTACATATGCATCAACTTTTCAAAATCAAATAATAAACTCTTTCTCCCTTGACGACCTCCATGATATCGTCAGAACAGAATAATCAGGAGAGACACATTAATTAGCAATCAATAGTGTGAGATATCCATCGATATTGTGATAACCAATTATTTACAACCTTCTCAAATTAATTCACATATGTCTGTAATTATCTATTGGCGAATCAGACAATCAAGATGTTCCATTTTACCTTGTTAGAATCAGTAGTTCCACCCCGCCGACAGCAATACAATTGAATCACATGTAATAGACCTAGTCACGTTCAAGTATTAATAACAGCTCATTTCATAAAAAGAATACGAAGAATCAAATCACGTGTCCGTATCACAATGACAACACGTTTCCTAAAGTAAACACATCCGTGATCTCGATTTATTCGTCTGAAATATTAATTGTTGTCTCGAACCTTGGAACAGAGGCTGTTGCATGATTCTATTTGATCTTCACTTGACATTGTGTACTCAGATTCAAGTGACACGATAAAATATCGGCCTTGAGATTCTATGTCATTTCATGGATTCTATGGCCGCTCTTGGTAGCTCAGTCAGCTGAGACACGGCTTTAGAAACTGAAATCACCGTCGGGCTTGGGTTCGAGTAATACATAAGCTATGATTTTTTGTGAACGTGCTTTCACTTATATCTTCACTTCATGGTTTTCTAATCACCTGCTCAGTCGTACCCCCGCATAAGCCAGCTGTTGTTGGGTCGTTTGGCGAACAATAATGAATTATTCATTCAATCATCATGTTGGTCCCAATTTTCTCTCGAATCTATGTCAAGTCCGTATTTTTTTCCAATGAAATGGAATTGTCATTATGCTGAATCATTTGAATTGATTCTCTCTTAGTATAATCTCAAACAGATAATTCTGCCAAATGTCTCAGAATTGTCCAGAATTTTTCCTCAATAGTGTCAGAATCATTCCTCACTCACTTATACATATTGGGTCTGAATGACTATAGTGACTGCTTAGATATTTTAACGTCAAATGAATGATTGATGAGATGATGGGATGCTGAGATGAAGGTCTCTTAGGTAATGAGAAGGATTGCGTGATGGAAGTGATCGTGACCCATGATGTAGGTCATGGCTATATAATTCAGGTATTTGGCTGGGCTATAGAGGAAAACCACGAAATACCCATTTAAAGATGGATGATGGTGGGGATGACCTAAACTACGATATGTATCCGGGGTCACACGTTGAGTAGATGCCTCATCACTGCGCTACCAGTGCCGGTAACCAACTCGAAACTCAAGTTGACACGAAACGTAACAATCTAATTCGTTCCCGAATGCAATATGACTGACGATTAACGAGTAGGTGAAAATATCTGTCAACAATGGGATAAATGTTTAAATTAACTACATTGTTGAAAAATGTGCGAGTCTCATATTGTAATTCTTTACAAGCTACACTCTAACACTTACAGCTTTGCATTATTGTTGCTCGGTCGAATAATTCGAATTCTTCCAGTATCATCATTACGTATGTATTCAATAGTAATCGAACCAAATTTCTTGAAATTCGATAGAAACATATATATTCCGATTGTAACAATATGACTGTTCCATATAGAAAATCATTCAGATTCGATGAAATTTGGATCAAAATTTCCCTGAATATCATTCACATGACGATTTTGAAATGCTCAATTTCAACTCCGAAATGCTGATTCGATGTCACACAAAAACAGGAGAGATCTATTCGGGAGAGACATCATGACCAGTTGGAGCTTTCCCTATCTGTCACGAATCTTCTCACATCAGTTTCGAATTTTCTTCCCACTTCCAATCAACTTCTCGATGAGAATGAAAAATGAACCTCAACATCAAATCATCTGTGAATACTGTGAAAATTGAGAACTTCATTGATTTTTTTGGTTTGCTATCATCATTTTCATAGATTTATATCAATAAAACTCTCACAATACGAGCAAACGATATAGAAACATATCAACCAATACACCCTGTCTGAGCAATTTGTGATACAACCATATTATTCATTCAATGGTCTGAATATTCAAGAAATAGTGACTGGATATATGAAATATGAGGGATTAGGAAATGAGAGATGATAATATGGTGAATCATCAACTCAATTAATGAACCTATGATCAGTTCATAGAATATATGATAGAGAACATGCATTCTGAATATGGAGAGCTGAATTCATTCTGGACTCCCCACATCGAAATTGGAATGACTAGGAAACGATAGCAGCACAAAACGATATATTGCAGCACATTTCAGTACGAAGCGGGCACATATTTCAATGGTTGAAAATAGAATATATATGAGTTCCAAATGTGAGGAGCAAAGTTCACGCACCTGATCCGAATGATCTCTCACATCTGTGTAGAATGGGTTGTCGATAATATTCCATCTCATTCAAATTTGATGGTGCTCTCGCATCACCTTTTTCACTAGGCGAACGCATCATATCATGCGTTGTGAGATGGGTTAGTTCTCATACAAAATGTAATGCAATTCGAATTTATCGACTTGATGTCTTCCTGATCCATCTTCTGATCATTTAAATTGTTCCACAATCTGATTGGATTATCTTTTCGATTATGATGAAATATTTCTTGGAAGCTCCAAGTTATCAAAAACAGATGCATATAACATTTCATGTTTGAAATGTCTTATACGATGTGACACTTTGAGATTGTCCGGCCAGATTCTGTGGACATTCAAGATTATTGGGAGAGGGATTCGTCACACATATTCTGGCCGTTGGGTAATTAGGATGAGGTTTTTCTATTGTCTTTGATTCATTTGTTCTAATTCATGAGAATAGTTCTCATTCAAACGATTGTTTTACAAAACTATACATTATCGTGTTGGCTGGATAATTAGGCATGATATGTGTATGTCAGGTTTCATCCACAATCATTGTTTGACGTATGGAGCGTGAACGAGAACAACAACATTTTTCTTGAATACTGTGAGATTGAGTGTCCGTTTTGATTATTCGAATCAATTACCACATTCTAACATAGTCAGATAAGCATGTATACCTTCCTACACACGACGCAGTCTTCCAGGCCCTGCCTTCCCTCTCTCCACTCTCTATCATTCTTCATCCCTTTCTCTTTCTCTCTCTGTATCTTCCCACCAACCATCACTCCCTACTTCAATCCACGTCAACCCTCTCTCATTTGACTTATTTTCTCTCACTCAACTTCCTACCTTTCTCACTCTCTTCTCTCACCACTTCCATTCATCTTTCCGATGGGAACTGGAAATAAACACATTCACCTATTCATATGTTCATTTTGTGGAAAACGAAAACTGGAATATTCATTCATGGTTTATTACTATCATTTTTATTCACCCTGTTTTAGCAATTGCAATACAACTCCCATTTATTCAATGGAAAATACAAGTGTTGATTATAATTAGAACCAATGAGAATACTACGCAATGAATTGACAGATTGCAAGTGAGTTCCAATATAATATTCTGAAAACCATTTGAAAATGTCTGATGAAGAAAACAATTATATATTATATGAAAAATATTGGAACTATATGGAAGTATTTGCACTCATTATTTTCACGATTCGATGAAATAAGGAGTTTGGGAACTGAATCATCAGTCTATATGGATATAATACAAGAATAAAACATATTCAAATATGGAATATACTCGTGAATGAGACACTGATGATAGATTCAAACGATTTAATGAGTAAAATGTTTAATGAACACTATTTCCATTGTTCCAAATATGAACGTAGTCATAGAGTTCTATTTCATTTGATTTATTGATTATAACGTTGATGAATGATTATTGATTGATATTTCAAAATGTATTCCCGTGGAATGGTTTACTATACCCCTCCAGAGTTTGGAGTGTTTGATACAACATGTGCATGTATCAGAAAAATAGATTCACTTGAATGACATTCACTAATTGTAATTTTTATCATTCTCCCAATAATCAAACTCGATTTCTGAGTGATGTTACGCTTGAAATGTTACTCATGGATGCAATTAAATTATGATGTGGAATCAAATTCAAATCTATTCTCATATTTGTTTGCTATGTCACACTTCCGGATCATGCAGAACATTGAATAGGTTATATAGCAAAGAAAATGAGAGCAGCTCTTCTCAAAAATTGATTCAAATCGTTCCATCATTCTGTATTCATTTTGTTCTATAAATAAAAGAAATCATCATTCCACATTTCTATGTATTCAATCATCATGGTCATGACAAAATTGAAATCAAAACTTCTCATTCATAATTGCCATCTCTAATCACTTATAAAAAGTATCGATAATATCTTAATTAATGAACAACAAAGACGACATTGATGTTGTTGTGGTTTTTGTTATGTTTATCCGAAACAGGAGACGGCGTTGAAGGCGCACTGTTTCCAGTAACTGCGCTTGCGCTGAAGCTCCGTCACGTCACCTTGCGCGCGCATACGGTTCACGATCTGTTTGGCGAACAAGTAGTTGATCAGCGCCGTTTCCACGCTACCGTCTTCGTCAACCAGCTGAAACAAACAAACAAACAATCGAATAAACAAAAAAACATGAAACATGAGCTTGATCGGTAGTAATTGATCGAAAACGAATTGAGAAGGGTGGGCATTAGTCATTGGCGTGCTGAACTGTCATTCAGGAGACCGAGGGTTCTTTTCCAGTCATGATCTACCATCCTGACTAGAGTACGTCGTGCCTTTTATCTCTCGTTGAACTAGTAGCTAGTATATGAACTAGTGGTCCTGCATGACGCATAGGTTTTCATGAATATCGTATCTTTCCACCCATCAATACTTCTCAGTTTCCATATCACATGCTTATTCGTACCCTCAACTGACCGAGCATTCAGTGGGGTTGCCAGACACTATTCAAAAAAGATCATCAAAAATATTATATTATATTCAAAAATCACGTTCAGAAAAGTTTTGAAGACAACAGGTACGGACATGCCTGACAAGTTTCATAAATACCGGGAATTTACAGTTTTAGATTCATATAAGCTTCCGAATGCACCCTGAGCTCCATATTAGCACCCTGATATGAGGAAATTCTCCATGAAGACCGTTTTAATCGACTCAAAAACTAATTTTGATGAACAGGAACCAAATTTATGCACACCTTAGGTGGTTTAGCCCAAAGCACTGCTAATTATATAAGGAGTCATAAACTACACACAATTCAGCTATTTTCATGAGGAGAAAGCAAGTTGGTCGATTAAGTGCCAATTATATTGTACCTTATACTTTCGATGTGATTTCATATCATATCAGAGAATCGAGTAGTTATTCTGTTTATTTTGTTATTCTCTAAAATGTTGTTATTGATAATTTGTTTTTATTTCAATTAATTGATTCTTATTCTGTGTTTTTGCGATCTTTTGATGTAAAACAGAGTCTGAATGAAGATACATATATATATTTTCAAAAAGTTAATCAATCATTCGCTGAGGTCGTCTGGAAGAAATATTCGTCACAACATGCTTCACAAAATTGATTATATACATAAGTATTCTCACCCTGTTCCAGTGCCATATATTTCTATACCATTACCATTCATCACGAATGTAATCGAATCTATCACGTGATGAAATAATATGTACTAATATATCACTCCACGATGTAAAATACCGATATCTAGTACAATCTATCCCTTCACAATGACTCAGTGTTTGGTTGATTCATAATTGATTCTCATTTTGTTCGTCTTCCGTTGAATATCGAATCTTATTTATATATTCTGTCTCTGCTGCGATCTAAAACAATATTCATGCATTTTTTCAGACATCCCGCACTCCAGAACTTGTCTTCTTACGCGGGCTTCCGTCAGTTTTATCATCCCTACTTATATCATGTTTCATCAATTATAAAATTCAGAATACAATGGAATGAAATTAATCAAATGAATACATTTCATGTGGATTCATAATTGTCATCCATATTGAATTTAACGTCATGCGATGTGCATTTATTACAAATATTGATGTGCAAATACATCGCTAATCTGCATTGGAGTAACAGAAAAAACTGCCCATATAATAGAGAGGGCACATTGAGCAAATGGCGATCATGTTTTTGCCAGAACGAGTCATTGTACTGCTACTACATGCTCTCTAGTGTTGAGCCCTCTCTGCCATATCATGATCATGAATATCTTGTCCATCTTACAACGCATAGTTATTATGATCTCAGTATATTATGATAGTATCGTAAGAGATCTCACCAGGCTGTCTCATTGTTGTGTCTCTTGTTTTAATAGCAATATACTGCCCGAGGTCCCTCGGACCATAGACTAAATATAGTCAGATCTCTGTTTTCCATCCGTCAGTCGGAGACTCCCCATCCACAGCCCTTTCTTAGTGGGGTATAGGTCAGAGAGAATACAAGGGTTCATGCCCCTAGGGATAACAGTCAATAGTTAAATCTATCATACCGCATCGTGAGACATGATACATAATGAGGTAAACAAGAAACCAGCACAGATAGTTTACGTGCTACCACGCTCGCTTCATGTGATTGGGAGAGGTTGATCCCCGCCACCATCCATTTTCACAGAGGTTTTTTTGTGTCTCTTCTCCGTATACCGGGTAAATTCTGGAAATACTCCTGTAATATAGGCATCGGCCGTTGCTTCTCAACTGTCCTTCTCATTACCAGAGACATTTTCACCTCATCATTCCATCATCCCAATAATCATCCATTAAGTTACATTAGAACTCAGTAGTGTGTGTAGTTAAAGAACAATATGGATGGATGAGCCCAAGATGCATCGAGTTGGCCAGCCTATTAGCCGTTTCTACAAAACACCACCAGATAGAGCAGCGATCCATATTACACAGAAATGTATTCACGGTATGATACGTGTTTTCAAGATAAGTGAAGGCATCATCACCCGGCCGCAAAACAAACGCAACCCTCAATGCATTTCGGGTGAGCCTGATTATAATATGAAAGAAGAAGCTTCCGTGGCCTATTCAGCAAATGCACTGTGTTCGAAAAATGAGATCGAGATGAGCATGGATTCGAGTCCTGCACAAGACATTGTTTTTTGTGTGTCTTTGACCTTTCGTCATTCCATCGTTTGAATATCACCCTCTTATTCATACCCCCATATGACTCAGCTATTAGTGGGATTGTTGAGCACCATTGAATACATACAAGAGAAAGATGATGTTCTGATTGATCTGCTGGAAGAATTGGATGTGGAACAATAGACAACATTTAGATAACTTGCCACCACGGATTCATATGCAATTGTAAGAGTTCAAATAATAATAATGAATACATGTAACTTGTATCACTTGGATGATGATTCACAATTAAAGCCAATTATGATCGGATTGATTCCCGTGAGTTGTCAATTTTCGATGAAGACCGATTGTTGAATGAATATAATTCGAGTGAAACCATCTTCAATATTTTCTTTTCCCGATTTCGCTTGTCGGTCTTTCAAAATGGAGGGATAACTAGGATTGTGACTCGATCCGAAAACCTAAATTCATCATCGTTTACGGCGTATTCAATGAACGTATATAATGTTCAAACATCGTATCATATTTGAAAATCTGATTTTATTTCGTCGTCATGGAAGCGTTTCTAATTGGTTTGAGAGAGTGTTCAATGGACGATCAATAATATTCGTGTCCTTGTAACTAATTGGAGGAATCGTACGAACAGAAAGGAGGATCGATTCACAAGCTGTGAAAAATCCTCTCGATAATCAGAAAAATCGTTCCATAGACACTGAATCTACCATCGTCATGTTTGACGAAATATCGATCGTAATCGGTACATCTGTTTGTTGACGAACCTAAAAATAACTATCATACCGTCGTTATCAACTTCAATCCACATAGAAATAAATCTCTTTTCATGGCTCAGAAAACCAAATCTTTTTCTGAATAAGTCCACGTTTTATTACACTCTTTTCAGTCAACTTCCTATATTTTATTGCCGTTTCCACCTTCAGGTTTTGTGGTGGCTTCGACCGACCGTCTTTGCACTGTGTTACCAGTAACCACCGGATGTGTCGACTCGGCCAGACGAGTGGCTTGAAAGCTGGCGGCATTTGGATTGAAATGAATGTTATTCATGAAGCGATCTTGATACCCGAGATGTCGTCAGTAATACAGAATGCCTATGTCGAGAACTGGCTTTGTCGGAAAAAGAAGTTCATATGTGAGAAGAGATAACGACAAATGGGCATTGGCTAGTTTTAAAAAAAAAGATAGTGTCATACTTCTAAATACAAGGAACTATATCACTGATCTCAATTTAGATTGGTAGCATATGATAGTGAACTCTCCATCAGTGAGTGAAACCAAAAGAGGCTCATTGCGCTGATCAGTGGCCTATGGATCCTCCCATGACAGCTATTCAGAGTGGAACTAGCCAGTCGACCATCTTGCACCTGCAGCTAACCCGAAGCTATTACACTATTAACTATTACCTATATATACCACCTGAAGTACGGATATTTTGAAAGCCATCTCAAGGGAATATGAACAATATTGTTTATTGAGACTAGGAATAATCACTGGAATACTGCAAATGATGATGAGAAATTATATTCGCCCCATCACAGATTTTTCTGCTGAATTTCTACGGCAATCTGACATCCGACAGGCTTGCCTGCTGAGGTTTATGCCCGAAATCATCCATGATCTCTTTGATCAAAACTCATCACTACTGTGCCAGTAGCCAAAATGTGCTATCGCTCGGACCGCGCTTTAACCCCATGGTCCAGTAGACCACTGGCAGACATCTTTAGCAGACATATTGAGCACAGTCATCTCTTCTTTCAGCTTGACTCTTCTCTCACTGTATACGCTATCCATGTGAACAAGGATCAGTGAATTATTTGGAGTATAGAAACCAGGGGTCAGTGTGACTTACGTCCAGGTCATTGATGAGTCGTTCCTTTTCGCCAGGCTGAACGAGTGACTTGCCCATGACGCAGCTAAGAGTCACCATGGCGACCAGAACGAGCAAGATGCAGCGCGAAGTGGTACTATTCATTTTTGTTGTTGTCGTTGTTGTTGTTCTGTTGTTGGTGAAGTGATGTGTCTAGCAGATCTGAAACAATCATCACAATATTATGTTCCCAATTGTATATATATTCATATATATATATATATATATATATATATATATATATATATATATATATATATATATATATGTATATATATATATATATATTTATATATATATATATATATATATATATATATATATATATATATATATATATGTATATATATATATATATATATATATATATATATATATATATATACATATATTTATATATATATATATATATATATATATATATATATATATATATATATTTATATATATATATATATATATATATATATATATATATATATATATATATATATATATATATACAATTCCATTCTGAGCATGGAATAAAATTGAAGAGCATGTTTCTGATCACTTGGATTCAAGATTTGATATCCACCTCGATTTGACATGGAAATTCATCTCCGCAATTGACTTTCATGACTTTCTGAAGATTTCTTGTCGTAAGTTTTCATTGGACATTTGTCCCAATTAGAAAACCAATGAGATATTTTTCGTGCTAATATGCAGAGGTCTGATGGGGGATTGAAAAATCGAGGAATCTCTCCGTAGTGGCTCATGGAAAAGAAGGCACCGCTTTAGAAACTGGTCACCGTTGGCCGTGAGTTTGAGTCCAGCGTGATGCTTGGGCTCAACGTACTCTCACGTACAATAACATCGTTGTTTTATAATCATCTGTTGATTCGTACCCTGGAATAACTTGGCTGTTACTGGGTTCGTTGAGCAAACAATTAGCGTGAATTTGATCAAGAAGATTGGATAAATGTCCATCCAATCAATCACCGTCATTGGAATATGCATTCGTCATATTATCATATTTCATGATCGTGTGTCATCGAGAGTGAACAACATTGGAAATTGATCCAGATTCTTTAGATATTGAAGATATGGTTCGATTTTTGTGAAGTAAATATTTATCCCATTTATTTTCACGAGAAATGGGAGATTGTTGGTTGAGCAATTTATCAAATGAGATCAGAAATTATTGTTGGGAATCAAAGGTGATAGAAAATGAATCTGTTAATCATCGTTCAGGCAATTAATTTATCACTCGTGAAATCGGTCGTTATTGTATTGGAAGTTCATCAGAAAGTTATTTCGAATTTTAGAAATTATTGATTATCAACGATGAATGTGTTGAGAAATGATTCACCGTACGATTGAATGTGAGTTTACATAGATGATTTCCGGACAATAAATGTGAGATGGGCTCCACTCACTTTTTGATCTCTGAGATTGGAATGACGAAAGTATGATTTTCAAAAGAACATCCGTACATAGTGAATCCTATCAGAAATGAATCACCATCATTATGAGATGAATCATGAACATTCATTCTTGAATATGTGTATCTACTGAATTATTATTCCACGTACTGACTTGGTAATAACTTGAATTATTGACAACATATCATTGACTCTATGAATGATATGATCTTGCATGGATTCATCGAGAAACATTCCATCATATTCATTGTTGATCATGTTTTTCATTCTGTCAAAAATTCCAACATATTTAGATAACATACACCTCACACATTTTGACTCACACTTCCAAATCTGATATAATATCGGATATTTCGATGTGTCTCTTGAAATTGAATTTTTCTCAAATGTAGAATCGAGTGCATTATGCATCCACTAGTTACTCACTTCTCAACAGATGTTGATTGTCTATACATATATATATATATATATATATATATATATATATATATATATATATATATATATATATATATATATATATATATATATAAATATATATATATATATATATATATATATTCCCGAATATCCATCGTCAATGATGAATATTTTGTGTACTCATCTTGGATGAAGATGAAAATTGAATGTTTGAACACCCAGTTTTCCTCCAACCATCATAATGAAAAGAGAAAAGAGGGTAAATTTTTTCTATTTCCAAATGACAATCTATTCGTTGAACACGTCAAAACTATTGAAAACACTAATTGATGTTCGTGGCCTCATAAGCCGCTCAAATATTCAATTTTGACTCAAGTAGGATGCGTACTCTGTCCAAATGAGTGACATAAGACCAAGAGCTCAATGTCTATCTTATCCTGTCTCTTCAACAATTCCCTGAATTATTGAACCTCCATAATCGCAATCAACATATCACATTGTTTCCGTTGACGTGCCTCAATTACTGAGACAGGACACATCCAATAATCCACCAGAGTCCCACAAAGCATCCCGTAATTACTTAGAGGGAATAAGTTAACTCGAAACCGATTTTAGATGTATAAATAACAATTCAATGTCCTTGGATAAAAAATATGGAATCATTGATTCAGCAAATCATCATAGGAGATATCAATGAGCAGAATTTTCTGAAATCACGAGTGGAAAATTGAACATATTATATATTATATCGAAACTCAACATTTTCACGAACCATGGTCTGGCATTACCCGAGCGTCGTGTTTGTGTGTGTGACGCGTGTGTGTGTGTGACGTGTGTGTCTTCATTACAGGACGAATCGTAACTACCCAATAAAACTCAGAATAGATATTATGATTCGGTCAATTGTTTAATAGAAAACTTCCTCTCTGATATGATTTCGGTTTCGTGATTTGTATGATGGAAATAACCTATCCAATAACCTTGTTAACTGAGTGACATTTTTGAACACAATTAAAAATAAAATTAGTTGTAACATGAGATTCCGCAAGCTTGCATGAAGCACGACCGAGCATTATATGGACAGTACAAGTCAAATGGTTCCCGACCCAACCGTGTCAGAGCAGGTACCCTAATCATAGATATATCTCACCAAGAAACGTTAGTATAAACTATGCCGACCAGCAACATGTCCTCGTTCCGATCAGAATCGATCTCGGAGGCCATATTGGATATTTCCATCTGGCTTCTGAGCAAGGCGTTCTTTTTCATATTGGGCCTTACCGACGCACTGTGATGATGACTGAGATCTATTGGCGTCGGATAAATGATTAATGTGATGATAAGATGATGAGATGAAGGTGTCATGGTTGATTAGAAGGATAGTGGGAAGGAAGCGGTCGTAGCCCATATTGTGGGAACCAGGGAAACCACGAAAAACCCCTGTAAAGATGGACGGTAGCGGGGATCGAATCGGATATGATATGCCTACTGCCTCCTGGGTCACATGAAGCAAGTACGTTAACCACTACGCTGCATCATTGATATGTCTGAATAGCAAAGCAACCCAACTTAAATACAATCCAGTGATAGCTGGTGATATGAGTCCATTTTATTAATTTCTCGTTTGTCTTCGATTTTTCGAGTTCAATCAAAATTATTACATGATATTCAAACATCCAACGTTCACGTACGAGACCTATTTTGGATATAATAAAATGATCAAATTATAAACCTTCGGAACCTCGACGAATGAAAAATTGAACAAATGCTAAATAATCAAATTGCGAAACGTGATGGGATTCCTGAGGAACACTGGGACGCTATAGGACTCTTTCTTGGAGCAAGGGCAGCTATTCCCACATTTTCAACTACTTTACTGAAATAATATACCGGTAATATATCAAATCATTCATTCAAGAAATAGTCTTCACAATCTTGAGAAAATCATCACACATATTCCAAAATCATCTCTTCAGCGTTTCTCAACCAACTTAAAATCTGATTATATCAATTAAATTATTCTAATAATTCTATTATTACTCAATTATATCAAGTATATCGTGATTGATTTTCCACCATAATTTAAAAACTCTTTTTCACTTTCGGCAATTATAATTCCAAATTTATAGTAAGCTGGTCCTTCATGGTCAGTCATCGTGAAGATGAACAGCCATCACGAATAAATGATTTTCTCTCTCTATGTCTAATATGACGGAAACTCTCCGGGGTTCACAGTAGTGTGAAGGTACTGCCAAGACACAATTATGTACGCCTTCCTAACGTTGAGTGACCTATTTGGATAGAAAAATTCCATTTATGAATACTGCAATGTCTTTCCTGTTGATAAATTATTTGAATATAAATTCATCTTGAAGATCTTTTTTGATGATAGGTTTAAAATTATGAATGATCACCCTCTGAACACAAGATTGAGACTCCTACACAATTTTAAAATCCCTGATTACATTGATAAATATGGACAAAGACGACTCGAATAGGCTGTACCGGTTATATTCAATGGGATGCCAGTACATTCAAGAAATATGGGCAAATATAAGGCAATTGAATTAGAAATTGAGAAGTGGTTATCTAACTCGACTGTAAATTGTGTGGTAGGCCTATGAAGCGTGTTTCATAGTGTTTGCATTATACCGAATTTTTCACTCATTAAATTCATATTCATTATTCACTATCACTGTTCAACCCCACCTTGTTCATTTTATAACATATTCAATTAAGTTTGTAATTATTCGACCTTATTCGACCTTTTTTTCACTTCAACCATCGCATCACACAATATTCTCTCCATTATTTTTTTGTATTCAATCAACACGTGACGATCACGTGACTGGTCATTTATTTATATGTTTGTCTATGTTCTTTTTGTTCAATGAGAGAAAAAATAATTGAAAAATATATATATATATGTATATATATATATATATATATATATATATATATATATATATATACATATATATATATGAATATATATATATATATATATATATATATATATATATATATATATATATATATATATATATATATATATATATTTATATATATATATATATATATGTGTGTATATATATATATATATATATATATATATATATATATATATATATATATATATATATATATATATATATATATATACATATAAATAATATAAATCTTTGCCCTAATGTCAATATTCACTGTGGGACTTCACGATCCTGTAGCTAAACATGAATGAGTGATTACTATTTTCCTCCTGATTCCAGAGATACCTCGAAATTATCATATCAATTTCAGAAATTAAATTGAATTTATTTGGCGCCACTTTTCACGTTTTTTTTTTATTTCCGATATTTTCAACCGATTTTGTATTCAAACATGAACAGAATCAGGCAATACTCACAACAAAAATTGAGATGATGATTCAGAGGTTTCTCTAAAATTGGGAATGAGAATTATTGTTATCTTATCAATTCAAATCGTGTTCCCGACTTCTGATGCATGTCTTTCATGAATTGATAATATTTTCGAAGTTATTTCTCTGATTGGTGTGAATCAATTTTCCACAACATGCTCAAACAAGAAGTCACTACTATCCTTCATATGTCGTGTTGACACAGAAAATGTGAATATATATCCAGATTCCCCTGTATGCATGGTAGTCGTTTTAACCAAATCATAATTTCTTCAAATTCTAATATCGAAATCAGGAAATTCTGAAAATATAAAATTCTTGATAGCCTTGAGACGTTTTAAGCAAAATTCATATGGAAAACACATTTTTCAGCCGTGGGCCTACCGTTGGAAATATACTGATATTTCTCTGCATCGACCATGCACTCTCAAGCACGAATGAACCATAAACGTGACAGTTGCGGGATTTCCAATTGAAATGATTAATGGAATTGGTTTATTACCTGCCAATTATATCGTGTGATTCAATCACCGATTTTGATTTGATTTCCACACTAATCAATGTGATGAGTTATCTCACCCATGACGTGGTTTATGGTTTGCATGTTCATATATTTAAACGTAGCTTGCCGTCGCGACGCCTACAGAACGTAAACAGGATTTTCATTGGTTACCACACGACTTTCATCGGACTACAAGTCCTATACATCCTACATTCTACAAGAATGTGTAGTCATGAACTTTGAGCATTGTTATTGAATAATTTCGACTTAAGGGATGTCCAATCGATTCACCACCACTCCGAATACTGAATGTGGAAATACTGATCGATGATTTCTGCATCGATTGGAAATATATCAGTCAATCAAAATTCAGTTCAGTATCTTTCTCGAACCATAATTCAGGTTCGTTATTTCTTTGTTTTTTTTAATTCGGAAATATTGAAGGAAATAAAGTGTTTGTCAATGTGTCGTATATTCATTCCTATAAGATGATTTGAGATTCATCATGAAACGAATCAATTTGATGATTCATCGAATCGAATGAATCAAACGTTTTGTCCAATTTTCACAATATTTTTATTACCTCATCTATATCAATCTTCATTATACCTCTTCACAATCAGCTGGAACTAACCTTGAAGAGCTTTTTCCTCAAGTCAAGGTTTGGTAAGAGGCTAAAAAAGATAGGATCGTTCGGCCAAGACATCACAAGGGTCAACTCACACCACACTCAAAAAGAGAATCAGGAAAAAATGACGAAATTTATTCTTTCTCCCAAGTGAATATGCATGCATTGTTCATTTCCTCTGGAATGAATACCTCAAGTTCATTGTTGGTTGGAGGAGTTATATTCTCACCAATCAAATTTCAGGGTGGTGGGATCACCCTTGCGGTGCACCGTACGAATCTACCTGTCATCTTCAGATTCTAGGAAACAATGATTCTGTATCAAGTTTTGATGTGAATTTTCAAAAGATAATAGATTGAATATAAGAAACAAAGAATTGAAATAATTCGAAATGATAATTTATCATAATTTATTTATTAATTCATTCATTTTTTCACTATTCATTTATTTTTCATTCATTCGATAATAATTTTTAATAATTAAAAATTCGAAATTATTCGAAATTGAAATAAGGAATTGCCCGGGGTATTGGAATGATTGCAGACTGTTGCTTATGATTGACTGTCAGTATCGAGTGTTTTCTAGCATACCTCACGCATACAAATCAGTAACTCATCGGTGGAAAGAAAAAAAATCAAGTTCAAAATTATACTGAACGATGAGGTCGTGAATTTATCCCGGATAGAATATTTCATGAACTTTTCAAATGAGGAGAGTGAATGATTTCAATCTGATGATTTGTTATCAGTATTGGTATTCATCATTCATCATAGGTGGATAGTTCTACATAGTATCGTAGTGATCTGAGTAATACAAGTCAAATGACTTTAGGTCCCTCAAGTGTACCTCGTTAACCACCAATTAGAACTTGTACTATAGTATGCCTATTAGCAGTAAGTCTTGTTAATTAGTTGGATGTAGGCATACCTCGGCAGGAAGTTAATAAAGTGTGGAAGTCACGTGACATTTGCACACGTCACCTTTCACGTTTCCGATAACTATAAATACCAATCACAGAACAAGAACATATTCTGATTAGTTACATTGGAGTTGAGGGAAACAGAATCATTGGATGAAAAAAGTTCATGCTGAGAAGATTATCTACAGATATAAAAAATTATGAAAACGTTGACAGCTGCCCTTTTTTCCCCTTTTCTCAGCTAAGTGATCAGATCTGGATCATCTGGAAGATGGAAGGTGGATCATCTCTGTGGTGCTCTGTCCAAACTATACCACCCTGTTTCTTCCAAACTTCACTGTGAAATAATGATCTCATATCCAGTTTTTCATGCTGATGCTATATATCATACAAATAGTGAATATAATTTTCCAACTTTTAGATTTTAATAAAATAAAAAGTAGCCTCCTCGCATGGCTCAGTCAACTAACACAATGCGATTGATCGATGTAACTGTTGGGCGTGCGTTCGAGTTCCGAATAAGGCATGGAATTTTGTGATAATTTTCACAATTCTCATGACTACATCGTTTCATCAGCACTCGTTTCATCAACACCCGTTCTATCAGCGTGTAACCCGTTGGTGGGGTCATTAAGGAATACATATAAAAATGCGAAGTGGTTATGATAATGCTCACTTCAAATTCGGATTTTAGTTGGGTTGAACTTGATGTCTACTTTTTGTACGTCGGAATACTGATTTTTAATGGAGAACCAGTGCTGTGATATGAGTTGTTTTTGAGTAGTATTGAGAAGTAGAGTGGTCCCTATTAACTGATCCATTCTGGCAATTAGCCCAGCAAGTCAAGTGTAGCGTAATTAGTGATCTAATGCCTGAGTGCTGAGCGGACAGCAGTGCAATTACTGCATGCCGATTGAGAGAGGGAGAGAGAGAGAGATAGATAGAGGGAGAGAGAGAGAGAGAGAGAGAGGGAGAGGGACTTGCCGACAAACTGACAATGTGTAGTGATTGCTATGGGCTGGAAATGGTTCCGCTATGAATGGATGATTTTTATCATCATCATCGGAGTCTCAATATGCAATCATTGTTGCCCAATCAACGTCTAGAATAAATAGAATACATTGATGAGTCCGTTCAGAATCGGCACCTCTTGGTCGTTGTTTCAGGATTTTTTCGAAGCGGTCTCCTCATCAAATATAGATAGTTTCATATGCACTTTTTTACAATTTCAACGTTGACACTTGACACCATGACTCGCTGTCAGTGACATTAATGTAATAGTGATAATAATTGAAGGTCAGAAAATGTATATCATTTCAATGAAATCCTAACAGAAGTATCCGCTATATCTCGACGCTCTGGATGTGTCAGTATCGTCCTAGTGGTGTCTGTGAAACGATCCTACCCTGAACAATAACCTGGTGTCAAGTTTCACATCTTGATAGGATGTCCCACGTCGGCGAATATATATTCTTACAAATCTCACCGATGGAAAAAAACATGGATTCATATATAGGGTTAAGGAGATGGTGGGATAGGGGTACTTAGGGAACTTGTCACCGCGCATTTATGTGCATTTGCAAGAGTTAAATAATAAATATGCGTTTCTTACTCAAAGTTACAATAATTGGACGAGTGAATATGTGTCCCGAAAAATAATAATGCTGGTATTTGCATTTTTGGATTACATATAAATTAATTATCTCTGAATTCACTTCTCAATTTTTTTAACTGTTCCGGAAAACAAGTGGATCAGGCCTACAGAAATCTTTCGAAAATGTTGTTCCATCAAAAAATAATTTCCACAAATTTCCTCCAAAAATGTTCGAAGATATTCAAAATTGTGGAGAAATAACTTTCTCGAAGGAAGAAAAGTCATATTCTTAATCTCCTGTTCACAAGTGAGCTTCTGATGTATTCAAAGTCATTTATACTCACAATATGGTCCACACAACGGGCCCCCCTCCACAACCCTTCACTCGCCGCCTCCCAAGCCACCCCCCAAACACAAGCTTTTTATCGTAATTCTATACATCAAGGTATTTTTAGAACCGTCAATTTGACTACCACTCTACGTACAACATATTACTTCATAAACAGGCAGGTCTACACATATTAAACATAACCCCATCAGAGTTAAGTGCTTTGCTTTCTGCAATAACTAAACACTTTGTCTCTCTAGGCGGCCTGTTGCAAAACCTTCAGGGGACGAGGATGTGGGTGGGTGAGGGTGGAGTTTTCGATGTTAGGGCTTGGAATATGTGTACGCTCTTTACATGTCACCAAACTAAAATGTAATTATAATTTCAATTAAGAGAAGTTTTAATGAATATGACAACAATTATTTCAGATTTGAGAAAGTATATTTTGTGTGGAGAGTTCCACCAGGTGTTGACATGTTATTCAATTACATAATTTGTTCGAATATTCAAACATCACTCACAATTTATTCGTTGCAATTGATAATCTATCCTTTCGGAGGAAATGAATCATAGAGATCCATAGAATACAACGTTGAAATACAATACTTTTATCGACGACTCTTTCATTTTCTACATAATAATATAATGTTTGTACGACATTCCTGTACTTATCAGTTTGATTATTCATACACTCCTCAAATGAGTTCTATGAGAGTTTATAATGTTTTGAAAAAATCTTGTATACGCGAGAATAAAAGGTCGTCTATTCCAGCAGAACAATTCGAGAATCTTCGGTACCATTTTTTTTTAGGGGGACGATGATTTTTCATCAAGTTACGAGGTTTTTGAGAAAAAAATCGTTATCTTCAATATTGCGTTCCAAGAAATTGAAATTTCTGAACATATAGCTATAGAAACCTGGCGGTGTTATTTGTGTTAGTTCTAATGGTGGACGAGACAACTTTCTGCTTTCTTGAATACAAGTATGTTATAACATATACACTCGTGATGCATCATCCAAACGACCCTATTAAATCCTTCCGAGCATGGATTGAGAAGCACATTTACAAGTTCATCATTTCGATATCAAAAAAAAAAAAAAAAAAAATCGAAGAAAGATTTCTCGATTCATTCTCACCGTCGTGTTTCTCCATTTTTTTCCTGTCCAGATATTTTATAGCGGTAAGTCTTCAACGTTCGTTATATGATGAAAAAAAAATGCTACACCCGGGATAAAATCAGGTTAATAATATGTGAGAGCTTTCCTGAACTTCATCACTGGTAGAACCATTTCAAGTAAGTAGTTGAATGGAATCAGTCTACAAACTCTGGACTTGCAACTAAATGGAATAACAACCAACTTTCAACTGAGTATCGGGTTGTTTGAAAGATTCCGAGAAACGTAATTCTAGTGCATGTTTGCAGAGTTTTCAATCAACAGAAATACTAGCGATATAAGAGCTGTTCAATAAGTGAAGAGGTAGAGAAGTATTATATAGAGGTATTTTGTAGAAAATTCAGACTCAACAACAAATTCATTTATAGCATAGTTTTACTCGCACTTCGAGGATCCCTACAGATTTCACGACATCATCTTTATAGTCTTTGGCTTTGATTTCCAATTTTGTTTTCATTGCATACTATTTTTCTTTTTTCCCCTTTTTAATTTTCGTATGATTTCGTTATCATCATTTGATTATTTTTTTCTTTTCTACATTTTCTCATTTGAACCTAGTCAAATTATATTCATTTTGTTATTCTCTAAAATGTTGTTATTGATAATTTGTTTTATATTTTAATTAATTGATTTTCATTCTGTGTTTTTGCAATCTTTCAATGTACGACAGAGTCTGAATAAAGATAAATATATATATATATATATATATATATATATATATATATATATATATGAATATTTATATATATATATATATATATATATATATATATATATATATATATATATATATATATATATATATATATATATATATATATATATATATATATATATATCATCTATATTCACTTCTTTCTCAGAGGAAAAATTGATCAATAGAATGAGTAAATGAAACACATGATTATTTGAACACTGAAACCTGGTTGTGGCAAATGATTGTCGATAATGGATCGGTCAATTCTGAATTATCAGGCCTATATTGAGGAAATATTGAAATATCGAATATGGAACAATAGAAAGAAATGGAGAGGGGTGATGAGAAGAGTTAAGATGGAAGAGGAGAAGGAAGAGCAGAATCAAGCAGAGTAGACTTAGGAGAAAGAGGACTTGGGATGGGCAGAATCAAGTCGACAGGTTGTGCCCTTGTGAAGTATATACTTATACCTACCTCATCAGAAAAAGTTTTTGGAAATTATTGAGAAAAAAATGAGGAAATAGTGCACTTTATCGAGTGTGACTCATAACAAGCTAGTTATGAACGACATATTGTTGTGCCCTCGTGAAGTGTATACTTAAACATACCTCGTCAGAAAAAGTATTTGGAAATTATTGAAAAAAAAAAATTGAGGAAATGGTGCACTTTATCAAGTGTGACTCATAACAAGCTAGTTTGATGATTATTGCTTAATTCACTTGGCTCGTGTTTCATCAATATGAGGTTTGTGGAATTTTTAGACGCGATATGAAAATAATCAATATTAAATTAGGGGCAGATGAATGTTCAATGAGATGATAGGAAAATGAGATGAAAGTTCTTCAGGTGATGAGAAGATCAGTGGGAAGAAAGAAGTCGTGGCCTGTATTCAGAAAACTATCTCAGCATCAGTATAGGCGAAGGGGGAAACGATGAAAAACCCCTATATAAAGATAATCGGTGTTGGTGATCGAGCCGAGGTCCGACCTACCCTCATCTCTCAACTCACATGGAGCAAGCAACTGAGCCATCTGTGCCAGTTGTTCGATCAATATTTGTTTGTTATAACACCATCTTTGTGCGTTGTGCCATCTGATCATTTCATCACCCCCTCCCCCCTCCTCCCCTCCCCCACTAAGAAAGTCCAAGTAATTTATTTTAAACTGAAGTCAAGTCAGTCATGGGTTCAACTGCCATAGAACGTATTAATTACACACATCATCTATGCGATTATTCGTACCCCCAAATAACCTAGCTGCATGTGGGGTCGTTGGACAAACAATAATCATAATCTAAATTGTAATAACATATTTTTCCACAATAATATTAGTCAATAAGAACGAAACTGGATTCAGTAATGAATATGTCGTTAAATTATTTATATGGGTTATTGCTTGTTTCTATTCGGGTTGTTTCACATTCAATCTGAACCTTTATCGCGTTAGAAAACACTTTTATGTTAGCCACCATTGTTTATTGTTTCGAAATCAGTTTACTCCTAGACTGTGAAATCCGATGAAATGTTTTATGTCAAAAGAAATAGAAGTAATAAAATGGATTTCTACCTTTTGTATGATTTACGATATCAGCAATATCTGAGAGAGAAGAAAGTCAGCTTCAAAATGAAATGTTGAGGGAATATTGTGACACTTAGCTTATTCCATGATGGGGAAAGTCCGATAAACTCTTATATGATAGTATAAGGTGACTGGTATGAGTAAATTTGTTTTAATTTCGATTCACAACTCGTCGCCCCCCTGACTCTGAAACGACGTAGATCAGGAAGGTTCTGATCTCCGATGATATCAACTTGACACATGTAACTAGAGGCTCTACTTGTATCAACGAAAAAATAAGTTCGTCCACCGAATGAATAATTTCACAAATTGCGATTATCAGATTTTCAATCAATATATTTTTTCTAATGACATCGAAATCTGGACACAAAGCCACAGTTTACCTATGGAGGTAAATTAGGAAAGCTTGAGATCGTTTGAACAAGTCACCAAATCCCACCACCCCAAAACTCAATTCTGATGAAACTTACACTGTAGCATATTATGCTTGTTATGTAACCATGGTTATCAGGTAACCATGGTTATGATGTAACCATGGTTACCCATAGTTAGCTCTCGATTGTTGTTGGATAAAAATGTAAAGACTAATAGATTATAAACTAATAAAGATAATCTACATGATATTGTAAATATTATAATACATAACATGTGGTATTATTATATTTCTACTCCAATTAATTCAACTATTCAACTAGGTTAGAATATGCCATTGCGTTTCCCATGGTGTATTTCGACCAGATTGAATGAGTACTCTGAAAAATCACAGCTATACGAATATATCGGTGATATCTGTGAGTGTGGAATCGCTCTTCTACGTCCAAAGAGACCAGTGAGAATAGACACAGTCTGGAAAATTTGATCTGGAATGTGAATGGTATATGAAATATAAGGGATGAAACGAAGATGAGAGAAGAGGATAAGGACGTTGAGTGAAGATCATGAATGTGAAATGTAATTGTAATGAAATGTAGAGCAGTGAGAGAAAAATGAGTAAGATTGGTGTGGAATGATGGATGAGATGGTTTCTCTAAATGAGAACAATGGAGCGCGAAATGATAATTCGACATAGTATTGGCAAAGAAAACAGTTCTCGAGAGATCTTTTCTCGTCTTACATATTTTATCACACACCAATTTACCTCTAACACGTACTCCCAAGCTAGTCTCTCAACCTCTGAGAAGTGTGGAGGAGAAATATGAAAGACTGTGGGAAAACCGAAAACGACGACGAGTTCTGGTGGAGTCTGAGGTGGAAAGAGGATGCAAAGAAACTGGTAGGCTGGCATCGGTTACTGAGGAGCCATAGAATGGATAATGTATGGTGAGTGTATTCTAACTGCATCTGAGTGCATTCCAATTTGTCTAATTCCCAACTCGTTCCAAAATCAACTCGTCAAGAAATCAACTCGTCCGGATGTCAATTCATCTCAATTCAAGCTCGACCCATGTCAGTTTGATCCAATCCCGATTCGATTAGTTCAATTATTAGCAGTTAGTCAAGCCCACAACATGATAGTCTCAACTTGACTGAATCGCAACTAGTCCGAGTATCAACTCGACCAAATTCCAACTCGACCAAATCTCAACTTGACTATATCTCGACTCATTCGCTTTATCTCTATACCCTCTTGAGTCGAGTTGAGATTGGGTCGAGTTAAAAGACGAATCCTTTCTCTTCTCTCACCGAGCTGACTGTTGGGACCCGGTGAACGATATTCATGGATATGCTGTCCGCTTTTCGAACATAAAAACAACATTGCTATCCATATTTTTCTTCTCCCTATGTGACAGAATATTCCAAGTTTTTATGTTTCACGGAATGTTTCAATTCCGTCCTGGAATAATGTGTTTTATATAGTTGTATTACAATCTAGATCATTCGTGTTCTCATTCTCTTCAAAGCTGTGCGGTTATAATGTAACACAGCATTGAACGACCGCGGGCGACACATCATTAATTCCACGACCGTACTTTTCAGAATAATAATTAGATTATCATATCTTTTTATCACTGAATAACAAAGCTAGGTTCAAGCCGATACAGACGTTTGATGAAAAAAAAACTTATTCAATTCGGCGTGCGATTGACTACTCGTTATTCAGGAACGTCAACGCGCTTGGCAGTTTACCTGCTCATGTTGAAGTATAACCAGTATTATTGCTGTAGGAATATGGGAGGATGAAGACGTGGTTTGGATATGAAAACTTGTCAAACAATGATCATTGTTGAGAGGATGCTCGAGGAACAATCTTTAAAAAAATGTGATTCATCCTGACCTATTATTCAGAAACAGAGAAACGTATTCAATCGAATCTTCCTAACTTTCCTCCCCATCAGATGGTGAAAAACACATATATGAGAAATCAAGAGAATGCACTACCCCTTCTTCACACTCTCCCTCCGTCCACACATATGAAATGTATATTTCATGGAATTGTTCTGGAAAGGTCTGAATTGCTGAGATCATGGTACTCGATGTGCGCATGTCAAGAATTTGCCATAATACTGGTCGGTGGACATGCAATTAACTGTTCCGTTGAGTACAAGTATATAGTATATATTAAATCCATAATATAGCCGATATGTGTGGATGATGTCATTTGTGTGCCAGTTCTCGATGTTATGTGGAGAATGCGTTTGTTTGATATAACCATCCCCGTCATGAGGTTACCATAGCAACCAGCAATTAAAACATCTCACGACTGATTGAATAGGCCCCAATTTTATAATGACGATGATGGTTATTGTTTGCTCAACGACCCCATCAACAGGTTGGTTATTGGGGGTACGAATGAGCGAGTGATTATGAAATCAGGAAGTGATGGTTGGTGACAGAACGTTCACAAAAACTCATGCGTCATGTGGGACTCGAACTTACGCCCAACGGTGACTTCAGTTTCTGAAGTTGTGCCTCTGCTGACCGAGCTACCGAGAGTTATTGATGTTATGTGATGAAAGAATTGAAATGGAATCTATAACATGGAAAATTGTGGATCTATAAACCGACTTGTGAAATATCAACTGCGTTCTGAATAATAAATGCTCAATGACCTAACTCTTTATAGACATGGAGATTTGATAATTCATTTGGAATTTCACTAATCAAAACTTCGAATCGGATAACAAAGACGTTCATCCTAGAACGCTCATGCTGGGGTACCCATCCTCACTTCACGGCCACTTAAGAGGCGAGCATGATTCTACTGAGCTTCCGGTGTCGATCATATCTTTGTTATATAGAACCACTATATTATTACAACTAGGAAAACGCGGGATGCGCGTTGTGAGATGAGCTTAGAAGTATGGCAATCTAGAATGAAAAATAGCTTGTCAGCTCAATTCACATCTACAAACCTTGACTTACTTTAAACATTCAAAAACCTCACCTGCAACTTGTTGATATCTATAGTAACCTGCAACCTGTCGCATAAACACTTTGCAAAACCAAGTGTTCCAAATATTCAATAAAATGTACACGTTTATTGCGTTTTCTTAATTATTTCTCATTCGATTGTTGTAAAAATCTCTGAAAAGGTGTATAATAGTATTTTTCATATTCTGTAAGAATTTGAGAGCTTCCGAAAAATTCTTGTTTTTCAAGTATTTTCCCTCCGGGTTATTCTTATGTGGATTTTCCAAACTTTCCGATCATTTTACGGAAAAACCTTCCGAACGATTCCTCTGAATAACAATCCCAACCTATTCTGGTATGACACCAACGTTCATAAAAAGTTTCAAGTTGATTGATTCATTTCTCTGACCTGTATGCCGCGTACATAATTACAAAAAAAAAAAAAACATAAAAACGAAGCCCATTTTTTTTCAGGGTGTGAAATGGAAAGCTTCGCTACGCTCATCTCATAACACAAATGTGAAATTTGTCTCAAATAATTGGATTTCATAATCAATCTCGAAAAGATTCGCTGAATTTACCAATCACGGATTTCACCAATCACGAACCAATCGCTCATAACACGATAAGAATTGTATCACCAAGTCTGATATACTTCTCATGAGAGTTGATGGAAACGAATAAAATGTGAAAACATGAGAATAATAGCTCGAAACTGCCCGTCATAACTATTTTCACGTTGTTTATTCTCGCATTTGAAAATATAAATGATTGGAATTGATATCAATTCAGTTAGGAGCAAAGACCAACTTTCACCGTACTGGAAAAATATATATATTCCGTTTCTTTTCTTTATTCTTTGTTTGCGCTTCACAGGTCAAAAGAAACTATACGGATTCTGTTGAAACGTGCCCTGTACAGTCGAGTGCCATCTTCTGACTCGATACTCTGAAGTTTTGATGCACAGTGAGTCATGCTTTCCTCTGATCCACGGCCATACATCTTTTGAGAGAGACATTTCAAAATGTTTTTAAAAAAATGAGCATTATACCCATTGTAGAAATCTTGTGAAGTACACAGTTTTTTGAATAGATTCATATATCCACGGAATTTGAATTGATTGGTAGATGACATTATCCGGAGGCAATCCATGAATCAGATTATCTGTGTCAATGGAGAGAATCATGATTTGATTCTCTTTCGAGGTGAGTTATCAAAAATCTATTAAAGAAAGCAACAGGTTCAACCGATTCGTTCGTTCTCTTTCAAGTTTCGGCACCAAATCTTGATGAAGAATTCTGATTTCCCAATTGAGGACATATTCAGAAATAGGATCCTTTGGACAAGGTACAGGGACGAGGAAGATCTTTCCACACGATCTTATACGATCTTAATTATCACTCAAAAATTAGGACACGATTGTGAAATCATAGATTGTGGAACAAATAAAAATGTTCGATGAATGGAAAAAGAATGCATTCGGATAATTTATTTGGAGCTCGAACAATCGAAGCTTTTCATTACATTCCATATGCATATGCATATCAGGGATGCAACAACGCATATGCTGCGTTCTCCCAATTAGATGTAGTATTTTCATGTATACAGAAGCGGAAGCGATGAGAGACAAGTTTGATGATAATATTTCCCATGGATACGGAGAAAAGCAATTCATATTTACATTGTATTATCATACACGTGAAACGTTTAAGCATCTCGGAAGGTATTGATGAATATGTACGGTGTTTCTTGAAGAGAAGGATTTCTGTTGTTACATGTTGTGATTATTCAATTCTCATTCGAATGAATATAATTTATTTATTTATTCATCATTGTTCACAAGTAAGAATGATGGAGCGGAAGCCTGTGAACGATACGACGTGCTTCATTACCTGCATGATGATATGGAGTCCAACGATGAAGAAAATTGAATAGAGTTGAAGTAGCTGAAAAACACTGCCTGATTCCCAACCTATCATTCGTGGAGTTTCAACTTGTTTTATTCTATGTGAATATTCGATTGAGATGATGGTGGTTTTCATCATTGCATCCTTCTTATCTGCCCATATTCCACGTATCAATTTCCATTATATATATATATATATATATATATATATATATATATATATATATATATATATATATATATATATATATATATATATATATACATATATATATATGTATATATATATATATCCACATAGATGAATATATTCATGGATTCAAATATATATATATATTCATATATATATATATATATATATATATATATATATATATATATATATATATATGTATGTGTTTATATATATATATATATATATATATATATATATATATATATCTATATATATATATATATATATATATATATATATATATATATATATATATATATATATATATATATGAATATATTCATATATCATATTCGATACGATATATCCGGCTTACGAACGCTGTGTGCATTTTCTCGTGAATTCCTATGTTTCGATTTGAGAATGGACGCGATTATCATTAATAATCTCATGAAAGATGTATTCAAAATTTCATTCAAGACATTTCTGATTCTTGTATATCATATTCATAGCTACCCCATCATTCCATTCTATAAGCCTCTCCTTCAATTCCAATTGGCACATACTGCAACCATTATTCCACATCCGATTTTGCTAATTTTTTTCTCTGTTGATCTGGTGACTTGAGAGCAGTCCCATCCGGCAGATGAATCCACACATTGGATAAATGTCCAAATTAACTTCAGTTTTTTTTTTCTCCACACAGCTTGATTCATCGAATGATGACTCTCCAATCTCGGTCGATCATATCTCTCATTCGTGTCGTGTGATCATACAAGTGATTCGACTGATAATAGAGCTTCCTGATGAATCCGAAATGAATAACAGAATACCAATTATCTATCATCAGCAGAATGATTTCATTTTGAATTCGTCCAGTGAATATAATCACCATTCCAATTGAAGTACGATAATATCATCGAGAACATGAGATACTAACAAGCTGGTTTGCCTTCATTCTGCAATCGGAAGATATATTATACTCATTCGTGAAACTGGATCTTGAAAAGTCGAATGTAATGCTTTTGTTTTCAATGTCGAAACTTTCCAATATCGATATTGTCAAAATCGATACAAAATCATTGTTTTCTCGTTTGATGTCATTGATGAGAATAGTTTCGTATGAAAAGAGTGATGTGTTGTATGATATCACTTCCCGGAAGTTCCACCAGTGAGAAGTGTCTCATAAATTGTTATTTGCTCATCAACCTTTCTAGCACTGAAGAGTGGGATGAGAGGGTGAAGGAGAATTTGTGAAACGCTTTCTTGAGTAAAAGAGGGGGATGTAGGAGAAATGATACTGTAGGGGGCATATAGGCGATACGGGTGGGCAATTTTCGAAAAGAGTGATGATGACATATTATCACAATCTCCCTCTAACTGAGGAACCAAAAAAGTGCAGGATAGAAGATGTAAGAAGAGTGATATAAGCAAATTCACACAAGTAATTCAATTCACGATTTCACACAAACCGTGATTTAGAAACCATCATGTCACTGCCTCTCTGTTCAATCACGTTTTCAGTTCTGGTTTCTTTTGTTACTCTTCTTGAATAGCCTCAGAAGCAATTTGTTGATGTGAGGTGGATGGCATGGGCAAATTCACATGGAATTGGATGGACAATTTCACACACACCTCCATTAAGGAACCATTATAACACTACCTTTCTGGTTCATATTACATTTTTTCAAGGTTTTTGGGTTCAGTTTTACTTGTTACTCCTCTTGAATAGCTCAAAAAAGTTGTTTTGTCATGTGAAAAAAAACTATATTTGGTCTCAAATCGCTTGGTTTGTAGAAACTTATGTGACACTTCTTTGAATGCGTATCATTCTATACCATCATTCATCAACAATATGAAATATTAATCTACAGAGAACATGTTCCCAATTGTTGGTTCAGATTTATTCTTATAATCGTTCCGAAAATTCGGAATAGTTCTATGAAGTGATCAAACCGATGGCACCTCGAAACTAAACTAGAAATTGTGAATTATCCAGCTATAGATGATGAGTCATGGGCATGCCAAGTTCCATTGAGAGATTTGTCTTCGTTTCAATTGTGTAGCGCGAAAAGTTGATGACTCCATTTTCCAAGTACGACGAAATTGAATCCTAGCTCACGCTCATCCAATGATTCCTATCCAATATTTCAATTCTCAAATATCATGAGTGAATGAATGATGAACTTTGACATCACTGTGTTCAAGAACGTAGATTCACCATACCCGAGATTTAATCACGTGAATCAACCCGAATCTATATTCATCTCGAATAATTCGTGATTCGTAATCAAATAGTTTTTGGGACTAGTTGGTTATTGAGGGTCGATTCAGTGGTGTCTACAGTTTTTCATCAGTTTCTCCGTTATAACCTCTGAACTGTATGATATATCGATATTCTAACGACAAGGAAACAGATAGCTTGAAAAAAAAACGTTTTCAACCGTGCATGCGTTTCAATCATGTAACGTGGCATAAATTGTTATCACTTATATAATCTTGGAGGTATCGAGAGAATTTGTTTTTTATTCCCATCCTAAACTTGATATCTCCTACTAGATCATCTCCTGAAAAACTGATATTCCGCTAAATCGACTTTCAATGCCCTCTTATAGAGAGAACGGTATCATTACAGCACAGTTACAGCCACAGAGTCGCCATACAAAACGCCATGTAAACCCATCTTTAAAAGACTGAATCTGCTCACTGTACCAGCAGTATATATCTACCACACATTGCATTCGCTACCAATAACTGCCATAGTCCTCTCTCAACCCATAGCTACAATACCAGAAGTAAGAATTATTTTTATCAACACAAACATAATTTGAAGCTTTATGAAAAAAAGCCCTATCTACTCAGGAACAGTTTCATATAATAATTTGCCACCAACAATGAAATCTGAACCTGGAACCAATTGTTTTGAAAATGAACTCAAGAAATACCTTGTTAAATTATGTCCTTATACAGTGGGAGAGTGCCTATCAATCAATAACACACTATAATTCGTTGCCATCGTGATTGAATGTAATTTTAGTTTGTAATTTTGAAAATGTATTGATATATTGACTTTTTTCATAGCATGTACTTTTGATACGGAGTGTGAAATGTTACTGCTCAAGAAATGAATACATGAATTGAATTAAATTGAATTGAATTATACATACTATAACTTCCGCTTTCGATATAATGATATATCAACTCTCAGTTCGAGTTCAGTTAAATTATCATTGCGATTTTAATTGATTTTCCTAGTTGTATCTTCTTCTCAGTCTTCATGATCACCAATATCAATAGATATATACTATTCAGTGTGTTGAGAAGTAGCTAATTGGGTGGCAGAAATGATTGCATGAATATAAATATGAAATTCATCATTATAAGATGATATATACTAGAATAAAGACGAAAAGTGGAACTTTTTTCACGAATAAAAATCATAATTTAACTGTTCAGAAATGCATATCGATGATATAAGATCGTATTTCCGACAATATCAATTATTTAACTCAGGTTCGATATGATCTTTCTCAGTCGTTCGAATGCAATAGATGCTCAAGAGCATACCTCCTCTTCACTGTCCAATTCACTCAATAATAGCAACTAAATTTATATCATCTTTCCATCGTCCAAGCACAATCCAGTATTCATCGGCTTCAATCGTTCTTGGATTTCTTGCACCAACTGATCATCGAATATCTATTATTATTCATTAGTCGAGGTACTAAGTACCATTTGAAAAAAAAATCCAAAGTCGATCTGTAACTTTTTCACGTATTTTTTTTCATTCGCAGATTGAAAATGATTCAGTTAGATGAAAAAGACACAACAACACAACAATACTTTTGAATAAAATTTGAATAAAATTTGATTGTTGAAACAATGCTATATTCTACATACGGTTTCCTCAGCTTGGTAATATGGATTGCTTTAATAGAGGCAATTATTCTGATCATATATATCAGCATGTAATAATGGGAGCTTTTTTCCCTATGACTCATATAAGTATTACTTCTATTTTTTTTAGAATTTGATTGATTTCATCTTTGGAATTATCACATGAAATTGATTACATGATGGAAAATGTATTGGAATCTTATTTTTGTTTTCGGAGAAAATCTGCCCCACTATCACATCCAGAATTTATTCAGCTTCAATAAAAAAAAAAAATCATATTTTCAACTCAATGTTTACCGTTCCAAAATTATGTCCAGAATTGACCACTAGTGATAGGCGTGGCTAATCGCCAGGGCCACCTTGATATATACTTTATGTGGAAATTCAGAGATACTCTGATGGGTGAATATGAAATTTCCCACATAACAAAGCCCATTTGATTGGATGTTCTGTTTTGTGACGTTTATGAGCGAGTCAATCACTAGTCGTCAATTGCACAAGTGTCATCAAAAATGAGTTTGAGTAAATTACATGTAAAGTTGATTTTCGAGGCTAGATTCTGTTGTTACATGAGAAATGAAAAAATATTTGAGGGGAAAACTATAGCTACAAGAAGCACTTGACTTGTTTCATCCGAATGATGATAAGATAGGGCATTCAATATCATCAGGATTTTTTTTTTTTTATTCGGATTTTGTTTTTTACAAAGGGTATTAAGTGCCTTAAGGTGAGAAAATAGGATACTTAACTAAGTTTGATGAACAGTGAATTTGCTAATCATTACTCAGTGCACTAATCATCAGTTGGTACAAACCGCTCCGAAATCGTCATAACAAAGCGTCGTTGTATACAATGCGCGGGGCTTCTTGTTTCTGAATTAGGATTAAACATCACAATTGAAATCTCTTTTTCTTAAAATTGAAATTAAATTATTGCGATCGATTCCATTTCACCTTAAGACGTTTAAAATTGTTGTTCATATTTTCAGAGTCGAGATATTGGTTCCATGTATTGTTAATTTAGTATTATGATATTTTTATAAAACTATATGTTTGAATGTATGTTTGTAACTGTATTACATGAACAAGAATAAAATAATATTCAAATTGAATTGAATTGAATTGAGCTCGATTTGAATGGATGAGATATAAATTTCGATGAGCTCATTGAGAATGATCATTTTCAGGACATGCATTCCTGCAAAATATCACCGTGAGAAATAATGCAATGATTTAAGAATTCACAAATCTATCTTACCAACTGTAGCGTCGAGTCGGTAGTCAGTCGGTATAGGAAGTCGTGATGTCGGTAAAGATGGCCAATCTTCTATCTTATGACTAGTGCAGGTCCGCCAAACTATAGAGAACTTATCCAGCGCAACCCCGCTCTTTATAACACGTCCCTCCCGCCTCTCTTCTCTCCCACATCCCTCCCACGTGCGCTAAGCGTCGGGACGCCTCGCTCTGACGTCACGGAACATACTGACCAATCGGAGAACAGTTGGCGGTCAACAATAGTGATCGAATTTGAATACACATATGTTCATTGAATCCAATCTCAGGTAGACACCTCTATTCCATGAATATTGTTTATAAATATATTCATATATATATATATATATATATATATATATATATATATATATATATATATATATATATATATATATAAGTATTTATGAATAAATATTGATATATAAGTAAATATATATATATATATATATATATATATATATATATATATATATATATATATATATATATATATATATGTATATTTATATATATATATATTCATAATAATATATATATATCTATATATATATATATATATATATATATATATTCATATATTTATATATATATATATATATATAAATTCATATATATATATCTATATATATATATATATATATATATATATATATATATATATATATATACATATATATATATGAATATATATATATATATATATATATATATATATATATATATATGAATATATATATTTATATATATATATATATATATATATATATATATATATATATATATATATATATATATATATATATTATATATCTATATATGTATATATATGTATATATATATGAATATATATATATATATATATATATATATATACATATATTTGTGTATATTTATATATATATATATATATATATATATATATATGTATACATAAATATATATATATATATATATATATATATATATATATATATATATATATATATATATGTTTGACTTTGAGCTTTCACAACTCATTATGTGCTATAAATTGAATATTTTTGGATGTAGTTGTGTAATGATGATAAAATAAAACAAACTCTTTTAATTTTATATTCAAAATAATTAGTTTTATTCTCGAAAGCTCAACGTTTCATGACCTTCATTGGTCACCTCTTCAGGAGCAATGACAAGAATTAAAAATATTAGAAAAACAACAATTACAAAACAATCAAGAAAAACATTCATATATACACAAGTGGCTGTGGTTTACTAATCACGGCTTCTCAGATTGTATATTTTATTAAAACCAGAGTTTCTGGATTGACTTTTCTTCTGATTCTCGGGTTCAGCTACTGGTTCTATATATCTATCTATCTATCAGCTGTTGCCACACATGCAACACTGGTAGATGAAGGTGGAAGAATCCATAACATTTTATATGACAAGGCCAAAATAATCAATCATGAAAGCCATCGTTGGAAGAGAGCAATCAGCGAGGGTCTCGAAATTATCAAACATCCTTCAAATATTAACGGTCTCGATTGCGGATATAGCTTTTCTGATTCTTGGGCAACAGCTATTGCATTGATTAAGAAGAAAGAAGTAAAACAAAATGAACCAGTATCTGAACCCGAGAATCAGAAGAAAGGTCAATCCAGAAACTCTGGTTTTAATAAAATATACAATCTGAGAAGCCGTGATTAGTAAACCACAGCCACTTGTGTATATATGAATGTTTTTCTTGATTGTTTTGTAATTGTTGTTTTTCTAATATTTTTAATTCTTGTCATTGCTCCTGAAGAGGTGACCAATAAAGGTCATGAAACGTTGAGCTTTCGAGAATAAAACTAATTATTTTGAATATAAAATTAAAAGAGTTTGTTTTATTTTATCATCATTACACAACTACATCCAAAAATATTCAATTTATAGCATATATATATATATATATATATATATTCATATATATAATATCAATATATAATATTAATATAACCGTTGATACAAGTATAAAACGTGAAATAAAGGAAGCAGCGATGAAGTAAACCACTAACAAATTCATCAGCCAACCGACAGCCACGTTTCCCAAGCAGTGGCTTCCTCTTCCATAAGTATTCATTGACGACTGTTTCTTATAAACAGTTCGGTATGTTGAGATAATAAATTCTCCCAAAAATTATTATTCATCATTCATTCTTCAGTTTTTCTTCTTTTCTTACTTTCTAGTTGCTAGGTTGGCATGTCTTTTCCATTGTTGTGGTATCAATTTGCCTGAAGACGATGTGCGTCATTTCACACTGAAACGTAGCATTTGAATGAAGCATTTCGAGTATATCTACAAAACCTCCCGAATATGAATCTTACATTCATCATTTCTCCAGGGGGGGCCCATAGACGCTGGACATACCAAGTTCTCGACATTTTGTTGTCATGATTCATTCAAAGTTTCTCTCCGAGATCGAGAGTGATATCAACATTCCTTATTCGTATCTACAACTACATTTTGTAAGCCATTTTACAGGACATTTTCAAACTCATCGTGACCAATAAAAGCTCGTTTTAAAAATATATGTGAGCTGAGATTTTTTGAACGAGTTTCTGCCGTTTATGTCACATAAAAAATATCTCTGGAAAGTATCATATTGAAAAAGTTGAAGAAACATAATTATGGGCCTATATTCGGCGAAGAATTCCACAAACCTCTCATGAACAGGCCATGAAAGGAATATAACGAATCAAATGTTCGAGAAACATCAGCAAGACATGTCAAAACATCCAGATTAAAAGAATTGAAATGTTGATGATATGAAACCTGATTGTCTTTTTATAATTAAACTTTCGTATGTCGAGTTTAATTAATCTTTTTCAACGACCCGAGGTGAGTTCCTGTACGTTTTTAATCCGACGTTTCAGTGATATTGAGAATAAACTAAAAAAAAACAGATACTTCATCAACGGCAGGTTGGAAGCCATATCGCAACTTGTTGAAAGTGGTTTTGGCTCAGGTCTCGAGTTATTTTAGATATCTTTATGCACTGAAATGCATTCTCTGCACTGCTGTATATTACGATCGCTGTGTTACCATTGTTTTGTTCTGTACTACTGTGTTGTATTGTACTATTGGTTTGTTTGTATGCATATACGTATTTACTATTGACATAGGAGTATTAAATATATATAATTTAATGAATAAACTATATGTATGAACAAGTTATGAACGTTCACTGGAATTTTCTGAGTTTGTGAATATTTATTCTCACAATATTACAACAGGTGTAGTGTCTTTATCTTGTTGCTAACAGTCATATCTGAGGTGAAATTGGAACATAATTTCATATAGTTACGATAACATGGAAATAAGCTCGAATCTCTGATCTAAAGAAAACAGTCATTCTCCCTCTGAGCAAATACACAGCAGATCCAATATGTATGGGGAAATCCAGGAATGAATATAATATATATATATATATATATATATATATATATATATATATATATATATATATATAAATATATATATATATATATATATATATATATATATTATATTTCTGGAACGCTGTTGTTTGATCGTTGGAGAATAGCTCAACGCGTGGGAATATATATTCAATGTTTTGACAAATAAGGAAGAGAGATAAAAACATCAGAAGAATGGTGCGATTCTGTTCGGATATTTCAGTCAATGTATTAACTCGGTGAATTCGGATCTAATTGATTCAATGTTATGAAATGAATCCAATTCACCAGTTCATGGAAAACGATTCATTCCTAATATACAAGTACCCACAAGAGATGAAGGCGTGAATCACTTGTGCGCTAGTAGTGTCAAGTGGGAGGAACGGTCTACTGGAAAGTTGATCTATCGCGGATGAAAGTTTGACACGGAAGATGTAAGAGCAAACCACTACTGTGCTATTTGGCGTTGAAAAGGAGGAACAGTCGATCGAAACCCTTACCTCTCGTGGGTGCTAACTACTGAAAATATTTAATTCAGAAAACCACTCCAGTTTTAGTTTTCATCCATAGCCTTAATTGGGGAACAATGATTTTGTATCAAGTTTCGATGTTATTAAAAAAAAAAAAAAAGTTTCAGTGGATACGTGCAATATTTTGCGCTACTCACTCAGGTGTCCAGCACGATAAACCGTCATCCGATGGATCGGGGCTCGATCCCATGTTATCATCGATTATCCTGACTGAGACGGGTGGGTCAGTAGTTAGCGCTATGAACCTCCAATCATGAGACTGGAGTTTGATGTCGTTAAGAGAGAGACACCGAGACGCATGGCCGAGTGGTAACACACTGAACCGTCATTCGTGAGACCGGGGTTCGATTCCCGCCATGGTCGACCATCCTGACAGATGTTTTTCGTGGTCTCCCTCTGCCGTTCAGGTTGATACTGGAATAGTTCCTTAACAATAGGCCACGATCGACTCCTCCCCAACATCCGAAACACCTAATAATGAAACCTTTCATCTCATCATCTCATCATCTCATTCATCATCCACCGACGCCAATAGATCGTAGCAATCAGTATAGTGCGTCGTTGAAACGCAATATATATATATATATATATATATATATATATATATATATATATATATATATATATATGGTTATAATATATATATATATATATATATATATATATATATATATATATGGTTATAATATATATATATATATATATATATATATGATATATATATATATATATATATATATATATATATATATATATATATATATATATACATATATAAGGTGGAAATATATATATATATATATATATATATATATATATATATATATATATATATATATATATATATATATATATATATCGTATATAAATATATATATAAATATATATATATATATATATTCATATATATATATATATATATATATATATGAATATATGAATATATATATATATATATATAGTATATATATATATATAGTATATAGTATATATATGAGTATATATATATATATATATATATATATATATATATATATATATATATATATATAAATATATATATATATATATATATATATATATATATATATATATATATAAATATATATATATACATGTTTTTGAGAGTAGATACCGGATCATTTTTCTGAGAGTGACTCAGAACCGTTACCTTCCTGTTACCTCAACAGACCCAGTGTCTGATCTAGTTGTTTGAGAGCAGTCCCAACTGACAGTTCAATTGTGGTAATCAACATGGTTATCAACATGGTTACCCATGTCATTTGTTTTCACCAACTCTCAGTGGAAAGTGACTGGACTTGGTCACACTTGACCTGGGAGGACTGTTTACTAGCCACATAACGATCCACGATCGAAAAAATATTTAACTCGGAAAATATTTGAAATGTGTTGATTCAACTTACACATCCACTCCAACAATTTATTCACCAATACAGTACTCTTCTCATTTTTAATAACATTGAAATTTGATACAGAATCCTTATTTCTAAATTGAGGCAATGGATGAAAAATAGGATCGTTTGAACTCGGCACCACAAGGGTGATCTTACCACCCCGAAGAATAATTGAAAATAAGATAACTCTTTCAACAAACAATGAATCCTCCGAAGGTAACAATGCCAGAGTTGAAAAACAATTCAAACATTCCCAGTGGGGAGAAAAGTCTTCTCTTGATCTTGATCTTTTCTTCTTTCTCCTCTTCTTCTTCTTCTTCTTCTTCTTCTTCTTCTGCTCCTTCTAATTTCTCTCAAAATCTTCTCTCTCCTCTCTTTTTTTCTCTGTACTTGTGTTCATCACAGAATTATTGATTTCTTTTTTTTCCCTGTTTTTTCATCTTTTCATTCTCTTTCTATTCATTCGTTCATTTGAATAAATACTGTTACTGATTCAAATTTCTGACAGTGTCAAGTTTAGAGGATCTTAAATAATTGCATATTCACTATGACTTCACCATCATATTACTGGCACATGGAGCTCGATTCAGTTGCTAACGCGCTCGCTTCATGTGATCAAACCCCGGTTCGATCATCGCTACCACCCATCTTCTCAGTTTTGTCCGTGATTTCCCGCTGTATTCTAGTCTGATGACGAAAATAGTCCCTACAATGAAGGTCACGACCGCATTCTTCCTAAGAAAACTACATCTCATCATCCCATCATCCAGTGAATAATTAATCCGATGTCGATGAGTCTTGGTTATCATCACAGTTTGAACTTTAGTTTTGATTTCTCATTCTATTACGATAACTTTATCATTTCATATCATTAAATCGCTGTATCGTACATCGATGTAATACATTTCTAGCACACATTTTATTTTATTTTATATTTGCTCGTTTTTCTCGCAGGCTCACCAACTTGTTTGGCCACCAACTGCGATAAACGAAGCCATGTTATTATAATGTTGGTAATGGCCAATAACTAAGTACATGATAAAGCAGCACGTTAACAATAACATAACAATTCACTTAGACAAATTGGCCGAAAGCAGAGTTGGGCTTATGAAACGGTAGGGGATGTATCGGTATGAATGCGCTTTTTTTTTACCGGCACAGTAGCTGAGTGGTTAGCGCACTTGCTTCGTGTGATCCGGGAGGTAAAGGGACATATCGGACCCGGTTCGATCCCCGCCACCGTTCATCTTCACAGGGGTTTTTCGTGGTTTCCCTATGTAGTCTAGGCTAATGCCGGGATGTTTCCCACAATGTAGGCTACGACCGCTTCCTTCCTACTATCCTTCCCATTACCCATAAAACCTCCATCTCATTATCCCATCATCTCATTAATCATTCATCCGACGCCAATAGATCTCAGTCATCATCACAGTGCGTCGTTAAAACCCAATATATATAAAAAAATGCGTTTCGCTTTATACATTATGCACATATTTAATGGTTTATGCTTTTCTGTCATACGTGACTGTTATGTGAGCCTATGCGTTTTGCGCTGAGCATCATGTTTTCTTTGTCATGGTTATGCGTGATTAGTTATCTGTTATACGTTATGCATCATTATATATATATATATATATATATATATATATATATATATATATATATATATATATATATATATATATATATATATATTGTATGTTATGCGCCATGCCCTGTGTGTCATGACACATGAGTTGACGCTTTGCCGTGAGCACGGAAAAGATTCTCATTACCCGTTATCCTTATTGTTTCAGGTGCAATAATATGAATGAAGGGATGATGAATAAATTAATGAATGAATGGGTGACCATTGCTCAGTCATCTATGGGGCATCGCTTGAGAACGTGAAGCCACCATCAGGTGTGGGGTTGAGTAATTAATGAGTGATGCATGAATGAGAATACTAAATTATCATAAATGATAATTTCCATATACTTGACACCATATCTCTCATCATCAAAAATGATGATATTCATTCTCCATTACTATATATTATCATGGTAATTTCGTTCATTCATCTGTATTGCATTCATAAATGTTTTTATCAGAAGCAAGAATGGAATCAATTAAATATTGGATCAATTGTATTGATTGAGACTATCGTGTGGCATTTTTTGTGTGGATGTCCTTTTACTTACGATCATTAATCAATAACAACTGTTCACCCTTACCCCTTTTCAACCTGACTGTTTATGTGCTTGTTGTGCGAATTATCATTAAATGATGAAACAATTCATGATAATAATATGTCCACATGAAAATCCATTCTGAAGAATTGGATAAACTCACGTGTCAATGAAACGCATGACCTGCTTCTTATATTTTTGGACCCCATCAAAACTAGTTTGAACCACAACAAAATAGCGTTGGTCATAGACTTCTCAAAATCTTTGGACATCGTTGATCACAAAACATCAATTTCTCATTCAGAACATGTTGGTATCAGGGGAAACTCATTCAATTGGTCATTGACAATTTAGATAGGAGGGAAATTTTAGTCTGGATGAATGATGAGTTCAGCTTCCCGAGGAACTGTACAATTGAGGTTACTCGAAGTTCGACTTTGGGACGAATTCTTCACTCAATTCACGTGGATAATATTTGGAATCTGATGAATGACTGCAAATTTCATATCCAAGCTGATGTTGTATCATCAGCTCATAAACTTTGAAATTTTCCGAAATAAATTTACAAGAGGATTCCAAGAATTTGTAAGAATGGATGCATAATCATGATTGACTCGGGATGAGTTATGGATTCAAATGGAACCGGATCAAATCACAATACGTTTAACTGATAATGAGAAGCGTCGCTCACAAATTGAGTACTGTATTATTTCCATGACACTAGTTCAGGCTCCACCTGTACGAATTGTTGGATGAGCGAAGCGGACCAACCTCGAACAAAGTACATGTTCTCATTTCTTTTTCGCGATCCACAGGTCGAAAGAAGATTTAAATTCAGTTAGGAATTGGCAAACACAAGTGTTCATCAAACTCATACAACTCATCAAACTCTACAGTTTATGGATTCAAGGTGGAATCGGTCGCATCACTTCTGAGAAAACTCATTTCAGAATTGAATATATATATATATATATATATATATATATATATATATATATATATATATATATATATATATATATATATATATATATATATATGCAAATTATTCACGTATATGATAAGTCTCATAACATCTATCGACAGTAGATCAACAATAAACTACAGTGAATAATGGACTGATATTCTATCATTCCTATGTTGATGGAAACAAATTCATTGTTTATCATAGATACACACGGGATTTGTTGATTTGTCATTAGATTTGTCATATATATATATATATATATATATATATATATATATATATATATATATATATATATATATATATATATATACATGTATTGTAAGTTAGGAACTTGAAAACTGAAATGATAATCCATATACTCCATGTTGGCAAATAATACCAGATACCAGTTGATATGCTCCCTTTCCCCCCTTATAGTTCTCTCCCTCTTTCTATCTCAACATTCTTCTCTCTCTATCTCTCTCTTTTTTTCTCCCCCTTCTTTTCCACTCGTCTCATCTATTTGACTCTCTATCTCTCTCCCTCTTCCTCTCTTTCTGCCAGCTTGCACATTGAACAGTTACCTGTTGACTCAGACTGTGAATGAAGCACTGCTTGGCTATCGGAATCAACTCAAGCAAACAACGGCTATAATCATGATACAGTTCGGAGTTGAATGAGAACTGCTTAGAAATCAACAATATTGACGGCCAAGCCAGCACATGATTTCTCACATATATGGTTGATTTAGTTACCAGAAAGCAAACAACGACGGTTGAATATCATATCAACTAACTCACATTAATCAAATATTGATGAAGATAGAAATGTAGAACGAGTATATTTCACAGCTCAGTGGTAATGCGGGGATGGTTTGGGACTCGGTTTGATCTTTGCCACCACTCGTCTTTTCAAAAGGAATATTTGGCTCTCCTCCGTAGCTGAGAAGACAAATGCCAGCTGGTTCCCACAATCATATGTAATGACCGCTTCCTTGCCACCATCCTTTCCATTTCCTATGGAACCTTCATCTCACCATCTCATCATCTCATCATCTCATCATCTCATCATCTTCATCCAATCGGTGCCAACAGATATTAGTTCTAATGACAGTGCATCGTTGGATCATGGATAAATGTATGGATGACTGAACGAAAAAATAGATTCATGAATGAATGAGTGAACGAATGAATGAAATAATTGAATGAAAAATTCAGGAATGGATGAATAAATGAATCTTTGGATGAATGAATAAAATGATTCATGAATGAATGAATGAATGAATGAATGAATGAATAAATGAATGAATTAATAAATGAATGAATGAATGAATGAACGGATTAATAAATGTATGGATGAATGAACGAGTACATGAATGAATGTGTGAATGAATAGATGAATACATGGATCAATAGGTGAATGAATCATTGAATGCATAAATCAATTTCGAATGAATGTATGAATGGATGAAATAAATAACGAATAATGAAGGCATCCCCACTCATCATAGGGCCAAAAGTTCCCACCAGGGTAAATGGTCATGAACATATTGTGAATGTTCATCAGAGATTGACAATATTTCAGAATGTACTTCTCTGCATGGTGTGAAGCAGTTTCACAAGAAGCCATCCATTCGGAAAGCCACTACGATAATTCATGCTTTAGTTGACACTTAGAATTGTCACAAAACATGCATCTCGCGTTATATATCCAATTCGATCACTCCTCGAGATATTCTATCGTGTACACCATCGATTTGTTCGTGAAATAACTGTCATTGGACCCAACTGGAATACACATGTCAGCCATTCGCGCTTGGCATACAATATCGGAAGAAGTCACGCCACTTTTTCTCACGAAGCAAGGTAACAGAAACCATCTATTTGTATTCATTGATGCGATGATGAAATTTTTCAATAGTGGGTTATCGTCTTCATCAACTGATCACATACATGATATATGATAACATTTTAGTAATATGATCGGTGATTACAACAAGAGTCAGCAACGAAGTTGCACTATATACTGCGAGTCAAGTAGTAATCTATCTGATGGAAGAAGGTTCACTTGAACCATGTATCCATTTCAAACTTCATGCTGACTATCCACTGGTTTAACGGTATGACGTATTTCTCGACTATTTTTTCCAAAAATTTCTCAGAATTTTACCTCTTTTTCCCATTCTAAATTTCAATATCCAGTTATTTCAACATTTACGCATCGAAATGAAAAAAAAACATTGCAATTTTGTGGCTGGGTTCTCCATGGTAATTTTGGGGCATATAGAATATGTTATCATTTATGCTTGACATTAATACTTGAAATCTGAAAATGAATTGATTCAAATTCATATTTCTTCTATTCATAATTGTATCTGGAGTAGGTCATTCACAAACTTTGAGAATACAAACACTCAGATAGATATATGTGGCTTTGGTATTTATAAAGTAGTATTGTTTTTCGTGGCATTGTCCACGGTGAGAAATGAAGCCAATTTTTCAAGAGTATTTAATCCACAAGTTGTTGCTAGATTAAGTAATTACAACATTTTCACCCGTCATTCAGTTGTTTTCTTTTTTTTCCGTGAATGTAGTTAAATATTCAACTCTCCGAAGTCATGCCAGATCCACTTTGAGAGATCGAGAAATATGCCTCAGCTGGGAAAGTTGATAAAAAAATAAAATTACTATAAAACACTCCGCGCAACATTCACATTCAACTGAGTATCATCAGAATGGCCCAGATATTCACTTAGCATTATTGCTGATTCACATATGGGTAGTCTAGTTCAAGTTCGTGTCACATGGAGTTGTCGATAAAACCACATTGAATTGCATCCTGACAAAAATTGATAGTATAATACGCACTGTAACTAGAAGAGAATTTGCATACGCATGTAATTGAGAATACTAGCGATTAGCTGTCATTATCTGGATGATCATGGACATCCTCATTTTATCATAGATCATTAATCATTTCGAATAAAATTGCAATTTTGAACATAATTTCTGAGTTGGCCTAATTGTATGAGATAGCTAGATATTATTCAATCATTGTGTGATGGGAAAAAATGTTAAGCAATATACATCTGATTCTTGTTACATTCTATGACAGCATGATTTGTATTAATTTCTAAAATTATCCTGCTAGGTCAAGTTTTAGTTACCGGTAGAAACAGGGCCCATGTTGGTACCTTGTAGTGTCAAGCTTGTTCAGTGCATTATTAATCGTACATGTTTGTTTGGTGAGTCAGCCCAACTATACTAAGTATCCATGAGACTTTGTCTTCAAACAATATTCTCTCTCTATATTTTTTTTTATTTTATTCTTTGAAATTTGATGTGACCGCAAGTGTGCCTGAAAAACGCTTCAAATGGTTAAAATATAAAGCGTGGTCGATACAAAGTTATCAACATATAGGCTAACACGTACTGATATAAAAATCAAGAGCACATTTATCATTGTTATTAATATTCATTTCTGATACACAATACACTATACACATAAGTTTTGAATGTGGTGTACCACTGATGTGTTACATGTGCTTCATACCACTAGCCTGAACTGAGATAACCGAATTAACATGTTGGAATAATTGGATTCAACATTTGGGGAAATGAAAAGTGGAAGAAAATAACATATCGAAGTAACACAATGAGAGAAAAAAACATCTACATGTTTTATAGAAAGAAATGAGATAAAATTGAAAAAAATATGAATGCACAGTCATGTGGGGACAACTTCATTCTCACGTGGTAAGTCTGCTCCAGATAACATTTCAAATTTGGAAATATCATGTTCTTGACAGAAATCTGATTTAATTTGATTGTAATGATTGAATATATGATGTAGAAACCATTCTGGTATTGCTTAGTTCAAGCAAAAGGTGTTACTATTGTTGGACAGCTACTATTCAGTCTATTCAGTCAGTATTTGATTCAGCTGCTGACATGCTTGCTTCATACCATCCGTGAGATGAAGGGCATATTGGACTCGGTTCGATCCCCGCCACAGCTTTCAATTTCATAGGTTGCCCGTATTTTTTTCGTAGTGTATATATATGTATATATATATAAATATATATATATATATATATATATATATATATATATATATATATATATATATATATATATATACATATATTTATATATGTATAGATATAAATTTATATATATATATATATATATATATATATACATATATATATATATATATATATATATATATATATATATATATATATATATATATATATGTATATATATATATATATATATATATATATATATATATATATATATATATATATATATATATATATATATATATATATATATGGTTATGTCAGGATGATTTCCACAGTATAAGTCATGAGCTTCTTCCACAATATCTTTCTCATCACGTGATGACCATTCTCCTCAGAATGACCTAATTTCATTATTCATTCAACTGACGTCAATATATCTCAGTTACCATTACAGTACATTAGTGAACCTGGCTTGGATCATTATCGGAATATGTGTGTGTTTGTGTGTGTGTTTTTTTGTGGATGATGTATGAGTGATTGTCAACTTGAATATATTGTTTCAAAGTTATTCTGGATCATGGAAAATTATATGGGCCCACCTTCAATAAAATAGATATTTGATCGGAATGTAACGATTCTTGGTAACATTGGCATATGTCGTACAACTATAGATCATAGCTATCGTACCGATGGATAGGTGAGAACGGTCCAGAGCATATGCAATCACCCACCCACTGTTCATTGAAGAATGTTCTGGCTCCAAGGTACAAATTACAAGAGTTTCTCTTCTCTTGCAATATGCATCCAACGCTCGGTTGGGATCACATGCTTCGTAATTTTTCTATGCATGAAAATAGACAATTAAAATACGTGTTCATGGATTTTTTTTGTGAAGCATCATTTCTTTTCTCTTCGTCTTCGTAGAACATACCTGATTCAAGCCCGGAAAAGTAGTAGTTTAGGCAATCAAATGAACGACGTGAATTACCATGTTCCGATTCACATCATGATGTGAACTCCATTCATCATGGATAACTGAAAGATCCCACTTTTCACACCCTCATTTCTCAGCTCTGGAGAGAGCCTTTTCCAGGAATAAGAATATGCATGGAAATATATGTTCAGATAGGAAGGCATTACGATCGCACATGTGTTATTACGGCAATAACATTTCCCTCTGTGGGTAAATTTCTCTCGGATTAAAATCATATTGCGGATCATCAACGTTTGTTCATTTTATCCTACTATTTACTTATGTGGTCGATATCACATTTGAATCAACTCTATGTGAGGTATTTACTCTATACGCTGGATAGCTGATGACGTACTCGGTGTCACTATCTTTCTGTTCCAACTGTTGAATATGACAAGTTAGGATTTTTACCCATAGTTATCTATTATTAATAATAATATCGATCAGGATTGGGATAATAATATGCTTGGAAAGAAAGAGATATGTACTCATTTGATATGTGCTTGAAATTGTGAAATATGAGCATAAAATGTCGAAACAATATGTCTTCATGAATGTTGTCAATCATATCATGAAATACACTTCATTCCATCCATATCTGAGTGATTGAAATAATCGAAGAAAATCGCTGAAGATTTTCAATTCACTATATAGCAAAAAGGATGGAAGTATTCGTTCAGAATATATCGTATCATTCCAGCACATATATTTTGTTCCGAATAACACACTATCAAATATTATTATTGTTTCATCATCAATGAATAGATCACAGCTATCAGTTTTTGAACACACGAAAAATACATATTGAAACTTGAAAATATGTGTTCATGAGGGAAAATGGATGAATATGTATTCATAAGACAGGAAAAACCTGAAATATTCGAATACATGTGTTCAAATGACTATGGCAGCGTGATTGCAGATGCATCTTCCGCAGAGATATATCAACGTGCATACGATTTTCTCAAAATCAACAATTCCTCATGGCCTACTCAATCTCCAGTTCACTGAATGAAGAGGAAGTTGCTTCTCTCTTTTGAATGGTCACTCAGAATACAGTAAAAGGCACGTAACTGTAACGGGTTGTCAGTTGATGTTGGATTTTACGGACTATTGCTGAACTGATTTCCAGTTATCATCACTTTCCATCGTCAAGTATAATGAATACATCATAAAATTTCATGATATACTTGATATTACTTTATATACTTGAACGCGCGGTGAGGTTGAATAAATTAGGTACCTATGTGCTTCCACTATGATATAGATTCGATGGTTCTCACAAATTTCACTCGTCAGTTTTTTGATAATTTTTGTTTGCACCTACACTCCGCTACGTATTTATCATTGTCGTATCTTGTACCATTCCCGTTCTATCTTTTAGAAACCCCCTGGTGGTAATTTGCTCATCACAGATGAAGAGGGTCTTTTTGACTTTTGAGATAATCATCCATGAAAAACGGTATCATGTTTTACTACCTATCTCTCCCGCACCCGCACCCACTCCCATCGCCCCCATCATGAAATATAAAAGCTACTCTATCTCAAGTGCATTCACATAACTTCACTCCTGGAGTCTTTACCATACAGTAATTCCTTTCCACTTTCTTCCCTACATTTATTCCTCCCTCTCCCTCACCCAAGGCTGCTTCAACCAGTGTTGGCGGGCCTGCCAGTACTATTGGCCCGCCAACTCTCCTGCTAACACGGAGAAGGTGGTATTGAAAGCCAAGTTTGAATCGATATATTATTTGAAAAGACTTGCATTCTGAGAGTGGATCTCCTACCAGCACTGATTTGAATACCCGAACATTTAGAAGAACGAAAAAGGGATATATGTGGCATTTAAAGACATCGTCTTCCTCCATCTCTATCTTCCTCTCTCCCTCTTCCTCTATTTATTTCTATCTTTCTCTCTCAGAATCGCTTTCTCTGTTTCTTCCTCGCTCCTTCTCCAGCCTCTCTCTGTTGCTCAAGTTAGCTGAGGCACCGCTTCATAACCTGGCGTTACCGTTGGGCCTGGTTTCGAGTCTTTTCATAAGGCATACTTTTTTTGTGAACGTCATTTCACTCATCACTACAATGTTCTATTATCACCCACTCAATTGTACTACGAAATAACCTAGCTATTGATGGGGTCGTTAAGTAAACTGGGCGAACGCGAAATATGCGTTGTAAGATGAGCGAGATATCTGAATGAGGTATAATAACAGTCCTACATTTGCTACTTTATCGACTCTATATTCTACACACTTTGTCCTTCATTCAATTGCTACTTTATCTCCTCTGGTATTCTACACACCTTGACGAATATGAAGAATATTTAATGCTTGGGCAAATATCGAATCTAGGAAGCAGTGAATCTTGGCTCATTTCCATATATTTGATGCATAGAAACAGTTATATATACAACACATAATTTGTTTATTCGAAACGGCTGGTTGGAATTGCTCACAAAATTATGGTTATGTGTCTCATTCATGTTTGAACACTCAGAGAGAATTTTATTTTTTTCGGAGAGGTTTCATTTTTTCAAATTTTCTCACCCAGCCTAATCTTATGAGGTTTTTGAAAACTTTGACATGATATTTCTCAAAATTGAATCGACCTATTCATTCCAAAAACTTTACAGTTCTTAGTTGTAAAAGTTGGCCAGTACAGAAAAGTTTCATGTTGATCAGTCAAACATTGCTACCTGTGCAGTGCCCACGAACAAAAAAAAAAAAAAAACACAGACAAAGCCCTATAAGAGTGGGATGGAGACTTCGCTACGCTCATCTAACAATAATCGTGATCATTTATCTTCCTCTCCTGCCTCTATCTTTTCTCTCCTCTCTTCTCTCTTCTCTCTCCTCCTTCGCCATCTCTCATGTTCGAATGTGAAAAAGTGAATAAACTCAAAGATGGTTGAAGGCTTGTTTGGATGTGCAACTGTTTCCATCCCATGTAGATCTGTTTTCTGGAGGGACTGGACACTATGAGACTGGAGATTGGAGACTACAGCAGTCAAAAGGTGGAAGTAATATTCTACGTGCATGTATTTGAAATTTTGTGATGGCTGAAAGCTAATATATAGTATGAATTTGATCATCCTGGATGAAGAAAGACGGCTACACGTCAAAAGTTGAGACACATTCAAACGAATAAAATTTTTTCTCTGGCAATCTGTTTCTTCCTAATAATACTAGAACCACTGTATTCTTGTTTTGCAATAAGATTTTTCCATCCATTATCAATGTTCATAGCCATCAAATGAGCAGTGAAGAATTTTTTGTAGTTTTCAATTGACGACTCGCACTTTCCATCCGCATGACGTCACAAATCATACCGTCCAATCAACAGGTCTGTTTAAACTGTAGTCAAATCCGAATATTCAATCGGGGTATCTTGAAATGACCACACATGATATGATCCAACTGGCCTGCTGGTTCAGCCACGCCCTTCTCGAGTCGTCAATTGTTTCTCCGTCTTCTTTGTGTCAATCTCAAATAAAAAATGTATGGTAAATTATAGTTTCCGTACATATTCCTCATAATTAATTCATTCTCATTTCAGTGTGTTCTGATTATGATATGTGTGGAGAGTGATTATCTCACACAAGAAAATTGTCAAAGGTCATCCCTTGTTTTTTTGCTCTAACAAGATGATTAATATGGTTCTTTGTCGGATCATTCCATTATTTTCACTTGAAAAGAAATGAGAAAAGGTTTTCATAAGATTCTTATTTTTAATTAACGTGTGTTAATAGCATTCCAAGTGTATATCAAGATGAGTAATTGTATTCCTTCTTCACTCACGCCCCCCTCCTCTTCTTTTCTTCCCTTATCTCTTCATTGCTCATCCCAGCGCGCATTTCCTCTAGTAGAATATTATCAAATACAATTTATATATCTCATAATTCAAATCATCAATAACCATCCACTTAAATCACATGTCTTTCAACACTGTCCAGTATCTAATTGCCAATATTCGTCTTGAGACGAACACCGCTCTCGTCGAATGTGAATATTTCTCGCCAGGAAGAAGTTTTTGTCAGAAATGATAATAAAACTTCAGCAGTGCATGATACGAGATAGAAGAAGTGATCATGTTCGATCATGATTGTACAGAATATCAATGAAACATAATGTTACGAGGACATACATTCATAAGGTATTTTCTAGATGTTGTGATCAATTGATTATTGATTATTATCATCGATTGATTATCGTGAGTGTATATATATATATTCGATAGTATTGTTGTTTATCCTGAGTTATACATACTATCATTATTCAGACTTTGGCTAGGTATCACCCTTGTGGTGTCACGTCCAAACGATCCTGCGTTTTCGATTCTTGGTGATTCTCATTGATTTTCATCAATTTTGATGTTGATAATGACGAAAAATTAAAAAAAAATATTGTGGAAATCCAAAATGTGGGTTCAAGTCAATCAAATGTCATAAACAACCTCTTTCATGTCAACATCGGATTGTAATCCACATACAATATAGCCTACTGTGAATGTTCATTACGTGTCGACATGATTTTTTTTTCCCATGAGATCTCTGAATGTTATAAAGCAGTTTCACTACGAAATATTCCGAAGAAAAGCCACTCCCGACAGTTTCATATACGTGGAAAATGTTGATTCAGCAAATATCAGTTTTTCGCTGATGAGTTATTATCGGTATTCGATATCATAATTATAATATGGTGAAAACTCGAGAATGTGTGAAAACTTCAAGATGTATAACTTCTAAAATCATATCGACTATTGTTCACAGGTATGGAGTGGAAAATATTTCAGTGATATTCTCGTGACGGTGTGGGAATCCAGATGTATCAATTTCCAATTTTCCATATCGGATCGCTCCGGTGGTGTCGAAATTATCTGGGTTAGCCCTGTACCATATTTTTGATATTCAAAAGTTTCTTAAGCTATAAAAAAAATCTGATATAACGCCGAACCCATTTCCGTGCGCTCTTATGAGTTGACATATGCAAATTGTATCCCGGTGGCGAACTGGTGAGTTGTTCGATTTGTCATGAATTAATTCATCAATGCCATGTTGAGTTTGCAAAAAGTTTGATAACATATACCAATTTTTGATTGGTCACTATGATTCAGTCGGTATGATTCACAAGGAAAACTCAACTCAATATACGTTGTGAGATGAGTGATATGGGCGCAGGTGTACATGAAATTTGATATAAGGCTATAATAAGCACACACTATATTTCGAAAATATCATCTCACCGGTTTTCTGTAACATCGACCACTTATTTTCATCGTTTCACGATTCAATTAGTTTCCCCTGTTGCTTTTCTCAATAGCTCTCTAATCTAGAGAATCATATCATCCAACTATTCTCATAGGATTGGCTCATACGATTCATGTACCACTTTGGAATAATGTCTTTACTCATTGTTGTCAGATTCCGTGAGAATGTAAATATTTGTATATTCGAAAATGATATTTTTTTCGGAATTATCTATTTCCGGATGCATCGGGTTTACTCAAGAGCTGAATCATTAGGTTGATCAGGAAGGCAGTGAGTTGAATACAATCAAAATCAAGGTGTGTACGGAAGTTTTCATTATACTTTTCATGAACAATCTCGCTCAAACCACAACGCACGGCCCTATCCTGCGTTACCCAGTACCATTCATCATATTCCCTCAGTTCGATGGTGTGCAAGCCAGAGCATTAATATATCTTTCCTTTTATTATCATGATTTTTATTGATCTTGATTCATGATTATGATCTTTTATGATTTTTGATGATCATCTTTTATGATTTCATCGAAAATTATGATCAGTATCATGTTAATTTTTTTAACAAACAATCAAAATATGCTTACTGTAGAAGTATAGTGTAGAGTTCATTCGAGGGTCATCTGATATTTCAAGAATTATGTAAATCTTTGTTTTCAATATGAACAAATGGAATGGTTTATTATTACAATCTTCATCAGGTTCGAACATCATACATTTCAATAGAACACCATGAAGTATAGTTATACATGGTTAATCACAGTTCTGTATCATATAATATTGTGACGCAGTATTCGAGGAAAGTTCCTCTGTTCTTTTGAAGAAGAAAGATCTCTGTCCTTCAAGATCATGGGATACGTTTCACCCACACACGCACACACTGTGATCTGTCACATCGAGAAAGCTCTTCGCATCTTTTGTTCAGGCAAGATATTTAAGGGATTCCAGGAATGAGTTTTTTTGGTACAGCTTTAGTGTGATGACACATTCTCTCTTTTCTCAGAATTTTTCTCTCATCCTAACTTTTCCACTTAGAATTGAGAAATGGATACTTTGATGTGTATGTATATATATATATATATATATATATATATATATATATATATATATATATATATATATATATATATATATATATTCATATATATATATATATATATATATATATATATATATATATATATATATATATATATATATATATATTTATATATATATATTTATATATATATATATATATATATATATATATATATATATATATATATATATATATATATAAATATATATATATATATATATATATATATATATATATTCGGTCCATCCACGTAACCAGCTCTGTAATCAAATTGAGAATGTACTGTTCCAGCGCTTTACATCTTCCATACTCACGATTTCCGACTGAGTATCAGTTCATCTCGATATATATGTTTTCTTTCTCTATTACTCTCATAATGAATCTGGTATGTGATGTTCATTTTAGACCTGTTGCTAGTGATGCTATCCGAATAATACCTCAACATTCCATGGTATGATGATGTCTGTTTTGTTCATTATGTTCATGCCAAAGTTGAGCCCATGCTAATATTTTCTTGAGCTTCATTGCACAACGTACCATGTAGGTCTCAGCCATTATTCAGGAGATCGGTGTTCGATTCCCTTGTCAAGGTCGATGTAATGGTTTTTGAATGGAAATAATAGTAATTTATGTCGACATTTTTCAATCTGAAAGTCGGATTCCAATATCAATCATTTCTGGTATTCGACAACGAAGTAGATCATTCAATGATGATAACGAGTATGAAACTTGCCACAGAATAATAGTTTTCCAATTTTGGTTCACGATGACAAGGTAGGTTCGTTCGTATGTGGTACCCCAAAGACGATTTCATCACCTCAAGTAATATGATCAAGAGTGATGATACTCATTCAACACACTGTATTCGGATTGAAAAGTGTGCATGATAATCAATCGATAATCAAAACTGGGGAAAGAGAAATTCATGTCAACATCCATTAACCGTATGCTCGATTTCTCATTTGGACAGGTTGATTTGAGAGAAAAAAAGTTTTCATTATGTACAATTGACTGATATCGAAATTTGAATGAGATTGGATCAATCAAGAATATAATTATTGGAATGAATATGAAATTGAATGAAACTGGAAATACGCAGTACATTCGTTGTAAGATGAGCGAGATTCAATGGAATGTGATGGAGAACTCTATATTTACCTTGATTTTGAATCTTCTCAGCCCCGCTCCAACTCCGATTCACGTATCGATTGGACCAATTGTCATAGTATGTAATTGGTTTGGCTCGATGAACTCCTCAATAGCTTCATAGCTTTGATAATAGATGTACGATAATAAACAGTCTCTTTTATATTTGATATGATTTTTCTGATTCATCCTTTGGAGGAGCGAAGCGGAGACCTAATTTCAACGGACTCGAATTCTTCTTCTTGGGGGAGCAAATGTGATAGAAGTACGAATCCAGTTGAAACTTGGCATACACATATGTCATTATATAATTCTTCATAGTTCCAAGGCCCAATTTGTTAAAATACTTCTGAGAAAACACATTTCAGAGTCTTCTGATACCCCATAACTATGGGTTTTGAGGTAGCCAAATACCTTGTCAACTAACTGATCACGCGCATGAATGGATTATCTACATGAGAAGAACCCTAAGAGGGAAATTCGATATCTACTCCTCCTCCGAATCGACTCGAATTTTCCAAATAAGTTTGATTAATCAATGATGAACATGATTCCGAAAATTCACTTGAATCAGATCGGCCATCAAACCACTTGGATTCGAGCAAAAAGTGTCACCAATTGATTTATCACGGATAAGAAGAGTGATTAATAAAACAGGAAGGCAGTGACATCTTTGTGGCAGTGACTATCATGATAGTTTTTATTAAATTTCTGACGTGCCTCATATTTCATCATGAACTATTTTAGAATGTGAAAATCAAGTGGGCAAATGAAGTCTTGAAATTGAAATTAGAATTGTTTGAATCTAGAGGTGCATTTCTGGCTCACCATTACGATTCATACGAATATGCCTTCATCATGTTGGTATCATGTTGCGATTTTCTTCTGTGGAAATAATATGAATCATGTGTATGATTTGTGCACTCAGATTGCCCAGAAATTTGGATTGCTACGGAGAATATTTTTCCTCCGTATTCTCCCTTTTGGCTTATTCTCCTAGGATGTTTCGAAATTTCGGAATTATTTTCACCAGAAGTGATTTGCCCGATTGCACTTCAGAACGATGCATTATCAAGTTGGGTGGTAGAATATGTGTATGCCGAATATAGCAAGAGGGAAAAATTGTCGATAGAAATATATATATATATATATATATATATATATATATATATATATATATATACACACACATATATATATATATATATATATATATATATATATATATATATATATATATATATATATATATATATATATATATATACCTATATATATATATATATATATATATATATATGAATTGATGATTCTTCATCGAACTTGTGGAGGAGGAGGGAATAACATTCATTCTTCTCAATCACGATGAAATTCAGTCTCCACATGACTCATCCAGATTGGACCATCAGCTCATCCGTCTTGAAGTTATGAAATTATATCTCTTCGCCTGAAACGACCGTAATGTAGGATTATCGTCATTTGAACCATCGTGACATCAAGAGATAAGGATCTTAGTAGTCTCCAGAAGATCACCATAGTATCTCAAAACGCACTCTGACCGATTTTATATTCAGCCGGAACTTTCCACTCAAGAAACGCAGAGTGAATGGAATCATTGAAATGAGGTTTGAGGACTTCCACCCTTGATTCAGAATATGTGCTTTTCTCTAGATTCTACATTGAACAAAACTATATATTCTCCAGTGATTCATGATCTCATCTCAGAGCCAGGTGGAAACAGAAACTGAATTTCAACAGCGTATACGTTGCAAGGAGAGCGGCCATATATTTTTATGAAGTCTACTCGAAAACCCCATATTTTTCACTCATGAGGAATGGGCCATTATATTTTCGCCATTACCGTACCATAATTCTTTGCGCGCGCATTAGACTAGCCGCCATTAATGATGTGTAGAAATTGTCAACAGACGTCAGTTTGTTATTAAAGACAATATGGCAGCGCTCATGAATGGGCGCGTAAAATCCCGTTCACGCACACTTTGGTTGGAACTGGAGTTCAGAATCCACGGAGCCGTGAATCACCGTGCGGAAGATATTGAGTCCCATGATTATAATATAAACTATCTGATGAGAATCGTGAAATGTATGCATTCAATTATTGGCTTTGGTTGAATCACGTCCAAATTTCTACATATTTGAACAACACATTTTGTACTAGTCATCCATGCGTAGCATTCTTGACTCTGAATGAATTGAAAATCATGCTGAAAATATTCTCCTTCCTGTAATCGAAATTCAAACTGGAATACGATACAGATGTTCGGGTAATTCACAAAAAACATACGGAAGTATGTTTCGTCGTGACATAATCATGGGATATATATATACATATATATATATATATATATATATATATATATATATATATATATATATATATATATATATATATATATATATGTGTGTGTATGAATGGATGAATTGCTGTTGAAACGTACAGCACATGATATTGATGAAATGGATATTATTATCACTGAAAAATATCACTTCGTCGGGGAATCGAACCCCGGACCTTTTGCTTGATACGCAACTGCTCTCAACCATCTGAGCTCACGAGGCGGGTATATTTCATTGATATCAATGTGTGTGTGTGTGATGGTACAGAAGGATATTTCTTCTGTACCATCACACACATTAATATCACTGAAATATACCCGCCTCGTTAGCTCAGATGGTTGAGGCCAGTTGCGTATCAAGCAAAAGGTCCGGAGTTCGATTTCCCGACGAGATGGTATTTTTCAGTGAAATTAATATCCATCATATCATATATATATATATATATATATATATATATATAAATATATATATATATATATAATTATATATATATATATATATATATATATATATATATATATATATATATATATATATATATATGTTCATCGATCAGAACATATGTATATGTCTATATTTAAATGTGAATATATATATATATATATATATATATATATATATATATATATATATATATATATATATATATATAAATGTATATCCATATATGAATATATATATATATATATATATATATATATATATATATATATATATATATATATGTATATATATATATATATATATATATATATATATATATATATATATATATATATATATAAATATATATATATATATATATATATATATATATATATATATATATATATATATATATATATATATATATATATATTCATATAAATATATACATAAACATATATTCTGATCGACTCTATCCTTTTCCTGTTTATGCCCGTCGCTTAGATATCTCAGTCGATAATCATGAGTGAATATGTGTCAAGTACATTTGAAATTGGTTCTATTGTCACCTGATCCCTTGTCCGTTAGTGAGATTTAATTATACCAACCAATTACCAATATATCATTATCCCATTGTCCATTGGTCAATCAGGTAGGCTATGATAATATGACTCGATCAATCAGATCGGTGTAATTAAGGATTACAAGCTGCTGACGTGTCATAGTGTGCTCAGCGTGATGATAGAGGAGAGACAGGCTTATAAATAATAGACGAGGAGAAGCTGATAACGCTAGCTCGGTCGGTCAAAACACCGCTTCGGAAACTGAATTCATCATTGGGCGGCGTTGGTTCGAGAGCAGTATATAGGGCATGGGTTTTTGTACGCGTCCTTTCATTGTTGCATAACTACATGCTCATTCTAATCCTCGTTCAAACTGGTTCCTGGGTTGGGTTCGTTGAGCGAACAAACATCATCACTATAGAATGTGGGAAACGCATGTGTTGATATCTTCATTGGAAACAGGTGGGGATAAAATAAGTCAGTAAATTCAAATTCCCAATCGGGAACTTTGGTTCCAATTACTAACATCCAAAACGTGTAATGGAGTGATTTCTGGTCAAGTGAGGCAAGGAATGTTATTTCAAAATGATTTCACCATGACACCGCAATAAAAATACATCAATCGTTCTCAAAAAATGAATTTGTTGTTGAAATAAAACTCTGGGACATATGCTCTGGCAGCGTTCAACGATAAATATCTCTTTTCGCACAAGAACCCATCGTGAGTCTTTTTGAATAAATATTCCTAAAATTTAAACTCAAAAGACATTTGTGAAAGCAATTTATCTATGGAAAACCCTGTGCGTTCTAAACTTTCACATTCAACATTCATCGTTTTACTTGTGTTTCTGTCGAACCGATGAGAATTCTTCGAAATACATGATATATTAGTTGCTACAATCGTTCAATTAAATTGTTGATTTTTCATTTAAACCACGATCATCCAATATTCCATTATTTTTCTCCCATATGATGTTCCATCTGAGAAATTATATCATATTCTGCGTGACGGTATCGAAGACAACAGAAACGTCTCGTCACTCGTTAATGAACCAATTCACATATTGATTCAATATATTGAGAAGGAATCAATCCAGATCAGAGAAGGGTCTTTTCGATTTTCTCATTACTCATTGCTTTGCAATGTCTCTCCTCCCGCATTCATTTACACAAACTTCCGTAATTTCTCACATTTGATGAGAAAATGTTTATTCTCAGTAATATTTCGAGGCATCTTTTGACTGATGTCGATGTATTTCATCAGTATTATTGCTTAACGACCCCAACAACAGCTGAGTTATGATTCAGTCATGACTGGGTGATTTGTGAATACACATATATATATATATATATATATATATATATATATATATATATATATATATATATATATATATATATATATATATTTATATATATGAATGACCTACGAGTCGCTGAGTCGCTGTGATCAGTTCAAGAGCCTGATGATGGAAGGTATACTCTTCCCGAAACGTCGCTACAGTATAGCAAGCCAAGTGAGTGGAAAACCGTGAAAACCATTGACAACATATATATACATATATATATATATATATATTTAAATATATATATATATATATATATATATATATATATATATAAATATATATATATATATATATATATATATATATATATATATATATATATATATATATATATATATATATATATATATATATATATGTTGGAATTTATTGATATAGTGACAAATCTTACGTGAAAGGTTGAGCAATACGGTATACCGATTGGAACTATGATTTTATTGAAAACAGAGGGTAGAAATCCTCTCAGAGAAGTGAAATGAAATGTTTCGTAAACAATAAATCTAGCCTCACTTTCGTCTGTATACGGTGAGGAAAATTGAAAAATCGATTATTTGTTATTCAATTCCTGATGTGAGAAAGCTCAGTTCATGAAGTTACGATGTGAATTCACAGAGCTCTGTTGAAGGCACACAACCTTGAAGATTTACAACAATTGAATTCCGAAGTTCTCAGAGCCGGAATTTCTCAAATTGATCGGAGTAGTTTGAGATCATCTTCCACATAGTACTTCCAAGTCATTCAGAGACATCAAATGGAATTTATCAACATGGTGATTTTTTTGAAAATATGTTCATGAGGAGAAGTGTCATATTCACAATTCATGAATGATGTGAAGCATGTAGGTACACAACAAGCTGATGAACAAACTGTAATAATGTGTCATATATGTTCTTAGTGGACTAGAGAAATTAGTGAACACAGTTTCAATTTTTTAATCAAAAACAGTCCCAGTTTTTGAAAAGATATTTGTTTCCATTGACTTGTTTGGTTTTCCATTGATTGGTTGTGATTAAGAACCAATAATTCTTGATATACATCCTATCACAAACTTTATATACCTATATTATCATGTTTAAAGAAAGACACATGAATATCGTGAGAATTCGAAGCCTCACCGACAATTATCACTAACAATTAGAAAGAAGGAAAGAAAGTACGTCCCCTCGAAAAAAGACCAGATTGTTGAATGTTACCTTTCATCACAGTCTGTTATTCGATCAGAGCACAGTACATGCACGCTCAAAACATTTTCACACGATTTGAATTGAATTTGAATCAAATCTATGCGCATGTCACAGTTCATGACTCAATGGTATGCACTCGGGGTGCGGTAATATGTACACATGCGGTCACATGAAAATGCTCATTCTGATACTTTAATTGAGATTTGGAAACATTTACGCATATTTTTTACTGCTGAAATATCCACATACTGAACGTGGAGTATATATGTGCGTACATCATCTGCTGGTTCTAGTGCATACAATGATGATACATTTCCATCATGATGTATTTTGATGATACTTGATCGATATATATATTCATGTGACTGCTAGTGTACATTGGCGATAGTCCCACATATTATTCTGAATTACCACTTTATGGATGTGTATAATGATGAAAAATGAGGAAAGAGGGAATAACGCACAGCTTCAATGCTTTGTATTCAATATTAGGACCAGTGTAGTAACTAATCAGTCTCTTTTTAATGGTTCATTAGACAAGCGTTAGCGAGGATTCAATTTGACATACTGAAAAAAATTGGTGTTCGTTTTTATGTTTTTTTTTTAAATGTTTTTTTGTCGGTTCTCCACAGCTCAAACGGCTATAGCTATCAACTCCAAACTTTTTTTTTCATCATGGTTCCCCATTTAACTCAGGTTTATATAGTTTTGTGACATTATCGGATGATAACTTTCATTTTTAGAAATCTTGGAAATTTCAAAAATACTCATTAGAATAACACGGCGGGAAAAAAATGAAAATATTTTTATTTTTAAAAACATGAAACTTTGTGTGAAGTTGAATTACATCTTGATACACATTTTTGGAAATTCTCAGCTTGATCGGGTCAGCCATTTTGAAGAAAAAATATGAAATGTGTTAAATTGGTACCACTCGAAGCAGTTTTTACCCATTTTTAACCTGAATGTCACCCAATTGGCGAATTTAGGCAACAGTTTGGCAAAGAAGTCGACATACTATCACTTTTCGCTCGTCCAACAACGCGTATATATAGCGTTTTCCTAGTTATGTGGAATTATGGGAATGACACATTCTATCTCAGTATCCACCTCAACCACGAATAAATGGCACGATGCACCTCAATACGGATGATCGACTGAGGTGAATATCGAAATTCGGTCTTTTCATTGATGGTTCAGCAAGCTTGCTACTCATATATCAGATCTGGGAACCTAGATTCGCTGAATTATCCGCAGATAAGTATGCTTTTTTGGTCAAATTTCCAACCCAATCCAGACACAAATATTTTCAAAGCCAGATCGAGAAAATTGTGGATACCAAGTGTCTTTTTTTTTCACCGCCTGGAAAGCAGTAACAAATAACACACTTTCCACACAAATAACACGTTCTCTGGAAATAAGTCCACGCTCTCAGCATGATTCAATGACAGTGAGTGACGTGTCATATTGTGCCCGAGTAGGCAACCTTGTAGTTACCGTTCTTTAGAAATGTTAATGTCTACAAGCAATGATTTTCAACATAGCCAACCTCGGTAGCTCGGCCAGCTGAGTCACCGCTTCAGAAACTGAAGTCACTGTTGGGCGTGGGTTTAGATCCCGCATAAGGCATGGGTTTTTGTGAATGTCCTCTCACTTATCATCACTCCATACATTTATAATTACCAGCTCATTCGTACTCCCGTATAACCTAGCTGTTGGTGGGGTCGTTAGGCAAACGATAATCATGATTTCCAACATTCACAGTTCCATGGAAGAAAGAATCAATTCTATTGTTTATGCATTACTCCTATTTGCAACTGTTTCTGGATTTTTGTCTCTCAAAAAGTTATACAAAAAGTTCAACCTCGAAAGCAGGAATATTACAAACTTTTATATTCTGTAGGAAGCTAATTAAGACTTAGTTTTACAAACCGAAACAAATGAAGAGTTCAATAGTATGAGAGATGAATTGTTTGGCGTCTCCTTACTTATCATTCGTAGCGTACATCAAACACATGATCCATTGTGAGAATAATTTGTGAATCAGTTGTCTTTTCTTGCCTCATACTCACTGAGATATCATCATTCACTGTCACAATGAACATTTCAATTTGAGAGGGGAGACCAGCGTCTACTTTCCTTTCCAATTTTTTTGCATCCAAAATATCTGTGATACTTTCATAATCATCATCACATTTCCAATGTTGAAATATGAAAAAGATGAAAATAATAAAGTTGGAAATATATCTTGAGCTGGTATTCAACTGAATCACTATGTGTATGTTATCAAGAGCTCACAGACGTCAGCTAGGCGTACAAGCTTCCAATATGAACGATCGTAGTTTTATAAAAACCATTTTTTTCAATAAAGTTAAAAGACGCACCATGATGATTAGTGAGATATATTGGCGTCGGATGAATTGGGAATAATATGAAATGGTGACATAAATAGTATTTGATCAATGGGAAGGGTAATTAGTGAAAATATATCATGACCCATATATTGTAGAAAACATCCCTGTATCAGCCCAGATACAAAGCTAAATGAAGAAAAATCTCCATAACGATGGACTATAGCGCAAATTAAACTGACATCCGATCTGCTCTCATCTCTTTATCGTGCCATGGAGCAAGCGCGTTACCACTGATTCACTCATGTCAATACCGTGGTTCTGTGATTTATAATAACTTTCTTATTCCGTTCTTTACCAAATAAAATATCTCAATTGGCGCTTATACATGAATTTTCATGAGATACAGACGTACTGAACTTGGCGCGTGATTGGCTAGCAAATGAGTGTCCATGTATCGAATACCTTCTCACTCTTACTGTTTTAGACTGTACTTCAGTTTCTTCATTGAGATGAGAAAAATGAATATACTCAGTCGAAGATTCAAGTTACCTATTAACAAGACTAGCTGATTGGTCAATCAAGAAGTCTTCACGATGGATAATTGTTCAGAAACTGCAATCTAATGACTTCTATTGGTAGACTTCGAAACAGTCGATATGAACTATTGGGAAAGAATTTCTCATTCTCCCATTGATCATAACTTTTTTTTCATTTGCTGAAAATGGACATACATACATTTTCATGAGAACTATATACATGATGAATCACAGAAAATGAAACAACCACTTTATCCACAGTATTCCACGAAACTACAAAGTGTAGTTTATCCGTGGGTCAAACTCATTTTATGTTATTGGTCATATTTATGAACAAAATTGAATATGACCTGATTAAGAAAGAAACAGATAATTTATGAGTGATAAATATTGGGTGATGAATACAATTCAGGTGATGAATATGAACATAATTAGGGGAGAAACATGGTAATTACATCCCTGAGTAAAACATAATTGGATCAAGTTGACGCTATAATTAAAATTCATTTTCAAAAATTAAACGGAATATATTTTTATACAAGTCCCAACTCAACCTAGGCTTAGAACACGCGCAAACAATGAAATATTGATTGTAAGAAACTGGTTTCTTCATATAGAGCGATATACAATTTTGAAGCGATTATATGAGAAAAAAGCGTTATAAACTATAGTTATATTATGCATTGAATAATTCTTCAATTCTGCTTTTGCTTTTGAGTGGTTATTCAAATTTCTGATATCCATTGATAGTTTATCGAAAAGAGTGGGTTGTTTTCAATTAGGATTCATCAAAGTTCATTTGAATAAGAACGGTGCGTATCAAGAAACTGACCATGGTCTTAAGAGTTGTTCATATTGATATCAGAATATATTCAACTCTCACAAGTCATCGGAAACATTGGTTTATATCAGGAGAGTATCTCATCATTTTGTTATGGAATGTTCATTTGAATATGAATTTTCACATATGAATATCAGAATGAATAATGAGAAAGGATGAATATTCATTTATATTGTCTCAATGCAAAGAGGTAAATTTGCAGTGGCAGATGTTAAAGAGGAGTGTATTGAAACATTTCCGGCAAAACATGGTTGCCACTTGCACACAGTATATCTATATGTGTGAAATCCGATTATTAACTAAAGAAAATGAGATGATATATGAGGGAAAATATAATGAAGGAATCATTCATAATATATATTGTCCTGGTGCGAGATGTGTTGAACTGATAGTTAAATATTGGAAAACCTGTTTTCACAATCCACTATGATACGAATTAATGATAGAAGGAACGAATAATAATTGTGAAAGTATGAATTGAGAATGAAATGGATTGTGATTGGGCCTAACAACAATGATTTCATTCATATATTGAGATTTGAGATAATTGTCCGAATACTCGAGTATTCGTTGGAGGATCAAAGCGAGAACTCAATTCCACTGTACTCGAGACATAAAACTTTTCTTTCATTTTTTTCGCACTCCACAGGTCCGAAGAAGAAATTATGTTCATGAAACTTGGTATTCACAAGATTCGGAGGACCAACTCTTCTTCAACAAGAATAACCCGGAGGCAAAATATTTGGAGAACGAATCTTTCTCTCGAAAGCTTAACAATTTTCACTGTATATACAAAAACCTGTCCTACACATCTTCAGTGATTCTCATAACATTCGGATGTGAAATAACGGAGATAACGTATCTCAATATTTTTCTTTCACAATCCATCAATTCCATTGATAAACCAATTAAATCCGAGAAACGAGTGTCAATAATCAATTCAGAACGACTGTAATGAGAGAAGAATGTAACAGGAAAGCAGTGATATTCTGAACTTTCGAAGTGATCCAAGGTCCATGGATGTGGATTGAGTGACGGTATATTCCTCATTCTCGATTTCCAAATTTCATAGCTCATTTCGCAACGCATATTGGCCTACTGCGTTTTCTAGTTATAAGTCATATCATTCGAAATTAAAGTTTCCCTAAATCGACTTCAATGCCCTATTGACATTATATTTTGAATGAAAGTAAGTGTTAGAGATGAGTTCCGTTGATTTTTGCTATCAGTACGATATAAAATGTATCCAGGAGATATATAGGTGGTGGTGCCGTGCATGCTTGTGCTGGCGCGACCGATGTATGCGAGCGGCGTTTGATCTAATGCTGGCGCGACCGCTGCTCTGCGGGTTGCATTCATGATCGATGAGAAACTATCAGTTAATAGACACGATTCCAGGTGTATGTAGACGATAGCTGGAAGTATTTCATTCAATTGATGCAATAGTGATCGTAAGTCAACCACAAGTCACAAAGTTATCGTAAGAATTGATTCGAATATAAGTGATTGCATTGAAAGGTTTCCGCAGATTGATGGTACCAGGATAGACACCCGAGTAGATTGAAAATGAATCACGGAGATCGGTTGACCGGTGCCATCGAGAAAAAAGGGATGTTTGAAATATCTTCGTAATAATTAATAACCTGGGTAATAGGACCAAAAAAAAAATGGAAGTTGGAAAATTCCTACTGAATATGAAACAAACTGTCATGAACTTTTCCAATGATTTTCACAATGATCGGGTGATAAAAAGCGATGACAACGCTGTGAAAGTTCATATTTCATTGTATATTATGATTTGAAAGTTGCACTTTATGGAAATTAACAAGCAATAAGTGAGTTTGTGAATGTTTGTCAACGTTTGAAGAATTCCGAGGTCTGCAGATGCGGACTGAGCGGACAGAACTCCATTCTAGATTTGAATACTTCTGAGCTCATCTTAAAACGCACATGATGCGTTTTTCCAGTTCATTTCAATTGAAGAGCTCTTCTGAAGAAACTATTAAACGATGATCAATAGGTAGAACCAGTCTCTCCGATCAATCATCAAAATCGATGATGGGTGATTCAAGTAGGCAGTGAGCTGGGAAATCTGAAATGGAGATGTGTACACCCCACCATTTATTGCCGGTACATTTCATCTGAAAACTCGCTCATCCCAGAATGAATATGTTGCGTTCTCTCAGATTTATTGAAAAAAACATTTTCATATGAAACAACACGCATCGTTTCCCAATCCAATCACATGAAGGCAATGTGTATTGTTCCACATTTGAATATTGCTTTTCAGAATGTATATATATTCGAGTATATTCACAAACATATCAATTTGTATAAATATGATGACCAAATATCAAAATATATTAATTCACTGTTCATCAAAATGTATAGAGATATTGTATTATTGAATATATAGGATATGACAACAAAACTTGAAATTGAATTGTGAATATCGGTACAGTTATCATTAGCTCCCGAATAGACTGATACTCATCCAATTCTTCCTGCATTTTCATCAACTCCATCGAAATACATCACAAACCTGAAAATGGATCTCAATGTATGAAGTTATCCATCTTCTCAATTTCAGAGAGGAATGATAATAATCATTTATATTTCACGAATTAAAATTAATGTTTGGTCCTCCAGAGACCATGAGTATTGACGTTGGCATGACTGATTCTGTGTAGAAACATACAAAATGTGAGAGTGACGACTTTGAAAAAAAGTCAGGTCCTGGAGGATAAATGAATCTATTCGAATCTATCAAATTGTTCAGATGATATTTGTTCACTCCGAAATTGAGAGAATGGATGTCTCCAGCATCCGATCATTTCTTGTTAGGATTGTGATGTTTTTTAGTTATTCTATACACCTTGTTAGTTTTAAACGTATCGTATCTTATATGATATTCGAATATCGTATGATCGATGAGGATAACACGATAGCTGTTCTCATAATTTTCTCGAATCGAATCTCTTCGTAGTGTTTTATGATCTGTATGAACTGTGAAATTATGTCATATAAGTTTTATCGGTTCTCTCAGATTTTATGATTTGAACAATGCCTCTTGAAAGCTGTCTTTGAAGGATATTTCTCGTTCTGTGAGTGGCCAAAAATATTCTTCTTATTTCATTGAGAAAGATCAACTACTTTCTTTGTCACCTATTCACTCTACAGTGATTGATCACTGGGATCCAGCTCAATTATCTACATAAAATACGAAAATCAAATATATAGAATGGTGAACTCATATTTACATATGAAAATTGATGATAGGAGAGATGAACAAAAGTGAAAGAAAACGTTTGAAGATAGAAAAGTTGAAATGGAACTGAACTCGGAATAAATGCCACGCATTCAGTTCCAATAGGAATTGTTCACTCAATTAAGAATCGGAGATGTGCTCCACATTTCTACATGGACACTACACGATCCCGGATGGATTGGAAAGAACTTCATGATCTTGAATGAACTTGAATGATTTGAAAAGAAATGAGAACCTCTCCTCTCCATTTTATGAGTCGAGACAATTTTGAAATTCAAGGTAAATATTAAGTATGAATGAATTATTGAATGAACAAATGAGAATCAATTATTGAAAAGAAAAGACACTTCAGAGCATGTATTTTGATCGAATCATCGGAATTCTGATGAATCAGGTATTCGCCGATCCATTTTCAGCCCAATTATGATTTTTCGAATAATTTTCACTGCCTCACCATCGAAACTGCTGGACATATATTTGATCAGGTTTATATCAGAACTCGATATGAAATGTATGTATGCTGCCAATTATATGCTGATGTAAATATCAGATAGGAAAATAAAACACAGAATCAATCGAACGAGTTTGATTCGAATTAAATTCCTCATCAAAAATATTTCAATTAATTTTTTTTTCCAGTGCTTAAATCACCTCTGTAGCTCTAACTGTACATTAAATGTTGCCATCATCACCATGATCATCTATCCACCATCTGTTTTTACCAACTTCAGGATGAAGGCTGAGTAGACTTCATAATACCGGCTATCAGTGAATGAAATAAGTCATTATGAAAGTAATTTTTTGTAACATTCCTATTCATATCCTGGAACAGTGAGCTCGGTGCATTGTTTCACGAGACAATGTTTGCAGATGGAACGGTGATGATTATTCGATACGTCCGTATTCAAACAATATTCGAATTATTCAACTCGAATTCATTTCCATGAATTTCACTACATGTACTTCATGGTTGGGAACAATGAGAAAAAATGTTTGTTCATAGCTTGTATGTCCACAGTATAATAATGACACAATTTGTGTACGTTTGCCCAAACAGCCCTTGTGAATATTCAAATTCATGGTTTATATATATATATATATATATATATATATATATATATATATATATATATATATATATATATATATATATATATATTTATATATATATATATATATATATATATATATATATATATATATATATATATATATATATATATATGTATATATATATATATATATATATATATATATATATATTTATATATATAAATATATATATATATATATATATATATATATATATATATATATATATATATATATATATATAGGCAGATTAGAGTATAGACCAGCGAGCATATGCATCTACAAACAATGATAGCATGCAAAAATGCTCAATATCTCACGATATACGTTTCTGAGAATCATCATTACTAGAGATTATATGTATGGATCATCAAGAATGAATACAATTGTGGATAATTTCTTCATTGTAGAACCATGACCCTGACTACGACTATGACTATGACCGAGGCTATGAAATATGACTACAGACGGTCGATGCATGAGAATTATTCGTATTCCCGATAACAGCTGGGTGATATTGGGATTCAAATAAACGAGTGATGATGAAACTTTGAAGTATTTATAACGTTCACAAAACTTGACTCTACGTTGCGTCCACTGGACGAGATAGTAGTTCAGTTTATGAAGCATTTATTTAGTTGACTGAGCCACGGAGGGCGTAAAAATAAATCTCATTATTTCTACACAAAAATAGACTACATTCAATCTCTATATTGATGCATTCTCCTTATACTGGATGATTGGGCAACGGAAACTTATAAAAAGAGATTTATACATCATCTTGATTTTTTTCTCTATTTTGTACGGGTCACGTGATGCAATAAGATGAGCTTCCTGAGCAAAATATTCAATTTTCTTGTTATGAAATGATCATTGGTCAGTTGTATCATATTTCCTCCGTTCCAGTTCGGATTATAAGAAGTAATGATCTTTCGAAAGGATTAAATATCTTTTCATATATGATGTTGTACAGCTATCTTGAAATAAGATACCAGGTAATCAGTGTCCGTTGATGCTGAAGTCTAGTGAACGTTTCCGGTACTATGATTGTCTAAGAAATGATTTAAAGTTATTGCCCTGACCGGTCGACACCATCGATTGTCTGTATTGATAGTTCGATAAGACGGCCGATCGAGAGTATATCAAGTTCAGAGGCAGGAATTACAGTCGCTCTAGTTTCTCTTGATTTGTTCATTTCTCGATCAAAGTTAAGCCAAGCAAATGGCCACCTCCAGGTTGGAGTCCAGAAAACTGAAGTTGTCATCGAGTGGATAGACATTTCATCGGAGTGGAAATCCGTGAAGATTTTTTGCTCGAGTTTCCAGTGTAAAAGGTTCAGTTGGTCTTCATTCGGAGTTTATGAGAACGAATAGCATGAGTTACCTTGGTGATAAGGACTATTAACCGACTGTTGAAGCTACTCCTACATTGGTGATTCTTGAGCTGATTAAAATTACTATATCAATGTTTATGAGCTCAGTTTGACGGAAATGCAAACCGTATTCATATGGTATTTTTCAACAATGTCGAGTTCTATCTATTCAATAAATGAGTGATTTGTCGTTAGGAGCCCGCATCTTGGACAGATATACAGGGTGCACTTCCGCCAAAGATATCTAAAGAACTACAAATACTACGGACTTGCGGTAGAATGCAATGAATAGATAATACCCTCACAATTGAATATGTTTGATCGAAAATTGCTTAATTTTTTCATTTTGGAGCAATAATTTTTTCAAAATGTGCCCAATTTGATGATTTCCATCGTTTAATTTCTGGTTACCGATTGATAGTGGGAATAAATCACAAACGCACATCCTTAAGTTCAACTTTGCTCAGGAATATATGAAATCTTGATTTGCTAGTGATTCCACAGTTTTCTCGATTTTCTTGGCCAAAATGTGTAATGTAACTAGATTTTGTCCAAATTTTGAGATGAGAAACTCCTCCATCTAGCGGTGGTTACTGGAACTATCTCAATATTATTCCTTTCTCACTTTTCGACCCACAACCAAACTTTTCAACGCACTTCAAACGTGGGTAGAGCATTTCGAAGAGAAACGTTCTCAGCTAAGATGCGGGCTCTTAAGAGTGCATGGGAGTCGATTCTGATCAGTATCAGTTTATTGTGATAACTTTTGAGTGGTGTGGAATATCAACATTCCAATACTGGAGAAACAAATATATTTTGAATACTGGTACCTCAATCATTGATTGGAATGAAATTATCATCATTGGATTCTGAAATATTCACAGGTATCAGCCAAGAAGTATATATTTTCTACACATGTGTGAATTATGCGATTCAAATTCAATATTCTGTACCCACATCGTCTTGGAGGATGATTATATGTCCTCTTCGTGCTCGAATTTTGTTACAAATTCATAATTGGTCATTCATAGTTCATAACTCGTGATTCATTATTTATGACTTTATATTTTGATGAAAGTAATCATAGAAAATCTGATATTTGACTGCAGGCCCCCCACATTATTCTCTGAGCCCCGTTGTTAGAAGGCATGATGCCCTCTTACCATCAAAAAAAAAAATTTGGCCTTCTTTCACAATATACATGTTTTACCTTTTTACATATCCAATTAATCAATTCATATTACTCTTATGTAATATTCTATTGAATCATTGACACACATAAATCCAGTCCTAGTGACTCAATTATTGTTTTCTCTCTATGATTCATCAAAATGTTCTACTTTTTTATTTTTTCCCCGTCCTTGCGGGCCCCTTGGCCCACGGGCCCCGTTGCCGTAGCAACGGTAGCACCGAGTATGTGGGGGCCCTGTTTGACTGAGTGACTTCCATTTACTCTTATTTACTGGACTCACGAAAGTTTCCAGCTAATCGAACGATATGATGCGATATATATTGTCATAATTGTCAGTTTTCCTGATTGCTGTGGATGTTTTTCACCTGCCTACTGTTGCAATTAACCACTGGTGATAGGCGTGGCTAATCGCCAGGGCCACCTTGATCTATCCTCATGTGAGAATTCAGAGATACTCTTATAGGTTAATATGAAATTTCCCACATAACAAAGCCCATTTGATTGGATGTTCCGTTTTGTGACGTTTACGGGCGGGTCAATTACTAGTCGTCAATTGACGGCTTCGGCCTGTCCAAAAATACCGTAACGAAACATGACATCCACTCATTGGGTAGTTTGTTTGGTGTGGAATTTGATTTCACCAATCAGCATGTCTCCAAATGCTCACATGATGAATGGTCCAAATGGCTGAGTAACAAGTCACGCCTATCAATAATGATCAGTTCATTAGATCAATTCGTTTCACAAAGAATGAATTATGGGCGAGTAATGGCCTTTGAAAGGGGTAAAGTGTGTCATATACTGATTATTGTTCTATTTTATTCATTCCTATTCATTCATTCATTTTCAATGAGTTTATCGACGCATTACACTCATGATCGAGTAGTAATCACGATCAAAAATGATAAGTGAAATGACGGAAAGATGAGATGATTTTTCGTCACATCATTTTTTGGAAGAAATTATGGTAGTGCGCCTGCGTATAATAATACATGCGATATAACTGAAATTGAACGAAATTGTTTTACAACTATTACATATTATGTGGGAGGCCGTAGATATGGGACGATACTGGAAATATAATGAGGTAGACATGGGACATGGATGTTTGCGTGATTATATATGAAACAAATATAAACTTTCATGTCTAGTGGCGTCAACTACACACTCAGCCGACCCTGGGATGTGAATATTTATTTATTCAATTTTGATGATTCCTTCAACCCTCTTCCGAGGAAATCGGAATGATTGGCAGTCTAAAATTATCAACTTACAGACTCATGAATGTGGCTTAGAACATCATATGATATCGGGTGAATTCATTGATAATCAACCATATTGATAAAGATAATATTTGAAATGATATTTTAAATAATTCCAATGAATGATAATAGATTCTATTGATTCTGAACTCCAATTTTCAGATTATAGCAGCTTTCAATGACTGATGTTTGTTCAATTTTGAAGTTCAATTCGGAAATATATCTCATTTTAACATTAGTTCTAATCAGGATCATCAAAAGTTCTGATTTTCTCAATCGATTTCAATTTTTATGATGAGTGCAGTTTTGAAATAATTACAGTCCTAATTAATTCTAATTTCAAGTTATTTTGAATATTGATTCAAATTTTCAATGAAAGGATGTTATTTCTGTGGGAGTTGAGAGGAAACCTCTATCACTATTCTTGTGAGTAAAGTAGATTACTTCTTCTGATGTCCTCATAACATTTCAGTTCTACTCTGAGCGTGAAGATGGCGACACCTACAAGTCTCGAAGTCGAACATCAATATCAGACCGATTCAATCACTGCACTGACACCATCTACTGGCCTGTAATGAGACTATCTGGTCTCAGTCATTACCACGACTGACACTTGAACATTGGAAAAACGTCTTAGATTACTATCTAGCTACAGAGAATCGGTATTCACACGCAAATTAACCGGCATTTACATCTTAGAGATTGTGACTTTTGTGAAATCCAATTTTAATTTATTTGAAAAAGAGATTAGCTACTCGCATAACACTCGTGGGAAAAATGACCCCCAAATTGATTATCATCGAACTGTTCTTTATGAAACTGGACTCAACCATAATTGTGTTAGATTTTACAATAATTCACCAAAAGACTTGCGGAGAATCAACAACATACATACTTTTAAATCTAAAGTGAAAAGTCATCTCATTGAGAAAGAATTTTATTATATAACAGATTTTTATGTAAGATTCGGTAACACGACTTAATTCTGAAAATTGTTCCATGAAAATGAAAATGACGAAACATAACATTTATTTATCTTATCTATTTATTTATTTATTTATTTGTTGATACTCTACAAGTTGTACGTTGTACAGGTGGTAGGCTTTATTTCTTCAATATTTTTTCTTGTCCCATCTTGTTCCATTCTACTCCTCCCCTCTTCAAAAATGTGTACTTTCCGACATCCTTCTTCGCCACCTTCACTATAACCTTCCACTCATGCCCGCCTCTAAAATCATGCTTCCTCTCATCCAATTCAATCTTCTCTCTCATCTCCTTCCAGCCTCCTCTCCCTCTCAATGCTTTAAAAAAAGTTTCTAAACGGATATTCCTTCTTCTCTCTTCCAACGTCTCCCATCCAAGTTCGCTAACCATAGCCGACGGTCTCTCCAACACCCTTCCAATCTTCCCTCTATCTCCTGTTACCATTCTAAATCTTCTCATCCTTCCTGTTACTCTTCTAGCAGCCAGCCTCTGAACATTCTCTACTCTCCTCACCTCACCTTCCCTATATGGAACATATACATGTAACATGTAACATGTATACTGTCAATAAATATTATTATTATTATTATCATTATTATTATTATTCAAATGTTGAATATTCACTGGAAGAGCTGAATACCATGACGACACAAGATGATGACGAAGTTGTTTTCGAAGTTGACATCAATTACGACGTTTACAAAAATCCGTCATCGATTCCTATTCTCAGTGAAACCATTATGCAATTTGAAACAGCGGGCAATGAACTCCACGTCCTCTCATCGGAGGACATACAGCTGTCAAATGAATAATATATATTCATAAACATTTGTCCATTACTCATTATTCTTTCATGCTCTCACCCATCATCTATGAAATATGTATTCACAAACCAGAATGGATAGAAATCAACTTGTATATGCGTTCTCAATTTGGCTTCAATTCGGACTGAATTACAGAAATTGAATATTCAATTGATTTGATAATGAAGCAGGCAGAATTTTTTGGAAAAATTGTGGAATTATCGAGCTCAACATGTCATTGAGAATAGATTTCACATAATCAGATCGATTTCGATACACTCTTTTGAGTAGATTTAGCTTTATCAATAGTTGTATGAATTAAAGTCCATGTGGGCATATTTATTTATTATGTCAAAAATTGACAATGATTGGGATCATTTTTCGATCGCGTAATAAGTTTTCATTTGACCATTCCAAAAACAGCTCGATATTCTGGGAGTTTCTGCATGATTGTCTTCCAGACAATTTGGCTTCTTGCAGACCAATTTGGGAAATATGAACATAATAATTCACATCCGGCTCACTGAGAATATCGTTTCATGACCATAGTTTCAGATAATTGCATATTGAGAATATAAATGACCTCAACCGGATGTTACAGTTACATGTATGATTGTTTGTAATAAGTTGATTGCATACCAAAGACTATACAACCACCCAGGAGACTGTATCCTAAAGTTGTACAAATAAATAAAATGAAATGAATAATGATATGTGATTGAACTGTTTCATGTTTCTAAACTATTGTAGTGTTTAAAAATGATGATGATATCATTAATTCTTATCTATTCAATCAATATGGACGTGCAATCACTCATGTGTTCATCAATTGAAAAAAATGAATCTGTACAAAATATTTGTGAAAGTCACTTATTATTGGATGAGTGAAGCGAAGACCCAATTTGATCATACTCGAAAAGAGGTACATGTTTTTCTCGCATTTTAGAGATGAAACAAAAATGCGAATTGAATTGAAACTTGTCATGCACAAGTGTCCCCATCTGATTCTAAAGAGTGTAATATTGAGACACAATCAGTTGAATCACTTCTGAGAAAATGCATTCCAAAATTTTTTCAAATCTCATCAGAATAATCCGCAGGAGAAACTTCGTGAAAAATATTTCTTTGGAAAGAATTCAAAATTTTAACTGAATCTGAAAATTATAATGTATCACATCATCAAAAACTCCCACTCAGATCGAATCGTCCATTTCTATGTGAGGTAATATATGATCGGATGAGCGTAGCGAATATTCCCATTTCATACATCGAACAAAAAATTGGGATTCGTTTTTTTTTATTATTTTGTGCGTGGCAGACAAGACAGGAAAAAATTTGATCAACTCGAAACTTTTTTATGAATTCTGGTGTTCCACTATGATAGGTGGGATTGTTTTTCTAAAAAATAGGTGAAACGATTTTTTCGGAAAAATTAGAAGAATTGTGAAATCCCCATAAGAATAACCAGGAGGGGGAATATTTGACGAAAAAACTTTTTTTCGGAAGTTCCAGAATCCCTATCGGAAATGAGTAAAAATATCATAAAAATTTTCATCTATTTTTTCAACAATCGCTTGAGAAATAACGAAGAAAACGTATTTCGATGCATTTTTATATCAATCAATCGATTTTTTTCAGAATCAATTTTTGAGAAACTTATCAAAAAAAAGCAACAAGTTTCACCAATTAATCAAACGATCGAAGTAATTCAGGATCTGTAGATGCAGTTCAAGCTGATAGAATATTTTTCATCACAGATTTCTATACTTTATTTATTCATTTATTTATTCATTTTCATTTTCATCCAAGAGGATTACAATCAAAATGGAACATTTTTAAGCTTAATCATATGGACTTAAAGCTCAACTCACAACGTATATCTTGCGTTTCCCAGGTGTAGACTTATTGTTCTCACTTCACTCAAAGCTATCAGAATACCAATTAAATCCAAGCAACAATTGTCAACAACTAATTGAAAAAGATTGAAACAGCTAGAATATTCTTCATCATCAGAGAAATTGAGATCAGAATGAGCAATGAATAAAACAGTAGGACAGTGAAGTGATTGATTCCTAGATGAATATCACCCATTAACGCGAAAAAACATGACGCGTCTTCCTGATATAAAATAGAAGTAGATAGTCGAAACGGTTGTGCCACATCACATGAAAACCTAATAATTGATAGGCCTTATCATGGTGTCATCAAAGTGAAACAGTCTAGTTACAATAGGTGATTAGTTACAATATTTCGTCACGCTGTGAAAGTGTGTTTCAGAATAATATAGTGGTTTGTGTCTGTTTTGATCAACGCTCGACGTTCATTTCATTCAAGGTTCACAATGTCAGACATCAATTTGTAGTAGTCGAAAGCTGTTTTCAATACCTGTGAAAAAAAAAGAAAACCATCAGTTCAATAGAAAACCTCATCCAACTTTCTCAGTTGAATAACATATACTATCGCTCATGATCTGTCATGTGCGTGTAGTTGTGTGAAAGTTCATGTGAACGTCATTATATATATATATATATATATATATATATATATATATATATATATATATATATATATATATATATATATATATATATATATATATTTTTTTTTTTTTCATTATCATGAATGTTCTTGTGCCTCGCAGCTCAAATAGTTGAAATTAGAAGGGTGTCAATACCTAATTCATTCAATTTCTGATTGATAATTATGTACTATTCATACTGTCAATATTATTATGACTTATCAATTTGAAAAAAATATTCTGTTTTATGTGTCTTTTAGCAGAAATAATTCTCTAATCAAAGTGTCTTAATACTGGTTTTCATGTAATTATTTTTTTCTTACAATCTTGTAAAACTGTCTACTTTTTTCGTTACTTGATGTAACTTGATTGCTTAAATACAATAGTAATCAGAGAAACCTCGCACTCCGTGAGTAGAATGAAACAAATCACTGAATGTAAATCACTAAATGTTTTTTTTTTCGTTTTACTTCAACTACCGTACCTTATTATTTTTAATGTTCGAGAAATACGTCCGAATTTGAATTGTACTTATAATTCACTATTTCAACCCACAGTTAAGCCTCTTTTAAAGGGCTTTGTGGATGCTTTTTTGCTGTAATTGTGTTTTTCTTTCTGTATCAGTGTATGTGACCAATAATTTTGAAAAATGTCATTGTGTCTCATTATGTGAGTTCATTATGACAAGAAGGCCATAATTGGGGTCATTTCCAGATCGCGTGATAATTTTCAATTTGACTATCCCACAAACAGCTCTATATATTGATGGTGTGATAATTGTCTGCATGGTCGTTCAATACTCCTTCCAGGTCACAATAAGAAATTTTAACTTCATAAGAAATAATTTGATTGATTTAACAGCTAAATGTAGATGTGTATTGAATAATTAAATGTGTAGAGGCCCATTCAAATTGTACAACAAAAATTGGGAGTAAATTTAGCATTAACAGAAGTGCAATTACTTGGTAGTTACAAATTTAAAATTTCTCATTAAAATTTCCTATTATTAAAATAATAATTATTAAAATAATTATTGATATTATTTCTTATTGAAATTTCTTATTTCTCATTTCAACTTTTGGGGTGGTAAGATCGCCCCTGTGGTGCCCCGTCCAAATGATCCCATCTTTCATCCATAGCCTTAATTGGGGAACAATGATTTTGTATCAAGTTTCGATGTTATTGAAAAGAAAAAAAAAGAAATATGTACATGATTATTCACAACCGGCTCATTGAGAATACCGTTCCATGTCCATCTTTCTGGATAAACGGGAAACTGAGGAAGTTGATTGGTGGATATCAATTATCAAGCCGTTTCTCTCCGCCTGGTGGTTACCTTTCCGCTATACATCCTCGATGAACCAACCGATACAAATGGAATCGGTGAATATTCATGTGATTTATTTCATCAATTGAATCAATGCAGTTCTCGATTAGCACTCTGTATCTCATTGATGGGGTGGAGCCACTTGACTGTTATTGGAGCCACTTGACCCATTTTACATCTCGTCCATCTCGATCCACCAGAAATTAGCAAGCAAGATTGTATCAAATTTGGTCTTTCACACCACTAATCATTCAAATCTCACTCATAATTTGTATTAAGTTAGTTTGTAACTTTTTTGTATCTATTTGTTTTGTATACATACTTATGGCTTAATTAATAAGTTTGAGAGTCCGATTTACACTGATTATTTTTTTCTTCAAGCAAGACAGCCCGCGCACAAGATTTAACTTATGCGGGCTTCGCACTTACAGAATATCATTCCTAAATTTCTGAAATTTATATAGAAACTTTTTATCAAATTATTTATCACCATTGCTTCAATATGTTCATAATTGTTAACTTTTGATTTTATTATTTGTCTATTTGTTCATTTGAACCTTTCTTTCCACTACCTGTATGCAATTGTTGTAGTACTTGATACGTGAGCGTTGAGTGTGAATAAAATGGTTTCAAAAAAAAATAAAAATTGGTATCTGAATCTCTTATTCACACTCATTCAAGCTGCACCTACATAATTATGTCGGCCTCAGCCCTGTCATCTCATCTGAACTCTTCCGTATATTTCCGACCTGAAAGAAGTATTCATCTTCATCAAAACTGATTCATCTCTCATGGGTATTCTCAGATTCGTTTCGTGCCCTATCCACTAGCTGTGTTTCGATCATCCAATCATTGAAATTCATTCAGTTTTTGTATGAATTTGAATGTTAATGTTTGAAAACTTGTAGTCCTTGATGCAGTGGTGTATTCGTGAAAATAAGAGTACCAAGGCGATGATAACTGAAAAAACCCAATCATCTCAACTCGGTGGAGGGATGAGGGGGGTGGGGAGGGGGACTTGTGAGCCGTAATATGCTACAATGTCGGTTTTAGGAGATTCTGATTCAAATATGAAATAAAACTGATGTGGTTCACCTTTGCATCTAAAATAATCGCCACAGAGAATCTCTCTCAGCTTGATCCTCCGCGGGTGCATCATGGTCTACATGTGCGTTGCCAGCTGATTGGTGACTAAGGAGCCAAGTCTTTACATAAGGTGTAGGATCGAACTTGACTAGAGGTGGTCCATTCAGTTTGATAAAAAAAAGTGAGACAATATTCTTAACGATTAGTTTCTTACGTAGATCGGTTAAAATTGAGTTAATTGCGCTAAATCACAGTAAATACCTTCCTTTCTGAGGTGGTACAAAAAATGTTACAAACTGACTACACTACATTACAAGTTTCTGTCATTATTGTGAAGTCTGACGTTGCAAATAAATATTGACAGATTCATCATAGATCACGCATCTATGAGGATGCATCATTTTTAACATTGTGTGTTTACAAGTTAGCTGGTTCGAGTTGGATTTATATGTCTTCAAATATAGTTTTTAAGAAAAAAGGTACCGGGTGGCGCCCTGCCCCAAAGTTTAAGTACCAGGGCACCGCCCCGGCCCACTCTGGCCCGAATACATCACTGCCTTGATGTAGGACTACTCTTATATGAATCTATATTTTCATGACACACACATTTTACATCTCAAAGAATCAGATATGTGGAACTATCTCTTATCTGTATACGAGAACGTGTAGAAAATTGCATTGTGTTCAAAAGTAAATAGCAGTTTTTGATTGGCTCACAGTGATGAACGTCTTATAGGAGAATGGAAATATTCCACCGGCAGTTAACTTCAACGGGACATTGGAAGCTGTCATCATTATTATCATGGATTTCTTGAAGTTGGGAGTAGCATCTTCCCAGTAGCAAGAGTACAAGTTGAAACACACCAACTCACTCTGAAATAACGACGCGAGTATAGATACATTCAATAATTATTAATTCATAAATTCACTCGAACAAACTGATTGTCATAATCTCAATGACCCCCACAAAAAGCTGAGTTATTTTGGTATACGAATGAGCAGGTGAAAATGTGATAATAAAATTATCATAAGTGTGAAAAAAATCACGAATTTACATGTTCCGTTTGATTCTAGAACTCGAACCTGACCTAACGTCGGTTCTTGAAGCAGTTCACGTAGTTCATTTCACTCAGCCTGACAATTTCTCAGAACAGTGTATTCTCATCGATTGTGGAGAAAGAAGTGAAACTATACAAAACAATTCAGAGGAATACAATGACTTCAATTTAATTATGATTCAAAATGTATCAATTATGCAAACTGAATGAGCGACAGATCAACATGTTCACCAATACCTCCACAGTGAGAGAGTCTGCGTCAGAAAAAGCATATCCAATTTCAGTTACTTTCTCCTCGGTACGATGGCTGTGATTCAAGCTGGAGCCAGACATATCACACATTCAGCGTTCTCATATGAGATGAAGAATATCATATCACTTTGAATTGTTTCCAAGGCGATTCTACCGTATGATTTTGTAACTATTTGAATGATAAATGAATTCATGTGCGTGATACTGACGTGATTCAATTCAATTCAATTTTCTTCATTCTGTGAAATATATATACTCAGGAAGTTAAATAATATGGTATATATGGGTACAAAAAAGGTGAAATTCAATATTTTTCATGACATGACTGGGTCACTGCCCTATTGATCTTCCATATAACCAGACAAAAAAGTTGTACGAGTGATGATAATAATAAAGTGATACATTTCACTGTAATAAGTATGAAGAGAAATAATAATAATGAGAAGGATACAAAAAATTATAATGATAGAATACTATTCAAGCTATGAAGGGAATAAGATCAAGATTTATCAGGAGAGGTAGAAATGGAAGATTTTTTCAATATATATTATATTGTGATGACAACATACGTATTTCAAATATGGTTGCCGTTCGCTATGGGAATTTCGAACGATAGTCAGACTATTATCGAATATAAATCCAATAATTCGAATTGACGGTTTCAAATCGAGCTATTTTCTTCACCATGTCTATTACTAACTCAGGAGTAATGACGATTGAATCTCTTCTCGAACTTCATTACCATTCATCTTGGGGTTATTGCTACTTTTTTATCTCTCATTCTGGAATCACTACATTTTTTCAATTTATATTGAATATTTTTTGGAATCGATTTAATATCGAATATTCAAATTGAATATCGATTCTACGATCCATTATACCGAATCGAGCAGGAGTCATGAAATTGAACGGCAACACTGATTTGAGACCGTGCCGATGAGAATGATGATGATAATAATAATGGTAATGATAATAATGAATAGTTCATTCCTTCAATTTTAATCATATTATATTCGAATATTTTGATCATATTTGTTTGAATATTATGCCTCACCTCTGTCGATAGCCTCTCTGACACGAAACATTCCAGGAAGAAAATCAATCCTCCTCCAAAACACGTACCGATAGTCAAGAACGATTTTAACGACAACTCATTATTCTGAAAAATAAGAACGCTGGTAATTACGAAATATCTGTACTTTGGTATTTCATCCAGCTCAAGAATCAGCGCTGAGAATACACTCTCGTCACATACGGTATTTTAGAACAGGCCATCCATCCATTATATATTAAATTAGTATTCATCATTCATCATTGAGATTCATTTGTTCATTCATCTCTTCATTAATTTTCGAATGCACACAGTCTGATGTTTTAAATCCAGAATTGAATTGTTTGATTCGAATCAAATCAATGCACATGTAACAGCTATTTTTCTTATGGACTATGCGTAGAAGGTGTGAACATTGTGTATGTTTGTCCCACTCAATTTCACCAGACGGCAGATATGATTCCGATGATATGATTGCGGTATGATTCCGCATCTATGCTTACGTCATGTGCCGAGAAATAATTGTGAAGAAACTTAGCTGCCATCAAGACTGAAGTCGACTATGAAACTTTTTATTGAGCTATTTGCAACAAGATTGGAGATGCCTCAACTATAGCTTCCGAAAATGAAGAATAAAACTAATTGGAGCTCGGGTATACTTGAAAAATGATCAGTCATGTTATTAATTGGTATTAAGTTGGTACCACGTAACAGATTGCGTGCGCATCAAATGGCGATGGAAATTATGGTGACCATATCACTTATGTACTCATTTTCAAATGAGCAATCTATTCGAGAACTAGACGGCATAGTTCTTTGGAATTAGGAAACTTCTTCTAACTGCTATGAAACTATGGAGAATGGTTTCACTACATTTTTGAATTTTCGAAAAAGTTCTTGAATGAAAAATTCCACCTGATGAGCCAAATAACCTGGCTTTTGTAATGTATTTATCGAGTGAAACATTGATGTTATCTCGAAAACGCAGTGAGAACCGACAGAATTCCGTGATATTAAGAGCTGTGATTATGTTTATCCACAATCATTATTTGCATGCGTCAATTAGAAAATCATACGATCGTACTCACCAATGTGACAAATATTGTTACAATGGAACAGCAAGTCAGAAAGCACGCCATATACGAGATGAAAACGTAGTAAAGTACTGATTGAACATCGCGCAATAATCTATGAGATGAAGAGTAATATACATGTGAATCATCATGACAAGGAAATTACTTCTAAAGAAATAACTATATATGAAATGTATGAAATGTCCATTATCAGCGGATGAAAAAAATGACTCAATCAATCGTACAAGGGAACCATTCTGAAAGTTTCAGGATGAGGCATTCTAAATGAAGGAGGAAATTACCAATCGGAATGAAATATTTTTGAGCTGTGAGTTCCTTTGAGAACAGAATTGAAAAATATTTGAACAACCCAATGTGATGAGAAAGTGGTATGAATTGTGATGTGCATATCAAGTAAAGATTGATGTAAAATTTCATAAAGTCAAATTTCTATAGAAAATTGTTGGAAAGTTCTCACCACTCGGAAATTGCATGAAAGTCAGGTTTTCCACGTTCCAAACTGAGATGTTTTGACAGTCATATAGGCCTACTGATCGAGTAAGTGTATTAGTCACTGGGTCGCTAAACCATCACTCATAACCATCGCGACAGATTTCTCGTGGTGTCACGTGAGTGGTTCACAATGGTACAGGGTCAGGATTCACAAAGAGTCCTATCTTTGGGACGTCTCAAGTTGAAAACATTTCACCAAGTTAAAACCAATATTGGTCTCAAGTTGGAACTATGTCACTGAGTTATGACCAATATTGGTCCTAACTCAGTGAAATTGTCCCATCTTAAGACGTCCTAAGGATAGGACTCTTCGTGAATCTGAGCCCAGGTGGACTGGTGGTGTCAATTCTGTATGGGTCACAATGATATCATGGACTGAAGATATGATCTGAAGAATCAATTTAATTCCTGAATTTCCAATTTGGTGTCAACTCAAGAGTGCATGGGAGGCATCGAGGCAATTCAGCTAAATACAAGTGTCTTGGTGATAACAACTCTCGATCAGTATGAAATCAGAATGTCAATAATACGGGATGAATGGATATTCGGAATATCTTCAAATTGATGTGGAATGGAATCTTCACCTTCGAAGTGTAACATTACCACAGGTATGAAGCTATAAATGTGTTTTATCAGCTGTATATCTGTGGACATTATGCGATTTATCAGTTTAAATAGTTTCTATTCACATCCTATTGAATCAAGCTATTGAAATATATATAAATATACGAATATATATATATATATATATATATATATATATATATATATATATATATATATATATATATATATATATATGTTTTCCCCGTGATCTTATGCCAATCAATATCCAAAGAACTGATATTACTCCGATCCAAATCTCATGAGCTCTCTCTTATGTGAACATCATTCTACTGTTCATAATTCTACTATCATTCTAAAGTTATCATAATCTGAAAACTTTTCAAACTGGATTCGAATACTCACGATTGACAAAAAAAATCTGCCACCAATATTTTACTTCCAAACAAACACACCTGAGAATAGCCTGATGATGAAGCACGTACTTCCTCAAGAGTATCTCCATCTCAACGTTCAATGCAAGAGTATCTTCCTCATTCACATGATCTCCTGATACATCATAGTTTCCTGATACCGTATTCACAATGACTTCATCACTCCGTAGGTTATGGGAATCGTTCCTCGTAATAACCGATCCATTTAAACTCCAGGTTCTCTTGGAATCAGAAGCATCGATTGTGATAACTCGTATAGGTAGCTTCCTCGCTTTGATGTTCGACGCAGCGTGATGACGAATATGACGAATATTGTTGTTCAAAATGAGAAGTTCGACGTAGATGTGGATTGGAAAGACAAAGACGAAGGTGAAACATGTAGCTAGGACGCACACGTTAACACACGTCACGACGACATGCAGGATATGTGTCGGGACGAAATACTCTGGGACGGTCATATCGTAGGGGAACCAGACGCTGAAAAATGAACGCCAACTATACGTGTGAGATGATGGATACATTGAACTACCTGAGAATTAGTGTTAGGAATATGTTGGAATTTTTGAGAATATATTTTTTAATGTCAGTGGTATATTTCACAATCAAATATCTACATCGCTAGTCGCCACACTTTGCACTGGATTTTGCGCGAACATTCAGATGAGTGAATTGTTCATTGTAACGTATTAACAGTCAATATACGAGAATGAGAGAGAGTATCACATTCTGTGAGAGTACTGTTGAGTATATATCAGATGTGTACCAAGACGCGTGGTCAGGTGGCAACACACTGAACCGTCATTCGGGAGACCGGGGTTAGATTCCCGCCATGGTCGACCATCCTGCCAGTTTTTTTTTTCGTGGTTTCCCTCTATCGTTCAGGTCAATACTGTGATGGTTTCTTAACAACAGGCCACGACCGACTCTTTTCCACCATCCAAATCACCTTATAAAATAACATTTCATCTCATCATCCCATCATCTAATTCATCATCCACCGACACCAATGGATCGTAGCCATCAGTACAGTGCGTCGTAAAAAAAAAAAATATAAAAAACAGATGTACGCCAGCTAACCCGAAACGCCGGTCGTCCAATTCGAGTAGCAGTTGGCACGAACGCTCTTCCCTTCGCTTCTCTATTCTATGATAATACTCGTGGTTCCACAACATACACCATCATTTGGATGAGCGTGATAAAAAAATCAGGAATGTTATCGTATCTGATTTCTCATCCGGCCTTCAAAGGTGATCAATCGAACAAAATCACTGATTATCATGAAACTCGTAATTCGCATATTTCATGATTCAACTCGACACAGTATAGTTTCGAGGCGCAATTGGTAAAATCACTCATGTGAAAAATCCATCATGTATTCCCGGAACCCACCATCGGAAAGAATACGGGCATAAAATTTGACAAACAATTTTAATGAGATCAATTATTATTATCATTTCAACTTACATGTGCAGAGTTTCTCGACTACTCATTCCATTCCACACCAAGAGAGGCGCATGAATGAACAATACGACGACATCGTTAAATAATTTGAAAAGACAGCACATGTTCGTGAGCATTCCCCATTTGTGTCGTACTGACTTTTGAAATTCATTTTCAAGTATGTCAGAGCTCTGCATTGCGTATAAACGTTGGAATAATTCTCGTATGTTTTCTTTTTGACCATAGAACGTGGTAACATTAGCCAAGTATGAAGCGTAGATGGCATAGCAATAAACTGCCTCGCTCAGTAGTAGAGGATCTTTCTGCACCACGCTTGTGTAAAGAGGCATTAGGACGAACGAGCATAATGAAATGGCGACAAAGACTATACCGCTGATGGGTATCAGATTACGTATGTACACAGTTCTGTCATTTCGTGTAGATGGCCAACAACCTTGAATAGAAACGAATAATGCAGTAATTCTGATGAAATAAAAAATATCAAAATATACCCTGATTGTGACATCACAATCATGTGATATGTGACATGTGATATTTTGACATCACAATATGCTATAAGAAGAGAAATCTGATGAGGATATTTCAGGGGATCAGATGTGAAAAATCAATTGGTAGTTGGGAATGATACTTCCAACATTTCATGATGATGGTTGCCTATAATATTTGCTCAATGATTCCATCAGAAGCTAGGTTACTTGATGTCAATAATGAGAAGGTGATAAGCTATGAAGTGATGATGATGGAAACAATTTTCACAAAATCCGATGCCTTATGCTATACTCGGATGTACACCAAACGGTGAACTTGAGTCTAAACTGACTTGGCTGCAAATTCATGATAACCAATCAAATATGGTATTCGGACAAAAACCCAATTTTTTCGAGCATACTGATTTTTGAGCAGAAATATAATCCACTAATTATTTTCGTGTATCAACATTTTTGTTTTCTCATTCTGAGAAAAATGACATATGAGATTGAATGATACATTCTCAAGTTATTTGAACATATTCCGTACCAGTGGACATATAGACGACCATCAGTCGATCTTGACTTACCGACAAAATATAACATACGAGTCAATAGCCACATACATCTCTTATCTGCCAACTTCTTCTTCAGACGTGATAAGTACTGCATTACACGCATGCGTTGAATCATCTGCAAACAAGTATCACCAGAAAAGCCTTGATGTGAGCCAAAAAATCAATTCCCAGATGTGGATCTGGCTCATCAGACCATAGAGGGGAAAAATGCAAATAAAATAGAAGGAAGTAGTTTTTTATACTGAAAGTTTGATCATGGTCAAATCCTCTATTTTTTATATTTTTACTCAATCGGGAACTTACATCTGAAGTAAAATGAACATATCATGACCAAAAAAAATCATGAATTCATTCCGATTGATTGAATCAATTTTTCCTACGGAAAAGTAAATATTTGATCATGGTCGACTTTTTCACCCTCCTATTTTCACAGAATCAAAAATGTACGTTCGAATTTCGATGAATATGAAAATAAAAATAATTCCTAATGCATTCCAATTGTTTTCGTTGATTTGCACTATGAAAAAAAGAATATATAAAGAGCTACATTCATCATTGTCTTAGCTGGTGATCATTATCCGTTAGTCCTGAACAGAACTTGAACTTATTCGCACTGTAATATGTTGACTTCTCCAATCAGTATAATACCTTCTAATGGTGAAATCCCAGTGGACTTTTCTCTTCTGGTTTCATATTATGTACTGATTCAGTATAACTCGCTTCACATCAAAGTATAATTCTCAGCAATATTTCCCGATTCATATCATCCATCAGGCCTATTTATTTAATGCTACAATTTAAATGATCCAACCAAATCATCCCATTGTTTATTGTTTATTGCAATGATGAAAATCGTGTCAGTGAATAATGTATTGGGTGAGTGTTGCTCCATGTGTTGACTCATATGTTGCTCAGTTATGAGGTTATACATTCAACATTCATTATTCATCAGTATAAAATGTGAATGATCCAACCAAATTATTTTGTTGTCGATTGCTTTCTGCGATAATAATCATCGTTGAGGAAAATAATGTGATGGGAGAGTGTCAGTGGTTCAAGGGTTATACTTATATGTCGCTTAGTTGAAAGGTGATTCATCCAACATGGTTATCAAATTGGAAATCAAATTAGTTGAACACAAGAAATGTTATAAAACTAGATGAATGATAATGTTCGATAAAATAACGATCGATTTCTTTCCGTACGCCGTTTCCCGTAACTTGGTCTACTATGGCACTATTTTGAGAAGGAATTCACCGTTGGGTATGGGTTCGAGTCCATTATAAGGCATGAGTGTTTGTTGCGTCCCTTCACTCAACACCAGCATAGCTCCAAAGTTTTATCATCACCCGCTCCAATCTATAACAAAGTATAGAAATGTTGATAGAATCATTAGACGAACAATCAATCATGATTTACCAGCTTCATTCAACTTTGGGGGGAAAAACATCATAACAGTGGACCACTGGCTCACAGTGGAACAAGAGAGATATCTTTGGTAGTCAATAACTTGTCTTGACTTGCCCGGTCTATTCCCACGCCCCAACCCACAACCCGGGTTGTGTGAATAGCCGGCCCGCGCGGGGCCTTCTATTCGCACAACCAGCGGTCCACACGAAACGGTTCTGGGCAATAGCAGACTCACTAGGGCTGGCTATTTCCAGGAACGAACTCACAACGCACACACCGCGGCAGCACGTAGTTTATATGATCGTTGTCAGAGGGCTCTGGGCTCAGTAGGAGGAGATCGTATTGTGCTGAAGCGGAAATGGGCGGGAAACAGGAATGGACTGGCGTAGGTGCCATTGATACAAATCACTGAGTAGGCCTACATAAATATGAAAAAACACTAAAAACACGCGGGTTACACATTTGAAATCGTGTTGATACAGTCAAATGGCCTATTTATCAACCTCACTGCAATTAAAGACGGTGGCCAAGATGGATTATATTCCTTAACTGCCTTCTTCCACTGCCAGGCCCCTCTGTGGGTATCAAAATAAACTACGTGAGAGCATTTGGTGTGCCCGTTCTTGCGAATAGTGGTGGCCGTGTTGGTCAGCTATTCACAAAAACCACACAACCGATTGTGGGAATAGAGATTACACTTCCTGCTCGCACGAAAGGTTCGTGGGAATAGTGTATGTGCGTCTTGCCGGCACGAATGGGTTGTGGGAATAGTGTTTGTTAATCTTGCCGGCACGAACGGTTCTTGGAAATAGTAGTTCAGGTTGCTGGAGGCACAACCCGCACGAACGTTCGTGGGAATAGGGTCGGCCTTTTTTCATTCCAATGTTTCGATGAATATTTTCAGTTCACAATGACATGTTATCGTAGATATTTATATTCATTCATGTGGGTAATATGTTTGGATATTTTCTACAAATATTCAATAAGATCATCAAAGAGGGCCCATGACGGCGCTTGCGCATGATGCTTTCCCTGAAGTTACTGGATTCACCCGTGTTCACAAAGCTTCCGAGCAATCTGACGTCCTGAGTTCTGAGCAGTATCCAATTGCAATGGTTCAGTGAGAAATACAGAATAACGTTGAGTTGCATAGAAATCGGTTGAACAGATAGTTCTCATTCAGCATATTCCAGCTATTAAAATTGAAAGAAAACAATCGAGGAGAATCTAATGAAGGAACATGGTACTTGGAATGAATTTAATGATAGTCATCAGATGAAACTATATCAGTGGTTACCATCCTCACCAAAAACAAAGACTGAATCTTGATAAATAGGAAGCTCAGCCCTTGCTGTTTGAACACTATGGCATATAGAAAGTAGTAACATTGAGACATTTGTAAAGTTGACTCGTAATGAGAGGGATGATTCATATTTGTGGATGGGAGGCATGAGATGCAGACGTCTTATATATTCATAATCAGGCTTGATAGCTTTTGACATGGAGAAATGAGCATGCCAATTTTATGCCATTATCATTGAGCCTGGTTATAATCACCTGACGTTTTCATTATATTGCCAAAATATAAACACTCGAATGCATTTTTCATCTTTTGAACAGTTAACTTTGTCAAAAAGTTTGATATCACCACTTCAATATGTCGAAATGTCTGAAGAGCAGGCCATTGGCTCTCTGTTTTGAAAAGTTTTGGTTTTTATGGACATTTATTGTACTGCTATATGTTGAGTGTCTCTCTTCCAGAGTTGTGCCATAGAGTGGAACATGATTATACAATAGCTGGGCCGATCAAATTTTCAAAAACGTACGTGTGGGTCGTTTCCAGCAACCAAAACCAAAATCTCCACAGGCCGTTCGTGCCTGTATGGCCAACAAAAACTATCCCCACGAACGTGTTGGACCGATGAGATGCCCATATAGTGCAACAAAGCCCAATATACCTCAAAGCTTATATATCGTGTCGTGTATGGTGCCTCATTGAATTACTACAATCTATTTCCAATTTGTATCAAATATTTTTCACTCAGGAATCATTCATCCAATCAGAGCCATGAGCTGAGAATATTTTATTTGTATCGGTCGGTGTTTATAGGAAAAAATAAGACTGATCGAATCAACCATTCGAACTGTGGTGAGCTTTCTGACTCATTTTCGTCCGAAAACCTTCTGAAACTCAATTCTCAAGAAACTGGTGTGAACGGTCAGTCCTCAGAAACATACTGTTACGAGTGATCAAGTCTGGGCGACTCCGGAAAAAAATCATATCAACTTCTTGAACATTCCGACCTATGGAGCGCATACAAAAAACCGAGGAATAAACATGAGCAAGATACATCTCGCACCCAATGAAAGTCTTCGCTCACATTCGTCAGAATGGACACGTTGGCTGGAACACATGACCACCACACCGTATATGTGAACCCCTTAGAATAGATCTATCGCCTGACCTCGGGAGCCAATCATCAAGTTGGCCTTGCAGTTGCTGCATGTTATATGAAAATATATGGTATTTGATATATAATCATATATATATATATATATATATATATATATATATATATATATATATATATATATATATATATATATATATATATATATATATATATATATATAAATATATATACATATATATATATATATTCATTTATCTATATATAGTTATATATATATAAATATATATATATATATATATATATATATATATATATATATATATATATATATATATATATAAATATATATATATATATATATATATATATATTTATTATATATATACATATATATATAAGAATCAGCTGATGGATCATCAATATTCATGTATGTGATTGATGGAATGATATTTCTGTTGATATTGGTCACTCTGCGTAGCAGCTGTTTTCCGACGACGAACAATAAAACTATATCTCCACATCCTTCATTATTATTTCATCTTCAATAAAAACTTTCTGTACTTCATATGCATGTTATATCACTACACAATATTGAAATATCAGAGGATATTTGGGGCGTTTCCTGAAAGTTTTCCATGATTTTATTCCGTTCATATTACCTCATGCGGGCCATAACTTGACCTCTTCCTCCCGCCCCATTTTCTACCATGTCGCCAGTCTACTGTTAAGAGTGTTTCACCCGATAAAGTTTGGATCAGTAGACCTCTGTTGGTTAAACAGACACGGTATACCAAGTTAATCCATCTGTTATTTACATTCATTGTTTAATGATTATTGTTCTCTAGATTCTACGATGTTTCTCTAACTGGTCAAGGTGAGGAGTTCTCCTCGAAATGTCTAGTTTCGATGTTCTCGTTTCAATATGGTTTCACCTGATTGATTTCGGAGTAATAACTCAGCTGAGTAGGGCTTTTGTTATTTCGTTTTTTCCGTTGATCCACATTATGTAACCGTATGGTTCGGACTGAGACACGTGGTCTAGTGGTTGATACACTAGACCGTCATTCGGGAGACCGTAGTTCGATTCCCGCCATGGTCGAACACCCTGACATGGGTTTCTCGTAGTTACCCTCTTTCAGTCAGGCAGAATTGAAATGGTTCCTCAACAACAGGCCATGACTGACTCCTTTCCACTATCTAGAAAACACTCAATAAAATAACCCTCCATCTGCCCACCATATCATATATCATTTCTCCGATTTCGGATCGTAGTCATCAGTAGAGACCAATACTAATGCATGAGGTTCGAACAAAGAAGTGGCATGCATCTATCGAGTATTCTTGAACAGATTCGGGTGTCACCTTGAGTCAATATTCCCAGCTGGTAGACATCATCTTTATCGCTTAGGGGATGAAAGAACGGTCAGTCGTGAATTCGTGGGACATATATGCGATCTATCATTGCATATGTGACATTGCGTCATTTGAGACTTTGACCTTCTGGAAAGGAACCTCCAATGAATCACGGACAGAGCTGAAATCATATTCGCAAAGGATATATCGCATTATGCGATATGCATTATTATCTGAAAGATTGTATTGGAATTCTAGGCCTCCTGAAGATCACGACAATTCATGTCTTCCAACAGAACTAATGCGGCAATTCTGATTTTCGAGATACTGGACCCTCATTCTGGAGATTATTGATATATGAGTTGTTATTTGTGGAATGATGTCAGATAGTTTTCTCACTCATTTTCAGTGTGATAAATAGAATCTCACCGAAATTTACCTCATTCCACATTGCATGAATTTTGATAATAAGGGTCCTGATAGAGGCATAAATCCTTTCCTTGAAGTGAGGAAAATATATTTCATATCAAAGCTATTGACGGACCGAACACTCATCATTTTTCTCGGTGAACAATTATGACGATATAACAAGAAAATGTGAGGAGAAATTATCATTGACCAATGAAAAAGAGATGACTCTGAGCCTCTGAGGAAGAGAGGATTGAGAGAAGTCCTTCAATTCTGCTGAACAGTTCTGTGGAGCTTTGGAATATTGAGATTTTTCATTATGAAGAACTTCAGGTCTCTGAATACTCTTACTTGAGATGTGTTGAGTGAGAAATCAACCGAGTATATATCCCAGCTATGGGCCCATATTCTTCACGCATGTTTATGTATGCATCAAATGTAGGTTTCAATGAATCGTAATTGTCGTGTGGATTTGAGCACCAGTGATGCAATAACAGAGTGGTGACTGGTAATGATACGGACTATGACATAAGATTCTTGAGTAAAGTGTCATAGAATGTGTCCAATTGAATATATAAATATATATATATATATATATATATATATATATATATATATATATATATATATATACATATATATATATATATATATATATATATATATATATATATATATATATATATATATATATTCATATATTTATATATATATATATATATATATATATATATATATATATATATATATATATATATATATATATATATATATACACATATATATATGTATGTTTATATATGTATACACATACATATATATATATATATATATATATATATATATATATATATATATATATATATATATATTTATATATATATATTCATATATTCATATATATATATATATATATATATATATATATATATATATATATATATACATATATATATATATATATATATATATATATATATATATATATATATATATATACACATATATATATGTATGTTTATATATGTATACACATACATATATATATATATATATATATATATATATATATATATATATATATATATATATGTATATATATATAGATATATATATATATATATATATATAGATATTTATATATATATATATATATATATATATATATTTATATATATATATATATGAATATATATATTTGGATGAACAAATATATATATATATATATATATTTATATATATATATATATATATATATATATATATATATATATATATGTATATATATATATATATATATATATATATATATATATATATATATATATATATATATATATATATATATATATATATGTATATTCATATATATATATATATATATATATATATATATATATATATATATATATATATGTATATTCATATATATATATATATATATATATATATATATATATATATATATATATATATATATATATTACTCTTTCCACGACGCCCAAACTGCATTTCCCTTGCGTATTGGAGACTAGATCTCAAAATGACCACCACCAAAGCTGTTACTTCCCATCTTGTTACTCATTCATTCATTCATTCATCAATCCATATCCATTCATTCGACTCCCTTCCCATTTGCGCTGTTCTGATACAAATCGACAATCACGATTTTCAGAATTATCATTAGGCTAACGTGTTGGCGTTTTTGATTGGTATATTTTGCAGATGATACCACGCATGCGTGTCACGCAGTACGTGTTACGTCTGGAGAAGAAGCTTGCCAGCAAGAGATCTATGTGGCTACTGACCCTCATGCTTTATTATATCGGTGAGTCAAGATCGAAGAGTTCCTATATGAATATCGCATACATTGATAATTGCAAATGTCACATACAAAGAATATCAGGTCGGGATTTTCACGATACAAATTTTAGGATTGTTTTTTTCGAGTTTGGAATTCTGAGGCTGGTACTTCGAGTTCCAAGTCTTCCTCTTTGTTCTTTTCTCATCTTCTTGACTATTCTCCACCTCTTTTTCTCAATGTGGTCTGTACGCTCGATTATATTCCCTCACCAAAATTCAGCGTTCCCTTCTCTTCCATCATTCAATTTTGTTTCAAACTTCTTCCATATCATCCGATTGCCATATATTCTTCTGCTCAGTTGACGCTCATCTCTTCTCTTCGATCTGATCGTCTTCCATTGACTTTGATTGGCTGATAGACAGTCTGGAGCAACTATTGTGTTATTATTTCTCTGATTTTCTTCAATTTTTCTCTCATCTTTCTCATTCCAACATACAACGCTCATCAACGGCGATCATCAGATGAGCCAAGCGAAGAATCAATTTCAGCGTACTCAATATGAATAATCATGTAATGTTTTCATTTTTTGATTCCTCTTTTTTTCTTGTTCGTGCTTCACATGTCGAACAGAGGTGCAAATCCATCAGGAACTTGACAAACTCAAGTTGCATCGATTCATCATTACGAAATATTCCTAAGACGCATTCGATTCAACCACTACTGAACGACCTCATTCCGAAGTTATTGAAATATCATGATAATAAAGGAGTCATTTCTTGAGAGACATTTCCTTTGATTGAATTTGAATATCCACGGGATTTGGAATTCCTATAAAATGATCACACACATTATTCCGAAGTTCCACATGGAGCAAATCGGCCTTTTTTCTGAATGATATGTTTCCCTCCTCGTCGATCAAAACTATACATTGAAAAACCGATCGGAAATTTCCAAAACACGAAAGTTTCAACGAATTGGAATGTGGAACGATCAGGATGTTGGATGGAACAGGAATTTAGTCGCATTATCTGAACTCAATGTGCCCAAAATAATTGCTTTCCATTGAATTTCATACATATATGCCTTTATCGCTCATCCGATAACAAATATGTTTTGTTTACCTGGCGACGGTATGATCACTTCTTCGCTTTGCTATCATTCATCGGCCCTCCATACTGCTCACAAATTTCACTTTCACTGCCTCTCTTTTCTCTCCTTCTCTACATACCATATTTCACGACATTGACATTCTTATTATGAATATAAAAAATGAATTATTTTGATGGAATTTGTTCTACTCTTGATATGGTGATGATTCCAATTTGATTCTCTTCACATCGGTACAGTCCATCTGACTTCAGATCTCATTCCAACATTCACATCCATTTTGAGGTCGTTATTCTATAATTTTAGATTTGATTGAACACAGTTCGTTTTCGTTTGGTTCCGACGTTCCCATTTCATTCGTCATAGTTCAGGCCTATCATATGAGACTTGACAGTATCATCACACTCTCCTTTTCTTGTCAGTGGAGGAATGATTCTATATCTCGTACTCTCACATCCACCAACTACTTCATTTCTCTCCCATAATCGTTGATCCCACCATTTTTCATCGTTGAAGTCTCAGCTTCTATCATCTCTCATCCATTTCGAAACAATCACTATCGCATTCAATCTTCAAACTTTCTTCGATCTTCCATCCCTTTTCCTTCCCATATCGATGGTTAACATAATCGGTGTATATATTCACTCACTTCATTTATTGTACCTATGCTACTATTTTTCTCAGCAATTTGCTCTTTTTCATATTGGGTTTTAACGACGCACTGTAATGATGACTTAGATCTATTGGCGTCGGATGAATGATTAATGGGATGATGGGATGATGAGATAAAAGTTTTATGGGTAATGGGAAGGATAGTGGGAGGGAAGCGCACGTGGCCTATATTGTGGGAACCATCCCGGCATTTAGCCTGGACTACAGAGGAAAAACACGAAAAACCCCCGTAAAGATGGTCGAACCGGGTCCGATATGTCCCTTCACCTCCCGGGTCACACGAAGAAAGTGCGCTAGCAACTGAGCTACATGTGCCGGTGAATTTGCTCTCCTTCAGCAAACCTCATAGTGCTGGTTTTGGTGCACATCTTGTTCCCACCCACACCCGTTCGCACATATATATATATATATATATATATATATATATATATATATATATATATATATATATATGTATATATATATATATATATATATATATATATATATATATATATATATATATATATATATATATATATATATATATATATATATATATATATATATATGCATTCCTGTACTCATTTCTCTCCGGTGATATATAAGAAAAATTGGAAAACGGAGAGTGAGAATATGAAATTAACATTATTCTTAATCGACAGTAATCTTGTTTTTCAAGGTTTTTGGCCATCCAAACCGGGCGACAGAACTGAATTGGAATACATTCTGGCAGTATGATCACTGTTGCTGCCTCACTCTGTTCGTTCTTGTACTTAATTCCCTCTTGGAATATATAAGAAATATGATGCGACGGAGGGTGAGATTATTGAATTGAAGTTATTCTTACTCATCTGTTCTTTTATTTCTGAAGGTTTTTGGCCATCCAAACCGGGCGACAGAACTGAATTTATACGTAATATGATACCTTCTGGCAGTATGATCACTGTTGCTGCCTCACTCTGTTCGTTCTTGTACTTAATTCCCTCTTGCAATATATAAGAAATATGATGCGACGGAGGGTGAGATTATTGAATTAAAGTTATCCTTACTCATCTGTTCTTTTATTTCTGAAGGTTTTTGGCCATCCAAACCGGGCGACAGAACTGAATTCATACGTAATATGATACCTATTGGCAGTATAATCACTGTTGCTGCCTCACTCTGTTCGTTCGCACTCATACCTATCTACACCAGCCTGGTGTCGAGTGACACTATCAGCCTGATTGAGTCTGTGTACAACTATACTGTCCACGTTACATATCTCACGTATGTCGTCACGTTCTATTTTCAAAAAAACAACGTACGAAAATTGATCCTGAGTTTATACACATTGAGAAATCATCATAATGAGCAAAATACGTTCCAGAAGTCAGTACGACGTAGATACGATATGATCACGAATATGTTTTGTGGCTTCACTTTGCTCTGTGTTACATTTGCTTGGACCATACTGGTCCCCCTGATGATATGGAATGGATTGAAGCAGCGAAAACTCACGCTGAAGTAAGTTGATCACTGTTATTATCATTCAATTCTCTATTGGGTTCACGATGCTGATGGATCGACGGAGCAATATGTTGTTCGTGTATGTGACGGCTCTCGTTTCAGTTATTAGGATGCTGATCATACACAATATGAAGCCAGTTCCAGCCTGAACAAGTATTTATAGTGTAAATTCATTATGGGTGACCATTCATGAACGATATGATATCAGAGACTATCAGCAATGTTACCAGCAATAGAGAAATTATGGGGAGAATATGAAGCTCAGAGACGAATTGATCGACCTCATTCATACGAAAATCTGTTGATAAGATTGTACAATTTGAATGACATTGAAAGATCCGGCCAGTTATTGTCTAGTTCTCTAATTCAACAGTTACAGAAATGAAAATTTGGTCAAATATCTTCATTTTTTAGTGAAAGTGATGTCCATGAATCTATCCGAGATAGTCAACACGAGATCACACGATAGATCAACATAACATTTGGACTCCCGGAAAAACTAAACAGACCCGAACTTCCATCAGTGTGTCTCAATATTCCCAAATATTTCCAGGATTTCATGTTATGTATATCCATATACTTGTATACCGTAGCTTCAGATTCATAATATACATCATCCCATAATCCAGATCCGAATATATATATATATATATATATATATATATATATATATATATATATATATATATATATATATATAATTTCTCAGAAGACTTTCTTTCATCATATATATATGTCCTCTTTGAACTCGTATCTTGAAATGAGTGATGATTGTTATCTTTCTTACATCCTCTCCATCTTCAAAGGTACTTCACATATCAGTGTTCAATTCGTTATCACATATATTTCAATTCTGTCTTCAACGTGCCACTGTTTTCCTCCAATTTATCCTTCTATGTCAGAATCCTTCGTGAGACTCACCATCATACCAGGACCTCAGGAATATTATCTTTCTTCAATATATTTCGAATATTGTTCTGTTTCAGTGTGTGGCTGCCGTACGACATAGAAGTTACAGAGTATTTCGTTCTCACTCACATCGTACATGTGACCCTGATGAGTATTTATCTGTGTGTTTTGGCAACGTTGGTCCTACTTTTCTTTGTGATACTTTTTCATATTTACGTTGAACTTCTCATTCTGAACGACAATATTCTGAATATACGACATCGTGCTGCAAAAGTTGTAAGAACCGCGAATCTGAATTCGCGAGCTATCAACAGAGATGATGGAACTCGTGAGACGTATGGGATGCTAGATTCCAAGAGATCAGTTATCAAGAATGGAAAATCACGAAACGCAAAATATCAACACTCTGTTCACAAAACGTATCGGGATATGAAAACCGTCTGTCATGTTTTTCCAGAGAATCGTTCGAATGAGCGAAAGTTAACTGCAACGAATAAAGAGTCCAAGGAACTGATCGTCCATAGCAACGATTCCGGGAACCGGAGAAGTAACGAATTTGATTATAGAGTTCATGCAACTATGATATCCAAAGAGAATTTTATAGCAAACAAGCAGATGCATGTGAAGATGTCGTCCGAACTGGATACTGAGATGGAGAAACATCTGGAGGAGTGCGTGCGCCATCATCAGGCTATCTACAGGTGAGGCTGATACATCTAAAAGTTGAGAACTCAATCTATCGACAGCTAGTATATCTTATTCACAAGTTGTGGATGGATCACAGCAAAAAACCCGGGCTAGGTTTTCATGACAATTTCATTACGTGACGTCAGTCAAAACTTCGGACGCCATCGTTGGTATAAAATAGATCACGTTCTCATACCGTATTTTTCCGTTACATGAGGTAATGCGTTATGAAGGCAAAACTTGAACGTTTCGAAGGCAACCATCGAAATCAACGTCAAGGTGTGCGGGGTTCCTAATCAAACTTCTTGAAGATATATCGCTCAACTCACAAAGCATAAGATGCGTTTGCCTAGTATTCATGATTCACTTTTCATTTCACAGGTTAATGGACGATACTAAATCCATATTATTCTATGTCGTGATCGCAAATATGACTTGCTTTCTGATTGGCAGTTCCATTATAACATTATTTGCCACATTGGTAAGTGAGAATTATATATTGCACAAAGTCTGATAGAAATACAGATTTTATGTGAGGAGAGTAGCAAATCCATAATATTTTAGAATCATATCTTGATACAGAATGTAGTTCAGGTTTATTCAACTTTCAGTTATTGTCAGGATCCACGTGATTCCGAATCGATTATCCCCATCATTCTTCTCAAGGATATGACCATGGAATAGAGAACTAGGATTTGTATTCTGTAATTTCACCATGAACCAGTCATGTCCTTGCATTTCATCTTTGATCCATGGTTTGGGTGATGTGCGATATTGAATAAACTTCCTCAAGTTCATTCCAGAGTGAATGACAGACTATACAGCATCCATAATTCTCAATATTTCCTTGTAGTTATGAAATTCTTTTTTGTTTGTCCATGGATCTAGAATGATGAAAGAACTCTGAAAACCGTTTTCATCATTTTCTCGTGCTGCACAGGATCACTATGCATCTTTTTAGGGTGTGTCATGTCAGAAAAACTATCGAAGGAGGTAAGTCATTCGTTCTTGTTATATTTCTGCTCCCTAAGGAAACCCCAGATTTGGTTTAATCAATAGATGACGACATTTTTTTTTTGTCCCATCCGATTGATGCACATCGGTTCTCGTCGAACTCCAGTACATTGAATCGTCAATTTGATGAAAGAAAACGGAATATATCAATATATACATTCCTCCGTTCTTATTATTCACCATTTTTCAAGAAGAGAGTTATTATTTTTCAGAATATTCACAACTTTCTCAAATTTCTTTTTTTTTTCTTCAGCGATAATTCAATGAGAATGTGAAATTGTTTAGGAGATGATTATTGGCAGTCAAATTTGGGTGAAGAAAGTTTCATACAACGTTATCTGGGGGAAAAAGTGGTTTGAGTCAAAGGCAATTTTTGCCGGAAATGAAAAATACGTTTTCATCCTATGAATTGATTCATCAAAGATTTATGATCAACGATAACAATGTTTTCGATATAATCATCCGGTGAACATTACCATGAATGAATCATATCCTGGTTCACTTCTCATTATACAAATTTGGAAGCGTACATTTTACTGCATCTGTTTCCAAATCCCAGTATTTGCATCATTACAATGGGCACACTGGCACTGCTACAGTTCCTGTGTTGGTGGTTTTGTATCCATCAGAGAATGGTTCGATCATATTTAATCAATTGGTGGACTGCTGTTCTCTCTGAGAGAGAAATGGTCAACACTGTTTACAAATTGCTTTTTTTCTTCATGGATTCCCACTACTTGCTAACAATTTTTCAGCATTTAATTCCTCAGAAATAAACTCTCGCATTTCCGGATACATGTATCAGCTAATATTTGTGTGTTGAAGAATGGGAAATTTTAACATTTGATGATGATCATTGAACTGATTATAAGCAGTCATCCTGAGTGCAGGACATCTTTATTCATCCATCTCATCGTAGAATGATCGATGTCGTTCGTTTTGATAAATCATATAGAATTTGTTCGTTTTTGTGAAATATCAGAACTTGAGAAAAGTCGTGTCAGCAAAAAAAAATTACACCCATAGATTGTTATCAAAGTAGGTTTGTACTCAGGCAAGAATTTTTGTTACTCTGACTTGAGAAAACTCTCAGAAAAGTGTACCTTCGGAATGATCAAATAATATTGTCAGTACGGTGAGGGGCTTTCTCCCCACCCACCAATATCTCAAGCTGTATGTGATTGTTCACCAGCGCAATCGAACCCGGTTACTTCTACAATATTCTCAGAAGTGAGCATCATTACACCGGGTGCCGAAACATGATTTTGGTAACATTTGCCGATGGAATCACTCCACCAAATGTATTCAAACTCGGAGAAAATCATTCTCAATCATCTTGTCGATCATGATGAACTCAGTGATCACGGAACAGTTTTTCCTCTCACCTGAAAATCATTCGATTCTTCAATTGTTGTTCATGAAGAACCTGATTCCTTTTCTCAATCATACCAACGGAAGAAAATTGAAGAACGCTTCTTGAAAGAAAACCTTCGTCAATAAGTTGTTAGACAATTTTGAAATAGATGGTTTGATACGAGTTGATTCTGGTATGATAACTGATTGAGTTCAATTATTGGGGAATACAGTCCAAATTATGATCACGCTCAAAGCGATATACATGACAACTCCTTCTGCAGCTTCACCCTCCACATCCCTGGAAATATCCTCTTACCACCTCAGAAACTACAGCCCCCGTATTAAAAACCGTTCGGCAGAATTTAATGATATATAATGATATATATTTCTAATTATTTTTCAATTTGTGAAAGCATCAATGAATCGATTAGGTAAAAATATATTTGGATATTGACTTATCTCATTTCGTTATGTTTTAGGGTGAGTTGGTCGCTTTCAACGCATACTCTTGCTATTGGGAAGATGCTACTCCCAGATTCAAGCAATCGCTCAGAATAATGATGACTGCTGCTAATAATATATCGATGAGGATGACTGCTGGAGAAGTATTTCCATACTCTTACGAGATGTTCATTACCGTGAGAGAAGCAAACTATGATAATTATAAACCTGCGATTGTTAACAATCCATCATATGTCATATGCTGATAGTATCGATCATTTTTATGATTACAGATATTGAATTCGGCTTTCAATTACTACAAGTTGATGCGTGATGTGGTGAAGTAAGACTATGCTGGACTCAATTAACGACAATGTTGTGAATTTCTGCTCCAGAAAATGCTCAACTCGTTCATATTGGTGCTAGCGGAGACAAAAAGTTGTCGATTCGAATGGTTATTTTTAGTCGGATGATGACTATTGCACGAATATAATTCAAGAGTCTGACCAAAATTATCGATGTTCCATGAACAGAGTCAACCGGGAATATTCATGTCATACATTTTATTCTGGGAATGTCGAACAGAAAACCCTGTTTCCTGTCACACCACTACGAGTGTTGACGAATTGAAATGAGGGACGGGTGAGACCATTGTCCTCTGGACAAAAAGACGTTGGAATGTTGAGAAAAAAAGCATGGGAATTTGTGACAATAGTTTCATTTCATTGTTCATTTGTTCATTGTTCATTGTTCAAAAGTTTCAATACAGGAATAAATGTATCAAAAAATCCAAATCATGAGAAAAAAACGTGAATATTTCAGATTAGTGGGAACAACATATGATCGAAAAAAATGATAATAACAGATGAAGTATATATCATGGGAATCATATTCTGAATATGATATCATGAATTCTGATATTATGAATTCCGTTCTTCGATTGTCTATAAGAGTGATTCAGTCATCAACCGCGTGAAGATTGATCCAGTCATATGTTTTTGACACTTGCCGTGAGTGGTTGATTTGTGACACGAAGGTGGATGTGGTGGGTGGACTCCATTTTAATGACACACGTTTTCCATTTCTCACATTCAGATTTCATCTTGTTGTCCATCGTAATATCCATCACATATCAATACGAAACCATATGACAATATACCCAGATAATATCGATAATAATGATGTTGACAATTCCTGGACTACGTTCTATCGTGTGTTTTCATCAAGTCGAAAATCGAAAACCTGATCATGTAATCTCACAGGAGAATTTGATTATATTGATGAATTCATTCAGACTGATACTGAACATTGTATGATCACGGTGTCATCCCACTGAACATCAAACCAGAATATGTGATTGATATTATTTCACATATGGGGTCATTCTATCAAATCCTCACTACTATAAATGTTTCTCGAATCGTATGTAACTTTCACGAAGTTAGATTCTTGTATCGTTATTCTTTTATTCCCATTCCTGTTCATCATATTTATATACATATATATATATATATATATATATATATATATATATATATATATATATATATATATATATATATATATATATATATATACATATATATATATATATATATATATATATATATATATATATATATATATATATATATTCATATATATATATATATATATATATATATATATATATATATATATGTATATATATATATATATATATATATATATATATATATATATATATATATATATAAATATGTATATATATATATATATATATATATATATGTATGTATATATATATATATATATATATATATATATATATATATATATATATATATATATTTATATTTATATATTCATATGTATATATATCTACACATATTTTCACCCTCTAAGCATCTGATGGAATCAATGAATATCATCAATATTGAACTCAAATCCAAATCGGTTGCCCATTTCTGTATCATTTCCATATGAATTATTAATAAAACACTTCTTTGGTAATACATTTGAGGAAACACACCCACTTAGTACTATAAATGCACGCTTAAGAGATGAAAATGAATATTTTCTTCTCTCTTTCTCAAACAAACATGTTGTAAGTCTACTGAGATATCAAATACCACCTATATTTAACATGCTAACACTCGACAACCTCCTTCGATAACTACAGTATGATAAATCTTGAACGATGGCTCATTGAAAATCTCGATATTGATTGAACCATATGTTCCTTTTTCACAACCAATCTTTATTTCCGTAAGGCAGGTACTATTACCACAAACTTTGTTGCACAAAACACTCGATCATCACCCTCATTATTACAGGTTCAAACGGGAAGAAACTTCAATTTATAATCATCTAATTTCAATTCGATTTTTAATTTCAACATGTTTTTTAATCTCATTGAACAATGACAGGACTAATATGAAATATAATAACAAAACATGGAGATAATAACAAAATAAATTCGATTCGAATATTACGGTAGAATAAGAAAAATAGAGAAGAACTACCATCAGTGCGAAATAAGTTGATGCAATGCGATTGCATTACTTACTGCTCTGTCTGATTTCATATTTCTCGATATTGTTCAGCTCTATTTTGTTATGAGTTTTGTTCATATTACTATTCAATAAATGTGTATGTGTGTGTGTGTGTATGTGATGTATGAAATGAAATCGATGAGAGGATATTTTCAAAATTATTAACCACTCTGCGTGGTCAATGATTCTGTATTGTTTACTCAAATCACGCATATTATCATGTTGATTCAAAACTCAAATATCCAATGTTTTATTTCTGCTAGGATTTGTTCGTTTTGTTATTGAAGTTTAATTTTGAAGTTTCAAATAATTATTTATACTTTTCTCTGAATTGACACGTGTTTGATTTTTATTTGATATGTATTGTCCACGGATGAGTCTTTGACCTTGTGGGAATTATTTATGGTATCAATTGTGAATATTGCATATCTCTAAATAAAACACCTTGAAAAAAAAATACTGGATATACTCGGATGACGATTTCACTTGACACAATTTGTGAATATATATTGATAGGGTTGTTCATTTTGCATATATCGATACTATGACAACCATGAATATTGTTCTTCTTCATTGAATCATGCATTTGTTATGTTCACATGCTCTGAAACTTGTGATCGATATCAATTAATCATTCATGCACAACCTAGTTTTAGAAAATGCGTTTCAATATTTGAAGGTATCCATAATTCATCAATTTTTTTTTCAGTTCTATGACATTTTCATTAGATCATGATCATCATTACAGTTCGTTCATTTTTTGTTTATATAACTCCGTTGATTTCCTAGGCACGGTCAAACATGAGAACGCTTCATGAACCAGAGTGACTGTTGGGCGTGGGTTCGATAGTCCTGAGCGAGTTTTCCTGACTTACTTTCACTCATCATTTTGATGATGATCTTCAAATCTCAATTATTCTCATCTGCTTACTTGTGAATCCAAATAATCCTGTTGCGGGATCGTTGAACAACCATCATCTCCAGGTTCTTTTTCCATTCGAATATTCATTTGTTTCTTCCCATTCAATGGTATTATGGAAATTTCGACGAACTCCGTCATGGGAAGATGGAAAGTTCTGCACCCACGATGTTGAACTTGTACTTGTAAATGTCCAGAATATCCGAAATATCCCTCATATCTTTGCGAATTTCTCGGAATTTGAAATCAAGTAAGTTCTATTCGAGTGCCCCGATTTTTCCCATGCAATTTAGAACTCACTCTTTTTTTGCAAGTAAAAACCTATGAATATCATGTTTCTACTTCTGTAAATCCTTCAGTTTTGAGAATATCCTCATAAATCTGGTTTTAACATTGTGTATATATATATATATATATATATATATATATATATATATATATATATATATATATATATATATATATATATATATATATATATATATATATATATATATATATATACATATCTGAAACATATTCATGAGAAAATCTCGATCCCGAATATAATGGTTCCTGAGAGAATGTACATTTGTGAAAAATTGTATAATGCTGACCTGAATTGGCAATAGCATAGCATTCAATCAAATGGCTGAACTAACCATCCTTATGCTCGGAGTGCGATAACAAAACAGAAACAAAATGAATGATGTTGGAATAAAAAAACAGATCCTACCAATTTGGAAAAAAATGTGGACTGAGAATGATTATTTTTCTTCAGGGAGGGGGTTGAAAAGTGTGAAGAATAGTTCGCATTGTTGTACTGGAATGAATCTCAAAAATATCTGGTGAATTTAATCACAAAATATAACTCCAGGAAAGTAAGAAGGTTCCAATTGAGGATTAAAAAATTTGTCTCTTCAATTTCCATCTCTTCTTAAGAATCTTAAAATCTCTTCTCAAATCATTTCTTAAAATGGTCACATAATACAATGCATTCTTATTGATGTCATGAATATTGATAAGGACTCCAGCTGTCACCACATACACATATTATGTATCACGTCACTGTATAGGCCTAATCAATAGCATTTATCTTATTCGGTGTAATTTGTTTGTTTGCATGGTTCTGTTACTGTGTTTGAGTGGATCTCACGAAATGGTCCATATGTGAACAGTAAAGCTTCGATCAACTAATTGTGTATTGTATCGAATATTTGAATTCTGTAATATAGAAGTGATTCTCAGTTTTATCGCTTGATAGTTTCAGTATATATCCATTAATATATGTTGATACTACTTTATGAATCCACACGACTTTAATTCAACTTGAAACCTCATATAAATGGAATAACATGATAACTCTCGAAGAATAAATAAAATTCGCTCCAGACAGCTTTTACGGTCTATTATATTCCATGTTGTCCTAACGTGGACCCCTGGGAAGCACCAAGTTGCTCGGTCGGCAACAATTCCCCAGTCGCATGGTATAGAAGGGTTTCAATGTTCACCGCATGGAGCGCCACTTACCGAGTCACCGACCGCACGGTGGCGTGACGTGGCACTAGTCACATCATGGTCACTTGGTTCGGCTAAGGACGGAAAGAATAGGGTGGTGGGAGCAATTAATTACTCACTAATACCGGTGAATCAATAGAGATCTACTTGGTCGTGCTTGAACGACAAATATATCAGTGACTACGTGCCATGCATACCTCCACTGTTCGGACATATTTTATTGAGACCGTGTTTCACGAATGAAAAGTAGGCCGACTCACTAATTGAGCTGAAGGTTGATCAAGATCGAATGATCATTCTCAACAGAAAGGAAAAATAAGAGAATTTGCTCATTATCGATAGAAAATTCATATTTATTGTTCGTAGAACCAGGCCTTCCACTAGAGTATTATCAGCTGATTAGTGACCTGAGCGATAATTAGATGATCAAATTGCCATAACCCTTACGTATGGTAATCGTGTACTTAATTAATAATCGATAATCAATCGGTCAATAAATAACTAATTGATGCTCAGATTTCAGTTAATGAGGAGGCCGGAGCTCGACTTCCGCCATGTTCGACCATCCTGACGGATATGTATCATGGTCTCCCTCTGACGATAAATTTGAAACTTGAATGCTTCTTTCGTGAGATGTCTTTGTGAGAATAAATTTCACTCGTGATTCAAGTGGCTCATCAAACCCAAAGTTGAGTTATGAAAAAATGAACGTTCCATCGGAAAACATGCGATGAAACGCTTCTCTTCTCGCTTGAATGCGAAGGAAAATATTAGCGTTTTCCCCGACTTGAATGTTTGATGTGGTGTGCCGCTAGTGGCTAGCGAGCGACACGGTTTGTGGAAAAGGGTGTGGGGGTGGAGGTTGAGCAAAGGGTAGGGGTGTGGAGGGGAGAGAGGTTGCTCAGAACGCTATCAACGGACAACATGGAACACACAATCTGTTCTATGGTATTTTCTTCAACTCAGGAATAATGAGAGCATTCAGAAAAAAATACTTTCCACAAATAATTTTATTTCATCCGTGCGATTATAGGAAAACGCTTCTCATTTCGATGAGCTCATAGGCATCTGTGACGTCACAACTTGTTAGAAGAGACATGAGGAACAATGCTCACCATTGTATATCAATGGACCATTTTCATAATTCTATGCGCAGGCGCGGCCCGCCTCCTAGCAGCCGAGATCACTGGTATTGCATTCTGGGAGTTTCAGTACTGTTCAAAAAGTCAGCCCGCTTATCCATAAGGTTAAGGGCAAAACACCAAGACATAAAACTTGCATTATCTCTGATCTTACTCACTCGGACAATGTGTAAATCACTCAGTATATATTAAACATATAAATGATGAAACAACTATTATATTATTACCTAATACGTTCACTGTAACGCACAATAGAATAAATCAAACGTGTTGAATAGCATTGGCAGCATATGACTTTCGAACTTGGGTAATAACATCCCGTTCTGGTTCAAACGATCGCCGCCAGATGGCTCATTCTTTTCGGAAATGGTCTATTGATCATGATCGTTCATTATCCACCTGCCCACTGTACCTCAATGGTGGCAATTCCAGGTAGTATCACAATTTGAAAGAAGCCTATCGGATGAACAAAAAATGTTACCGAATATAGATTTTTCCTTCTTATGTATTCATGGTTGTAAAGACACACTCTCCTAATAATTGAGATGTATTGGCGTCGTTGGATGATGAATTGGATGGTGGAAAGATGAGATGTAAGGAAATCTGTTTTGTACATTGAGAAGAAAGTCTCAACAGTTTTCACTTCGGAAACGAAGAAAAACCAAATTGTACCTCAGTCTAGATGGTCGATCACGGAGACGTATATTATATCATTTGCAGCTAATAGAAATAACGAATCTATTTTTTTTAATCGATTCGATATCCCCATCCAACGATGTCGAGTTTGAGGCGTGCAGATGACTCCATCGTCGTTCTCGGGGCTGCTTGGAATGTTGAAAACGGTGAGTTATTCATTTTCCCTCCTAAAAAAATCATAATTGTCCAAGTGATTGAGAATCTTCAAACCAAAAAACGAAAATCATGAACAGAATCGCTAAAATTCTCCGGACCAATCCATGTGATAGTACATTCACTCTCCCACATATTGGGCTTAACGACGCACACTGTTGATGAATGAGACATTGACGTTGATGAATAATGAATGCGAAAATAAGAGGATGTAATCGAAATTTATTTCATGATGGGTATTTGAATGGAGGAGATGAGTCTTACTTGACTTTTCATCTAGGTATATCAATCCAGTATGTTACAGAAAGACAGCGGGAAACCACGTGAAACTTATGTCAGAATGGTCGACCATTCACTTGACATTCACCAATCAGTGAATGGATAATTGACAGTTATTTGATCATTCTCCGAAAAATGATGATGATTAGGCCACTCGTGCTTCGTGTATTACCGAGAACAAAATATGAAGATCTCAGAAACGTTCATGCATGCAATGTCTTGTTACAATTAATCACATATGGTTTCCTAAACGAATAAAGTTATCTCGTTCTCGTACTGGATTCTAGAGTCCTCTCAATCATATGGAGGAAATTATACTCAGGGAAATTATACGACCGATCTCATCAACCCGAAATTGCTTATATCACGTTGATAACATATATTGGATTCTTGGTATTTCTCAATGGGTTTACACCATACTTGATTTTCGTTAGTGAATTAGATGTTTTTCTCAACTTCATCAACCCTTTCATCCATCCATAACATTTGTCAGTCTCATATTTTGAAACTATTGTCTGTATCCGAAATGATGTATCACTAAAATTAATCCAGTAGGTCACGAGGTGAAAATCAAGGTTCGCTGGACCGCAGATCAAATGGAAACAAATGGAATCTACCATCGAAGACGATCGTATCGTATATACATATATATATATATATATATATATATATATATATATATATATATATATATATATATATATATATTATATATATTATAACATGTATTCATTCATTTGGTCATATTCATTTATATATGAATACATATGTTGATCGGGCGCTTGTCCACATTCTCCGTGTCGCGTCATAGCGTGTTAGTTACCACTCGTCGCTGTTTGATTGGTTCGAACAGAAACTTCGACAACCAGTCATCACGTCTTCCGACGCGCTAATTAAAACTGCTAATTCATCATTGTAATTGTTTCGAACAACCGTCGGTTATATATGGTCTGCTAGTTATTCGTTATTGCTACGTGGTCCACGACTATGTATACTGGATGGATGGTGAGGGGTGGCTGGGCGTGGGCGACCGAGGTGTGGGTGTATTTATTGTTTAATGAATATTGTGTTCAATAATGATGATAATTATGTTTTCAATGGACGGATCATCAGTGCGACGGTCATCTCGTTCTATACCTGGTGTTCTTCCTCTGATTTTCAATATTCATTCATATTGGCCCCAACAACGCACTGTAGGCCTACTAATGATCAAGATCCGTTTGCTTCGGTGAATGTTGAATAAGTGATGAGATGATAAGATGGAAGGTTATTTTGTTGGGTGTTTCTATTCAGTGGGAAGTCGTTGGTCGTGGCTTGTTGTGTAGTAACCATTCGTGTATGATCCTGAATGATATGGTGAAACCTCAACATCATGTCAGTTTGGTCGACGACCTTAGTGGGAATCTGACCCAGGTATTCTGAATTACTGCTGAGCGTACAAGCTATTGAATCACACGTCTGATTGAAGAATGAGTAAAGATCCTATTTTTTTCTGGTATCGGTTGGGTCGAGTTGGGTTCATATACATGGAAGATAGTGGCCACACAGTAATTTGTGGGGGCAAAAACGTGGTCATTCATTTCCATTGTCCACTCTTTATCATGGATTTGAGTTGATATGTAGCTGATGTAATTGATATTGTTACAACCGCAATTTGGATGCCAGGTTCTGAATAGATTTAGACGAGGGGTGTAGTCAATAATTCAGAAATAGTGGCGCTCACTTTTGAAAAGTGAGAGGTTGGTTGTAGGATCGTGAAGGTATAAGTGACGTAAACAGTGATTTAAAGGACAATAGATATTTATTGATGGTGATTTAGAAACAAAACAAGATGATTAAAACAGTTAAAAAATAAATGTGACGTTTGACGAAAAATGAATTTACAGTGGACCGACGATCTTACAATACAGGAAAGAAATTAAAACGGTCAACTGGACCGATACTTAGCCCAGGAGAGTACGTCGATCGGGGACAGCGGCACGCGTAAGATGTTAATAGCGGCCCTGTCCCTCACGTCGTCTGGTGTCTTCTCAAGAGACCGAGTTATCTTATCACACACGCTTTTATACACACACCTCACTTGCTGTTGCTATGTGTCCGGTCTGTCGGTAGGGCCATTTACGCTGACCAGGTAAATGTATAGGTCATTCTCCCTAACGACAGACGTCGGAGCAATCAGTTGGATAGATGTTGATCAGTGGTTAATGGTTGATTAGAATAGAACAAACATTATGTATGATAGAAAAACCGTGGTCAACTGACTACTGTGACAATATATGTGATGATGGATTATTAATTCATTTATTCTGAACCTTGAGTCAGAATGAGCTATAAACTGGATATGAAGAGTTCGAATTCAATCTCCAATCTTCACAATCTTCATCGACATATACCAGAAACTAACATATAAATGAAAAATTGAAGAATAAAATCTCGGATTCGAAAATGCTCTTCATCATACTTGAAACATACTATTCTCTAGATGAATACCCAACGGACAGTATGGTACAATCAGATTCATAACAGAAGGAGAATAAACTCGGAAATAAACCAGATTTTTGACATCAATTTGAAAACTAGCAAATCATGTGTCATTCTGTAATTATATGGGTTAATTTGTTACTATTTGTATTATCTTAATCATGTGAATCATATGTTCCTGTGAACAGACACGGAAGATTCTGTATCTTCTGTATCCTCTCAATTTCTGTACATCCTCTGATTTATTTGAAACGAATCGTTTCGCCACTCTTTTCAATGAGATGTAGAATGGATCCAATGACATAATAAACATTCCGATTATTACTGGAATATCATTAGACCTTGATATGTTGAGAATATCCTTGTGGTGTCCCGTCCGATCGTTTCAACCCTGTCATCTCAATTCTCAATCGAGAGATAAAATAATCTTTTTTTTTATACCATCTTGAATATAATATATAGCGAGAATAGTTGTTCCGCACCGAAATTAAATCACCCTTGACTCGTTGGTGATATGCAGTATCATGTTGAATTGTGTTCAAGTTCGTGATCCACATATTAGTTACATGTGAACGCATTTCACTGAGTGTCAATATATCTAACGGCTTTTCACGTCACCAAGGATAACCCAGGATAAAGGAAGCGAGTCTCCCAACGGGAGGAGAAACGTGAACATTAGAATCTAGACCAACCAAAAAAAATTAAATAAATTGAATAAATCAAATGAATTTTAATACAAGGTAAAAGCTACGTTTGTGTTGTTAGATGAGTGAGATAATTATGTATGACATTGCCTCGGAAGTGATGTACAAACCTCGATTTTCAAATTATCAAGCCACCCTCATTCATTCGTTCATACATGCATATGATGGTTATTCCATTCGTAGAGCTCATAGCCTCAATTCATAGTTTCATACAACTTGTTGATTTGTAGTGATGAACTTCATTCAATTCATTTTCTTGTCCACAACGAATACGAATTTCTGGTAATTTAATTGGAACGACTATGTATTTGACGATATTATCAAATTTTTAAGATATCATCTCAAACTTCTCAGATGAGAGAATTGGAAAAATCTTCACATACAGCTATTCTTCAGAAGATTTTCGGAAATTCACGAATTTCTTCTGATTACTTTCTTTCGACTTCACAATCTCTGAATTATCTGAATCCTCAGATTCTCATAGCGAAATGATGAAATACAGAGACATTTTGACACAAAGACATATTTTGGTCGGAATGTGGCATGGGAGTATTCGCTAGCTCACCCAATTGATAAAAAATCAAATCAAGCAAGTAATAATGTCATATTGATGATACCGATTTGGGAATTTGATGATGATAATATCAATATGATTCGGATTACAGAGTTCAGGCGAATATGTTATTCACGTTCTGTCGTTCTGTATTCCCATTGGCTGGAATACTCAGAGGAAAGATGCGTGGATATTTGGACAGAGTCGACTCAAATTTGAAGTGAAATTTCTAAGAAATATGTAAATCGGCCCCGATTAATACGCATCCCTATACATCTCTTCAAACTCCCGCTCTCTCTCTCTCTCTCTCTCTCTCTCTCTCTCTCTCTCTCTCTCTCTCTCTCTCTCTCTCTCTCTCTCTATCTCTCTCTCTCTCTCTCTCTCTCTCTCTCTCTCTCTCTCTCTCTCTCGCTCTCTCTCTCTCTCTCACTCGCTCTCTCTCTCTCCATCTATCTTCATGCCTACACAATTAACTGTAATTTCCGGTTTGTTTCTCCCACGTGAACCGTCTTGAGGTTACCGCCAATATTCAATCATCCTCCCATATTTGCGCATCAACTCTGCAAATTACCGTTCATGCTTTGATTATTTCCAGATATTAAACATAGAGTATTTTATATCGGTGCGTCTGTCTGTCTGTCCGTAAGTCTGGCGTGTGCAAATTGGGAAAGAAGGAAAAAACACGATGGAAATACTTCCGGGATTTCGCCAGTTTTGTGTGTTGAACCAGGTTTCTTCCAGAAAAAAAGGATACGGATACGAATACAGTTACGGATATGGATACGGATGCGGTTTCATATCCATAAACATATGGATCCGAATATGAATTGTGGATACTATTACCTGTGAATACTATTCTTTGTGGATACAAGTATAGGCCTATATTATATGCAATATAGGGCCTATACCCCATGGATTTAACTTCATATATACTCTGTGGCTTTATATTTCCAGAGAATTTGTTATTTTTCGATGATATCATTCAATTTTGATCTCATTGACTTTTCCTATCACATATACTATTATTCTGAGCTCGAATTGGAGATGTATTGAAGTAGAAGGAGATAACTGTAGGGATGACAGAAAGCGAGAGAGATACACAGATCAAGGAGTAATTGGAACTGACAATCAAGCATGATTATATCTATGTTACCAAAAATTGTGATGATCACCTGTTTCTTGGTGCCAATGACGAAAAAGAGAGTAAGTTAACTTCCAGTTTTGAGTTATAAGTTGACACCATGGTTTTCTATGGTATCTTTCTCATCAACTCTCAGATGAAGACCAGCAAGACTTGGTTAAATCAAATCATTGTTAGAGAAAGGTCGATAGTGAAATGATGAAAAAAGTATCTCCCATAGCTTTTCGAACAATACTTATGAATTGGTCTCCAAGATAATGTAGGAGCTCAGTTATACTTTGGTGTGTCTGAAAACATCGTGTGGTACCTGGCCAAACGATCCTTCTTTTCATCCCCGTTCACCAATCGCTTTCTCATGCAATAAGAAAGAAAAAAACGCAATACCAACCGAAATATTTTCCGAATACAATTTTCCATCCCGCAACAATTGCTTTGTGCTATTCTTTTGCATAGATTCTTGTTTTTTATTCATTCATCAGTTATTATCAGCCCATAGAATGTAAAATTGTGTTCAGTTATTCACCCTCTCTTCACCACCCTCTGTTGTGCGCATGCTTATACCAACACACCCCTATGTGTCTCGTCCCCTCCCCCTTGCCACTTACCCGCGCCATCATCTGGAGAATGTGATAAATATCACTAAACTGCCTGTTGCTCTTAGTTATCATTCAACAATCACTAAACGTAGGTCAGTAGTCACTAACTGTTGCTTCAAACTCAACACTATAACTCGATAACTTTTCAAACCTCAATTAGGCATTTTCGATTGACGAAGAAGTGTTTGAACTACAGCTATCTACATTCGTAAGTGTTGATGCATTCATACATAAAATACACGATATATATCTATTTTTCAAATGGGTATGGATTATTGCTGATAATATGTAATTCCTGGTTCAGGTTTTAATTCGATCGTGAATTTAACTCCTATGAAAAAAAAGTTAACTTGAGCATTTTTCTGGATGATGAAACTGAAAAAAAATCGAACCATAACTCTTAGGTGAATTGAAAGTATATAAATGATATCAAGACTTCATATGACATTTTTTGAGGACAAATACAATGTTTCATGGATTAAAATATCGACATACTTTATATCTCCGGATTCAAAAATACATCCACATAATATATAAAATCGTTCAGAAATTATCAGAAGAGTATCGCTAAGAGAACATGCATGAATTAATGGAATATTGTGGTTCCAAATTTCGGAGACGTCAAATGATTCAAAACGGTGCATATTCAAGTATATATTATTTAAGACTTGAATCATGTGTGAAAGTCGATTTATCTTTGTTGATACTTGTTGACCCCTATGCAATATCACAAGGTTTACAGGTTCGAGTGGGTAGAAAGAGACTTTTACTTTTGATTCAAGCTGTATAATTATCGAAACGTGTGATTCAATATTCGAACCAATGGAATGAAAATTGAATACCACTCATGTACAGTGGGTATATCACAGTTTTCATTTTTTGACATGAAGAGAAATAAAATTATTGGAAAATCAATAAGTTCATTAGATATCACACTTCGAATTCAGTGATTTATCCACATTCAATTCGATTCAATTGATTTTTATTCCATATTAATTTTAATTACAATCACACTCATATATACATTTGATTATGAGAGTAGGAGTATTTAAATAGGTCAAGTTATAAATATGATAGTTGATTACGTTATAA